>VSWD01000012.1:62050504-62776198 GCA_033119305.1 Pinctada imbricata | reverse complement strand
CTGGACACCTAGGGTTATGCCTTAGGGTAAACTTACCCTAAGTGTCAAGTTTTTCTCGGGCTTAGGAGCACAGTAAGCTTACCCCAAGTTGCAACCCTAGCCTTAAAGCTTAGGGTTGACTGTAACCCTAGGGGTACAACTTAGGGTTAGCTAACCCTAACTTCGAACCCTAGGGTTGGGGCTTAGGGTTAGCTGGACACCTAGGGTTATGCCTTAGGGTAAACTTACCCTAAGTGTCAAGTTTTTCTCGGGCTTAGGAGCACAGTAAGCTTACCCCAAGTTGCAACCCTAGCCTTAAAGCTTAGGGTTGACTGTAACCCTAGGGGTACAACTTAGGGTTAGCTAACCCTAACCCTAGGGTTGGGGCTTAGGGTTAGCTGGACACCTAGGGTTATGCCTTAGGGTAAACTTACCCTAAGTGTCAAGTTTTTCTCGGGCTTAGGAGCACAGTAAGCTTACCCCAAGTTGCAACCCTAGCCTTAAAGCTTAGGGTTGACTGTAACCCTAGGGGTACAACTTAGGGTTAGCTAACCCTAACTTCGAACCCTAGGGTTGGGGCTTAGGGTTAGCTGGACACCTAGGGTTATGCCTTAGGGTAAACTTACCCTAAGTGTCAAGTTTTCTCGGCTTAGGAGCACAGTAAGCTTACCCAAGTGCAACCCTAGCCTTAAAGCTTAGGGTTGACTGTAACCCTAGGGGTACAACTTAGGGTTAGCTAACCCTAACTTCGAACCCTAGGGTTGGGGCTTAGGGTTAGCTGGACACCTAGGGTTATGCCTTAGGGTAAACTTACCCTAAGTGTCAAGTTTTTCTCGGGCTTAGGAGCACAGTAAGCTTACCCCAAGTTGCAACCCTAGCCTTAAAGCTTAGGGTTGACTGTAACCCTAGGGGTACAACTTAGGGTTAGCTAACCCTAACTTCGAACCCTAGGGTTGGGGCTTAGGGTTAGCTGGACACCTAGGGTTATGCCTTAGGGTAAACTTACCCTAAGTGTCAAGTTTTTCTCGGGCTTAGGAGCACAGTAAGCTTACCCCAAGTTGCAACCCTAGCCTTAAAGCTTAGGGTTGACTGTAACCCTAGGGGTACAACTTAGGGTTAGCTAACCCTAACTTCGAACCCTAGGGTTGGGGCTTAGGGTTAACGATTTGTAGTCGATTCCCACCCAGAACATTTTCCTTTTTAGTGTTCTTTATTCTCGACGTAGTAATTTTTATTTATAAATTTTAACTCCTAAGATAAATACGATGGCCAATTTTAGGGTTGCATTTCTTTCACTCTCCCCCTTAAAAATCTCACAAAGCTGCCCATATATAGATATCTAGTGACCTTCTCTTTCCAATAACATTAATCGCGAATCAGTCCCATAACGCACTGGTGAAATAATCCTCGCTATACATTGTTACACTATCTTATTTCAAAGACAAATTACTTTCCTACTTCTTCTATATATGTTTCATTATTTTGTAGATACATGCAGCAGGAAAATCTCCTTTGATAGATACCTTGATTGTAGCAGTCAGATATCACGCAAGAGGGATATAGGTATTCAAAAACGACACTAAACATCGACTTCATTTTTGTTTAAAAAGTAAAATTTAGCTTAATACTTCTATCTTTCGCAATGTACTTAATAATCACGCACTCTTCTTTTCAGCTACTTGCTCTTTACTTCGTACACTTATATTCGGCATCCGTTTGGGTAATCAAAGCATCGCAACTTAACTTGTGAAATACAGATTTATACCTGAATGGGTTGGCATTGCTCCTATTAGAGATACTAGTCAAACTTTCTAACTTACCTCTTGACTAGTTTCTAGTACATAATCATTGGTAGAAATAAATCATTTTATAATAAGAACGAATTCTCTTCATGTTTAAGGCAAAAAAAAATTCACCCAGTGATGTGTATCTTCGAATTCCACAGCATTTTATCAACACAAAATTGTCAGCTCCCTGTTTCAATGAAAATACGGCCTCTTTCCTAAAAAGGCTACAATAGGAAACTCCTTACGGTTATCATGAGATTCTTTTATCAATTTTTGAAGTATTAATCGTCGGTAATTTTAATTCGGCATTATAAGCTGGCACGTTTTCGGAAGCGTGTTTATTAACTAAAGACGGCTGAAAGACATTCAAACTACCCTAAACCTTTGATTGTGGGGTACAAATGTATGATAAGTGGTAGTGTTGTGCGAAATAATTTGGAGAGCCGTACAACAGAAAGCATTTCTCTGCTTCCTTACTACAAGAAAATTGAATTTTATTCTTTATTATAAGACAGGTAGTAGGTGACCGGTTTCAACGTGAAGGGGGGGGGGGGATTGGCGTAACGCTATTTTACAGCATCATTTCTTCTTAATTTTATGCTTCTCTGATATGTTATTATTTTATTTTGCGAACGTGTTGATTCTTAAATCTGAACACAACGTACAATACGCATAGGGGGCCAAGATTGTTTATTTCCATACGAAGGGTTGATTGAAAACTGAAATACTTGAACACAATTGGTTGAATAGTGTGCAGTTTTATCATTTCTAACCCCAAAAGTCTTTTAAATATCTTTCTAGTCAATAGTGTCAGAAAAAGTAAGGAATAGTTACATCGAAAAAAAAAAAATATGCTTCCACACTATTCACATTAATCCTTGGACAAAGACGCCTCTGTCATAACTGTTTTCTCTCAAAACATCCCCTTGCAATCCACTAAGATAGAGGATACCATACACACTAGCCTATGGGGCTCTAATTTTCTCTTGTTTCTCTAACCTGTCTATTTTTGGTCTGACCAAAAGGGAAGTGGATGCAACCTATCATGCACTTGCGACGATCTGATATTGTGTAACATATCAAGGGCGAATAATGTATTTGACTAAGGGGAATGTCAAAGAAAGGAAAGGGGTCTGGCAGCTTTTAGGCACCATCAAAGCAATTTCAGGATTTAGGATTCTTGGGGACGACCCTCTCTGCTAAACAGAAATTATCTTGAGGTGAATGAACGTTTTGTTGGCTACAGAAAGTACGGAGATAAAATGTTAGTCGTTAAATGAATGGAAGCATTAATCAACACGAAAAACTGTTTCGTAAGAGATATATATAGGTATTAAAATCCAATGATAAAATATTTACTTAAACTTTTTCTAATAATCATGTGTTCCTAAGGTTAGAATCATATCCATGATAGTAATGGAAGGCTTAAAACGAACTAGGATTACATGAGAGATAAGAGTGGTATATTTTGTAAGCATCATATCTAAATTAATCGCACAAATAGTACACGATAGCAGTCAAAACTTATTTCACAATACGCTTCAAGGCTATTTGTTAACTGCAATTCCCTATAGGCATGGATTATTACCTTTTTTTTGCCATTGCATCCATTGAAATCACTTTCGTGAGAGAGTGTTGTGAAATTACAAGTTTACGAAAGTTCGCCACTTTTTATTTTCAATAACTGTATACGGATTTCCTTTTTCCAAATGTTGTAAATATTTGGCAAATAATATTGTCTATGAACCAAAGCCATGAGTTTGGTTGTGAATACTAGTCTAGTTTAGACTTCGGGAAATTCAATTCACTGCGTACTCAGCCCTTTCTCGATTGATTGTTCTTGAAATTGATAACATAACCACATGTGGATTATTACTGTTCACAAAATTTCGTTTCAAACGAGAATTTAAAGGTATAGCAACCAAAAATGATACTTTCTGTCAGTATATATAGTCCCCTCTTTTCACTTACACCAATCAAACCAACGTTTGGCTACAGGAAATCAAGCTATTAAAGCTTTTTAAAAGTTAAAATCAATGGTTTCTGAATGCCTATAACGATTGTCTATAAGACGAATTATCGGCTTTTACGAAGCAATCTCAAGGTTCCCTGGTTATTGTTTCTTCATTTCTTCTTCTGATGTGATGAAATGCCCTTCAGGTTTTCCCAACTAACACACGTGACAGACAGATAATCAACAATTATCACATAATTGCCTTTTCCCGTCTGTTGTAAAGGACGTGTTCCCATTTCGCTTTATCTGAGGAGTCTACATAAAAAAGTTTCTAGACTGCTGTTAAGAAAAAATGGGATTTTGTTATAACAGTTCAATTACCGTTATTTAGTTGACTTATAACAAAGGTCTGTCTATTGACTAGAGCTGCAACGAGTCGGGAACTTCTCGATTCGGTTCGATTTCGATTTTTATGTCTCGATTCGATTTTTTTCGGTTCGAATTTTTTACAATATAATTTTCCATGCATATTCAATTTTTACTTTTATTTGAAAATTTGATTGAAAATGTCATCTCAATCTACAAAAAAAGCATAAACCCCAGTTCATGTGTAAACACTGTTTGATATACACGTTTTTAAAAGATTACTCGAAGACACTCCCTCCTCTCCACAGAACAGCTAGCCTTCTGGGGGTATAAATTCGATACTGAAGTTCGATACTGTGTACAAAAGATACATTATAACTAACCAGCTTGCACAAAGAAGTGCATACGTGAAATACTTCAAAAGAGGCAATTTTCAATTTGGGGTAGCACTCGTTGAAATGCGGTAACATTCGCCGGTTCGAATATCCTCTGACCCTTTATTTTCTTACGAATTGCTAGGTAAAATGCACTTGAAAGGTTCACATTTTATTCTAAATCATTCTTACTGGGAATCCTGCCATTAGTGAATACTTGAAAGTTGAAATTTGAACATTTTCTGCATTATTTAGACTATTAACTCAAATCGTTTCAGACCACTACGACTTGCGAATCGAGTCGGAGCTAAGAATCGCGATTCTCGGTGCACCGCGATGAATCGTTGCAGCTCTACTATTGACGTTTCCTGTATAAATGGTGCTTATCTGTAGGGTTAGGGTAAGGGTACGAAACAAAACAGATCGAAACGAAACAGATCGAAACGAAAGGAAACAAAACGAAACGAAACAGATCGAAACGAAACGAAACAAAACATTAATCTTAAAGAACTTGAGAAAAATGATATAAATGCAGAGAACTAGCACGGATGTCAATATCCGCATATATTATGGGTCCCTGTAAAGTGCGAAACGAAACAAAAACGAAACGAAACGAAACGAAACGAAACAAATCGAAACGAAACAAATCGAAACGAAACGAAACAAATCGAAACGAAACGAAACAGATCGAAACAAAACGAAACGAAACAGATCGAAGCGAAACGAAACAGATATAAACGAAACAGATCGAAACGAAACGAAACAAAACATAAAACTTAAAGAAAATGAGAAAAAGAGGAAAAATCGCCGAGAACGAATATTTCAAGACAAGATCAGCATGTAATATTGCCTTAATCCAAGAGTTCTACATTTGTAACAAGTGCCGAGAGGGTTTCTTGAAAGAGTCAAAGTTGACAATTAAAAAAAGTAAATGTCAAATGCCATTCATGTATTTAAGATGAAGAAAAGGTAGGGGATAGAAAACCACGCTATGACACCGTAATGAGATCATAAAACGGGATGGGGTCACATTAATTGTTATCATTTTTCTGATAAAATTTTCAAATACACATAACGGAACAGTTCCGTTTCCTCTGCGCTAGACTCCTCCCTGCTGAATAATATTTTTTCGTCTATGACGAGGTTATTCATCCCATTCACTCTCCTTTAAAATGCAATTGTGCATATACCGTATATATTATGTTTTAATCGTCAACTTTGATTCTTTAAAAAACCCTCCAGCCACAAGAACTAATGGTTGAAGGCAGTAATGAGGGGGTGGACAGGGAGAAAGGGAGGGGAGAGAAAGGGGCGGGAGGAGGGAAGAAAGGGGGCGAGAGGAGGGACATATTGGGAGGGTAACAGTAACCCCCCAAAAATTAGGAAATTACTTTTAATATAAATAATCTTGTTCTTATGCGTTCATGTACATAATCTCAATTTAAAAAAAATACCACGAAATTCATCTATATATACCTTAAATTTTTTCCCGATCGCTTCGCTCGCTGCAATTTTCAATTCATTTTTCAGATACTGCAGGCTCGTTTCGCTCACCTTCGTTTTTCATCTAAACAGGTCTATTTCCCTTTTCAAGGTTTATAAAAGAAAATAAACCAAATAACTTCACTATTGCACCAATTTACACTTTAAAGTTTAAACATTTGTTTTGACCACCCAAGACCTCCTCCCCCCAAGGGGAGGGGGCGGCAGGAAGAGAGTGGTACCCCCTGACTCTTCAATAAGATTATTCTTGTCTTGGAATATTCGTTCTCGGCGATTTTTCCTCTTTTTCTCATTTTCCTTAAGTTTTATGTTTTGTTTCGTTTCGTTTCGTTTCGATCTGTTTCGTTTCGATTTGTTTCGTTTCGTTTCGATTTGTTTCGTTTCGTTTCGTTTTTGTTTCGTTTCGCACTTTACAGGTACCCATATATTATTGCCTTCAATCATTAGTTCTTTTGGGTGGAGGGTTTTTTAAAGGGTCAAAGTTGACGATTAAAACATAATATATACGGTACATGTATATAGCACAATTGCATTTTAGAGAGTGAACGGGATGGATAACCTCGCCCTAGGCGGAAAAAAAATTATTTAGCAGAGAGGAGTCTAGTACAGAGGAAACGGAACTGTTCCGTTATGTGTATTTGAAAATGAGAACAAATATTAGGGGGGGGGGGCACATTTCGTTTGAAAAAGGATAAGCTTTTTGTCCTGAGGTTCAAGAAAATAGTGGTCACGAAGGTGTTATCCTTTAAAAAATACAAAAAAAACCACCCAAAAAGATATCGTTGTCAAACTTTAATTTTTTTGATAAAAACGATAGTTATTAAAATGCAACATCAAAATATCTAATTCATGGTCTAAATGTGTGTCTGATAATAAATTAAGTTCTACCGGTACGTAGGCGCTTAACGTCACTTCCGGTTTCATAAACGCGCTTTTTGACATGATATATTTTCAAAAAAAAATTACTCCCAATTCTGAAGAGATAATTCACATTATCTCAATATTTTTAATACATATGCAGTTTTGAATTTCATCAGATTAACAATTTGATTCATTTGACCATACTGAACAGCGAATTTTACGAGATAAATCAACTCCATGAACTTGATATCTAACTTGAATTGTTTAAAATCATACCCGTCCCCGATTTAAAATAAGTTGCATAATAAAATTACGTTAAATGAAGTAATAGTATCGTCGTCAAAGGTCAGATCTATATCATGATACATAATTTTCAAATATTTTTAATCAAACGTGCATTTTGCTTTAAAAACAATTTCACTGTTGCTTAACTTTTGTCTGGGTGTATAGAATCATCTGCCTCTCATTTACACGTTGAAAATAAAAATTGCTCAAATGGTCTGCATCTCTGGCAAACGATAGTGAATGCATACTTCATACATTTGTACATGTTTCAGATTCAGTTTTCTTATCTCTGTATTTATAATAAAATCCCAAGAACAGACAGGATTAACCCCCCCCCCCTCCCCCCCCCCCAAGATTTCCGATTTCACACAACAATATTGAACATGCTGTTACCCAGATTAAAAGTTACACATTAGACTACGAGAGTTGTCCCAGAAAAAAACGAAGACCAGGAGAAGAGTGATTAATATTCTTTAATTTTGCATTGGGGAATAAGGCATACTGGCTTAAGTACATGTAAATTCAATAGTAAAATTTTTATTAAAGCAATAAACACAGAGTGACGTCTACCGGCGCCTAGACTGACAATCGACGACATATACTAGCGTTGAATGTCTCAAAAAGCAATTACTGTTTGTAAACTAAACAACAACGAAAAAGAAACAAACGTTTTTGAACGCGCCTCCCACTTTTCATGATCAAATACCACCCTCCCTCATAAAAAGAGCAAGGGTCGCATATTAAATACCATGCTCCCTCATAATTTGAGCCAACAATATGGCAAAATTTTGATAATTTTGGTTTTTCAAATTTTCAAAATATATGTTATTTTCCGATAATTTTGATACCAATTATATTACTATATTGAAAGAGTCGATCAAAACAGATTTTGAAATTAGTATGTAGCTACAACGCAAAGTTACTTTGACGTCATGACGTTCTTATTGTGTGGGCATATGAAACCACATGACGCATGTTAAAGTGTACAGCTTACAGGATTTCTATCTAACATTTGAGCTAAGCCAATCACAGGCTCTGAAATGGCTCGTCTTATTTGTGAAGAATCTGTGAAGAAACAGTCTTCGTGGTCTTCATGGATTCATTATCCTATAAAAACTGAACAGAAAAATTTGTGGCACTAGCGTGGCTCGAATTCAGTCTCTCAGCATGCTGTCTAACATGCTAGCCGGTGCGCTAACCACTACGCTACCGGGTTAGTTGCCATCTGTGCTGGTTAGAAGGTAATCTGAAGTTTCTACATAAATAAGACGGGGCTTCGCTTCACTCCGCCAATTTGTCCAAAATGTTCTCAGGTTAGGAGGTCGACAGTCGTCATGTCAAATATCTGTATATGGACGTATATAATGGAAACGGTTCCTTAGATTTTGTTTAAACCAGAAACTTTAACCAAAATGTTGACAACAGACGGACAGACAGGTGGACATCGTCAATCCATAGACCGGATTTACTTTTCAATCCGGCCAAAAATAGTCGAATTTTGTAAATATTCTTCAATAGACAAATAGTCAGATAAAAAAAACACATACAGGTAAGTAGTGAATGTTTATTGTAAAAATACCTGGATTTAGTCATAATTCCAACTGGGAAATGAAAACCCTCAAACGTTCAGGTAAGGAGCCACCTTAACGCTCTTGTCCGAAAAAAATCGTACTACCAAAAAGAGCATATGTCTATGCAACAAAAAATTTATTTGTTACACGTCTTCAAATTCAAAGCATCATTTTAGAACAGATAAATGTGCAGCGCGGAACAGACAAAACTCGACTATAACAACCTATAGAGCTGTAAGTTTGAAGAAACATCCATTTTTGATGAGCATCTTCGGATCGTGAGGTAAGGAAATTAAAAGTTGTCCTGGTCTAACAGAAGGCAAAGCCAACCAGTTGAAAATTGAGAAAATTACGCATCATTTCCCAAGAGGTGGTGTAAAGAATAAAATCAAAATATCATATTGCGTGACTTGGACAAAACCATTGTCCATATTGCAGTTATTTTTAGGTCTATGTGTTAGGACTTATTCATCACAATTTTATCCTGCTGGAGATCTTCACCTTATGTGTCTCTATAGATCCATCGAAGGCATTTTATGAAATCCAAGAAAATGAAATATCCTCATGGTTTTGGTGCTTTATCAGGCAGATGAAGGTCATATCCTAATTTACATGTAAAACACCTCATTTCATAGGAAAGCAATACCAAGAAAGAGAGCGGTCAAGAGGGAAGTTCAGAAGTGATGTGATATTCTTAATATCGGCAATCCTGTTTTTGAAAAGTATAAAAAATGTTATTCACAAGAATTGTCTCTAAACAAGGCAAACGTTACCAACACAGAAACACCATTTTTGGACCTAAATATCAAAATTGTTAATGGAGAGATTCATACAAGTGTGTATGACAAACGAGATGATTTTGGGTTCGACATTGTAAATTTCCCTGGCTTGACGGTGATGTTTCGGGATTACCGTCATGCAGTATTTACATTTCAGAACTCATCCGTTATGCTAGAGCATGTACTGATGTTTTGGATTTTCACATTAGAAATTTACCAAATTACAAAGAAACTTTTAGGTGAAGGTTTTCGCTTTCACAAACTAGTGAAAACTTTCTGGAAATTTTTACAACAATTATAGTCGAATACAAACTCGAACTTGATCTGTATAACACTAAGATGTATTAACATTTACTTTTTTCAACATATGTAATAACATGGTAAAAAGACCGGAAAACTAAATCAAAGGGTCATAACTCCTGTAAAGATAGGTAAATCGAATGAAACAAACTTGATCTGTATCACACTGAGATATATTCACAACCAAAAATAATTTCAATATCTGCAATACCATGCAAGAAAAGTCCAAAATGTACCAAAAGACGTAGTATGATGAATGGGATATGATGTTGTAGAACCCACGTTTTAGAAATTTCAAGAAATTTTGATAACAGAAATTTTCGATTGTGTTGAAAATACGATCAGCCGACGTTAATCAAACTTGGCTATATTTGCCCTCGGGGACTCCTAGTCCACCAGCAGTGACACTCACCAAGTGGTACAAATGTTAAATATCTTCAAAACTTGATCTGTATAACACTAAGATGTATTCACATATAAAATATCATTTTGATGCTAAACGTCTTCAAATTCATTAGCATCATGTAAGAACAGATACATTTGCAGCATGAACAAGACATGAACGTTTCGGGTATTTACCCTCGTCAGTGATCCTCCATCTAAACAATGTAATATGGCCAAAAAGCGAAAATTATTATGGCCAAAAATGTACCAATATCTGCAATACCATAGAAGAAAAGTCCAGAAAACTGAGTGCAAGGGCCATAACTCTTGAAAAATAGGTCCATCGGTACCAAACTCAACCTTGATCTGTATCACATTGAGATAATATTATACTTACATACCAAAATTGAGTTCAATATATGGAAAAAGTCTGGAAAACTAAAGTGTGACGGACAGATAGGTGGATGGACGGACAGACAAAAAGTCCCCTAGCTGGTAGGGGACTAATAAACACCAAAGAAATGCCCATCAGTTTTCAGTCTCAAAGTTGAGAAGACAACGCAAAATCATTAGAATTTCCATTGGAATGGGTGCAAACATAAGAATGAAACCTCAGAATGAATAACATTCAACTTATTTTCTAAAATGCTGAACTTTGTGAATCTAGTATGCAGTATGGTAAATTGTGTAAATAAAAGTACAAATGAGTCATAAAAACATTCATAATAATTCACTTTATTTTCACCAGTGTAGCATCACAGACTTGAAATGGAAATTTGTTGTCAGTTCAATGGAAGAGTCATAAATGAAGTACATTGATCAAGTTTGATACATTTACACAAAAAAATCATAATATGCTGAACTTGATTATTTGTAATACAATATCCAAGTAGAAAGGTAATGTACAATAAATACATTCATTTATCATATTAATCTTTATACAATGGTATAGGATGCAGAATCTAACAGCTACAGTATATATTAACAACAATGATACAAATAGTTATTTCTTAAGCAACAATATAAGAGATTTTATAAGGACTAAATAGTATCCAGTAGTCCATGCAATTTTCACAGAACTTGTGTTTGTTTCCTTTCTTTTTTAATTCAAGTAATATTACTCTTTTGATAAAAAGTTTTGTTTCTGAATCTATTTCTCATCTTGTTTGTAGAAATGATAGGATAAAGCATACTTTCTGATTAAAAAAATATTTCGGAACCTTTTATTCTTTGAAAAGTAATTTAAAATTCATAAAAATTCCTTACTGACACCAGCTATTTTTTGATTCTTAGAATTGAGTAGAATGTAGAATGCTACAATATTTTTCCCAAGTGAAAAAGGACCAAAGATTCAGACAAGCACTATTTTTCGAATCCTTACACACTAGTCTTTGAGCCCTGCACTCTTATGTACTTCAGGTCCATGGTATGACCTTGTCATCTGACCTTCTGACCTCAAAAAGACAGACTAACCGACTACACAGGTGATTCCTGTAGGTTATGATCTGTTTACAAATGTACTTAAGTCCATGGTATGACCTTGTCATCTGACCCTCTGAGCTCACAGACATACTGACATATTTTACAGGTGATTCCTGTAGGTTATGATCTGTATACAAATGTACTTAAGTCCATTGTATGACCATCTGAGCTCAGAGACAGACTGACAGAGTTTACAGGTGATTCCTGTAGGTTATGATCAATATACATAATTATGTACTCAAGTCCATGTCATCTGACCTTCTGACCTTAAAGACGGACTGACAGACTATACAAGGGGTTCCTGTAGGTTATGATCCATATATATATTTACTGAAGTCCATGGTATAACCTTGTCATCGGACCTTCTGAGCCCAAAAAGACATACTGTGAGACTATACAAGTGATTCCTGTAATTCATATAATAACCTTACATCTGAAATATGAAAGATATACTGTAACAATACAATCTATTAGAGAAAAGCTGTTAGATTCCACTGAGAAGGTTAGTCCAGGTAATACTTAACAACCAGCAATATCAAGAGCCAGGGATATCACTTACTGGAGATAAAAAATATTTATCACTTTGTGTTTTAGTCTCCTGTGTACATATACCTAGGAATTCATTTTCCAAAACGGTGAAAATGAGTGATATTGCTTTTCAGAAAATGATTTATTTCCATCAAAGGTGAAAGTTTGTCTGTTTTATAACCTTAACCAAGCTTTCATGGAGAATCAAATTTTTAGTATCTGTAGTATATCTATTTTTCTACTACAAATGAAATCTAAAATGAGCCAATCGGAATTAAGATAAGTAAAATTAAAGTAGAATGCTCACAAAAATTATAAAATTCAGTTATTTGGTAGATAACAGCATACAGAATGAAAATAAAAACTATCATTACCATCATTTTTGAAAAATCTACTGAACTCAGTCAAAAGCCCCTGAATGATCAACATGTAAGTCTGTAGTAAAGGAGTTTTAATATTAAAATTATCTACTGTCTGAGCGGCTCACTTTGGAAACTAGATAAACATGTTTTTTAATATTTTATATTCAAGAAATTTTAATGAAATCGATACCATTCATTAGATCTCCCTTAGCTGTAAATTATGGTATATATTATATGATGGTCAGTGCACGCAATCAAATTTTGTAGACAAAACAAGTTTTAGATGGGCCATTTCCAATGCTAATTTTTCCGGTGACGTCATAAAGGGCTCGACAGGCTCAATGTAAAATTCCGTGACATTACGCTGAAATTTAACATCAAAACCACCCTATCTAAAACTTCATTTATCTGTATAATGTGATTGCATAAACCCACGACCATATAACATATACCAAAATTTACGACTAAGCTAGATCAATGATAAAGTGAGATCTATTCAATGATATAGATTTTATTTTAAGTTTTGCATAACAAAGTAATCAAAATCATCTTTATCCAGTTTCTGAAGTGAGTCGCGTGGACAGTTATTATATGCACAAAAGGAAAGATCAATATGCATACATGTACTTTATTCTGAAGAAGAGAATATAGTAAACAATCTTCTTAGAATTTAGGTAAGAACCATACAGATAATATTGCACCAAGTCCTATGGAAAAAACAACAATAAATAATTTATAAAATAATATTTGAGAGAGAGCGGGTATTGAATTTTCAGTCTGCACTTACATACATGTAGTGTTAAGTGGCAGCTCCTTATAAGGTATGTTCAGCTACAGAGATGTTGAAAGATTTTCCAACTAACTGGTCATTCGGACCCGTTCTTGTCCTGAATCAACCAAACTGAAAGCATTTTTTCTGCTCTGACAAATTTTAAACAAAAACATAAAAAGTAAGATAATCTCTGCTGTACGTTTATTGTATGCTATGAGATAAAACAACAGATTCAGTTTGATTCATTTCACAGACAAGTTTAAGTCATGTGTCTGTCTTCCAGTATACAGGTAATGTCTGTTTGTCACCTGGCAATCAGGGCCTAAATATGGAATATGAATAGAAGCTAACTCAAATGTACAGGTAATGTCCGTTTGTCACTTGGCAATCAGGGCCTAAATATGGAATATGAATAGAAGCTAACTCAAATGTACAGGTAATGTCCGTTTGTCACCTGGCAATCACAGCCTAAATATGGAATATGTATAGAAGCTAACTCAAATGAGGTGTTTCAGGATCTGATGATTTAATTGAAACTCATGTCGTATATCTTGGCTGTCGCAATTTAAAACAGTTAACCTAGTACTGTTACCATAGCAGATCAACAGCAGGCTAAAGGGGGATCATGAACCCCAGAATTTTGTCAGAAGTAATATATTGCTGACATGGTATAAATCAGAGAATTTTCATCAAACTCATAAGCAGGAACAGCAAGTCCCTTGGCCAGGCTATCCCTCTGAAAAAATTTCTGAATATGCTCATGAGACTTTTGTAGTCAATTTTATGAGACTTTGACTATCTGTTTTTAATTTCAAAGACTGGTAGCTGCCGTGTAAGTATGCCTAAAATTCTGAGCATATTGACAAAACAGAACAACTTTCAGACAATCCATTGTTGAGGATAAATCTGGAACACTTTTAGAAGATCTCAGTTACATTCGGACCCTTTTATTGATAGAACAGAGAAAAGAAAATTTAACTGCACCATTTCAATCTGATTTGGAGATGACCACAAAGACATTACCTACGTATGTAAATCAATGTGTCGCCTATTGTGTAAACTGTATTTACTATCTTATAAAATTTAAACGGACAATACCTCCTAAGATTATTATTTGTTTAAAACGGTGGATAGATATAAAATTGTCGTATCGCATTAATTGATGGAGAGTAATCTATTCTACAAGTTTGAAAAGAGCAAAATCCTATTGTTCAGAATTTTACCAGTCATTTTGACTGATGAGTCAGCAATTCCAACCTGTCATTACAAATTTTAACTAGTTTTGCATGTTGGACCAGTTACTTTTAACATCTCTGCATAGTACATGTACTTCATACTGCTACGTAGCTATGATTCTGAATGCACCCAATATAATGTAAAGTTTGGTAAAATCTAAAAAAAAGTTTATACTGTAGCACACTTATTACTATAAGACACATATTGAATGAAGTATTAGCACATTATTTTATCATCGTTAAAAAGCAACAACACCATACATATACATGATTGTATAAAACCTGAAATGATCTAAAACAACCTTGCTCATTTATAACTATATTCTTAAGATGTTTAAGTTTGCATAAAAAAATTCTATGCAATTTACCACTTGTCATGCCAAAGATAATAAATACACATAAACCGTAGACTTTGATCTGTAGTATTTATATGTACGTAACATATATCTACTTAAAAACTAGTTTAACACCAGGTTATGGCACATACACAAACTAATCAGAGAATGGGTTTTGAAGCATCTTGCACTATAATGACACTAGGTGCACTATGTCTCTGTAGAACCATTTCTGATGCGTCATTATGATGGCTGGCGAACACTGCCAGTCTATTAACGTTATAAATTCCTGGTTTACTAAAACACGCTGTTAACTGTATTGTTCTCTGCTGCTCTGCCTCCAATCTGTGCCGTGTCATCGTCTGACTGACCCAATTAAAATCATAACTATGATGAGACGTGTCCTTACCCACAGTAGCTTGTGTGTGGTTTAATGGCAGTTCTGATGGGCCACTCAGTCTGTCAACATAAAATCTTACTGTCACTTCATAAAAATTAACATTGCATTAACAGTCTGTATGTCAACATATAAACTTACTATCACTTCATAATAATTAACATCGTATTAACATTGTCATTTTGTCCAGAATTATTGCAAACAAAAAACAAATCATCGTGTGTAACCCATGGGGAAGCTCGTACCTCACAAACCCTGTAGGACAGATGGAGTGAAAACCTTCAGAAGGCGTGTCCTAAAATACGGCAATCTAAATGGTTAGCTATGTTTTCAGCACTAACCAATGAGCTGAAAATGTTAGTTTTTACAATTTGTTACATTGATGTAACAACAGTTCACACTACAGTTTGCTACATGTATCTACTTCAGTGGTTTTCCAGTATCATCAGTGGTTTTCGAGTATGAAATTTAGTCAGGCAAAATTATTTCCTCCTTCACCCCTCCCCTTTCCCCTTTTTCTCCACTTAATCACGCTTTACTTTCATCCTTCTGGATTCTTTTTCCCTGCACCTCAAAATCTGTTGAAATATTGTACTTATCATCATATCTGTTCATGCCACTTGTGACATTTTGTTGTGTTTCTTGTGTTGTATTTGGAGAGGGCTGTCTTAATGTTGTAAAACTCATTGCCCGATCCATTTCAATCTTTACATTGAATAAAATATGTTTAAACCAACAGTTCACAACGTGGTGATTGGAGAATTTCCAGAGAAACAAGGCATCAGAATTTAACAAATTCAATTTTTCAAGAAAACCTCATTAATGTATATATTTTTGAAAAGGTCTTTATGAGACAATCATTTTGAAATTTGTTTGATTAAAATCGGACTTGAAACAAAATTTATTAACGAAAAGAACTTCGATGACGTTTTTTTAATTGTTTATGATTTTATTTCTTAGTTTGAAATATATGTATTATAGGCAAGTTTGGTATCATACCATTCACAATTAAGTGCTGAAAATGAATATAAACAGAAAATGCAATAACATTTTAGAATAAAGATGTAGAAATTTTAGGGTTTGTCAGCACTTCAAAGACTTGACTATTCGTCACCGAGCGCTTGAATAAAATTACATCATCATGTTTTCAAGAAAAAGGGGCATGGCTATATTCAAAAATAGATCCGAATGTTTTTGTTTCTTCTGTCCCACAGGGTTATGTGAGGTACGATCTACCCCGGGGGTTCACACAATGAGAACAAATATGTATTTGTAGTTTTTATGTGTGAAATGTTTAGAGAATCATGGAAATTAAGTTATATGATTAATTATGTCATGTACCATATTTGATAAATGCTTGTGAAAAATTGCATCAAATGTGTGTTTGTTGAAATGTGCTGAATGAATAAATGTACATGTAGTTCTTCTCTGCCTCCTATAAAGACAATAACATGTAACAATATGAGGAGCAAAGAACTGAACTTAAAGGTTTTAGTGTGGGTTTTCTTTATACAAAAAATATCTACAACTAGTTTAGGTTTCAGATTAATGAATATTATATAAATAAATCCTTTTGTTATATAACTGACCTGTCAGGAGATTTACTTGTATCTAGTAATAATTCCACAGAGGCTTTGGTACAATTATGGAATGTTACAGTGATAGGTACAGAGCACAGTCTGAAATGAATCATAAATACATGTACAAGTATAACATGTATAAGGGTTAGGGTACAGTTATGGAATGTTACAGCGATAAGTACAGAGCACAGCCTGAAATAAATCATAAATACATGTACAAGTATAACATGTATAAGGGTTAGGGTACAGTTATGGAATGTTACAGTGATAGGTACAGAGCACAGTCTAAAATGAATCATAAATACATGTACAAGTATAACATGTATAAGGGTTAGGGTACAGTTATGGAATGTTACAGTGATAGGTACAGAGCACAGACTGAAATGAATCATAAATACATGTACAAGTATAACATGTATAAGGGTTAGGGTACAGTTATGGAATGTTACAGTGATAGGTACAGAGCACAGTCTGAAATGAATCATAAATACAATGTACAGAAGTATAACATGTATAAGGGTTAGGGTACAGTTATGGAATGTTACAGTGATAGGTACAGAGCACCGACTTAAATGAATCATAAATACATGTACAAGTATAACATGTATAAGGGTTAGGGTACAGTTATGAAATGTTACAGTGATAGGTACAGAGCAGAGTCTGAAATGAATCATAAATACAATGCAGAAGTATAACATGTATAAGGGTTAGGGTACAGTTATTGAATGTTACAGTGATAGGTACAGAGCACAGTCTGAAATAAATCATAAATACATGTACAAGTATAACATGTATAAGGGTTAGGGTACAGTTATGGAATGTTACAGTGATAGGTACAGAGCACAGACTGAAATGAATCATAAATACATATACAAGTATAACATGTATAAGGGTTAGGGTACAGTTATGGAATGTTACAGTGATAGGTACAGAGCACAGACTGAAATGAATCATAAATACATATACAAGTATAACATGTATAAGGGTTAGGGTACAGTTATGGAATGTTACAGTGATAGGTACAGAGCACAGTCTGAAATAAATCATAAATACATATACAAGTATAACATGTATAAGGGTTAGGGTACAGTTATGGAATGTTACAGTGATAGGTACAGAGCACAGACTGAAATGAATCATAAATACAATGCAGAAGTATAAGAAAAAAATTGCATGTAATTAATTTTAATTTTTGCTTAAAAAATAATTCAAAAGATAAAGTAAAATGATTCTGATGAAATTAAATAAGTTCAAATTTAGTAAACAAAATCAAAATGAAATTTTCATTTTCCAAGTGTCACCATTTAAATACACTGTTTACATGTAAATGTAGTTACCTGTTTTTATGAAAGTTGTTACTGATTTCCCCAAGATGGTTAAAGCTGATGGTGATAAGCCGGGTCATGACCTCAGGATCAGGTCGTGGATGCTCAAGGTCATCACTACGGCGATGGAACTGGATAGGGGGCTTTTCAGTAGGAATCTATAAAACAAGAGGTGAGATTTTAAATGCTCCTTATCTGATTTCTTATGTTTACCTGATTTTAGGTACATGTACATGTACGTGTATATACATGTATGTTGAGAGGATTTTAGCAATGCTTTTGAACATACTTAATAGAAATTAAATGGCTGCTGATACAAGATATGATGGGGATGCCTCAAAGTAAGGTTTTGTACAGGAGCTGCATTCAAGTTGTACTACATGTATCTAACTTTGCTGGGATGAATGTCAGATGACAAAATATCTAACTTTATTGGGATGAATGTCAGATGACAAAATATCTAACTTTGTTGGAATGAATGTCAGATGACAAAATATCTAACTTTGTTGGGATGAATGTCAGATGAATAGAGATGATTTTCATTGAAATAATATTACCCATCATAATACATTCATGTTGGACTCTTGACTGTTTAATTTTTTCCCAATGTGATGTAATGAATTGAACTTACAAGAAAGAATGGATAAGAAGTGAATATTGTATCCAGCTTTTCTAGTATAACATGATGTTGTCCCACTCTAATCTGTACTTCTCCTGTCTCATTCATTACACAGGCCTAAAACACAACAAAACATAGCGTAATCAAAGATTATGAAGCTCACCTTGCGGCAGCTAAGTTAAATTTAAACATATCTCTAAGTACATGTATATTAAGAAAATCACTCAAGCAGAAAAAGTAGGTCAAGGTAATTTCATGAAAGTTTGATCAAAGACACATCCGATATGCAAGTTTGGTACATGTAGCACTTATACTTTGCTCAATATTGGCCTTTAAAGGCAAAATCACTCAAGCGGAAAAGGTAGGTCAGATGCTGCATCCGATGCATGGGTTCACCTCAGCATCCCAAGATGAATAACTGGTGCAAGTTTGGTTACTATAGCATCAGTACTTTGTCAGATACCCAAAAACTTTAACAGGACGCGGACAGTGGGGTTATAGCATAAGCTCATCTCAACTTCGTCGAGGTGAGCTAAAAATGTTTAAAAATAGTATTGGAGTGATTGCAGAGGGTAAATAAACATGAAAATAAGATTGATCTTGTTCATGTATTACAAAACAGGTGTGTTATTTCAATATGAAACCAGCTATACTGTTTCACTGTTTGTTGTATCTGGAAAATGAAAATATAATAGGAAAATGAGACCAATTAAATTAATTTGTTATGAACAAATTCCTTGAATCCATAGAGCTTTCAATCATATAAAGTCTCTGATGGGAGATATTTTTTTTCTCTCATACAAACAAATCAAAGATAGGGTTTTCTTATGAAAGTAAGCTAGGATGGAAATCCCTTTCATTCATATCACTTGAGGCTTTTCAGTACTGTATCAAATGTTTACCTTATTGTCAAGTCATAATTTCAGCCCGTAAAACAAACAAACTAGCAAGATAAACATTAATTTTACAATAATTTTCTGTTTTTTGGTTAATACATGTATTTTGAAAAGCCTAATATCTGTAGTTTACTCTTTTAACATAAACAATTTTTGGAAACGCTGAATTCGAACACCACAATTTTTTTGCAATTTGATAAACTTGATATTTTTCTAATTTTGTCAATTTTCTTTCAGTTTTTACTTTTGTCCTTAAATATGAAAAAAAAAACTCCTTCATTGTCATCTTTGAAAGATACATTGGTTCCCCCCTAGGAGTCTAAAAATCTTGCAAAACCCTCCACAAGCCACTAGTTTTACATGATTTTAGACCCCTTGGGTAGAACCGGTGCATCTTTCACAGACCACCATAAATGTCTTAAATTCGTTCGTTATGAATATGATTTTAGTTCAGCCATTTTTTTTTTAAATCATGTTTTATACTGTAACCTAATTATATTTACTTACCTTCCAGAGTATTATAAGAGTCAGTCCAACTTTGACAGCACAGTTCAGATGTGAGAATTCAGCAGATACGTTATTAGAGTTGTTTATGTTAGCTCCGTTCTCATCTTTGGAATGGGGCTTGGATCTCAACAGAAAGTCCGCACAGGGAGTCAGAGCACTGCATATCTACAATATACAGTCATTGTAAACTAAACAAAACATGGAGTGAGAGCACTGCATATCTACAATATACAGTCATTGTAAACTAAACATGGAGTGAGAGCACTGCATATCTACAATATACAGTCATTGTAAACTAAACTAAACATGGAGTCAGAACACTGCATATCTACAATATACAGTCATTGTAAACTAAACAAAACATGGAGTAAGAGCACTGCATATCTACAATATACAGTCATTGTAAACTAAACATGGAGTCAGAGCACTGCATATCTACAATATACAGTCATTGTAAACTAAACATGGAGTGAGAGCACTGCATATCTACAATATACAGTCATTGTAAACTACACAAAACATGGAGTGAGAGCACTGCATATCTACAATATACAGTCATTGTAAACTACACAAAACATGGAGTGAGAGCACTGCATATCTACAATATACAGTCATTGTAAACTAAACATGGAGTCAGAGCACTGCATATCTACAATATACAGTCATTGTAAACTACACAAAACATGGAGTGAGAGCACTGCATATCTATAATATACAGTCATTGTAAACTAAACAAAACAGGGAGTCAGAGCACTGCATATCTACAATATACAGTCATTGTAAACTAAACAAAACATGGAGTGAGAGCACTGCATATCTACAATATACAGTCATTGTAAACTAAACAAAACATGGAGTGAGAGCACTGCATATCTACAATATACAATCATTGTAAACTAAACTAAACAGGGAGTCAGAGCACTGCATATCTACAATATACAGTCATTGTAAACTACACAAAACATGGAGTCAGAGCACTGCATATCTATAATATACAGTCATTGTAAACTAAACATGGAGTGAGAGCACTGCATATCTACAATATACAGTCATTGTAAACTAAACATGGAGTCAGAGCACTGCATATCTACAATATACAGTCATTGTAAATTAAACATGGAGTCAGAGCACTGCATATCTACAATATACAGTCATTGTAAACTAAATGAAACATGGAGTGAGAGCACTGCATATCTACAATATACAGTCATTGTAAACTAAACATGGAGTGAGAGCACTGCATATCTACAATATACAGTCATTGTAAACTAAACATGGAGTGAGAGCACTGCATATCTACAATATACAGTCATTGTAAACTAAACAAAACATGGAGTCAGAGCACTGCATATCTACAATATACAGTCATTGTAAACTAAACAAAACAGGGAGTCAGAGCACTGCATATCTACAATATACAGTAATTGTAAACTAAACAAAACATGGAGTGAGAGCACTGCATATCTACAATATACAATCATTGTAAACTAAACTAAACAGGGAGTCAGAGCACTGCATATCTACAATATACAGTCATTGTAAACTACACAAAACATGGAGTCAGAGCACTGCATATCTACAATATACAGTAATTGTAAACTAAACATGGAGTGAGAGCACTGCATATCTACAATATACAGTCATTGTAAACTAAACATGGAGTGAGAGCACTGCATATCTACAATATACAGTCATTGTAAACTAAACATGGAGTGAGAGCACTGCATATCTACAATATACAGTCATTGTAAACTAAACATGGAGTGAGAGCACTGCATATCTACAATATACAATCATTGTAAACTAAACATGGAGTCAGAGCACTGCATATCTATAATATACAGTAATTGTAAACTAAATGAAACATGGAGTCAGAGCACTGCATATCTACAATATACAGTCATTGTAAACTAAACATGGAGTCAGAGCACTGCATATCTACAATATACAATCATTGTAAACTAAACAAAACAGGGAGTCAGAGCACTGCATATCTACAATATACAGTAATTGTAAACTAAATGAAACATGGAGTGAGAGCACTGCATATCTACAATATACAGTCATTGTAAACTAAACATGGAGTGAGAGCACTGCATATCTACAATATACAGTCATTGTAAACTAAACATGGAGTCAGAGCACTGCATATCTACAATATACAGTCATTGTAAACTCAACATGGAGTGAGAGCACTGCATATCTACAATATACAGTCATTGTAAACTAAATGAAACATGGAGTCTGAACACTGCATATCTACAATATACAGTCATTGTAAGCTAAATGAAACATGGAGTCAGAACACTGCATATCTAAAATATACAGTCATTGTAAACTAAATGAAACATGGAGTCAGAACACTGCATATCTACAAAATACAGTCATTGTAAACTAAACATGGAGTCAGAGCACTGCATATCTACAATATACAGTCATTGTAAATTAAATGAAACATGGAGTGAACAAATTGATCCAATGTTTTTCTTTCAGAACAGCATAGTATCATTTCGTAATCTTGAAAACTATAATATTGGTAAATATACTCTTTTACAGACTTAATCTAGAATTTTTTTATGTTGAAGAAATTTGTATTGGTGTACTAAAGGAAGACAGGAAAATCCATCTATAATTTATATAGATATGGTGTTTCTACAAAAGCCTTTTTGATCCAACTTTAGTTGGTTTTTTTTTTAAACCACTCATGGATTTGCTGGTAGGACATTTGAATTAAAATCTATTATGTTCTAATTCGCTCTGCTCAAACGACACATAAAATATTTATCAACAAACAACCAACTCTCATATAGGAGTGAACCTATTGCCAGCTAGTAGCTGCGTTTAATTGAGATAATAAAACAATAAACATGTATCAAAACGCGATTCGTTGAACTCGATTGGCATTCTGGAAAGCATAAAACTGGCACTGTTATACACAAATCATCTGAAAGTAGATTAAAATAATATTTAATCTTCGAGGTTAAAAAGCAACCAGCTACTCTGAAGGCAAAGGCTCGAATGCTTTACCTTACCATACACATATGCATGAAACCTAACCTTCATATTAGCCAATCAAAACTTTTCAACATCACGTGACACATGAAAACTCATTCGAACACTCTCATTTCCCTTCTCTCTATCCATTTCTTCACTCTATCCCATTTCCTATATTCGTATACCAATGTTGATAAATACATTTATGTTCTAATTCGCTCTGCTCAAACGACACATAAAATATTTATCAACAAACAACCAACTCTCATATAGGAGTGAACCTATTGCCAGCTCGAAAAACTAAAAGAACGGGAAAATAGAATGTAGTAAATTATTTATTATAATCCTAAATTCATTGAAACAGATAACAATGAAGAAATGTCTTCTTTTACATAACCATCTTTGGCTCTCTCCGAGCGCCATCGCCCATGTTTTTTGAATAGTCTGTCTGAAACACCCCTATTAGCAGCTGCTGTAGCTCCACCCGAGCGTAATGAGTGCAGACCATACTTAGAAATGTCTAAATCCAGATCATTTAATTTTTCAAGTAAAAGTTCTCTTGCTCTAGTGTAAGATAAATGTTCAGAACTTCTCAATTTGTAATCATTTGATGATTTACAAAATGACAACTGACGAAAAATGAATTCATCACTGCTTAAACTAATTTGTGCACTTGACAAATAATTTTTTAAAAATGTAAAAGCACATGCAGGCGAATTGATTTTTGAAATCAAAACCCAGTTACCCTCTCGATATTGATCGGTTTTACTCTTCTCAATGAATAATGAAACGTATAAATCGTGAAATTCAATATCACAAGCTCTGATATTTATCAGTTCTGAAAATCTAAGAAATCCAGAATATGCCACAAGACACATAGTAATAGAACGCTTGTCGTATAAATTGGCATCCAGGCCATACTTGTTGACCAATTTCAAAAGAATATCAGGAGTAATGGGCTCTTTTTTCACCGTCGGTTTAGAAACCATTCTCTTTGCACCTTCAAGCACGTTCTTGACCAAAAAGGTATCACATGGATTTTTCATTCCAGCCAGCTCATGTGCCCATTTTATTGAATATACACAAAGATCTAATTTCGAAGACGAAGCATCACTCTGCATTAATGCTATTAAATACAAGCTCACATGGTAATCTGAGGCAGGTAAAGCGGTAAGACCCAAGTCATTGCACCATTTACACCATTGTTTGAATCCTGTGTTATACATCTTAGACGTGTTCGCTGCTTTTGAATTCATCAATACTTTTGGAAGACTGGTACTTAACCGTTTTAGAGTGGCATTTTCTTCAGAAGCTAGAGACTCCCATCGGCCAAGGCGAAATACATCTGTAATATGTATTTACGAAACAAAAGTTAATAATTTAGATATAAATTCATGATAAAAGACTTCTATGGGAAAAGAGTATCTAGCTTCTGAATGAAAGCAGACTATACTGTATAAACCAGGTAACCACAACGAAAAGAATATATTTCTATGAGGTAACAAAGAGGATACTCCCTCCTCATACGTAAGCGTAACTTGACGTATAATATAAGTGCTTCCATTACCAACATCTTCATAATGTACGTGATCATTAATGTGAACCAAGTGGTTATATATACATAAATGCTTCACTAGTCCGTACATCCACCAAATGGTGACATAGGCATAAGTAACTTTACCAAATAAAACCAACATCATCAGCAATGGGAACCAAGTGGTTACCCAAATCTCGGTGCATTACCATTATAGAAACCCAAATAATAACCAAAATCTTCATACATCAGTACTGGGAACCAAATGGTTTCCACATCATAACCTTGAACTAAAAAGTTACCAACATAAATTACCATCATTGGGAACCAAGTGGTTACCCACATCTCTAAATATCATTAGTACCGGAAACCAAGTGGTTACCCATATCTCTATACCACATCATACTGGGAACCAAGTGGTTACCCATACATTTTTTGTATCTCTATACCACATCATAACTGGGAACCAAGTGGTTACCCATCTCTATACCACATCATAACTGGGAACCAAGTGGTTACCCACATCTCAGTGTAATCAACAATTGATATCTGGTAGTTACCAAAATTGTATAAAAAATTTTGATAAATATAATGAACTCATGATAATCATTATCTCAATTTATCTCAACATTTTTTTTTTTTTTTTTTATCAAACATATCAACATGTTTCTTGCAAAAATAATCTATGAATGAGTAATATTAAATTGAAACTCAGTCTTTAATGTTCATATGCAATATGACATTTTATGAAAACTCACAGTCGTTTATCATAGTATTAATATGGAGAAATCCTGACAACCAAGACATTACAACGAAATCTGTCAGTTCCAAATATTGATTTAGCATAGGAACCCGATACAAAAATGTCTTTATCATTTCTAAATTCTAAAACATCTGAAATGTAAGAATGACACTGCCAGGAATTACAAAAAATTAGCGTCCAAAAAGGCACTGATGGCCATTTTGGTACTACTAAGGTACCTTCAGCGGATGACGCAACACAATGTTTAATAACTTTACTCGCTAAATAGATCGGCGGAACTAGCCAATTATTGTGCCCTCCCCAATTCATGGAAAATGCATCAACACCTGATGTACCAGTAGTGAAGAATTTTGAACAAAATATAGGTAGCTTAGTATTGTTCGAATCCGCAAATCTATCCACAGTATGAGGTCCATAAATACTATCAATAAACTTGAAGAACTGAACAGAAACTCCCCAGTCGTCAAAATCGAACACCTTACTTAGTTCGTCAGCTTGAGTATTAAGTGACCTTGGGATCCATTGCATATCCAACGTAATAGATTTCTGTCTACAAATTTCAAATATAGCCAGAGAGATACGTTGTAAATGAAACTTCGAACTCCCAATCGAAATAACCGAAACACAACACTTACTGTCTGTAAAACACTTAACCGTTTTACCAGAAAATGAATCTTTGAAATGGTCAAGAAAAAATTCTATAGCTTTCGCCTCTCTCCACGTGGAGCTCATTCTTGACTCTACGCCAGTCCACATTTTATGAAAAACATCACCTTCCTTACTCTCACAGTAAGCACCGCATGCATAAGAACTAGCATCTGAAAATACAACGATAGGCACTTCATACTGACAAAGCTTCCTAACATTCAGCGACCTAATATTTGACCTCCAGAAAGACAACTCATCCATAACTGTTTGATCAATCAGTGGAAATATGTGATCCCATGACTGTCTCGCTTCAATACACCTGTACAGGGACCTGGTCATAATGCGAGACACATTACCAATAACTGGGGACATCGATATAATACGACCAGAAACCTGGGCCAACATCCTAGCAGATACACTTAAACGGTCTTGCAAAACTCCTTCAATATTTAGTAACAGATCTAAAATTCTCTGATCAGGAATACATAATGAAAAATCTAACGAGTCCCATACAAGGCCAAGCCAAGTCAAACACTGAGTGGGATCAAAAATGGACTTCTCCCGATTAACAAGAAAACCTGCATCTGTAAGAGACTGGTAAACAAAACAAACATCAGCCAATGACTTATCATAAGTATCATTAATACACCAGCCATCATCTAGATAAAGTACGATATTCACTCCCTCAGATCTCCAGTACTTCACCATTGGACGTAAACACTTTGTGAATACATATGGAGCTGATGTGAGGCCGAATGGTAACACAGTAAAAACGAAGAATTTTCCCTGCCAATGAAATCCAAGATAAGTCCTACACCATTCAGCCATATCGATATGATGATATCCAGACTTTAGGTCAAATTTAAACATATATTGGTTAGCCTGAAAATACGTTAATGCGACCTTGAAATCTTCAAAGGTGACCTTGCTTTTCCAGATGTAACGATTGACCTCATGCAAATCAAGAATTAACCTCTTTTTACCCGATTTGTTAACTGACACACTTAAGGGGTTTACAACTTCAGGCTGAACAGAAACTTGACAAATGCAACCTTTCACGAGTAATTCAGAAACTGCCTCTGTAACAAATTCAGGATATTTTAAAGCAGAATTGTTATTTCTATTAAATTTGTGAGGTGGTGCAGAAATAAATGGAATAGAATAACCATTCTCTAATATATCTAATACAAATGAATTTGCGTCTATTCTTTGCCAGAAATGTAAATGATTTTTAAGTCGACCCTTTACATTATCAGAAGAGGACATTTCGTATTCAAATTTGTTCGAACACAAGTTGAATTCACATAAATCGTTTGAATAGTCAGAACAATGAAAATACTCATCATTAATGTTTGTTGGACTCTCGTTGTTTCGGGCAGTCCTTTCTCCAGTGTCCAGCCTCGCTGCAGAAAAAAACAGATGTCTGTAGGCTTGGCGCCGAATTTCCTGTAGGGACGAAAATTACTCTCGGGGTTGGGATGAGTAGCAGACACAGTGCGACCAGAAGGAATAGAATAAGGCTTAGCAGTGTCGCTCCTTTTCCTCTGATTTGATCGAGAACGTTGTTTCCGAGAACGCATAGCACGGGACTCAGCAGAACGGATACGTTTGTCATCATCTGAATCGGACGCAAGGTCATCTGAAAGATACTCTCGAACGGTTTCCCAGCCTGCAGGCGACTTATCGGCCATCTTAATGCATTTATTGCGCTTATGGATAAGTTTAGTGACATCAGCGCAAATATCTTTAACAGAAATATAATCTTTAGCATCAGCTGCGCGTTGAATTTTGCTAATAGCGAGCTGAACCTCCTCGTTGAAACGGAACTGTTTCTCATTACCGGAATACTTGAATTTGTAGGAATGTTCAGTTTTTAATTTACTCGCTAATTCTGCACTTTTCTCCTCTGAACTTTCTAAGATATCTTTCTTCAAAGAACCCAGCTTTTTGTCTAGATATACTTTAAATAAGTCAAATGCTTCAAAAGCGTCACTGGACTCACGCACTGGAGCAGGTTGTATATTATCAGGCTCTACACGTGGCTCAGAATCGCTCATAGTTGTACAATATAGAAAAAAGCAACCAGCTACTCTGAAGGCAAAGGCTCGAATGCTTTACCTTACCATACACATATGCATGAAACCTAACCTTCATATTAGCCAATCAAAACTTTTCAACATCACGTGACACATGAAAACTCATTCGAACACTCTCATTTCCCTTCTCTCTATCCATTTCTTCACTCTATCCCATTTCCTATATTCGTATACCAATGTTGATAAATACATTTTGATTTTACAATCAGAAATAATTCATTTCAGTGAAGGATAAAGGTAAAGGTTAATATCATATCAACATGTTTTATTAAGGAAACAGTAATATCAAATGAATGATAAACTCACCGACTGGTCATTGAACGGTACATCACTAAACATTACACGATCCTTTCCTAAAACGGCATCTGAAATATTATTTAAGTATTATAATACAAAAAAATCATTCCAAGAAATGCATGCGTCACCTGCGAAACCTAACGCTAGCGACACTTAGGAATCACTTTTATAAAGGGTATGACAGACATCCAAGTGTAATTAGGGATGTAACAATACGCTCACCCCACGATACGTATAGCCTCACGATACGATATGTATTGCGATACAGACTCAAGTGAACAATTGGATTTCAGACTTCATAAAAAACAACAAATTGCGTAGGCAAATGCGCTATCAGTACTGTGCTGTATGTACAGAAAACGCTTAAATCCATTTAGACAATGCCATTTGGCTTGTGATTATGCAGAGAGAATATCATAATTATCCTGACATTTCTATAATGGAAATTTATTCTTTTAGTAAAACCCAGAAACAGTTAAGAAAACAACACAAAAATCAACTTAAAAATGTCAGCACTTTACTTTTCAAAATCTCAGCTCGTGAGCATAAAAAACGTTGATCTCATATCAATTTACATTACTTTTGGTGGGTCATGATGCATGTTTTTTTCCACCTCGAAAGACGTGTCATCAAAATTCAAATTTATAGCAGTGCTAGTATTCTGGTTTTCATTCATGCTAGGTTATTCTATGTGCAAAAGGATAGCTTAAACAGTTCTTTATCTGTTTCATTCAAGTTTGACGAAGGATCGATGGACTCGGGCGCCACCATCATAGTAAATGTAAACAAATTCCAACTAAAGATTCGGAACTGAACGAGTCGATTTTAAAGGAAAAAACGGACTTGAAAAATACCGATATGCGACCTGGCTGTACCGTGTACCAAACCATGAACTTTATACCGCGATATACCGAACCGCAGTATATCGTAACACTCCTAAGTGTAATAGACAGATGGACAGACAGACAACGGACAAAGTAATCCCTAAGTGTCGCTATGCTTTCTGGGTGACACAAAAATGTAAAGAAAACATTACTAGTAGATCTTACATGTTAAATGCCCATTAAGCAAGAGTAATGGAATCAACTTCCAATACATGTAATTCTGGTTGCCTATATTGTATAGTCAAGTTCACGTTTTGAAAGTAGAAAGAATCTACAAAAGTGTGCCTGAGTTAGTAAATAAACATTGTCTTGTCTTGTCGTGTCTTTTACACTGTTACACCCAATGTTTGAGCAAATATGCCCACTTCCTCATTACAATATATAAGCTTACCGAGATCACTGTTTTTCTGGACTGCCTTCAGACATAACTGCATAGTCTCTCTACTACCTATCTGTATCTCTGTAATAATAAGTTATCATAATGTAGTAAAAATTTCATGGCACATTGGTTTGTATCTCTGTAATAATAAGTTATCATAATGTAGTAAATATTTCATGGCACATTGGTTTGTATCTCTGTAGTAATAAGTAATCATTATGCAGTAAATACAGTATTTCATGGCACATTGGTTTGTATCTCTGTAATAATAAGTAATCAATATGCAGTAAATATTTCATGGCACATTGGTTTGTATCTCTGTAATAATAAGTTATCATAATGCAGTAAATATTTCATGGCACATTGGTTTGTATCTCTGTAATAATAAGTAATCACAATGTAGTAAATATTTCATAGCACATTGGTTTGACTACTTTCTTCGTATACCCATGCTGTTTTTCACAATGTAGTAAATATTTCATAGCACATTGCTTTGACTGCTTTCTTTGTATACCCAAGCTGTATTTTACAAAGTAAATAATGAATGTAATAAACAGTTCTGGAATAGGTCCATACTTTGCTAAGCTTCTCCTCTCCACAAGTTTATAAGCATTTCATTCTTTATGTTTAGGAAGCAAGAGTAGCTTTTGCTATCATGTTTGCAGAAGACATGTTATTCATAATTTATATATATATATTCATAACATGTTAGAATAGGTTTTATAAAATGATACAGCTATGAATAATTTTACCTTTAATGAATGTAATTGATATTTCATAGAATTGTTGGCAATGCACGGGACATAAGGTCAAGTATGATCTCGAACTAAACACTGACCTGACCAAATATTTAACACTTGTATGAATTAAGCCGTCATACCTACAGGGTCAAGTTTAAATGATTTTGATAGGAAAAAAATATTGATCCAAGGATTAATGATACCTCCGCCCAAATTATTTCACAAAATATGTAATTACCATATAAAAGCAGAAGCTATGAGGGCTGATTGATATGTTGTGAGCCTCATATTAAAGATTTTGAATTTCATCAGACATTTTGCATCATTTTTCTACATAATCCCCCTCAGTATCTATACACTTTGCCACCGGTGTTTAAGGGCCGCTTTTAAAGAACTCCTTATCTTGACTGGTCAGAAAGCCATCCACTTCAAGTATGACATCATCATTGGACTAAAAGTGGGTGCCAGAAATAGCTGCTTTCAGTTTTGGGAATAGATGAAAGTCTGATGGAGCAAGATCATCTTTGATGTTTATCAGGTGAATAAGGCGGATGATCAATCAAATTAAAGCCACAATCATGAATGGCAGTGATGGCAGTGACAGGCTTGTGAATAGGAGCATTGTCCTGATGGAACAACACACCTTTAACTGGTGAACTTTCTGCGGCGCTTAAGTTTAATATTTTCCCATAACTGTGTCAGAAGTGAAGCATATTATGTGCCATTGATTGTTTGTCCTTTTTGGAGATAATCTATCAGCAGAATACCTTCTGCATCCCAGAAAATCGAGGCATACAACATATCAATCAGCCCTCGTACACTGTATACATGTATATCAGAAATGAATTTATTTCCTGTGAGGGTTAAAATTTAAATGTCCAGAAATCGCAAAAAATTGAATTCTACTGAATTTCAAGGGGAATAACTCTGCAGATAATTGAGCAGCTTTATCAATATCAAACTTGACCTGCATTTCTTGATAAAAAAGCTATATTCAAGAAATGAATTGATAATCTGTAACAGTTTTCCTTTAAATGTCCAGAAACCACAAAATAATGAAATTTTCTAAGTTTCAAGGGGCATTTCTCTGCACGTAATTGAGCGACATGACCCATATTCAAACTTGACCTGTATTTCTTGATGTAAAAACTATATTCAAGAAATTAATGGATTATCTGTGACAGTTTTCCTTTAAATGTCTGGAAACTGCATGTGGGACGGACAGACAGACGCACACACACTGACATACATGTATGTACACCTTACCTGTTTTATGTTGTGTACTAAGAGACATGACAGACCATAGGTTGCTGGCACAGGACACCTGATTGATCTGAATTTCCTTTACATGAGCCTTTTGGGATTGAATCTACAAAAAAACACATTTGCATTTATTAGATAAACTTCTGTTATGCTAAACAAATCTGATTATTACTTTCAATTAAACAAACTTACTATGAGTATTCTGTTGGTGTTTGGACTCTACCTACGACTTAAAATGCAAGAGAGATAGCATAATGGTGAGTGTGGTGGATTACAGACCCTGAACATGTAGAGGAATGTGGTGGATTACAGACCCTGAACATGTAGAGGAATGTGGTGGATTACAGACCCTGAACATGTAGAGGAATGAGGTGGATTTCAGACCCTGAACATGTAGAGGAATGTGGTGGATTACAGACCCTGAACATGTAGAGGCTTTGACTCCAATTATCATCGTACATGAGACATTCAGTAGCTAAACTCAGTATACCCATACACTAGTAACAAGGGGTAAATAAAATACAATATGAGCTAGCTATGTGAATTTTAATAACAATACAGCTCTGCTCTATTTTCCTTCAAGAAAAAAAAATGTTATGATTCGCTGAGCGATATTAGTCCCCTACCGACGGCATATATTTATGTCCTGCAACTCTGCCTATGAATTACTCTTCAATTAAACATGAGTTTTAATTAAACTTGCTGTCTGTGCAGCTCAGTTCTGAGGTTTTATCTGCTTTATCAATTCGAAAAGGAGGTCAAGCCTGACGAAAGTTGAACTTGCTCTGTAACTATCCAAGACAAAGCTGAGTATCAAATTTTACCTGAATCTCTATTTGTTGCAGAAAAAAGTCTGAAAAACTGACAAAAACTGAATTTTCCAAGTCATCAAGGGGCATAACTCCTCGAAAAATAGGTCAAGCGTAATGAAAGTCAAACTTGCTCTGTAACTATCCAAGAGTAAGCTGTGTCTCAAATTTCACCTGAATATCTCCATCCGTTGCAGAAAAAAGTCTGAAAAACTGACAAAAACTGAATTTTCCAAGTCATCAAGGAGCATAACTCCTCGAAAAATAGGTCAAGGGTAACAAAAGTCAAACTTGCTCTGTAACTATCCAAGACAAAGCCGTGTATCAAACTTCATCTGAATATCTCCATCCATTGCAGAAAAAAATCCGGAAAACTGATATTTGGACAGACGGAGGGACAGACGGACAGACAGACCAAGAGGAAACTAAGAGTCCCCTTCGGCGTTGCCGGTAGGGGACTAAAAAGGAGTAGATAGAACAAGAACACAGAACTTGCTTGAGACCTTAGCTAAATCTACCTCCTTCACCAGCTGGTTAATACATAGAAGAGAAAAGAAGTATTACATACATTACTTGATGTATAATGGTGACAGCTCACCTGACTGATGTTCTCTAGTTCACATGATAATACACAGGATCCACTATGACTCGGAGATCGTGTGTTATCACCACGCCGTGCTATCACCCTCACACTCAGTGATTCCAGTGTGTTAACTACAGCAGTGTGTCTCTGTAACCTATGTCTGAAACACAAATAAAACAACTTTTATCAGATGATGAGGAGATTGTGTGTTATCACCGTGCCGTGCTATCACCCTCACACTCAGTGATTCCTCTGTAACCTACGTCTGAAACACAAATAAAAATACTTTTATCAGATGATGAGGAGATTGTGTGCTATCACCCTCACACTCAGTGATTCCAGTGTGTTAACTACAGCAGTGTGTCTCTGTAACCTAGGTCTGAAACACAAACATCCCTAGTACATGATGGACATTAAACCAAGAATATGCAAAAAGACTTGTAAAAGAAACAACATAGCTTGCTAAGAGTGATTTTCTTTATAACTACATGTATTATTGTGTTCATAAGATTACTGTAGTGTTACAGCTCTATGTAACTGTAATACCTACCCAACTTTCTGTGATCCCTGCACTGGTTCATAGTAAAACATAAAATGTACATCATGTATTCCTCCTATATCATTCCCTCGTACCCATGCTGGTATCGATATTGTACACTTAGGTTGTAGAATCCCATTAGGTAAATCTATGTCAACTACACTCTTTGTACTATTTTTATCCTTAGAAGTCCGACAAGAGCACGAATCATAATTTGGCACATCTAGTGAGTTCTGGTAGACACTTGGAAATTTTGGTGGTTCACCATGTCCACCTAACGTGATAAATTCAGGATTTGTCGAGGCGAGTTTAAGTTTGTGTAAAGGACTAGAACCAATGTTTGTGAACTGCAGCATCACAGCATGGACTTCACCACACAATAAAGTCCCAGGAAAGTTACAAAATGTCACCTGTAAAAACATAAAATATACATGTACAGAGGTGGTAGCATGGACATCACCACATAATAAAGTCTTAGGAAAGTTACAAAATGTCACCTGTAAAAACATAAAATATACATGTACAGAGGTGGTAGCATGGACATCACCACATAATAAAGTCTCAGGAAAGTTACAAAATGTCACCTGTAAAAGCATAAAATATACATGTACAGAGGTGGTAGCATGGACATCACCACATAATAAAGTCCCAGGAAAGTTACAAAATGTCACCTGTAAAAGCATAAAATATACATGTACAGAGGTGGTAGCATGGACATCACCACATAATAAAGTCTTAGGAAAGTTACAAAATGTGACCTGTAAAAACATAAAATATACATGTACAGAGGTGGTAGCGTGGGCATCACTGAAAAATTAATTCTTACAAAAAAATAAAAAGTCAACTTAATTATGAAGTATATATTAACTACGTTAGAAATGACCAATTCTAAGATACATGTATCTCTTAATGTACAAAACATGCATTGTGTACATTATACATGTACATGCTAATTACTAGGGATGACTGTAACAGTCTTACTTTGTGTTCATGGATGTATAAAACTATCAGAAAATTACTTTGGGATTCACAGATCTTTCACATGACTAACAAGGATTACAATTATCCTATGCATGAACATCCAAGAAAGATGGTCAATCTCTAATAAATCTGTCTTGTAAACATGTCTGTCTTGTATAAGATTCTTCAAGTCTCTGTACCATGATACATAATCCTAATACAGCACTAAGCTAAAATTGTGGTAATACAGCACTAACCTGTAATTGTGGTATTTCAGCACTAACCTGTAAATGTGGTATTTCAGCACTAACCTAAAATTGTGGTATTTCAGCACTAACCTGTAATTGTGGCATTTCAACACTAACCTGTAATTGTGGCATTTCTGGTTTAATGACTAGATCAAGTCGTCGGTCTGGGCCGTACATTTTACTGGATTTCTCTTCTTTAGTACTGTTTAAGCGAGGTCCCTGGACCTCTAACTTCTGCTTGCCTCGTACAAACACCGTATTAGATGGTGTCGGTTTCAGGCCGTTACCTTCAGTTAACACACTCCCTAGATTATAACAGATTCCCACAACACGGAGTTCTCCTGTCTGCTGGGGAACCAGACTTATTTGTACCTATAAATCAAATAACAAAACAAATGGTTTTCTACATACATTGTAATTATACATATATGAGCTTACTAAAGTCATATAGCACATTTCTTATTTTGTGCCCTTAGCCAAACTTTCACCTTCAATTTTCAATAAATTCAGCTTTGACATTTCATGGTAAGGGAATGAAAAATATATACCTGTATCATGATAAGTATGAAAGTCACAAAATGTAATGACCAAACTATGAAATTGATGACTCTACAATCTACATGTAGGTCAGTCCACTTTGAGTCGTCAATTTCTTATTGCTGTCTTTACATGCATGTACTTAACATTTCATCCACTTTCTGTGTATCTTGCATAAGAACACTGACATTTGAGAGGTACATGTAGGAATGATGATTTTTGTGCTTTTATTTATTAGAACACATCAGAACACTGACATTTGAGAGGTACATGTAGGAATGATGATTTTTGTGCTTTTATTTATTAGAACACATCAGAACACTGACATTTGAGAGGTACATGTAGGAATGATGATTTTTGTGCTTTTATTTATTAGAACACATCAGAACACTGACATTTGAGAGGTACATGTAGGAATGATGATTTCTGTGCTTTTATTTATTAGAACACATCAGAACACTGACATTTGAGAGGTACATGTAGGAATGATGATTTCTGTGCTTTTATTTATTAGAACACATCAGAACACTGACATTTGAGAGGTACATGTAGGAATGATGATTTCTGTGCTTTTATTTATTAGAACACATCAGAACACTGACATTTGAGAGGTACATGTAGGAATGATGATTTTTGTGCTTTTATTTATTAGAACACATCAGAACACTGACATTTGAGAGGTACATGTAGGAATGATGATTTTTGTGCTTTTATTTATTAGAACACATCAGAACACTGACATTTGAGAGGTACATGTAGGAATGATGATTTTTGTGCTTTTATTTATTAGAACACATCAGAACACTGACATTTGAGAGGTACATGTAGGAATGATGATTTTTGTGCTTTTATTTATTAGAACACATCAGAACACTGACATTTGAGAGGTACATGTAGGAATGATGATTTTTGTGCTTTTATTTATTAGAACACATCAGAACACTGACATTTGAGAGGTACATGTAGGAATGATGATTTTTGTGCTTTTATTTATTAGAACACATCAGAACACTGACATTTGAGAGGTACATGTAGGAATGATGATTTCTGTGCTTTTATTTATTAGAACACTTCAGAACACTGACATTTGAGAGGTACATGTAGGAATGATGATTTTTGTGCTTTTATTTATTAGAACACATCAGAACACTGACATTTGAGAGGTACATGTAGGAATGATGATTTTTGTGCTTTTATTTATTAGAACACATCAGAACACTGACATTTGAGAGGTCCATGTAGGAATGATGATTTCTGTGCTTTTATTTATTAGAACACATCAGAACACTGACATTTGAGAGGTCCATGTAGGAATGATGATTTCTGTGCTTTTATTTATTAGAACACATCAGAACACTGACATTTGAGAGGTACATGTAGGAATGATGATTTCTGTGCTTTTATTTATTAGAACACATCAGAACACTGACATTTGAGAGGTACATGTAGGAATGATGATTTCTGTGCTTTTATTTATTAGAACACATCAGAACACTGACATTTGAGAGGTACATGTACGAATGATGATTTCTGTGCTTTTATTTATTAGAACACATCAGAACACTGACATTTGAGAGGTACATGTAGGAATGATGATTTCTGTGCTTTTATTTATTAGAACACATCAGAACACTGACATTTGAGAGGTACATGTAGGAAAGATGATTTCTGTGCTTTTATTTATTAGAACACATCAGAACACTGACACTTGAGAGGTACATGTAGGAATGATGATTTTTGTGCTTTTATTTATCGGAACACTGACACATTTACTTACAGGAGATCTGTCATTTCCCTGTAGAATAATCTCCTCTATCACTTGAGTATGGATTATCTCATCTGCCAGGGAATTCTGTCAAAATATGGTGTATTTCAAAATATACATAAACAAGCTAAAGTTGTTTCACAGATGCAATGTGCCAAGCTGCATAACTTACACTTGAGACTGAACAATGTCAAGCAAAACATTCCTGGTAAGTTTAATGATAATACATGCAAAGCACAAGAACAAATATGGACTTTGCTTAAGGTAAATATGTAATCTTCAATCTGGCCAAAAATTCCAAACCAAATTCAGTAATCTCCCCCAATCATCTTTGTTAGTTCAAAGTGTCCTAGAAGGAGTTGGAGGGTAAATATCTCCTCTCTGATTTTTGCAGAACCCAATTGTGCCAAAACTTAATAAAATAAAAATAAATGCAAGTTTGGATGTCACTATTTTTATATTTACACAAAAACTTTCCTAAAGCTATCATCCTTTTTGACATACTGACTGACATATTGATTTGCAAACAAAACATAAAATTCAACTTTACAAGATCACACTGTAACACTGCATACCTTGGCAGAAAGAGCCGCTTCATTGGATATTGGTTGAGCTTTATCCTGACTATGAATTGTGGGTAAAAATCTCCAAAGTATCGTCACTTCAGTGAGAATTAGCATCACCTTCAGTGGGTTTACTAAATGAATCTCAATGGTCACTGGCTCTGTAAAAAATAATATTCAAGATAGCATAATTTATTTGTATTATTATACAAGGAACAAAGGCATTTTATTATTTCTAAATTTTTTATAGGAGTATAAAATTAAACTACACACCAATTTACACAAGTGTTCATCTATTGTTGAGTATCAAATAACAAGAGGCCCAAGGGGGCCACATCGCTCACCTGAGGAGACTGTATGTATGTTTTTAATCAAAGTCAGTATAAGACCTGGAGGAAATAGCTTTTAGTGAAGCTTTAAGAGGATAAGTCGAAAATGTGTCTTCCAAATAGAGCCTATGGAGGACATCTTGGATTTCCAATCAGCTCGAAAAACACAAACTTGGTCTAGGGCAATGAGTACTTATTTCCTGTGAAGTTTCTTGAAATTCTGTGCAGAGGTTTCAGAGGAGAAGTTGAAAAAGTGTCTGCCAATCAGAGCCTGTTACGGCCATCTTGGATTTCCGATCGGCTCCAAAAAACACAAACTTGGTAGAGGGCAATGAGTACTTGCTTCCTGTGAAGTTTCGTGAAATTCTGTGCTGCGGTTTCAGAGGAGAAGTCGAAAATGTGTCGGCCAATCAGAGCCTGTGGCGGCCATCTTGGATTTCTGATCTGCTCGAAAAACACAAACTTGGTAGAGTACATTGAGTACTTGCTTCCTGTGAAGTTTTGTGAAATTCTGTGCAGTGTTTTCAGAGGTAAAGTTGAAAATGTGTTAGCCAGTCAGAGCCAGTGGCGGCCCTCTTGGATTTCTGATCGGGTGGAAAAACACAATTTTGGTAGAGGACATTGAATACTTGCTTCCAGTGAAGTTTCGAGATACTGTGCAGCGATTTCGGAGAAGTCGAAAAATGTGTCAGCCAATAAGAGCCTGGGGTGGCTATCTTGGATTTCCGATCGTCTCAAATAACACAAACTTGGTAGAGGACACTGATTACTTGCTTCCTGTGAAGTTTCGTGAAATTCTGTGCAGAGGTTTCAGAGGAGAAGTTGAAAATGTGTCAGCCAATCAGAGTCTGTGGTGGCCAACTTGGATTTCCGATTGGCTCGAAAAACACAAACTTGGTAGAGGGCATTGAGTACTTGCTTCCTGTGAAGTTTAGTAAAATTCTGTGCAGCGGTTTTAGAGGAGAGTTCAAAAATGTGTCAGCCAATCAGGGCCTGTGGTGGCCATCTTGGATTATCCATTGGCTCGAAAAACACAAACTTGGAAGAGGGCATTTAGTTCTTGCTTCATGTGAAGTTTCATGAAATTCTGTGCAGCGGTTTCAGAGGAGAAGTCTAAAATGTGTCAGCAAATCAGAGCCTGTGCAGCCATCTTGGATTTCTGATCGGGTGGAAAACACAATTTTGGTAGAGGACATTGAATACTTGCTTCCAGTGAAGTTTCCAGATACTGTGCAGCGATTTCGGAGAAGTTGAAATTGTGTCAGCCAATCAGAGCCTTTGTCTGCCATCTTGGATTTCCAATCGGCTCAAAAAACACAAACTTGGTAGAGGGCATTGAGTACTTGCTTCCTGTGAAGTTTCATGAAATTCCATGTAGCAGTTTCAGAGGAGAAGTCGAAAATGTGTCAGCCAATCAGAGCCTGTGGCAGCCATCTACGATTTCCGATCAGCTCGAAAAACAAACTTGGTAGAGGGCATTGAGTACTTGCTTCCTGAGAAGTTTCATGAAATTCATTGCAGTGGTTTCAGAGGAGAAGTTGAAAATGTGTCAGCCAATCAGAGCCCTTGGCGACCATATTTGTTGACTGATTGGCACAAAAAACACAAACTTGATAGAGGACCTTCACCTCTTGCTTCCTGTAAGGATTCGTGAAATTCCGTGCAGCGATTTCTGACGAGAAGTCGAAAATGTTAAAAGGTTAACGACAGACGGCGTGCTATTACATTAGCTTCGCTCAGGTGAGCTAATAAATCATAGTAATTTCTTGTTTAAAAAAAAAATGACAGAATTATCTACAACTTGCCAGTGCTGAAATCTATTCATTCATGTTTTAAAGAAAGGATAAAATTATGTGTAATTCTGCTTACCTCCCACATAACCTATTGGACTATGTCGGTTGTCTGTCTTACTGGTATGGCACTGTAACGTGGGACGATGATTTATCGGTAACGAGCCGTCATTAGCAGACATGACTAGAGCTTCCTCTAACTGTGACCACCGTGGATGATTACTTTCACCGTGGTCGAACCAAGCACCACTACCCAAGGCTTTTTGATCTATAATATAACGTTATGGATAAGGAACAAGAACTTATCACTGGGTCATCTTGTGAGAGAGAAAGGAGGAAACATTATAACATATAATGATTGGTATAGAAAATTCTGTGAAAGTATGGTTACAAGGTAGGTTGATGTTGCTTAAAGTGATCTGTATAAGTAACAGTAATGTTACAGGCAACAGAAAAATACATCAATTATTCCATTCTAATGAAATACACACAAGATAAACAATATTTTGCTTATGAAACTCCCGTAGCAGCTTTTCATTTAGAGCAAGATGGTCAAAGTGCAAGGTCAAAGTGCACTCTGGGTTAAAGGTCATGGTATGAAGTTAAAGTTCTTGTTAAATTAAATAAATCTTTGATCGTTGAACAATACACGTCCCCTACCGGCATAAATCTATGTCCTGCAACTCTGCCTAGAATGCTTCAATTAAACATAAATTCAAACTTGACCTGTACTTGCACCAAAAGATGAATGTCCACACAAAAATCAGTCCAATACCTGCAGTAACAGAAAAGGTATGGAAAACTGAAAATGTCATAAAATTTGCCAAGTCAAGGGGTCCTAAAACGAATAAAAATAGGACTAAGTAAATCAAAAACAAACCAAAACTTGATCTGTATCACACTAAGATGTATTCACATACCAAAAATTGGTTCATTATATTCAATAACAGGCAAGAAATATAGTCCGGAAAACAGAAAATTTCATGAAATTTGCTAAGTCCAAGGGCCATAAGTCTTGTAAAATAAGGTCAATCAAAACCAAACTGGAACTTGATCTGTATCACACTCAGATGTGTTCATATACTAATCAAAGGACTGAAGGTCCTGAACGATACTTCTATTCAAAATTTATAGTCAGCAGATGAATGTTGAATAAATTTATTGTTTATGTAATGATGAATCCATGATGATTTTTTATACATAGGATGAACATGCATGTGAAGTTAATCATTTTCATTTCTGCTCAATATGTTATATAAACAGCAAAAGCTGTTTATATTTACTGTAAGTGGTATACTTTAAATTAAATTTTATTCTGACGACTTTAATCAGGAGCAGTGTTTTAAAATTAACCCATTTGGAAACTAGAAAGACGTTAAGAACATGCATGCATGTTTAAAATTACTTACAATCTACAATATATTTAATAAAAGAGCGGTTACATGTAGTTCCAGCGTAGCTTTAAGTTTATTATCACTTGTAATTTCCAAAAATTCTCATTTTAATTACCAGAATTTCCTTTTTCTTTCAACAAGATCATGCTTCATTTCTACTTTCGTTTCTCATCGGTTTGCCTTATACATCATGTACATGTACATAGGGAAGACAACTCTTACGTTGTATAAGTTTTAAAAGTAATATATTATTACGCCACAGGCAAGTAGTGAAAGCAAAAAATAATTAGTTGATTTTTTTGTGATGCATTTACTTTATATGCTATTGAAACTTTTTTCCAGATGGAGGATAATCTTGATCTTGCATTTTGCATGTGTCAGACAGCAAATTCCTAAATCAGAAGAAGCACTATATTTCGAGGTGTATGGATACATTGCAAAGCAGCATTATCTCAACTGTTATGATAACAGAAGGAGGCTTCCTGAAAGGAAGTATCCTAAAAATCAGTTCGATATCTGCAATAGAACCGAAGAAAAGTCCGAAAAACTGAAAATTTCATGAAATTTCCTAAGTGCAAGGGCCATTACTCTTGTAAACATAGGGCAATCAAAGTTTACATAGCTCGCCTATACAGTTTTTTGTCAGATACCAGGTTAAAGTTTTTGAAAAGTAGGTCAAAGTCCAAGGTCAAGGTCACTAGGTCAAAGGTCATGGTCTCAAATAAAAGGTATCGTCACAAGGTATCTACATGTGAAATATCAAAGCCCTACCCCTTAAAGTTCAAGAGATATAGCCCAGGTTAAAGTTTTCTCTACGGACAACGACACCGATGCCGCCAAGGGTATGGCATTAGCTCTCCGGACTTTTTCGTCCTGACGAGCTAAAAATAGGTCAGTCGAATCCAAATTCAAACTTGATCTGTATCACATTGAGATATATCCACATAAAACATAGTGTAATCAAAGATTACGAAGCTCACCTCGCGGCAGCAAAATTCAATTAAAACATATCTCTAGGTACATGTATATTAGCTTTAAAAGAAAAATCGCTCAAGTGGAAAAAAGTAGGTCAAGGTCATTTTATGAAAGTTTGATCAAAGATACATCCAAAATGCAAATTTGGTACATGTAGCACTTATACTTTGCTCAATATTGGACTTTAAAGGTAAAATCAGTCAAGCAGAAAAAGTAGGTCAAGGTCATTTTATGAAAGTTTGATCAAAGATACATCCAATATGCAAGTTTGGTACATGTAGCACTTATACTTTGCACAATATTAGCCTTTAAAGGCAAAATCACTCAAGCGGAAAAAGTAGGTCAAGGTCATTTTCTGAAAGTTTGATGAAAGATACATCTAATATGCAAGTTTGGTTTATGTAGCACTTATACTTTGCTCAATATTGGCCTTTAAAGGTAAAATCATTCAACCGGAAAATGTAGGTCAGATGCTGCATCCGATGCATGGGTTCACCTCAGCATCCCAAGATGAATCACTGGTGCAAGTTTGGTTACTGTAGCATCAGTACTTTGTCAGATACTGAGCTACCCCAAAAACTTTAACCAGACATTGACAAAGTCATTCAACCGGAAAATGTAGGTCAGATGCAGCATCCGATGTATGGGGTCACCTCAGCATCCAAAGATGAATCACTTGTGCAAGTTTGGTTACTGTAGCATCAGTACTTTGTCAGATACTGAGCTACCCCAAAAACTTAAACCAGACATTGACAAAGTCATTCAACCGGAAAATGTAGGTCAGATGCAGCATCCGATGCATGGGGTCACCTCAGCATCCAAAGATGAATCACTTGTGCAAGTTTGGTTACTGTAGCATCAGTACTTTGTCAGATACTGAGCTACCCCAAAAACTTTAACCAGACATTGACAAAGTCATTCAACCGGAAAATGTAGGTCAGATGCAGCATCTGATGCATGGGTTCACCTCAGCATCCAAAGATGAATCACTTGTGCAAGTTTGGTTACTGTAGCATCAATACTTTGTTAGATACTGAGTTACCCAAAAACTTTAACCGGACGCGGATGCGGACGCGGACACCGGGTTATAGCATAAGCTCATCTCAACTTCGTCGAGGTGAGCTAAAAATGAGTTCATTATATGAAACAGCAAAAAAAAAAAAAGTCTGGAAAACTAAAGTGTGACAGACAGACAGACAGACAAACAGGGTGGAAACTATAAGTCCCCTTCTGCGAGCCAGTAGGGAACTTATAAGCATGTAAATCATAGACAAGGTCAAGGGTATCAAACAAAAAGTCTTGTCACAAGCAATGCACAATGGGAGGTGAAATATCTGAACTATGTCTGATTCTAATAAAGTTCAAAATTTATGGCCAATATTATATTTTCAGACAGATGAACAAACATAGGACAGAAACAATAGCCCCTCCCCCATCATCAATACAGTGGAAAGTATTGAGGGACAAAGAGGCAGACTTACCTGGGCTATGTTGTGATCTGTTACCCAGTATAACTTTGGTACTATTGCTATCTATTACAGGAATGGGTAGCTCGGGCAGGGGACCAGAATGTAGCCCCACTGTGGTACTCGCTTCCTGGCTTAGTAGTTGCTATGGTTACAAAAAATAGCATAGTTGGTGGCAAATTGAGTGAAATATCATCGAGAAATTCCTTCTTAATAAAATAACATGAAATCCTATATTTTGCAGGAGGTCAATTATTTTAACTTTAAGATTTTAATACAATGTATATTATCCTTCATCAACAAACTTAAACTTGATATACTGAAACCATGGAATGCAAAAAGACACTATGACTTCATCTACATGTATAAAGATTTTCAATGCAAACATCAAACTAAATCCTTACAGTGTCATATAGAAATAAATCACAGGACTACAATGTACATGTATATCTTGGTTTCAAAGTGTGAATACCTTATAAACAAAGAGATATTCCCTGAGAAAAGAGCTTTGATGACTGTGACTCTGTTTACTATTCTCTGTCAGTAGATGTTTGAATGCCGCGGTAGCGTTCTCCAACTGTTTAAGGTTAAAGGACTGTCTACCAATTGTGAAGTTAATATGGTCCTACAAAGAAGCATTGATAAATTACTTGATATTTAAAAGGTCAATGATTAGCTACATCAAAGCAAACAGAGACGCTCAGTGATGTACAAATTACATGTAACTATACACATGTATGCAAAATAGAGTACTTACATGTGCCTTACATATTGACCAAGTGTATAAAGAGCTCAAAAGAGCTTTTTTAATGTTACAAACTTTGTAGAGCTTCCATACTCAGTAATAATACAATATACCGGTACATTGTACATGTAGTTAATAGCTTGGCTTTTATTCTGACTCTCAAAATGTACCTTAACTTATGCAGAGTTCCTTTGATCTTTTCTCTCACTAAAATAAGATAAAACTCTCTGTTTGGATTCTTAATGCTGAAATTTTTCTTCTCATTTTTGCAAACCAAGAACTTACATAAGGTTTATATGATTTAGAGACAGACTTAGTAATTTAAATAGCACCAACCTCAGCAAGTGACCATTTCTTCCCTTTGTAAACCTGTAATGCCTGAGAGTAGGCTCGTAATGCATGCTTCCTCTGGTAATAAAAAATAAAAGAAAAATGTATCACCGAGTCTAAAACATGTAAAGAATAAAGATTCCTTCATCTGAGTAATCTTACTATCACTCTAATGATAAAGGATAAATTTAAATAGGCAGTATACTTTTGTTCAGATCCCTATGTATTGTTCACATGTCTGTACTTTAAAATATGCAAATTGCATTAAATAAATACATGTATGTTTAAACTAATCTAGTAAAAGATACTGAAAAAAGTATAACTTCTTCCAATTAAAAATGAAACAAAATAAATACACATACACATAGGTGAAAGAGGAACAGACAGACATCAGATGTGAACCTATGACAAAAGTCATACAAGGTAAGCTTAGTAATAACTATTGTGATTTAAGGACAACTCACCTGTCCTGTTTTACTGAATCGATGTCCTGCCAGTATCATATGGAAGGCATATTTACGGACCTTGGGAACCTCCATGTTGATGTAGCAATGAGCCGCTTGCTCCAATAATAAAGCGCTCCGTAAGTCCGAGTCCTGAAAGACATAAAAAAGAATTACATTGACATACATATTATGACTGTTGCTGGAAAATTTCAAAACAGAATTAATTTATACACAAATAAAGATGTACCAATCCTGGTTCTTACTTCACTTGTTAACTTAATGAACTGCTGGGCTGCTTCATGATGCATAAGTCGACTTTTGAGTGCTTCTGTACTAACCAGTGTGGCTCTTGTTGCATAAAGGGGATTTCTGTTATTGAAATGTAAAGAATAAGTTACATCAACAAACTTTAATCATCAAAGTTCTGAAGGCAATCTATCAATACGGTAACAATAATATAAATCCTTGTATGAGAGAGAACCAATTTAAATAACTAAACAAATATAGTTTTTAATGCTCATCTATGTTAAATATTTACAATGAACATGAAACTATGAAGAAATACAACAAGATTCAGTGAAATAAGGATTGCCATATTGTTGAGCAATTTGTATCTCTTTAAGATAATCATTATTTCATTATAAAGTGTATGCTTTACTTACAGTATGAACTGACAGACATATACAGATATATAATACATGCACACATTGACAGACACATGGACAGACATACTTGCAGGTCTGTAGGTACGTTGTTATAGCTGTTTCCATGTAATGATATGGATATTTCTGTTCTCTAGGGTTCGCCATAAACAATGATATACTTGCCATTTCCTGTGTGAAGGAAAACAAAGTAATATTAGGCCATGTAAAAATAAATAGTTGTTTCTGAGATAATTGGGTCTAAAAAAAGTGGCAAAGTAGGTAGGGTTTTTATTTTTTGTTTTGTTTTTTTTTTTCAATCAAGGGCCCATAATTTATGTGAAGCAAACTGTTATATATATACTTACAAATTATTTGGGGGGGATATGTGTAGAGGATTTTAAATTTTAAAACATTTATTTAGTAAAATGGGAAATATTTGTTTTCTATCCAAATGAATTGCAAATCAACTCAACAACTTTCTTATCCTTGAATGAAATAAATCTTGTGCCTTGCCATAACCCCCCCCCCCCCCCTTATTTTCCTTCATAGAAAATCATCTTTGAACCGTAAGTCAAAATAATTGTACACTGAAATTTATGGCAGTCTCCACTCTCCATTACATAATTTTACTTTTTAAATCTTCCTGAGAACAGGCAGACGTATTCCGTCATGTATGCCATGTTTTAAATGCTGCGAGTAGCGACACCAGGCTTTCTACTCTATCTTGATGAAGAAGTAGGAAAAAAGTAGGAGTCATCAATGAAAAAAGGTAGGAGAAAAGTAGGAAAAAGTAGGAATTAAAAGCAAAAAAGTAGAATATTTTCCATCATTTTAGTGAAAATTTTCAGTAAGTATATGACACAAAAAATCAACGGTAGCAATGTTGACAAATGAAGGAATCTCAGAGAGAAAAGGTGAAGAGCTGCTAGATTATCCATTTTCTAATACATGTAATTCCATGTCAGCATCTTACTTAAAATTGAAGCAACTGTGCAATTGTTACTCATAGTTTTTTAGAATCTGTCATTTCTGAATTTTATTATTTAAATTTTACAAGAAGTAAGTACAAAATCATAATTTTTAAAAAAAAATCTTAGTCCCTCAGGCAAGGAGGAATTTGAATTTTTCTATAAGCAGCTTTTGTCTTATTTCTGTATGTCATTAAAATATTAAGATTCAGGCCAAGTATGAGTTTTTATACGCTGTATTATGGTACAGCAATGTCTCTCCGTCTGTCCGATCCTTGTAAACAAGATAGAGCCCAAACCCATTGAGCTAGGAACTTCAAATTTACCATGTGGATTGAGTATATTTAGACGAAGAACCCTATTGAATTTCAAGGTCATAGGTCCAGGTCATTTTGGGGCTAAAAATAGATTTTTGGGTGAAAATATTTAAAATTAATTAAAAATCTTTTTTTCGTCAAAATGTTTTTAGATTTCATATGCTTCAAGAAAAAAAGTATATTCTTTCACATATGTAGCAGGTTTTCAAATAATTTGTCAGAAAATAGGCATATCATGCTGCGTTAGCATAGGCTTTTTCATCTAAAACATTATGAGTGGGCGAGCGAACAAGCCCAATAAAATTTCAAAACTTTGAATAAGGTGTCCATGATAAGCGAGGCGTGTTATAAACTATTGAAATTTATGTCGCTATTAATATGTTTCAGTCAACTTCAGTGGTAACATTTATTTTCTAAGACATAAGAAAATCTAAAATTTTGGAGTTAATATATAAGATGCTTAATCATAAATGATAGTCAAATGATAGTCATCTCTTTAGTTTTCTAAGCATGGCTTAAAACTGACAGTGGATTAACACTATAAGTCTTTCTCAGTGAAGTCTTTTCACAATAGTTCAATTTTGTACTAAAATTTTCAAGCTGTGAGCATCTATGATGTAAATGATATACAGTGCTCCCCCGATAGAACGCCAACATCCGTCCAGAGAAAAAAATTGGCGTTAAAGTGAGGGTGGCGTTTCATCGAGGGAGTAAATAAAAGCCGGGATGATAGACAGCTATACGCTTTAAATAAAAAAAAATTCTTATTTTCGCATTTCAAAAATGTGCTGTGTCAAAGAAAAATGCATGTACATGCGGGGAATTCAAAACGATTTATTTGAGGCGGCGATTTAGAAATTTTAGAGCAAATAAACGATCAGAGGAAATTCAAACTGGCGATTTTTATCATCTGAGTCGGCGATATTTTGCCGGATGCCGCCCCTTATAGAAGTCAGTGCTAAACAGTAACATGAAATACATGATACAGGTTTATTCGTATTTTAGAACATTTAGGCACTGACGAGCAACTTCCTTGCATTGGCATTAGTAGCGCCTAGATACGTGCACAACGCATCTTTTAATTTTTCGTCGGTTCATTAACGTTTGAATTTTATGCTAGGCTAGATGCCGTTTTCTTCTTTAAAATATCTGCATCCTCACTGGACTCACCATAAGTATTAATTAAAGTTCAAATTACACTATCTAAGTAAATGTACATATTGATTGTTTATCAAAACATTCATTAGTACACATATGAAAATGAGAATAAACCCAAGCGTGATAATTAACAAGACAGTGCACCTATGAGTTGTTTGTTTAGTGATAACAACTTAATTAAATGGCATTGTAATCGGGGGTTTTATATATCAAATACGACAATCTGTACACCGAATGCAGTGGCGGATGGCGGTATGCGGGGGTTGGCGTTACAACGGGGGTTTATAATGTAAGGAAATCTGTACATTGGGAAAAAGTGGCGGTAGCCGGGGTTGGCGGTTTAACGAGGGGCGATAAATCGGGGGAGCAGTGTACTTTCTACAATTTATAAGCATTATAATCTTGTGATTAATTTTATTCAAATTCACTTTTACTTCAATTTGACAACACATAACCATTTTTTTTTTTTTACTTTTGATATAAAAAAGTAGGAATAGTAGGAGGTTTTCAAGAAAAAGTAGGAAAAAAAAGGATTAAAAAAAAAAGTGGGAAATTGCAGGAAAATGTAGGAACTGTAGAAAGCCTGCGACACATAAGAGACTCGACGTGTGTTTTTGCTTATAATTTACAAAATCCTAGGTGTTGATTGGCATGTCCGTGCTATATGACCCCTCGCATCTTAGCTGGGTTCGTTTATTAAGTCAAAATCTTGGCATATAGCGTCTTCAGAAGCCAAGTCTAGATGAAGCGGAATCTATTAAATTGCATTAGAAATTGAAAAATGGCTTTCTTTTATCCGTAAATGTAAGGATCTTGAAACTACATTGCTCTTGTGGTAATCGGCGGTCCGTGTTTACTTTTCACACCGTCAACGTCATTATCAATAGACTCGTCTACATGTATATCACAATGTCAATACTTGATAGGTATTGTCCGGTATTAAAATTTACGTATACTCTAGGGACCAATAAGATTTAATCATTGAAAGTATACTAAGCGTTTTAAACACGTAACGTTTTAAACACGTGAATCAGTCATTTAAGCGTCCACGATACGTGTCTGTACGTGGTCAGTAGCCATTCACGTATACAATAGCTATACAAATATTTAACTGAAGGTGCGTAAATAAAGTCATCCTAACGTAACCGTAAATACGGAACGTGCTTTAATTACACTTAAATATCTATATGGTACCCTTTGGATAATTTAATTTCGTTTTTAAGTAACGATTGAAAATGACACACGGCAGGTATTTTTTTCTGCAGTTTCAATAAAAACGTCTCGTCGGCGGCAAATTATAGTGCACGGCGGTATCTGAGAAACGACCAACCATTTTTATATGGCCTTAAATAGGAAATCAAACAATTGCCTCACCAAATCAAGATTTGTTAAAATCTGTTGACTTGCCAATGCCCCAGCAAAATGGAGCCATGCGTTATCATTGTTAAAATCTGTTAACTTACCAATGCCCAAGCAAAATGGAGCCATGCCTTATCATTGTTAAAATCTGTTGACTAACCAACGCCCCAGCAAAATGGAGCCATGCATTATCATTGTTAAAATCTATCAACTTACCAATGCCCCAGCAAAATGGAGCCATGTGTTATCATTGTTAATATCTGTTGACTTACCAACGCCCCAGCAAAATGGAGCCATGTGTTATCATTGTTAAAATCTGTTGACTTACCAACGCCCCAGCAAAATGAAGCCATGCATTATCATTGTTAAAATCTATCAACTTACCAATGCCCCAGCAAAATGGAGCCATGTGTTATCATTGTTAAAATCTATCAACTTACCAATGCCCCAGCAAAATGGAGCCATGTGTTATCATTGTTAAAATCTGTTGACTTACCAACGCCCAAGCAAAATGGAGCCATGTGTTATCATTGTTAAAATCTGTTGACTTACCAACGCCCTAGCAAAATGGAGCCATGTGTTATCATTGTTAAAATCTGTTGACTTACCAACGCCCCAGCAAAATGGAGCCATGTGTTATCATTGTTAAAATCTATCAACTTACCAATGCCCAAGCAAAATGGAGCCATGCATTATCATTGTTAAAATCTGTTGACTTACCAACGCCCCAGCAAAATGGAGCCATGCGTTATCATTGTTAAAATCTATCAACTTACCAATGCCCCAACAAAATGGAGCCATGCATTATCATTGTTAAAATCTGATAACTTACCAATGCCCAAGCAAAATGGAGCCATGCATTATCTTTGTTAAAATCTATCAACTTACCAATGCCCCAGCAAAATGAAGCCATGCGTTATCATTATTAAAATCTCGCTTCACAGCATGATACGTATGATGAGCAAAATCATACATGTGGAAGAGAAAGGCTAAGTCGGCAAGCCTACGCATCTGTAACTCTGGAGCATCAGAACTATACCTAAAAGATAAACAAAACTTATATGCAGTTAACTTAATCTATGATTAAGTGTCACAGGTGACAAACAAATGTCTAGTGTTGACAAAAAATTCTTGTCTTTAGAGTGCTAACAGTGCTGAAATAAGTATTGAGCATTTTTCCAGACATACCATAATACATAATGTAACTTATGCATTAATGCATTTTACTTACACAACTGTTGTGTTCTGACTGGCAGCTACTTGACCAGACGGCTTATTTCCACCAAACCATCTCTTTGCCCCACTAAATATAGATCTGTGTATGCCTTTACGTGACGTCAACTAAGAGTAAAAAGTCATACCTGAATATTTAGTTTAAACATACCCCAGACACAATTTTGAAATATGGATTTCTTTCTTAAATCTATAAAGATACATTTGTAGTTTACTTAGTGCAAATTACATGGGATTGGCAGTATTAAAGATACAACTTTTACAAAAATATAATTAAATGTGACAAAGACCTTCTAAAAGTTTCATCATGTATATCTGAGGGAAGTTTCTTTAATTTTCTACAAACCGGTCTTGGAAAAGATGTTACCTCAGATTTATAAGCATAGACTTGAAAATCGATCAATAGAACACACCCGCATGCACAATTGTTCGGTTACTGCTTTACCAAAGTTGCGAAATTTAGGATTTCTTGTGGTGAAATGATCGAAATTAAAGATGACAAAAGTCCAAAATTTTTAGATAAATATTTGAGACATACATGTGTATGCAAACCATTATTTGTTCCAAGTTTCATGTCTCAATTTAACAAAACAACAAAGTTATCGTGAATAAACCTAAAATATCATTTGGTTACTGCTTTGACACCAGTATATAGGAATTTCATTACATCAAAATAAATTTAAGTCAGATACCATCCCAAATGGGAAGAAGCTCTGTATTTCAATAATACAAAGTAAACCCTTTTATGTAATCTGACCTGATCATTAAATTGCCTCATTTGTTTCTCAGCCCATGGTAACAGTGCACGGATACAGAACTCATGCATGAAGATCTTTAACCTATCGTGATCACTAGTGGTCAAGCACATTCCATGGCCACCTACTCCTCCGTTTTTACTGGTCAGGGGTTGCTTCCCTTTACTTGGTTGGTGAGTATGGTTGATGTCCGGTACCGTGGTTTCTGTAGGTAACGTTGGACTGTCTAGATGGTTTGTATTATTTGCCGTATGTTCTGTCATTGCCAAGGGATGATCAAACGTCTCACTGGCCAAAGAACCAGTAGATGCTGAAAAATGAGACTTCTTTAAAGTTATCTTGTAATGTCATCAGCAGGCATATTAAGAGAATTTTATGAATAAATAGATGGACAACTCCAGACACTTAAAAATATGAAAACTAGCCTACCTGAGCCTTCTCCCGAGTCAGGTGATATATCTATGATTTGACTGCTGTTCATCACATTTGTTTCACCAGTTCCCTCGGAAACTTTACTTGGGAATCCAGCGTCATCAATACCAGATGTTCCGATCTCATAGTCAGCCCCTTCCTGTTATTACAAAGACAAACGAATAATACACAAAATATTTGTTCTCCTTAAAAATTAACAATCTAAATATTTGTTCTCCTTAAAAATTAATAATCTTAAAGGTTAATAGTATTAAGAACAAGAGGCCCAATTGGTCCTGCTTTATATTTCTTTCTCCAATCAAGTCTTCTCATCTGACATGGTAAATGTGCCTACAAAAATAAAGGCCTCGTGGGTGAGGGACAAAAAATTCTTATTTCTTAGATGCAATGTCTTTTCCTCTGTATAAAATTCTATATTCCTTCTAAAGGTATGTTGAAAATGTGTCAGCACATTAGAGTCATTGACAATTACCTTTGTCGACAGATAAAACACAAAATCAAACTTTGTCAAGAACTTTAATCAGTTCTGCATTCATTGGGTTTGACACAGTTCCATGTAACAGGTGGAGGAGGATCTGATAGCTAAGCATGGAAGTCCCCTCGTCAGCATCAGTCTACGTCTTATAACTCTTCTCAGAATGTTCTGACCGGTGCAAAAATTAATATCAATTCTCTGTAAGGACCAAAATATTTTGGAAACAGCATGTCATGGATTTTTATGATTTTCTCTTTAAATGGTATGTATAATGCCCTGAATACAAAAATAGCAATTTTTTCAAAATGAATATTCCGGTTGCCATGGAAACGAGGTCTGTCTATTTATAGCACTACAAAAATGGTCAAATAAGTCATCTTTGGTTATTATGTTGCCATATAAACCATTGTAAGAATTAATTGGTATTAACAACTTATAATCTTTAAAACCTCTATTTTTAGAAAAATTAACCATTTTTTGAAATTTCTGTCAATTAGCCGAATCCTATCAAATCAAAATCTGTCAAAAATTGCCATAAAATAAGGTTAAAATTAAGGCCTATTTTTGTCCAATTTTTACCATTTTTAAGCAAAAATAACACAAAATGTCAGGCTGATAACACCATCACTGTTGTCAGAACAAAATAGATTTTATGTGCCAAATACAATCACTGAAAAAAATAAGTGGGACCTTGTTTTGTTTTCCTACATTTTGAGGTCAAAAATGGTTGCCATGGCAACTTTTCATTTGACACATGATGACTATATCTTTTCAAATTGATCGTTATCATGGTTTAAATAACTTATATTGCTTAAACTTCATGTAGGGACAACAGAAGAAATTATTCTTTATTTGAGCACTTCCAAAATTTGTCAAGGTCATTGACTCTAAGTTCAAGGTCAATTCAAAATATAGGTTCCAATTTCAATAAAATTTGCATTTTTGTTGTTATTTATTGTTACTTATTTTAGGCTTGTTTGTCATATAGTTGTATCCAAAATACTTCTTTCTAAAATTAGGACCAATAGGTGGAAAAACATTACAATTTCTAGTTCAGAACATTTCTCGTAAAAAAATAAGCCCCAGACCAAAATCATAATAATCTCACATTTTTGTATATGTATGCATGAAATATTAGCTACAAATCAAGGATGTCATTGATTTTGAGATTTTTGCAACTTTGGTCAATAAGTAGGAGATTTATCCAAAATCACTATGTATGTGTTTGTTTTACCCAATACCACATGGTATATGAGTAACTGCCTCTAAAACTTTTTAAAAATCACAGAATTTTGCCAAATTTTGTGAATTGCATTCAAGATGACCTTGACATTGGGTCCTGTGACCTTGAAAACTTTTAAGGTAATTTTTTAATCATTAATGCTCTTTTATATGCACTGATAAAAAATTGCTTAAAAATATATAACGGACAGCTAAAAATTTACCAGTAAATTACTCTATGTGTAACAGCACTGAACAGAATGTCACCATGGTAACCATTTTTTAATACCCATTTGAATAAATTTGTGAAGAGGTCCACTCAAATGTTAACATTTTCTTAAAGATCGAGGATTAAACATAAAAGATAATTGGCAGTAGTAATCAAGTTAGCCTGACATTTCAGATTATTTGCCCTTAAAATTGAGCAAAATCATGTTAAATTAGGAGCTTTTTCGGTCTTAGAAAGGGCCTCTTCAAAACAGGTTTTTGCCTACATTTTAGGCATACTGACAAAAAGAAAAGCGGGCGGAAGCATACTTCTTGTGTAGTATTTATATGATGAAAGATATAAAGAGAAAAGTTAAGGAAATTTCAGTTGACTATAATAGCTGTTACCATGGAAACGAGCCTTGTGAAGATGACATGTAACAAGTATTCTACTGATGCGTAAAATTTCAAACATGGTTTCCATGGCAACGAAAACTTAATTTGTAAAAAGGAAGTTTATTTTTGTCTCAGTACATCATATAAACCTTCCATACCAAAAATCTCCAAAATTGGAGACATGCTATTTCCACGTGCTGTTGAAATTATTTTGGTCCTTACAGAGAATTGCTATTAAAACTTAAAAATATGCAATCACAGACACACATGGATGGATGGACAGACAGATCAATAGGCTAACAGACTTATGGACAGACAGATACAGTGGAAACAGTGAGTTCCTTCTGGATAAACGAGCTATCATTATGTCTGTGTCATTGTCAGAGGTCCACAGTCATTCACCGTCTGTGCTGTGGGACGGCTGAGAAACCACCATATTCTGATGCAACTATATTGATATATCTCAGTCAACCAGATCAAGTGTCATATAGTTACTTCCACACAAAAGAGCTGGAACATTTAAAACCAGCAACTACCATAAAAAGGAGTATTAAGTAGGAAATAGAATTCTCTGAGGAAAATTCAACAGGCTACATAAATTGGAATATGACAATTGTGGTAGCATGAGTTTTAAAATTAATCAATCAAATCGATAACGATCAATCTGTGTAACTCAAAAATCACCTATTGTCGAAGTATTAGTTTTAAAATTAATCAATCAAATCAATAGCGGTCAATCCATGTAACTCGAAAATCGCCTAAGGTCATAGTATGAGTTTTAGAATTAATCAATGTTGTAACATGAAAATAAAGGATACTAGTATATGTGACAATATACATAACATGCATAAAGTCATATTAATATAAATACATGTAGTTTTGAACAATGTGTAAGTCAGATGAATGTTGCCAGCACTCGCTTATGAAAATACATGTACTTATAGAAAAAATTAAGCGGTCATTTCTGTATATCAAAGAAGTTCATATACATGTACAACAGATATCCTTTACTTCCAATATCTTCAGGAGTTGAATTAAAGATATAAGCATAACGTCATAAACATCAAGTGCAGAGATGACGTCACATCAATCAGCTCTCCCTTAATGAAAAGTTCTTCATATCATACACAGAGAAGTTGAACATACATCATGTACATAATATATAATTATCATTCAATAACATGCGGATGATTTATCCTGATCATACAGAGTCGCCTCCCCTTTGTGAATGTACGTGTGCTTGATAAAGAAACTGATTTCAACTAATTTTACACAAACACCTAACAAAATTATTGGGTAATCAAAATGATCAAGGATTACAAATTTTATACACAATGAAACTAACCAAGGGATTGTTCAATCATATTATTTTCATTTCAGCATTATCTAATTGATAAAGTAAATCAAGGTCATTTTGTTAAAATCATTTTTGTAAAAATGAATTCTACAAAGTACATGTAAATTGTACACATGGAAGTTTTTCACTGGTGCAGCTTCTATTCAACTGACAATGATGAATTCGATATAAAATCATTCAAGTTGAAAAAAAAAGAAAAAAATTCCAATCAATCTGCAAGTTAATGTATGTCATTTCTAATTTGGCAGGGCCCTAACTACATATTTTTGTAAATGCTGAATTCTGTTTATTTCAACTGAGTTTTCGTTGTGAAGCATTAAAGAGCAATCTCAACTTGTGTGAATAAAGAGCTAAAGCGGTCTAAGACATTAGCAACAGGCCAATGTGATCTTACTAAAGGGTCGTAACTAGGGAGAAATCATCCAATGAAATCCGTTGTTGCATAAATCGTGACGTAATTTATGAGAATTTGATGTCAAATATCCTCCCTAAAGGGACATAAATCTGTATATTAAGTAAAGGTTGAATACCTGACGTTAAGTCTATGACCAGTCAGAGCTACATGTAACTAGATGTAATGAAGAAAGATTACATTGCCTTTACCAATAAAACTTAACAGAATAAGCCAAGAAGCCTGAAGGTTTTTATACAAAAAATAAATGTGACAGTTGTTTGAGTATACACTGAATCGCAACTGAAAAGAAAAGATTATCACTTCATAATTGTGTAGCATCACTTACCCACGCTATAAATATCGAGCTTTCTGGTGCTTTTTCTGAAAGGCATTTATCTATTTATTTCATACAGAATTTGTACCTTGACTCAAACTGTGAGCATGCAGCTTCAACTTGAGCTAGAGATTCTGACTCGATTCATGCCATTTTTGAGCAGGAATCAAAGAACTTAAGCCAATAAACATTGACTTTAAAATTATCCACATTAAACCCTAACTCAAGATAAAGATGTTCTACAATTACTTTAGAATTGCAATATCAATGTTTCTGATAATTGTTTGGGGTTGTTTTAAACATTTAAAAAAAAAAAAGTACCTCCCAGTATATGTAAAACAGAATTTACATAATATGGCCTAATCATGGTCAACTTTATTTTGAAAAGTTTAGTCACTTAATTGTAAATGGAAGTGGGGGGGGGGGGGGGGCACATGTTGGTTAGTTGTTAGAGTTAAGAAAGTACGAAGCATATCAACATGATCAATTTTGCCTTTATCATCATAATGCTACAAACATCAGATCTTACATTGTTTGTCTCTGAGTTATTCTTATTCAGGAACTGGCTCCAAGGGTCGGGCAGGTTGCTGTCTATTTTTAGAGTTTCTGCCGTATGAAGACTGCGAGAGTTGATGTGTAGGAGATGACACACGCTAGCACCATACGTTGATTTCATGCTCTGGTATATAGCATCAGCTCTGAAATTTATCAAAATTAAGGTTACTAAATAACTACACTTAACTTAATCTACCAGGTGTTACAACTCTATGGTTAATACAAAAAGTATCTGATTGTTATGACAGTAAATGATATCACACAAGTCTACAAAAAAAGCTATCCTTGAATAAAATTATTTTGTATGCTTAAATCAGCATACTTTTACTGTTCTCTCTGATATCAGATTAAATTGAACTATAAAATGAGAAATTCATTTAACACTCAAATACTCTAATATAATCAGAAATATTGTGCTTGTGCTAAATGTGCATCGGGAAAATTGTGCTGTTCTTCATTTATGTACGTGCATTGCTGGTTTATTTGAGAGAAAAAGGAAAACTGATTGTGCCATGTACGTGCATTGCTGGTTTATTTGAGAGAAAAAGGAAAACTGATTGTGCCATGTACATGCATTGCTAGTCTAGTTGAGAAAAAGGAAAACTGATTGTGCCATGTACATGCACTGCAAAACTAATGGACTGGCAGGAATATTGTGCTTACGCTAAACATGCAGATTACTTTACAGAGGTACATAATTACAAAGAAATATACAGTGTATCACGTGTATAGCACTAGGATTTGCTAAGACTTTTGTGTAAACTTAATTGAGAAGAAATATAAGAGATAGAGCTTGCAATGATAGGTGTTAAGCCAGCCACCTGAGAGCCAGACTTTGATAGTGAGTGATATCATACTTTGCGTCTTCCCCTTCACAAACGTCATGTAGTAGAACAAAGTACTTGAGTACTGCCGGACAGAACCATCGAGGCACTTTGTTTGGGTACTGTGTCTGCTGCTGATGCTGCTGACCATTCAATGTGTTAAAGGCATTGATTGGGTCAGTGTGGCCAGAGGACACTACAAATATACCTGGACACTGGTCAAGGAATATCATATAAGGTATATAAACAACAAATCTAAATGTATGTGTATACATGTCATGCATGTTATGTCATCACTAAATGAATGATCGTCTTACCCTTAATGTGTGACTTTGACCTTAAAAGTGACTTTCTTATGTATAACATAAGGTACATTGTATCACCATGCTTAACGATCCTTGTAAGTCTGAAAGATCTACAATACATATCAAGTAAGTGCGCTTACCAGACAGACAGACGAACACCCGATAAAGTTATCCCTATATATGGCCCTTGTTTTGCAACATAAAAAGCAGTAAAACATATATGGGACTTGTGTTGAGTAAGTCTTCAAAAAGCAAAATAAAAGCATTTAAAATTGGCAATAAAAACTGAAAAGATAAATGGTACAAAGGATACAGCCAAGACAGTCATTCAGAAATTCTTGGTCGCTAGGGGGCAGCACCCGTAGAAACGTTTCTCTGTATGCCTCAAACCATGGTGTAGAAGCTGTAAGCAGATACATTATACAAAATACAGTCAGAACTTTCTTCTTTGAAATAAAGATAAATCTTATCTCGTACCATTTCAAGTGAGAATAAAATTGAAATACATGTATAAGTCATAATCTTTCTTAAATAAATTAATATCTAAATGTAAGCAGTACATTGTAATATTTTCATGTAAGATGTAGATATATGTATAATATTTACATAACAGACGGAGATACATGAAGATGTAGATACATGTATAATATTTACATGTAAGAAGTAGGTCATAATACACATATTTACATGTAAGTTGTAGATCATAATTTAACATTTAAGAAGTAGATTCAAATATTTATATGTAATTTTCATATCGTGATATTTACATGTAAAGTTGTAGATCGTTATGAAGTAGATCATGATATTTACATTTAAGTTGTAGATCGTACTATAACATGTAAGCAGTATATTGTTATATTTACACATTGAGTTGTAGATCATTGATAAGATATTTACATGTGAGTTGTAGATCATAATCTCCTATAGTGACCACGTTTCCCCTACCACCTTCCAGTAGCTGTGGTTGAGAGTTCGCTACTACGTCGTTCATCATCTTACGTGCCATGGCTTGCTGGGGTAGATGGGAACTCATGTCCCGCATGCTGATCTTCAGGTTACGTATGGTATGTGTGGCATTATGTGGATCCCTGATGTGAGCTGTAAAGTATCATAGTAAGCAAGTTATACTGCAGTAGACATCGTGGTTACGTATTGCAGGGATCACCCTGGGCTGCCCCATCACACCGTTTGCGCACAATTTTCAGAAATAGCGCAGTTAAAGTTGTGCAAGTGGGCAATTTGGGCGCTCCTGTTACGAGAATGGCGCATGCTTTGCCCACAACGTGTCAAGTTGATCTATTCAACCCGCTGCTGAGTGCTACATTCACGAATTTCAACGTTCAGAACTAATTCTTAGTGTCCTATAACTTTGAATTTTCCCGAAGATGAAGTGTTAGGTACCGAAACTGGATTATTGCTGTAAGCACAGGCACTAGAATCAAAATATTTATATTATTTCACTAACTGATCGCCAGTAGCATGGACAGAAGGGGAGGAATTCCTCCTATGGTTGTAAGCGGACAGCACTTAATTGTCCTTCACATGTAAGGCACATGGTCAGTAATGAGTACAATAGCTGAACAATTGTTTTCTTTCTTTATTTATTTACAAGACGTGAATAAAGTCGGGATGTTAGAAATCTTTCGTACGTACATCCTTTAATTGCAGATTGACCTTTAGATATACAATGTACTGTATACATGTAGTTACACCACACTGATTTCCCGGTATGCAGAGGGTGATAACTGATTTTCGTGTAGCGTTGGAACAATTATTTTTAAAGACTGATTTTACCGGATAATCTTTGTTTCTTAATCAACTTAATATTTAACCAATGATCGAAAATCTGACAAAGCGGCCATTTTTCCCCTGAAGTTGCAACAAAAATACGTATCGTGGATGAGGGTTACAAGAATAGATTTTAAATGGCCTTAGCCTTATGTCTTGTCTCTCAATTTTTTTTTTTTTTTTTTTTGGAGAGGTTTTCTTCTTTTTTTTTTTCTTTCTCAAATTTAAGACAACAGTATCCATAGCACGAACCAATGTCAATTCAGAATTAAGCCCCCCCCCCCCCCCCCCCCAAAATAAAATAATACAAACAAAAGATAATGATCGAATTTCAATCGTAGGACAATGATACAAGGGCCCAATGATTTAACAATGCACCTTCAACTTTGAAGAAGCTCTCAATGAATTCAAATTTATCAAAAAGAAAGAACAAAAATAATAAATTGAATTAAATTGCTGCAACACTTTCAGTGACTGTATTGAGAAAATTTTCTTATTTTATATGCCTCCAGATTTCAAAATGAAGAATGTTGGAAGGCTCAGTTTTATGAATTTACGGTTGTAAAACCTCGTTTTTTCCTCCCCCTAGACCCCCACCGGGAAGTTGCCCCTGGACCCTAATCGGGGTCTAGGCGGCCCCATACCCCCGTCCAATGGCCCTTCATGCATTTTCTCATGAGGGGCCATGGACTCATCATAAGGGTAATCCCTGCATATTGTATGTGTGACATTATGTGGATCCCTGATGTGATCTGTAAAGTATCATAGTAAACAAGTTATACATTTGTACTGCAGAAGACATTATGGTTATATGTATGGTATATGTGACATTATGTGGATCTCTGATGTGAGTTGTAAAGTATCATAGTAAACAAGTTATACATTTGTACTGCAGAAGACATTATGGTTATATGTATGGTATGTGTGACATTATGTGGATCCCTGATGTGATCTGTGTAAAGTATCATAGTAAACAAGTTATACATTTGTACTGCAGAAGACATTATGGTTATATGAATGGGACATGTATGTGTGACATTATGTGGATCCCTGATGTGATCTGTGTAAAGTATCATAGTAAACAAGTTATACATTTGTACTGCAGAAGACATTATGGTTATATGAATGGGACATGTATGTGTGACATTATGTGGATCCCTGATGTGATCTGTGTAAAGTATCATAGTAAACAAGTTATACATTTGTACTGCAGAAGACATTATGGTTATATGTATGGTATGTGTGACATTATGTGGATCCCTGATGTGATCTGTAAAGTATCACAGTAAACAAGTTATATTGCAGTAGACAGTGTGGCTACGTATGGTATGTGTGACATTATGTGGATCTCTGATGTGATCTGTGTAAAGTATCACAGTAAACAAGTTATACTTCTTATAGCAAACTGCATACAAGATGAGTGTATTTTAGTGACATATGTATTCTGATAAAATTTGTTCAAATTGTTTCATTTTATATCAAGTCTTTCCCAAAAATCACTACCCCGACGCCACCAAACTTTTGCTGGGCTAGTAGAAAGTCTTTCAGAAACTATCAAAATCAAAGGACTGGAGGTCCTGAGAGATACTTCTTTTCAAAATTTATAGTCAGCAGATGAATGTTGAATCATTTGATTGTTTAGGTATTTAAATGATGATGATTTTTTTTTTTTACATAGGATTCGAAGCTTAATAATAAAAATAAATTATTCATTTCACAGCACAAACTGTTTATATTTACTAGAAGGGAAATTACATTTTTTCTCATGACTTAATTATAACATGTTTGGTTCTATAGAAACTAAAAAGACCATGCACGCATGTCTATATAAAATTACTGACAGTCTGCTGTATATTTGCATGTACTAGTAGTTCCAGCATAACTTTAAGTTTATTATTGCTGGTAATTTCTAAATATTCTCATTTCAATAACCAGAATTTCCTATGTCTTTCAACAAGATCATGCTTTGTTTCTACATTTGTTCCTCATCGTTTCGTCTTAATACATTTGTATAAGGAAGACAACTCTTATAAGTTACTCTTATCAGAAGATATTACTACGCCACCAACGTGCAGTGAAAGCAAGAAATGTATCGTTGATATTTTGTGATACATTTACTAAATAATATATGAAATTGAGGGTTTTTTTTTTCAAAAAGGACAATATCCTTGTTCTTGCATTTTGCATGTGTCAGACAGCAAATTCTAAAATTAGAAAAAGCACTATATTTTGAGGTAGGTTGTAATGCGGCGGTATCTCAATTGAAGCAGTTACCGTAACAGTGAGAGGCTTCCTGAAAGGAAATATCTTAAAAAACTAGTAAAATTTATCTTCGGGCTACCTAATTAGTGGCCGAAAATTTTTTGGAAAGACTGTATCAAATAATTTTCAATAAGTAGAAAATGTTCAGTATTCTTTATTGTTGCTGGTGGGCAAAACATCTGAGAAAAAGACAAAAGTTATCCGAATGCGAGTTCCAACATCTCTTTACATCACTAACACGCCCACTTGATCAAGTTTATCCTGTATATTTGGACATTGTCTCCCGTGTTAAGATTACATATGGCTGTATAAACTAAGCATTTATTCACCTTCTGTTGTCAATCTACAGAAAGGCTGCACCAGGTCTACAAACGTCAGGTTGTTTTTCTGACATAAGATCTCAGCATCAGGACTGCAGAGAACCGCCACATTCGGACTAAATGTATTTTGTATAAAATCTTGTGCAGCTTGTTTACACAATGCCATGCTTATGTCCTAACACTTGGTAGTTTCCTCTCAACAATCATGTTTAATCAATTTAATACAGCAGTTTACACTTGTCAGTTGCTGAAGGTAGATTTAGGTCATGCGCAAATCTGCTTCCTGTGCAACGGGAGATCACTCTGACTTCTTCGGCACTTTTTCTTACTCCGACTTCATAGTCTGGGATGTATCACTGGGTTGGGTGCACCCCCCCCCCCTTGATCCTCCAAAACCGGCCTAACTTTGTATCATTTTTTGCGCTCTTTCAGGTAAAAATTTGTCTCATGGAAATTTCCATTGCAAAAGTGGTGTTTTTTGGTAAAAACATGTTTTTTTAATCAAAAATCACTGAAAATAGGAAAAAAATTATAACTCTTATATGGTTGATGTTTTTAAAAATTGAAAAGTGTAAATATATAGTATTTTTGATGCTCTTTCAGATGAAATAAGTTGCAAGTTCCAATTCCTATTTTTACTGTGTGTTTTGGGGTAAAAAAGTCGAATTTTTGCCAAATTTCACAGAAATTTGAGGAAATTTTAATTTATTTCTGCTTCTCAGCTCCTCAATATAGCATATGATCGTTCAATGATGATTTAAAAAACATCTTTAAAGTCTCCTCTTTCAAATGACATATATTTTATATTCTTATTTTTTTGCAAAATCCTCGAACTTAATTATTTTATACAGAAACCTGTATTTTCAATCAGAAATCTCAGATTTCTGTATATTTATTTAAAGAACCCTTTTTTGTTATAAAAGCAATGATTGAAAGCTATTTTCTAGTGTAACTTTTCACACTCTATTAGATTATATATGTTTTACTAACATTTCATCCAAAATCAGCGTGTTTTTTGGGGAAAAACGTATTTTTTCATTTAAAAATAGCTGATTTCTGGAGAATATTTATTGAATCTATAGAAGTTCTTGAAATGATAGCAGGAATGTATTTTGAACTGTAATTATTTAGGTTCACTCATAAATTACATGTATGAAACATAAAAGGTATATTTTCTACTTAATTTTGGGGCAAAATGCCTGTTTTTGTCTAGAAATTACAGATTTCTGGAAAAATTTTATTAATTCATTTTCTTTGCTAAAACTATACATTTAAAGCTATTATCATTATAGAAAGTAATCATCTTGTCAGATGATTGTGAAATTAAATGTAATAATCAATTAAAACCATCATTTTTGGGTAAAATATGCATTTTTATGCAAAAACCACTTATTTTGAGAAAATAAGTACTAGCTTTTTTAATTTGCCTAAATTGATATGTTTAGCTTTGATATTATGCTGTTTCTTATTATAAATGGATAGAAATGTTATTTGATAACTGAAATTTAATTTATATCTTATTTTGGGGCAAAAAACCTTATTTATGTGAAAAATTCACTTATTTCTGTTGATATTTTTTAAAATTTATATTTCTTATTTAATCAACACTGGAGAGGTTTCATATAATTGGATGGCATTAATGTGATCAAATTTAATGAGTTAGAAGAGATTTCTTTGATTATCTTGCTATTTTGGGTGGAAAATCTTGATTATTATTTAAAAATCGCTAATTTCTGGAAAATCCTTATTACTATGAAATCAGACGTTATTATTTATATTCAAAAGAGTTCCTGGGTATATCATAGCTTGTTCTTGTAAGTCATATGCATTTGAAATATCCTCTGTTAATTCAATTGATATTTTGGGGCAAAAAACCTAATTTATGTGCAAAATTCACTTATTTCTGTGAAAATTGTTTTAAATCTATATTTTTTATTCAATCAAAGCTGGAGAGGTTTCATATAATTGGATGGCATGAAAGTGATCAAGTCTAATGAGTTAGAAGAGATTTCTTTGATAATCTTGCTTTTTTGGGTGGAAAATCTCAATTTTTATTTAAAAACCGCTGATTTCTGGAAAATCCTTATTACTATGAAATGTTTCGTTTTCATTTATATTCTAAAGTGTTCCTGGGTATATCATAGTTTGTCCTTGTACGTCAAATGTATTTGAAGTATCCTCTGTTAATTTAATTGGTATTTTGGTGCAAAAAATATATTTTTTATGAATTATATATAGCCTATATCAAGAAACTTACTATTGAAAGTATCATATTTCAAACTATGATTATTATCCTCTGTATTTCCTATTCAACTGAAATATAAGACTTTCAATAGTAAGTTTCTTGATATAGGCTATATATTCATATAAAACATATTTTTTGCACCAAAATACCGATTAAATTAATAGATGATACTTCAAAAACATATGACATACAAGGACAAACTATGATATATCCAGGAACACTTTAGAATATAAATGATAACGACTCATTTCATAGTAATAAGGATTTTCCAGAAATCAGCGGTTTTTAAATAAAAATTGAGATTTTCCACCCAAAAAAGCAAGATTATCAAAGAAATCTCTTCTAACTCATTAGACTTGATCACTTTCATGCCATCCAATTATATGAAACCTCTCCAGCTTTGATTGAATAAAAAATATAGATTTAAAACAATTTTCACAGAAATAAGTGAATTTTGCACATAAATTAGGTTTTTTGCCCCAAAATATCAATTGAATTAACAGAGGATATTTCAAATGCATATGACTTACAAGAACAAGCTATGATATACCCAGGAACTCTTTTGAATATAAATAATAACGTCTGATTTCATAGTAATAAGGATTTTCCAGAAATTAGCGATTTTTAAATAAAAATCAAGATTTTCCACCCAAAATAGCAAGATAATCAAAGAAATCTCTTCTAACTCATTAAATTTGATCACATTAATGCCATCCAATTATATGAAACCTCTCCAGTGTTGATTAAATAAGAAATATAAATTTTAAAAAATATCAACAGAAATAAGTGAATTTTTCACATAAATAAGGTTTTTTGCCCCAAAATAAGATATAAATTAAATTTCAGTTATCAAATAACATTTCTATCCATTTATAATAAGAAACAGCATAATATCAAAGCTAAAACATATCAATTTAGGCAAATTAAAAAAGCTAGTACTTATTTTCTCAAAATAAGTGGTTTTTGCATAAAAATGCATATTTTACCCAAAAATGATGGTTTTAATTGATTATTACATTTAATTTCACAATCATCTGACAAGATGATTACTTTCTATAATGATAATAGCTTTAAATGTATAGTTTTAGCAAAGAAAATGAATTAATAAAATTTTTCCAGAAATCTGTAATTTCTAGACAAAAACAGGCATTTTGCCCCAAAATTAAGTAGAAAATATACCTTTTATGTTTCATACATGTAATTTATGAGTGAACCTAAATAATTACAGTTCAAAATACATTCCTGCTATCATTTCAAGAACTTCTATAGATTCAATAAATATTCTCCAGAAATCAGCTATTTTTAAATGAAAAAATACGTTTTTCCCCAAAAAACACGCTGATTTTGGATGAAATGTTAGTAAAACATATATAATCTAATAGAGTGTGAAAAGTTACACTAGAAAATAGCTTTCAATCATTGCTTTTATAACAAAAAAGGGTTCTTTAAATAAATATACAGAAATCTGAGATTTCTGATTGAAAATACAGGTTTCTGTATAAAATAATTAATTTCGAGGATTTTGCAAAAAATAAGAATATAAAATATATGTCATTTGAAAGAGGAGACTTTAAAGATGTTTTTTAAATCATCATTGAACGATCATATGCTATATTGAGGAGCTGAGAAGCAGAAATAAATTAAAATTTCCTCAAATTTCTGTGAATTTTGGCAAAAATTCGACTTTTTTACCCCAAAACACACAGTAAAAATAGGAATTGGAACTTGCAACTTATTTCATCTGAAAGAGCATCAAAAATACTATATATTTACACTTTTCAATTTTTAAAAACATCAACCATATAAGAGTTATAATTTTTTTCCTATTTTCAGTGATTTTTGATTAAAAAAACATGTTTTTACCAAAAAACACCACTTTTGCAATGGAAATTTCCATGAGACAAATTTTTACCTGAAAGAGCGCAAAAAATGATACAAAGTTAGGCCGGTTTTGGAGGATCAAGGGGGGGGTGCACCCAACCCAGTGATACATCCCAGACTATCAATTATCGATATGCATTGTTTATATGAATTGTTAAATTATCTGTGTTTGAAATGACGCTGCAATCCATTTTTTTTTTCAATAAAGTTATCTTATCTGACTGTTTTGCAGAAAAAATAGCAAAACATGACAGTAATTTCTTTCCATTTTATTTTTCATTCGTATTTTTAAGCGGGTTTTTGGTAACTTGTCTCCGAGTGGATTTTTTTTTAATCATAAATGGGAAAGGGATTCATGCTTCTATGGAACACCAAATTGAGAGAAACTCAAATAATTAGATAGCTCTTCAATTAAATAAACAGCTCTATATAAGAATTAGAGAGCTATTTAATTAAGAGAAGGAATGGGATCAACAAGACCCTGTTGCAGCACCAACAGCAAATCACGAAAACACCCGATGCGAAAACACGAAAGACGAGCATACCAAGAGACGGAAAAGAGACACATGACATATAAACATAATACACAAAAGACTACACATAAACCAACGAGACCAAATTATAGAGCAATACAATTCAGGGCTCTCTTATTCTTCAAAAGAGCTCTTTAATTCACACAATTTATTGTGTTCATTAAATGAATAAAAGAGCTTCCCAATAGTATTATATTGAGCGCAACAAATTAATTAAGGATAGTAATAATTGTTATATTGCGCTCAATAATACAAATTAGAGAGCACTTTATAATAATTTCTTTAATGAGCACCGCGATAAATGTGTGAAATTAAACGGAGCTCTCTAAAAGAATTAAAGAGCTCTGTAAATTAATTACAAAGCTCTATAAAATAATTGAAGAGGCCGATTGTTCAAAAATTGTAGTAAGAGAGCTGTTTAACCGCGATGTGCCAACTGAAAGATCATTTCATAAGGATGATACAAATGTGAAATTCCAAAGCCCTACCATCTCGTTATGGGTTAGGGTTAGGCAAATGTTGACCATGTTATAGTAGTCCAAGTTCAAACTCGCTTAGAGAAAAGTCACGGTGCCAATGAAAGTTTAGGTCATGGGAAATCTACATAGAAAATACCAAAGCTCCAACCCCACCTCCCCCAGATCATTTAGGGAATAACGTCAGAAGCTGGTTATTCCAATTCTACTGTAATATTTATTTTTGTGAGTATAAGGCGAAATGTGACGTTAGCAACGTCAAAGCCTAGTATGTTTTCGTTTTCTGCGGTAACTAAGGAGCAAATAACCGATGAAATTCGACGTTATAGCGACATTGCATTAGGATGAAGTGTAAGTAGACGCAAGCGCTGAGCGACACTCTCAAGCTTTTGTTAATCGTTAATAGTTCTGTAATCTTCGATCAAGGCTTCCCAGAGACAAGAGGAAGAGAAAGGACTCGCGTGACGTCATCACTAATTTCCAAAATATTTAAGAATAACGTTGTATTGCCTTAATTAATTGCAGATGTTTAAAATAGGTTATTTAACAAATATTTAATCATAATTGAATAATAAATCCTTCAAATTTTAGAACTTTTTTGTTTGTCATACAGGTTTTTTTTACGCATTTTGGGCTTAAAATATAGCATTTTTGTATTTAAATTTACAATATCTTTAAAAGTTATGGTCGAAACTCCTTAGAATTTGGTATACTTATAAATTGTTTCACCCTTAAAACATGTAAATGACGAAAAAGGTACCTTGCAGGGGGGGGGGGGGGGGTTCTTTAATTAAAGGGCATATGAATATAGTCTCTGGCATATTTTGACATCAAATATTAGCCCGCAAATTGTGACATTTTTACCATTTCATTGCTAAATATTACAATTGTCTTGTCTTCTCCTGCTCATAATAAGTACCTGCTGTTCTTAAACAAGTCTTTTCCAATAGAAAATTTGACTTTAGATACCTTATATTCATTTTTATTCAGTTTTCCTTGGTAATACTCAAAATTTGGGCAAAATATGATTTTACACTAATAGTGCCCGACTTTGTTCAAGTATTAGACCCTAAAGATGCCCTGCACGATGTATATATTTTATACATTTTAGAATATCTGAAGATAGATTTTGAGTTAAGAGAAAAAATAAAGTAAGTTTGACCATCCAAACAGTATCAAAATATCCAGGACTCGGCGAAAACGAACCTTGTTTATAAATTATGCTTAATTCTGTCATGTATGTGTAAATAATAAATCTGTGAGAAGTGAAACCCATCTTATGCCAACAGGAACAGCCTGATTTTAGAGTGTGTCCTGGAATCGTGAATAAATGCTGCCCAGAATGTTAGAATCAATGAAGTAAAACTGAAGTAAAGGCCTCCTTCCCCTATACATAAATTGTAGCAACGTGAATAGGAGTGTTACAAGCATACACATCAATACATCTATTCTTTGTTCAAATGCTAAAGCGGGGACGTATATTACTTATATACGTCCCTGGCTGAAGTAAAGCCCTATATCTGGTTCAGCGACATACATACATCTCTCTCCATCATTATCTTGATGTCTCATAGATAAGTATAAGTCAAGTAACAAAGGTAATAGAGGCGTTTTCATGAAAAATATATTACTCAAAGTGCAATTTTGTTTGTAGGCCAAGTCAAACTGTCATTGAAGGTCAAACCATTATAGCAAAAGAAAGGCCATGTCACAAGGAATATGCATATTGCATATAACTATATGAGATACGAAAGCTAGCTTAATTGCCTTTGAAACATTAAAAAGTAATATAGAAAAGTTCAGGTTTCCCACAATCAAACATATCAGAAACAGTATGCCCAAGGATCTCTCTCTATATGTGAGCAGATCGGGTAATAACAATCAAGGGAGATTTGGGAAGAACTCTCTTTTCTTCAAGCACACCTGAAAATAGTGATCTTTTTATTGTGAAAAGTTTTATTCAAATCCATCAGAATAGGAGTTGTAATAACAATATCAAAAGTCTGCACATGTAAGTTACACATTAGTTCTACAAATATGACTTCAATCATATTATTTGGAGTTATTCATGTAATATGATTAACTACACATCCGTCCTACAATAAGATGCCAACCTTGTTATTTGGAGTTAGTCAATTACACATGGGTCCAGGAGTCTGGTGCTGTTTTAATGTTTTCACATTATGCTTATTACAAAAAGACTTACTTTGTGCAGAAATACATGACAAAAGAAAATACAGCACTATAGTTTTCTCAATTTGTGTTTATTTTTTCATTTTTTTTATAAGAAATATTCTTGTATTTTTTTAATCCACTGGAACAAAGTACATGTATACTTGAATTGAGTAATGAAATTGTGTAACATAATAAATAACCTGATGACAATTGTGTATCTTATGTAATAGATTACTAAGTAAATTTCATACCTAATCAGTGTTAAATACATGTATGCAGTAGTCTGCCCCACTGGATAAACATGTATCTTTAGTTTGAAAAAAAAATTAATGACATGAGTTATCTGACAGTGCACTATATGCTTAAAAGCATCATATTATTGAGGGTAAAATATGAGAAATCAATTAAAAATAAAATGGAATTTAATCCTAGCAATCATGACATGAAATCTGTGATAAAATACAGCAAAATTCAACAGAGAAAAAATCATTCCAAGGAATGTGTCGCCTGCGAAACATAGCGACACTTAGGAATCACTTTTATATAGGGTGCGACACTCAAAGTGTGACAGGCGGATGGACAGAAGGACAACAAACAAAGTGATCCCTAAGTGTTGCTATGCTTCGCAGGTGACACAAAAATCTAATTCATGTCATATGCAACACACAATTTCATTAGCTTGCATCGTTGAATTTGGAACTATAAAATCATAAAGTTTATGCTGCGTTATGACGTGTTGCAATATCCCTAAATTTGGAACTATAAAATCATAAAGTTTATGCTGCGTTATGATGTGTTGCAGTATCCCTAAATTTGAAACTATAAAATCATACAATTGACTCGAAGACAAACCTGTAAACACTAAACATCATAATGTAAAGCAATGAAATTGAAACCCAATTAGCTTAAAATAGTTGCCAGAGTCACCTAATGCTCGACTGCATAGCATAATATCTCTCATGACAGCCAATTTATTTAAACTCCCTTTCTCAGGCAACAACATATATCAAGTCACATAAAAAATTTAAAGTTATAAATTAAAATTAGTTTATGGTGAACCAATGACAGAGGATACACTATGACAAAAGGTCACTTACGCTTTGCTCATATGAGCTGAAAAAAGCCCACACTCTTTGAGATGCAGAACACTGCATATACGTATATAGGAAAATCCTAAACGAAACCATGAATCATCAGACATGGAAAGTTATGCTATCAAGTTCTAAATACATACCTTGTATGTTGAAATAGTTGCATGTTTTTTTCTTGGTAATATGGCAGTTACTGGACTGATCTAAGAATGCATGACAGTAGGTCAAGGTCATATTTCAATAGTCTAACCCAAGATGCATCCAATATGCAAGTCTGGTGCATGTAGCACTTATACTTTTCTCAATATTGGTTTTTAAAGGTAAAATCATTCAAGCGGAAAAAAGTAGGTCAAGGTCATTTATGAAAGTTTGATCAAAGATACATCCAATATGCAAGTTTGGTACATGTAGCACTTATACTTTGCTTAATATTGGCTTTTAAAGGTAAAATCATTCAAGCGGAAAAAAATAGGTCAAGGTCATTTTATGAAAGTTTGATCAAAGATACATCCAATATGCAAGTTTGGTACATGTAGCACTTATACTTTGCTCAATATTGGCTTTCAAAGGCAAAATCATTCAAGCGGAAAAAAGTAGGTCAAGGTCATTTTTTGAAAGTTTGATCAAAGATACTTCAAATATGTAAGTTTTGTACATGTAGCACTTATACTTTGCTCAATATTGGCTTTTAAAGGCAAAATCATTCAAGCGGAAAAAAGTAGGTCAAGGTCATTTTTTGAAAGTTTGATCAAAGATACATCAAATATGTAAGTTTGGTACATGTAGCACTTATACTTTGCTCAATATTGGCTTTTAAAGACTTTATTGCTATCTTAACATTTACCTTATCATCTCAACATTTGCCTTATCATTTGAAATAATTTTAAAAATCCCAACCCCAGGGGCTATATCCTCATCTGGATATATTAAATGATGTATAATTAAACATTTGCAACAAAAAAAAACCCAACAGAATATGAATATAGGAAAGGTAAATGTGTAATCTTAACATTTACCTTATCATCTAGTTCGGACGACGCCGACGCCGGGGGTATTGCAATAGCTCTTTTGCACTAAAGTGCAGTCGAGCTAAAAATGCATCAAAGATGCTTAGTGCCGAGTTGCAAAATCGGAATATAAGCGTGAAATTGCAGACTTACATAAATTGTGTATGGTCTAAAATGTGTCCTTCTAACCCCCAAAATAATCATCTTTGACAAATGGGATACATTAAGTTTCATGATGATAGGTGCAATACACACTCTAATTTGATCCAGAATCCATTTTCGTTCATCAGAGTTCTTAACCTTGACCTTTGACCCCAAAATCAGTAGGAGTCATTCTTAACTCATGGGAAACATTTTTTCAAGTTTCATGATAACAGGTGTAATACACATTCTAAAAATATCTGGAAACCAATTTCAATCATCAGAGTCCTATTTTCTTGACCTTTGAACCCCAAAATCAATAGGGGTCATCCTTGACTCATTGGAAACATTTCTGGCATGTTTAATGATCATAGGTGCAATACGCGCTCTAATATGATCCAGAAACCATTTTCAGTCATCTTTGTTCTTTTGACCCCTAAATTGATAGAGGTCTGCTTAATTAAACATGTGTATTATTTGATTTATAGTCCAGAAACCAATTGTTGACTTCCCCCATCTGCCTGTCCCACATCAAATTAATAGCCAAGTTTTGCAACTCAGCTTAAAATGATTGATAGGACAAACAGATTTTATTTGGCACTCACTATTGCAGAATTTGAAATAGAAATTGGTTTGATTTATTCATGCTTGCAAAAGAATCTGGTCATTAAATGATCACATACTGCCATACTTTCAACCTAGTATGTCTAATAAATGAAAAACTATTGTAGCAATGTACATGCAACTCTACAATAGCAATGTACATGTAACGTACTCATATTGATGGATTTACACATATGTAGTGTATTTATACTTACTTGGTATACTCACACTCCTTTATCATTCTCAAAACATCCATACTTACTTTTGCTTGCTTATAATACTAACACTTCACATACTCATACTGACTTACATTCTCGGCCTTACTTAACATACTCGGCCTTACTTAACATACTCAGAATTACAGAGCATACTTACTTAATATACTCTAACTTATTTATTAAACTCATACTTAATAACATACTCATAGTTCATAAGTGTACTCATACTCACTCAACATGCATGTACTCATACTAAATATAACCAATCAAAATGGCCACAATAAATTACATCATAGTACAATTGCATGAATTGATATCACAGATCAGAGATGTTAAAATATACCGTAAACCAGTATTTTATTCGCATGCGTTTAATTTTTGCGAGGTCCTTCAATTTGCAAACATAAAACGCAGCGAGTATATCCTAACACATGTGTAGTAAGATACTTAGATATGATGTTGTGAAAGTAACATACTGTGAACCGGTAACCTCACCAGTGTTCGTGAACTTCAGACGCCACAAATAAAAGATGGTTTACAGTACACTGGGACTAAAAAAGATAGAATTGCTGAAATGCCTCATATAATTATGACATTCAAAATAAAACATTGTAAAAAGATGGAAACATGTTGCAATCCTAAGAATGGAACACATTTGTACCATTCTTCACCTAATTGTTAAAAGATCATGATTACAAATATTAAACAATATATTTACTTAAAACAAAAAGAATCATGATTAGAGAACTGATGACACAAAGGTATTTTTCTGTTACCATTCTACGGTACCTTGAGTACAGCCTATTCTGTAGATTACTATTATATATAGAGGGTATGTTTCAGTAGACTTGGAGACATTGAGCTTAATTTAATTCTGTTATCATTCTACGGTACCTTGAGTACAGCCTATTCTGTAGATTACTATTATATATAGAGGGTATGTTTCAGTAGACTTGGAGACATTGAGCTAAATTTAATTCTGTTATCATTCTACGGTACCTTGAGTACAGCCTATTCTGTAGATTACTATTATATATAGAGGGTATGTTTCAGTAGACTTGGAGACATTGAGCTAAATTTAATTCTGTTACCATTCTACAGTACCTTGAGTACAGCCTATTCTGTAGATTACTATTATATATTGAAGGTATGTTTCAGTAGACTTGGAGACATTGAGCTAAATGTTATTCTGTTACCATTCTACAGTACCTTGAGTACAGCCTATTCTGTAGATAACTATTATATATAGATGGTATGTTTCAGTAGACTTGGAGACATTGAGCTTAATTTAATTCTGTTACCATTCTACGGTACCTTGAGTACAGCCTATTCTGTAGATTACTATTATATATAGAGGGTATGTTTCAGTAGACTTGGAGACATTGAGCTAAATTTAATTCTGTTATCATTCTACGGTACCTTGAGTACAGCCTATTCTGTAGATTACTATTATATATTGAAGGTATGTTTCAGTAGACTTGGAGACTTTGATTGAGCTAAATTTAATTCTGTTACCATTCTACGGTACCTTGAGTACAGCCTATTCTGTAGATTACTATTATATATAGAGGGTATGTTTCAGTAGACTTGGAGACATTGAGCTAAATGTAATTCTGTTACCATTCTACGGTACCTTGAGTACAGCCTATTCTGTAGATTACTTTTATATATAGATGGTATGTTTCAGTAGACTTGGAGACATTGAGCTAAATGTAATTCTGTTACCATTCTACGGTACCTTGAGTACAGCCTATTCTGTAGATTACTATTATATATAGATGGTATGTTTCAGTAGACTTGGAGACATTGAGCTAAATGTAATTCTGTTACCATTCTACGGTACCTTGAGTACAGCCTATTCTGTAGATTACTATTATATATAGATGGTATGTTTCAGTAGACTTGGAGACTTTGATTGAGCTAAATGTATAACCAAACATCACATACATGTATACTGCCGGACTTTTCAATCTTGCCATTGTGGTGTATTTAATGGCTTGAATGATGTATTAACATAAAATTTGAATTGAACGTTACATTTTCTTGGTGTGAAACTTATCTAACAAGTTAATGAATAGAAAAACCCAGTATCTCTATCGTGTAAACGTAGATGCCAACCAAGGTAAAGGCAGTGTGTAGTAATTATATCAAATCTCAGCAACAGTGTTTAATGTAATTATCTAATTAAGGTATCTGCAGTACAGATTAATATTGAATACACAAGATAGTAAAAATCACATATCTTTACCTATATATAACATGACTTTATAGAAAGTTGGTTTCCATCATCAAATGTCAACATGCCAACCATCAACAAAGTCATGGAAACTATCGAGACACTGCCAAAAATTACCAAGATAATTTCAAAACTGAATAAATGGACAAGACATCAGCAAGATCTTCATTTGTACATTGGATATGTTAAAGTCTATTTTAGATCTTCATACATATACCATGACCCTGTAGGACGTACCCTGAGGTATATTACACAACATGGCCTTAGCATCTTTTTCAACTTTGAAACATGCCTTAAAGAAGATCATTTGTTGTTCCTTAGTCTTTTTTATAAAGAATTTTCCTTTCCAATAATCATGATCAAAATTGTAAAAATAATAAATGAAAGCTTTGCACAGCCAACCAAACTTTCAAAGTAACAAGTATAAAATTTCATATAACATATGAATCATACACACAAATTAAAATCTGTCAATCCAAACAAAATCACACAGCATACCATATTTGCACCACTCAGAAAAACATTAAATTGTACTATATACACACATAAAATAAATAATTCTACCTAAACTGTAAAATGAGAAAAGTCAATTAAAACCACTTATACACTAGAGGTGTGTTATACACACTTATATAATAAAATACAAATAGCAGTTGAGAATCTGATGGGGTTTGTATATTCTCTATAAAAAAACCCTGAGTCTTCAAATCAACCTTAAATATTTTGCTAGTATTTTTCTCCCAAGTCTTTCTTACCACAAAGCTTAGCACTATAAAATTGTTGGACACGATTAATGTATACCTTGTGGCTGCCTCCCATACGTTGGTCATCTTTAGTTTGAAATCATTTACATGTAATTTAAACATGCCATAAACAGTGTCATTTTCCTGGCTGATCTGCCCATTTAAAGAATGATTGTATAAATATGTATTCTCACACTCCAGGTATTTTGTTCCCATATATAATTTGGTGTAACTTTTTTAATCTCGGTCGCTTCCGTTTGGGTTTTGAGCGAGTCCTGTAATACTGGTTCAATATAAACAATAGAACAAGTCCTGTAGCCAGGAAAGCTAGGACAGGGAAGAAGTTATTAGAGTCCACTTCCTGTACGGCCGCAGCTCCATGCGGCTCTGGACCTACTCCCAGCATATCCTGGTGTAGTAACGAGTCGTCACGTAATGCCGCTGAATCCTGGTGATTAACACGTACAGACTCCTCCAGACCTACGGACAACAACTTCTGCTGCTGGAAAAGGTTGCTGTAAAAATAGGGACTTGTAATGGAAAGAAATGTACAATCTTCTCCTTCATGAAAGACCATGACTAACTTTGGGAAGATGATGATTTTATGCTGACAAAATAGAGACTTGTAATTCTAATGGAAAGAAATGTACAACTATCTTCTCCATAATGGGCCTCATGACTAATATAATGAGGTAAATGTAATAATTCAATTCAAACATTACCTTAAGTTAAGAGACAGTAGATTTTCAGAACTGAAATATCATGAATATCTTTTAAAATCTTCATGTCACCTTATTATGCACATTTCATTTCCTTGAGGGCTTTTAAATGTTTTCAAACACCAAAATGTTCAATTTTCTAAATGAATTCTAAATGTCCAGGATGAAAGCTCAAAGCAATGTTTTAATTGTAATGTCACAATAAAATTTCATCTTTAATTTGAATTTCTAAGAGTTTCATTTCCTTAAAAGCTTTCAATGATACAAATTAATCAAATGTTTCATTAAGAGACAAAAAAGTAAAGCTATAGAGTCATGAGAGTGTTCCCATCAAATCAAACTAATAAACATCAAAGTCAATAACTTACAATGGAGCAGATTTGTTGATGGGATGTGCCTGGGCATAGACTAGATGTGGGCATGAAGGTAATGTCCTTGACCTTGGCTTACCAAGGTGACCTTCAATAACCTTGGAATAACGATGCAAATGATTTCCTGCAAAGAGTTGTAATTGTTTTATAACAAGTTTTTACACCTGGTCTAACATATTCAATGTGGCGATTTATTGACAACATACGTGTATATCGGGATTTGTAAGAGCACTAGAAAGGGAGTCTTGTCATACATATATACACTAATTGCAATCATTGATTTACTGGATGAATGAAAGTATGAGACATCAACTTTGGTCTATAAATATCTATCACATGACTGACTATGAGACATCAACATTGGTCTATAAATATCAATCACATGACTGACCTTCCATTCTGACAGGCAGCTCGGCCGGTGGCAGGATGATTTTATTCTGGTCAGAGAACAGCTGTATCAGATTGTTGTAGGCTGTGTACTCCAGTATGGCACTAAGTAACCAGTAGCAATCTACACAAATACAAGTCAATAGAAATGTGATTTTATATGTGCAATATGATTTATCTATAAATACACGAAAAAATATGCGCAGTATATTTGTTTAAGTGTATTGCTCTAAACCTTATACTAAGGAAATTGTTTTGATCAAGTCAGATCAGCTTGAACATGTATTGATAGACCAACTGTCTTATGTGACCTATTTTCTGTTGGCCCTTGCAAAGTCACATAAGAAAGATTTGACTGTAATTATAAAAGACAGAGAGACATCAGGAATTATTCTAGCTGTTTCCTTTGATGAGAGAATTCTTAACCATTTTCTTTGAGAGAATCTGTAAAAATCAAGAATTTCTATGAAAGGATTGTAAAAACTATGAGAGATTCTCTCAATTTCGCATCCCAAAAATATCCCTGCTGACAGTACTTACTTATTTTTCTGCATATAACTATTGTATAGACAGTGCCACCCTCCCACCTTCAGACAGACAGAGGGACAGACAGATAGACAGGCCGACATACAGACAGAACTTATCTATCTTTCTGCATATGACTATTGTATAGACAGTGCCACCCTCCCACCTTCAGACAGACAGAGGGACAGACAGACAGACACATGGACAGGCCGACATACAGACAGAACTTATTTACCTTTCTGCATATGACTATTGTCTAGACAGTTAGAGTCGCCGTACAGAGCCACCCTCCCTGCTCCAGACTTTGCTATTGTTTGGTACAGTCCTAACACTGCCACATTCTCCTTTGTGATGGAGTTACCTTTTAACACTTCATAACCTGTAAACAGAACAATGTCACATCAAGAAAATTATTCATTTGGAATAAAAATTTCAGACAATTTCGATAAAAACAAATACCGGTAACTCTGTAAGCATTTTTGTCAGAATAAAAGATGCTACATGTATCTTAAAGATTGGTTAAAGTCCACATCAATATCACAAAGACAAAACTTAAGGTCCCAATAGAAAAGTGACAAAGAATACACATATGAAATATGAAAGCTGTCTCACTTACCAATGACCAGGATTTACTATCCAAAATACATGTGCATTTTTCTTCAAGAAGGCTACATGTTGGATTACTTCAAAATTCTTACCATTTAAGAGGAACAGTGTTAAACATACCTTGATTCTTCAGTGTTTGTGTTATCAGTGTTAAACATACCTTGATCCTTCAGTGTTTGTATTATCAGTGTTTTCCAGTATTTGTGTTACAAGTGTTAAACATACCTTGTTCCATCAGTGTTTGTGTTATCAGTGTTTTCCAGTATTTTTGTTACCAGTGTTAAACATACCTTGATTCTTCAGTGTTTGTGTTATCAGTGTTTTCCAGTATTTGAGTTATCAGTGTTAAACATACTTTGATTCTTCAGTGTTTATGTTATCAGTGTTTTCCAATATTTGAGTTATCAGTGTTAAACATACCTTGATCCTTCAGTGTTTGAAACCAGTGTTTTCCAGTATTTGTGTTATCAGTGTTAAACATACCTTGATCCTTCAGTGTTTGTGTTATCAGTGTTAAACATACCTTGATCCTTCAGTGTTTGTGTTATCAGTGTTTTACAGTATTTGTTATCAGTGTTAAACATACCTTGATCCATCAGTGTTTGTGTTATCAGTGTTAAACATACCTTGATCCTTCAGTATTTGTGTTATCAGTGTTAAACATACCTTGATCCTTCAGTGTTTGTGTTATCAGTGTTAAACATACCTTGATCCTTCAGTGTTTGTGTTATCAGTGTTTTACAGTATTTGTTATCAGTGTTAAACATACCTTGATCCATCAGTGTCTGTGTTATCAGTGTTAAACATACCTTGATCCTTCAGTGTTTGTGTTATCAGTGTTAAACATACCTTGTTCCACCAGTGTTTGTGTTATCAGTGTTTTACAGTATTTGTTATCAGTGTTAAACATACCTTGATCCATCAGTGTTTGTGTTATCAGTGTTAAACATACCTTGATTCTTCAGTGTTTGTGTTATCAGTGTTTTCCAGTATTTGAGTTATCAGTGTTAAACATACCTTGATCCTTCAGTGTTTGAAACCAGTGTTTTCCAGTATTTGTGTTATCAGTGTTAAACATACCTTGATCCTTAAGTGTTTGTTACCAGTGTTTTCCAGTATTTGTGTTACAGTGTAATTAACATACCTTGATCCTTCAGAGTTTGTTATCAGTGTTTTCCAGTATCTGTGTTACTAGTGTTAGACATACCTTGATTCTTCAGTGTTTGTAACCAGTGTTTTTCAATATATGTGTTACCAGTGTAAAACATGCCTTGATCATTCAGTGTTTGTGTTATCAGTGTTTTACAGTATTTGTGTTACCAGTGTAAAACATACCTTAATCCTTTAGTGTTTGTGTTACCAGTGTTTTAGTTTTTGTGTTACCAGTGTTAAACATACCTTGATCCTTCAGTGTTTGTGTTACCAGTGTTTTACAATATTTGTGTTATACCTTTTTTGATACTTCAGAGTTTGTTACCAGTATTTGTATTATCAGTGTTATCAACATACTTTGATCCTTCAGTATTTGTTACCAGTGTTTTCCAGTATTTATGTTACCATTATTAAACATACCTTGAACTTTCTGTGTTTGTAACCAGTGTTTTACAGTATTTGTGTTATACCTTTATCCTTCAGTGTTTGTTACCAGTGTTTTCCAGTATTTGTGTTATCATTGTTGAACATGCCTTGATTCTTCAGTATTTTTTACCAGTGTTTTCCAGTATTTGTGTTATCAGTGTTATTAACATACCTTGATCCTTCAGTGTTTGTTACCAGTGTTTTCCAGTATTTGTATTACCAGTGATAAACATACCTTGATCCTTCAGTGTTTGTTACCAGTGTTTTCCAGTATTTGTGTTACAGTGTTATTAACATACCTTGATCCTTCAGTGTTTGTTTCCAGTGTTTTCCAGTATTTGTGTTACCAGTGATAAACATACCTTGATCCTTCAGTATTTGTTACCAGTATTTTCCAGTATTTGTATTATCAGTGTTATTAACATACCTTGATCCTTCAGATTTTGTTACCAGTGTTTTACAGTATTTGTGTTATACCTTGATCCTTCAGTGTTTGTTACCAGTGTTTTCCAGTATTTGTATTATCGGTGTTATTAACATACATTGATCCTTCAGTGTTTGTTACCAGTGTTTTCCAGTATTTGTGTTACAGTGTTATTAACATACCTTGATCCTTCAGTGTTTGTTACCAGTGTTTTCCAGTATTTGTATTATCAGTGTTATTAACATACCTTGATCCTTCAGTGTTTGTTACCAGTGTTTTCCAGTATTTGTGTTACAGTGTTATTAACATACCTTGATCCTTCAGTGTTTGTTACCAGTGTTTTCCAGTATTTGTGTTACCAGTGATAAACATACCTTGATCCTTCAGTGTTTGTTACCAGTGTTTTCCAGTAATTGTATTATCGGTGTTATTAACATACCTTGATCCTTCAGAGTTTGTGTAACTAGGACTCCCTCTTCTGGAAATTTAGCTATACTTGTTCCCGAGGCATAGTACACTGTAAAGAGAAAAAAACCCCATATTTTTAAGGAAGCTTTGAGTATAGTGCATAATGCCATGATTCTTTTTTTTATTATGTGACACCAGTGTAAGGATGTGGCACTGCATGAATCAGTTTCTCAGATATGAAGCTGGATTTTACATAAAGCTAGGTTGACTTAAAGGGTGTGTGATATTCCCGGTATACATGTACATGTACGCTGTATACAGAAGTACCCATCAGTTATTCAGTCTCAAAGTCGAGAAGGTAAGGCAAAATGAAAATTGTTACAATTCATATCATCTGTTCTAAATACATTCAAAAGTTGGAGAGATCTTTACAAGTTTACACAGGATACCAAGCACGAAGACTTCAGATATGGAACCGCAGAATAAAATACTTAATAGAATGATTTTCGTTCAAATACAATGTCAAGCGATTATTATTCTTTTTTGCATCATTCATATGAATTAACGTTTTTGTTTTCATTCATTAGATACATTAATTTACAATGAACAATTGGTATTCTTTCCTGCCAACAAGGATATTGGGAACAGTTTGACCAAATGACCAACACCCGATATCAGTGACCCACCATTAGTCTGTCGTCAACATAGAACTCAATAGGACATAAATCCGAACGGTAAATTATCTAACATCAACCATATTAGCGTCCTCCAAAGCATGATTCATGTACTTGTATCTTACCAATATTACGTGCATAAGTGTGCATGGATAATGAATTCTCTGGATTTAAGTCACAGTGCTAGTGTAACCAAAAGACCCTTTAACAAATCGATTCATGATCCATCATTGTGGAAACGCCTGATTCTATCATTCATAAATTGGGACGGAATAAAACATTTCAAAAGTTTAATTCTACTTCTCATTTGCTTGGCACCTTGCTAGGGGTTCTTTTAATTCTTTTTAATACTGAGCCAATTTTATCAAAATTGATCAAAACATTAATTATACTTTCCATTTATATACGACAAAGAAGAAGGCCACACGGTCAAACATAAAGCTAAATCTGAATTCTGAAAATAGTTCTAATCTATTTTCGAAAAAAAAAAAAAAAATCTGCTTTTCTACCAATGTTCAAATTAAAATTCAATTGCGAAAGTACACAACTACAATATTTTCAATATAGAGCATCGTAATATGAGAAAGCAGAGAACGACTCGAAATTCAATTTTCTCTCTCGCGTGTAATTCACTTGATCACAGGTACCCTTTATTGACATGTATTCCCTTTAAAATGAAAATTAATCTAATTTTGTCATCCGACGTGATTAATTCACACAATTTCGTAAAAAGCAATTATTGAATATATAGAAAGAAGGTATTTATGAGAAAGGAGATAAATTATATCTTATTCACAGCGCGATATGACGAAGATTATTAGCTGCAAACTCATTTTTCATCTTCAATGTAATGAAAAGAGTAATTTTCATACAATGAGAGGGTAAGAGTAAAGCAAGTGGCCAAAGTGGTATAACTTGCTCATCTGGACCATTTGATCCTTGTAGATTCATTCCAATATAAGAATTCTCAATCATGGGATGAAACGTCTTAACTAAACTTGACACATGAACACGAGATGAAACCGCCATGCCTACTGAGAGCCATCATCAAAATGCTTTCATATCTGTTATTTGTTCAGCAAAGACGCTGAATTTTAGGCTTTAATCAGTTAATTATTAAAATTACTTTTTCTTAAACCATGTTCATTTTTCCAGTTTATGAAGACCATGCAGTGTGTCAAAACTTTAAGGACATAAAATGCTTCTCATCATAAAATGCAAAAATATCTTTTGAAATTCCCAAACCAAACAAAAATCCTCCATCGAAATCATTGTGAACAAACTAATTTAAAATTTCCCATTGAGGACATCCTGTCTTACTGGGCTTCCATCTGGTCATCAAATTGTTTTGGTTTGTTATGTTTTTTCCCCTTCTTCTCTCTTTTATTTTTACACGTTTAAATATTAAACGTACCTGATATTTTCATTTTGTTTCGTATCGTACGGCAAGTAATTCACAGTGTTACTACCTTAAAAGTTGAATATATTTTGAGTTGTTGTTTATTCTGAAAATTCATTCGTGCTGTTTGTGCAAACAAATTAACGTCAGAAATATGAGGGCAAGTCGACATCGTCAGTCACTTAATTTCGATCATATCAGACAATAAATATCAGAAGTGCTTTTCGATCGCATTTTACCAATAAATATAAACAAGGGTGAAACATTAAGACTATAATTGTGGGTATACAAGCCTAAGCCTGACTAGGTAGGAGGGAATGTCTGTTATTGTTTACTTAATTGAAAAGGAGTGTGAAAGGAGAAGGGAATGGATTTGAACAATAAATTTAAATCTAAAATTGAGGGTATATGTTTACGGTAGTCGCTTTCTTCTGAATCCAACCAAGCAGCAAGTCTAGTTTATTATGACAAATGTCATACACGGCATAAACAGCGGCAACAGATCCAGGAAAATAGAGAGCAGGACTGAATGAGAATTAAGGGATAGGGCGGGGCGGGGGGCGGGTTAGTTACAGGCCATTACAAACAGATATAAACAAGAATTCTGGGGTAGGTTGGGGGTAGTTACAGGCCATTATTTAGACGGTGTTTCAATTCAATTGTAATAGAAGACAATTTGTGTTAAGTATATGCCTAGCTGTAGCAGCTTTGACTCTTGCAACAACGAAATGAAAAAAAATGATAAATTACATTGACCTCTGACCTATTGATCTTGACATCAATAGGTGTCTGACTCCATATATCGTAATTTGATTTCAATAGAAGAAAGGATTGTTGAGTTTTAAAAATCTCAAAATCATATTTGAAATTTATCTTTCTTCAGAATGACCTTGATCTTTTGACCAAAAATATCAATATTTTTTCTCCTCTGTTGAAAAGTAATGTGGTATCACTTGGAAATCGACATTACGAGTGTTTTTTCCCCTAATAGTGACCTTCACTTTTGACCTATTGCCTCAAACTCAATAGATTTCTCCCTCTCCTGAATAGTTGGTATCTTGAAACCGAAATTATAAGTATAATATCCTAACACTGACCTTGACATTTGATCTATTGACCCAAGAATAAAGAAATTTCATCATCTCGTAATAAGCTAGAGCAATCTCATCATGAACGAGAGCAATCTCATTATAAGCAAGAGCAATCTCATCATAAACAAGAGCAATCTCATTATAAGCAAGAACAATCTCATCATAAGCAAGAGCAATCTCATCATAAGCAAGAGCAATCTCATCATAAACAAGAGCAATCTCATCATAAACAAGAACAATCTCATTATAAGCAAGAACAATCTCATTATAAGCAAGAGCAATCTCATTATAAGCAAGAGCAATCTCATCATAAGCAAGAGCAATCTCATCATAAGCAAGAGCAATCTCATCATAAACAAGAGCAATCTCATCATAAGCAAGAGCAATCTCATCAAAAGCAAGAGCAATTTCATTATAAACAAGAGCGATCTCATCATAAACAAGAGCAATCTCATTATAAGCAAGAGCAATCTCATCATAAGCAAGAGCAATCTCATCATAAGCAAGAGCAATCTCATCGTAAACAAGAGCAATCTCATCATAAGCAAGAGCAATCTCATCATAAGCAAGAGCAATCTCATTATAAACAAGAGCGATCTCATCATAAACAAGAGCAATCTCGTTATAAGCAAGAGCAACCTCACTATAAGCAAGAGCAATCTCATCATAAGCGAGAGCAATCTCATCATAAGCAAGAGCAATCTCATCATAAACAAGAGCAATCTCATCATAAGCAAGAGCAATCTCATCATAAGCAAGAGCAATCTCATCATAAGCGAGAGCAATCTCATCATAAGCAAGAGCGATCTCACTATAAGCAAGAGCAATCTCATTATAAACAAGAGCAATCTCATCATAAGCAAGAACAATCTCATCATAAACAAGAGCAATCTCATCATAAACAAGATCAATCTCATCATAAACAAGAGCGATCTCATTATAAACAAGAGCGATCTCATCATAAACAAGAGCAATCTCATCATAAACAAGAGCAATCTCATTATAAACAAGAGCAATCTCATCATAAACAAGAGCAATCTCATCATAAACAAGAGCAATCTCATCATAAACAAGAGCGATCTCATTATAAACAAGAGCGATCTCATCATAAACAAGAGCAATCTCATAATAAACAAGAGCAATCTCATTATAAACAAGAGCGATCTCATCATAAACAAGAGCGATCTCATCATAAACAAGAGCAATCTCATTATAAACAAGAGCAATCTCATCATAAACAAGAGCAATCTCATCATAAGCAAGAGCAATCGCATCATAAGCAAGAGCAATTTCATCATAAACAAGAGCGATCTCATCATAAACAAGAGCAATCTCATCATAAACAAGAGCAATCTCATCATAAACAAGAGCAATCTCATCATAAACAAGAGCAATCTCATCATAAGCAAGAGCAATCTCATCATAAGCAAGAGCAATCTCATCATAAACAAGAGCAATCTCATCATAAGCAAGAGCAATCTCATCATAAGCAAGAGCAATCTCATCATAAGCAAGAGCAATTTCATCATAAACAAGAGCGATCTCACTATAAGCAAGAGCAATCTCATTATAAACAAGAGCAATCTCATCATAAAACAAGAGCAATCTCATCATGAACAAGAGCAATCTCATCATAAACAAGAGCGATCTCATCATAAACAAGAGCAATATCATCATAAGCAAGAGCAATCTCATCATAAGCAAGAACAATCTCATCATAAACAAGAGCAATCTCATCATAAGCAAGAGCAATCTCATCATAAACAAGAGCAATCTCATCATAAACAAGAGCAATCTCATCATAAACAAGAGCAATCTCATCATAAACAAGAGCAATCTCATCATAAACAAGAGCGATCTCATCATAAACAAGAACAATCTCATCATAAGCAAGAGCAATCTCATCATAAGCAAGAACAATCTCATCATAAGCAAGAGCAATCTCATCATAAGCAAGAACAATCTCATCATAAGCAAGAACAATCTCATCATAAGCAAGAGCAATCTCATCATAAGCAAGAACAATCTCATCATAAGCAAGAACAACCTCATTATAAACTAGAGCAATCTCATCATAAACAAGAGCAATCTCACTATAAGCAAGAACAATCTCATCATAAACAAGAGCAATCTCATCATAAGCAAGAACAACCTCATTATAAACAAGAGCAATCTCATCATAAACAAGAGCAATCTCACTATAAGCAAGAACAATCTCATCATAAGCAAGAACAATCTTATCATAAACAAGAGCAATCTCATCATAAGCAAGAGCAATATCATTATAAGCAAGAACAATCTTATCATAAACAAGAGCAATCTCATTATAAACAAGAGCAATCTCACTATAAGCAAGAACAATCTCATCATAAACAAGGGCAATCTCATCATAAACAAGAACAATCTCACTATAAGCAAGAACAATCTCACCATAAACAAGAGCAATCTCACTATAAACAAGAGCAATCTCATCATAAACAAGAGCAATCTCATTATAAACAAGAGCAATCTCACCATAAACAAGAGCAATCTCATTATAAACAAGAACAATCTCATCACAAACAAGAGCAATCTCATCATAAACAAGAGCAATCTCATCATAAACAAGAGCAATCTCATCACAAACAAGAGCAATCTCATCATAAACAAGAACAATCTCATCATAAACAAGACGAATCTTATCATAAGCAAGAGCAACACATTCTAAAAGATGCAGTTGTTAGATTCAATAAATCAGCATTTGCCTCGAAATTTAAGTGCTCTTAAACCCAGACATCAAAGGATTAAAATGTTCTTATGACAAAAAGAAGAGACAAGAAAATAAAAACACCCATCCCTGTAAAATGTATGACATAACAAAATAAAAATTTTAAAGGGAGAAAAATATTTACGTTTCAACTTTGTATTCAATGTTTTAGTCAATCAATCAATAGCATAAAAATATATGTTTACCAACAGAAAACGAGACTAAAAATTATACGAAATTTTAACGTGAAATGACACTTTAATGGGAAAATTTGCTGTAATTTTATAATACTGCATTATTCACACGTCAATACCATACCTCATTTAAATCATTTAAATTTTCTCTTCCCATTGAGTATTGTAAACAATTAGTTAACCCTTCCACTTCGTATGAAAGTAATATAGCCCTTTCATTCCTCATTTTACCATTTAAACCTGAGCATCAGCGCGGGAATAGGGATCCTTCAGATCCACATCAAACTACCTGCATTACTGACTGGAAAGTCAAATCCGCGAGCATTGTAATTTTCCCAATAATTCCAAAAGGCAGCATATCACGTGGATGGATTGATTGGGCTGTGTTATGGGTACGGGTGATACAGAAAAGAGAAATATAATTTATGACTGGATCAGTGAACGTAATGGTACTGCATCGCTAGGAGATGGGGACAAAACCATTTGGTTGTGAGCTGTAAACATAAAACCTTACTCCTTGGGGAAATATTACTGTTTTACAACGCAATTCATATTTTAAAATAAAAACATAAGAGTGAGGATTCAACTTGCGCCATCGATTAGAAAGTTTGATATTGTTCTGATAATTTGGGAAAATGGATAAAAACTTGGACGACAAAGGCGTACGTAATTTGAGTTCGCTTCCCTCTATCACGGCAAGTAATGTGTCACCAAAAATCCGCTCCGGGGAGAATAACTTCTTCCCGCCAATTTCTGAGGATAAAAGTGTGAGCAAATCGCCAAGTTACAGTAAACAGTTTGAGTTACGGCGTATGTCCTCGGTGAATGGACTTGTGCGTAGACGTTCATCCACAGCACTTCTCTCACCTACGTCACCAACGGCGGCAAAACCCACCTTCCGGTCAATAGGGGGAAAGGTGACCACAATGCTTCGAGCCAAAATGGCTTTTCAAAGGAAAAATTCTAACTCTTCCGAAAATCAAACCGGAAGTGACATAACCGTAATAAAGGAACTGCCATCAACTCCCCGATTTTCTTCGACGCTCTCACCGGAAGCTCAGTTTGCCTTGATGAAAGGATATGAGGACACCGTATACGGATACCTATGCACGTCATATCCGGAACACAAGAACGTTCTTCGAAGAACAAGAACACCTAAAAATTCTATTGACATTAAAGACGTCCCAAGAGAAGTAAACACTCCGGTAAAAGATGGAAATCTGTTAAGGGCAGAGAGTCCGTTTTACCAGCCGACGGAGCGATCGGGACAAAATTCGCCGACAAGCGTTATATTGCCACTGTCCCGATCCACCAGTTTGTCTACTATCAGACCGGGAACAGGGCAGAGTTCAAAACTTTCACGGACACAAAGCCAGCCCGTTTTGGTTCCTTATCACAAACAACTAGTTTTAACACATCGTCTGCAGAGCGCCATGGACATTTTGGACACGGTCCGCGGGAACATGGGCATGCATGCCATATCACCACGAATTCAGACAAATTCACAGGACAGTAATCCCGTTCAGGATTATAATAGCTGGATCCGAGTATGGAACACGGAATTTCAAATTTCCAAACCAAAGACGAGAATTTAGACCAGAGTGAACATAATTTGAACGAGATCACAAAGAAGAAACATGTAGAAAAGATCGTCTTCACACTGTTCTTCCTTTGCAAACTTGTCTTTGAAGAAACCCCGTCATAGGGATTACAGAGGACAATAACATACTTTTTACCTAAATTGACGACAAAATAAACATTTCAACCATCTTCACCATCTGTGTATTTCTCATCACACGGCAATTCTCCGTTAACTCCGTCCATATATTATTTATGAGATTACTGTGATATTTGATCATTTTTATAGGATTTTACCTTTTGATAAACCGGTAATCATTTTTTTTTGTCATATATGTTTCCAAAATGAATCATTACATTTAATCTATGTTCCTGGAAATCTGAGAAATAAATGACATATCATTTTTCACATGTCCGTGATATGCTCTTTTTTTCATTTGTCATTATAATGCATTATGTGTAATTGTGTTTTATCACTATTCATTTTTGTACCTTATCCAAAAAGGTATCTCTTTTAATAAAATATATAATATTTCATTCTTTGTCACTCATGTGGTATTTCGCTTGATATGCATGAAACAGTCAACTACTTTAAGTAGACTTGTTGATCGAAGGATCAATGGTAAACACATCAACACTCGGAAGGATAAAACCGATATACTACTAATAGTACTACCGGAATTTATGGTGGGGCTAACTTACAATAGTGTCAACTTTTGTCAACTCAGAACTAAAATATTTATATTGACAATGCCGTATATGATAAACAAATGCACATGTTGGCAACTTTACCAGTATAAAGCTGTTATGCTAAAGTAAGAAAAAATCAAACGCCAGTATCATTGGTAAAACCTGTCATACTTCGTACTCAAAGTGGATGTGTAAATCTGTGGGGTTGAGGCCGAATCTTCTACATCTTTACACACTTACTATAAGTGGGAAGTACGACAGGAACACACTCTATATAACGAATTTATCATCCCGAGAATCACTTTGTAATGTTTTCTTTGTAATTTTTGAACTTTGAAATTTTAGTGACCTACTTCAGCGTCAAAATAGAACACCACGTGACCGCCATACTGCGACGTCATTGGCTGAAATTTGTAAATGGCGTGATTCAGTGTACGTCAAAGGTTGAAAGCAACTTTAATGTATGCCAAGGGGATACACATGAAGTATAAAGTCTATCAACCACTAACAAGTCTACAGTTATTTATGATGTCATATTTTTCAACAAAAGCAGGACAAAGGTCATGGTCAATACATAAAGGTCAAAATGTTAATCAAGTAGAAAATGTTTCGAGCTTGTTATAAGGTTTTGCAGGGATTACTGTCAAATGTTTGTGTTAAAAGCCATTTCCTTCGTTAGAATGTAAGTGACACAAAAATTCCCGTGAAAAGAAAATGTAATTATTAAAATTAATAATTCAGGAGAAGTAAATAAATACGGTTTAAATGAAGATGTAGATAAGGAACAATAAGGCGGAAATTTTTGTGATGTGATGTGATATGGGAGGGGTGTAACTATATCCTTAGAATACAAAGAAGTTTTTGTTGATTTAGGAAAGATTAATTTGTAGCTCGCTTAACAGATATTGGCAAAATATAGAGTCCTTTAAAAGGCAATTTGTCACTTAATGTTACTTTTGAAACGCGCATGAAAATAGTAGCATACACTTGACCGCGGTGTTAAAAACTAGGGGGCAAATACATTTAAAATAAATGCTCAAGTAAAATATTAAAGAAGAATAACAAAGTTCGATAAACGGCAAAGGGTTCTAAATATAAGGAGTTTTAAATCAAACAAATAAATGATGAAAGAAACTTGCTGGGTTGATATCAACATTTGTTTAAAAAAAGTGAGTTGCTCGACTATTGGTCGAAATATAAAAGTACAGAAATTTTCTAAAATGTAGGTCAATTATTCGACGTTAAAATAATGAGGGAATAACTCGTGAAAATTAGGGTTGCGAAAGAAGTAAGAAGCAAGAGTGGATGGATGGTAAGGTACTCGGCCCTCTACTGGAATTTGTAGAAAGCTGTCGTTTTTGGAACAATCCACCCCTCACCTTCCTTATCCAATGATTTTTCATATTTATATTCCTGTTCATTTCATTAAAATGCGGGAGTAGGGAGAGGTTGCGCCCAAGTTCTAAAGAAAACAATAACAAGTACAGATATTCACATCTTAGTGTTCTAGAAATAAGTTTAGAACAGACAATCGAATAGTTTGATATCGGTTACAGGTAAACCTAATTAATAAAGTTACAGCCATGTAACAAAGAAGCCGATGAATTCCTGACCTTAGCCGAGGGGAGAAATCGAAGATTCTGTACCGATGTCACAATAATTACAATCACCGCTCCAATTAAGGTCTATAAAAAGTCGATTATGACCACACCATAGAGAGGAGTTTTATTACACCTGTATTGTATACCTGACGGATATGTCACTGCAGGATGTCATCGATTTGCTCACTCAGAAACTCGGAATAGGACGGTTTTTTTCAAATATGAAACAAAATTTGTTGCTATAAAAGATTTCGATCTTGGCTTCTCTACACCAGAAGCAGTTGGCATCACAAGCACGGATCTAGAGGGGCTTTAGAGAGGAATGAACAAGATTCCATTCTCTTCCAATTTGGCGAAAAAGATTATTTTTCCTGTTTTTACGTAAACCTCATTTTCAAATAGATAGGCTGGAACACCCCCCCTCCCGATGTGCTCCAACAAAAAATATTCTAAATCCGTCCATATTTATCAAATATGACAGCCAGATTTTTTTTAATTTAGTTGGCATTTCAAGAATTACAAGAATTTTAAGAGAGTTGAATGTCAATACTATATGGACATTAAATGGTAGGAAGAGACTATGCTGTATCAAACTCTATATTTTATACTAAGATCTCTTTGATCCTCCGAAACGCATAAATGTTACTTAGCTCGGTCAACACCAATAATCGTATTGCAAAAAGGCCAAATGGTCGAAAGTGTTTGTCTTGTCTTCGATCACATATGTAAAAATCTTTTAAGGTTTTTTTCTTTATTTTATGGTTATATGTCGTTCATGTATTTTCATTCAAATCTGCTAGGGAAAAATTCAAATAACACAAATCTTCAGCTTTTCGTGTCAAGTAAGGCAAACTTTGCTTCGCTTAATTTAATGTTATCTTTTTTTTTATCAAAGTATTTTTGCGGTGAAATATTACTTAATTCAATGGCACATGACTGACAAGAGTCGTCAATTTAAAACATCTCCCTTTTCCTTCAGTAACTCTAATAAAACGACTTTTAAAACCTTATTAGAATACACCAGAAATTCAAAACATTTACCATTTTAGAGTTTCTTAAATCATAAAATTTCCATATAATATTGGTACGGTTCGGATGTCTATCGTGTAAAGAGGGATTTACAAACTTTTTATCGCCATGTTAAATAATTTGCATCCATTCGGGTGTTCATTTCCATTTGTGTTTTCAAATTTCCTGGGCTTAATGGCTTTTAAATCTCAAATCAAAAGTAAAATGAAGCAAGATTTATTTGATTGCCAAGCAATTGGAAGAAATGTTGAAGCGATACTTTATTTTTCCCGGCGTTTCATACATATTCATTTCCGAATCGGAGGTTTAAATGTACCATAACTTGGGATTAACATTAAACATGTTAAAGTGCATCCAAAAGAATAAATTGTATTTGCAGAATTTTTCTCGGTTTTCGTGTCGTATGCAGACCGAGTTTTTCAGTCAAACAAGAATGACAGTCGAAGTGTGGGGAGAGGTGTTGGATTTTGGTTAACAATTTCACCCTGAAGTGAACTAGTCTGTTGTAGTGTGCAATCTATCGCGCTTGGCCATCCCTTCAAGTTTCTTAATTATGTATTTATGCATATCAAGTATTTAATAAAGATTTAGCAAGCCCATTTTCGCGAAAGAGCAATTATTAAAGACACAGGCGGACAGACGCACAGACGGATTCCGGACAAAGTGTCCCGAGTGGCAGGCGACATACAAAGAAACTTTGTGGATAGTTTCAGTTTATTGGATCTATCCAGAACACTTTTTAATGAAAGCTGGTATCAATAGATCCAGTGATGACTCATTTGATACCACAATGGTCGCTCTCACTCTGATAATCAATCTTCTTCAATTGCACGGTCTCTCATGAATAAATTATGCATACAGCACTATGCACATATAATGGTATATCAGTTGTACAATTCTTCTATTTCATAGCAATGAAGCATATCTGAAAGCAGCAGGACATTGAATTTATAGCGATGAAGTAAATAAGAGTGTCGACATTGGAAAGTGAATTAATATGATTTATTTGTTGATTCAAAATACGATAAACACGATAAGTAAGAACTGATAGGACGATGTTTAATGTAAACAAGATGTGTTTAACATGAAACAAGAATCATCGGAATGTCTCTGTCTCCATCTTTGTCAGCATATAAGCTGTTATCCTAAAGAAGGTCAAAGATCAAGGTCACAAGTCCAATTTCTTTTTTTTTTTAAACAATAAAGAGGTCTTTCCACAAGAAATGCACATGTGAAACATAAAACAAACTCTTTCCCTCTTTCTCTCTTACTATTCAAGTAATATGGTCAACTTGAAGGTCACAGGGTGGCCACAGATTTTGATAAATGAAATTCCCTGACTCGACTACAAGATTTTCCCTGACAAAATGCGCACAAATACTAGTCTATTTCACACATGTATGTTCAAATATGTAATCATGGTAATTACTAAATTCTAGAAAATTGTACTTAACTTTGCATTTGAAGAGTCCATTGGCAAGCGAAGCGAGCCAGAAATTATTTAAGAAAATACATCAGCAATAAAATGTCTTATTTATTTGTTCAAATATATATCGTCAATTCTATCTGGTACTTGTTATTTCTTCAAACATTTACTGAATTTATTCCCTGATTTTCGTGCAATTTTCAAATTCCCTGATTTTTCCCTACAGGGAATTTTTATTCAGCATTTTTCCTGCCACCCTGGTTTAATTTTTTTCAAAAGTAGGTCCGACTCCTGGGCCAAGGTCACAAGTTAAAACGTTTTGATACCTATCAAAAGGTCTTGCCACACAAAAATGCACATGTGAAATATGAATGCCCTACATTTGTACTTAGTTATGGCTCAGGTTAAATAGTTCAGACAAACATAAAAACACATGCACTTGAATCTGCAAAATACGGGGACATAAAAATATTTACATACAGTCTATGTTAAGGTCCACTTTAAGCATTTCTAAACTGGAAAACTGAAGGTTCTCCGATAAATTATTGTATACATAGTAGAATGAGACAGCACCTTCAGATTAATGATTCTCACCTAAAACAATGGTAAAATCAATATTTTAGGGTATCAATGTTCAGGAGTCGGGAAGATGTGAATTATCAATTGGGGAATAACTAGTTTCTGACATTATGTTTGCGGATGGTAAAATCAGCATATACCACGTTTATCGTTCACAAACATCACACCAGTATCCAGTTATTCCAATTCTAATGCAATCTATATTTTTGTAAATATAAGGCAAAATGTGACGTTAGCAACGTCAAAGCCTAGTGGGTTCTCGTTTTATTGCCGAAACGTAAGGGGCAAACAACCAATGAAATTCGATGTTATAGCGACATTGTATTAGAATACCCATTATATGTCTCATATGTTCTGCCTACCATGCACGTTTAACTGGTTGATGATGAACTGGACATTTGTTGAAGTTTTAAAAGCAAACAATATCTATTTCCATTTCTGACTTCCTAATGAATAATCAATAGACTAAATTACAAGACAAAACTTTGGCCTTAGTATAAAATATAGTCACAGTGGTAATTCTGTTGTTATGAACAAAGTAACAGTTTAAACCACAAACCAACCAAATTACAAAACTTTGGCCTGAGTATAATATATAGTCACAGTGTTAATTCTGTTCTTATGAACAAAGTAACTTAATGTAAAGGTCTTGAATCAAGTTAATCCATATTGAAGAATTCATCATACTCTGGAAACACTGCCACAAACAAGTATATCATCGCTTAGCTATACAAGTCCTTTACTGGAATAAGTATATCATCGCTTAGCAATACAAGTCCTCTACTGGAATAAGTATATCATCGCTAAGCAATACAAGTCCTCTACTGGAATAAGTACATCATTGCTTAGCAATACAAGTCCTCTACTGGAATAAGTATATCATCGCTTAGCAATAAGAGTCCTGAACAGGAATAAGTATATCATCGCTTAGCAATACAAGTCCTCTACTGGAATAAGTATATCATCGCTTAGCAATAAGAGTCCTCTACTGGAATAAGTATATCATCGCTTAGCAATACAAGTCCTCTACTGGAATAAGTAAATCATTGCTTAGCAATACAAGTCCTCTACTGGAATAAGTATATCATTGCTTAGCAATACAAGTCCTCTACTGGAATAAGTAAATCATCGCTTAGCAATACAAGTCCTCTACTGGAATAAGTATATCATTGCTTAGCAATACAAGTCCTCTACTGGAATAAGTAAATCATCACTTAGCAATACAAGTCCTTTACTGTAATAAGTATATCATTGCTTAGCAATACAAGTCCTTTACTGGAATAAGTATATCATCACTTAGCAATACAAGTCCTCTACTGGAATAAGTATATCATCACTTAGCAATACAAGTCCTTTACTGGAATAAGTATATCATTGCTTAGCAATACAAGTCCTTTACTGGAATAAGTATATCATTGCTAAGCAATACAAGTCCTTTACTGGAATAAGTATATCATCGCTTAGCAATACAAGTCCTCTACTGGAATAAGTATATCATCGCTTAGCAATAAAAGTCCTTTACTGGAATAAGTATATCATTGCTTAGCAATACAAGTCCTCTACTGGAATAAGTATATCATCGCTTAGCAATAAGAGTTCTGTACTGGAATAAGTATATCATTGCTTAGCAATACAAGTCCTCTACTGGAATAAGTATATCATCGCTAAGCAATATAAGTCCTCTACTGGAATAAGTACATCATCGCTTAGCAATACAAATCCTCTACTGGAATAAGTATATCATCGCTTAGCAATACAAGTCCTCTACTGGAATAAGTATATCATCGCTTAGCAATACAAGTCCTCTACTGGAATAAGTATATCACCACTTAGCAATACAAGTCCACTACTGGAATAAGTATATCATCGCTTAACAATAAGAGTTCTGTACTGGAATAAGTATATCATCGCTTAGCAATACAAGTCCTCTACTGGAATAAGTATATCATCGCTAAGCAATACAAGTCCTCTACTGGAATAAGTACATCATCGCTTAGCAATACAAATCCTCTACTGGAATAAGTATATCATCGCTTAGCAATACAAGTCCACTACTGGAATAAGTATATCATCGCTTAGCAATACAAGTCCTCTACTGGAATAAGTATATCATCGCTTAGCAATACAAGTCCTCTACTGATATAAGTATATCATCGCTAAGCAATACAAGTCCTCTACTGGAATAAGTATATCATCGCTTAGCAATAAGAGTCCTCTACTGGAATAAGTATATCATCGCTTAGCAATACAAGTCCACTACTGGAATAAGTATATCATCGCTTAGCAATACAAGTCCTCTACTGGAATAAGTATATCATCGCTTAGCAATACAAGTCCTCTACTGATATAAGTATATCATTGCTAAGCAATACAAGTCCTCTACTGGAATAAGTATATCATCGCTTAGCAATACAAGTCCTCTACTGGAATAAGTATATCATCACTTAGCAATACAAGTCCTCTACTGGAATAAGTATATCATCGCTTAGCAATACAAGTCCTCTACTGGAATAAGTATATCACCACTTAGCAATACAAGTCCACTACTGGAATAAGTATATCGTCGCTTAGCAATACAAGTCCTCTATTGGAATAAGTATACCATCGCTTAGCAATACAAGTCCTCTACTGGAATAAGTATATCATTGCTTAGCAATACAAGTCCTCTTCTGGAATAAGTATATCATCACTTAGCAATACAAGTCCTTTACTGGAATAAGTATATCATTGCTTAGCAATACAAGACCTCTACTGATATAAGCATACCATCGCTTAGCAATACAAGTCCTCTACTGGAATAAGTATATCATCGCTTAGCAATAAGAGTTCTGTACTGGAATAAGTATATCATTGCTTAGCAATACAAGTCCTCTACTGGAATAAGTATATCATCGCTAAGCAATACAAGCCCTCTACTGGAATAAGTATATCATCGCTTAGCAATACAAATCCTCTACTGGAATAAGTATATCATCGCTTAGCAATACAAGTCCTCTACTGGAATAAGTATATCATCGCTTAGCAATTCAAGTCCTCTACTTGAATAAGTATATCATCGCTTAGCAATACAAATCCTCTACTGATATAAGTATATCATCGCTAAGCAATACAAGTCCTCTACTGGAATAGGTATATTATCACTTAGCAATACAAGTCCTTTACTTGAATAAGTATATCATCGCTAAGGAATACAAGTCCTCTACTGATATAAGTATATCATCGCTAAGCAATACAAGTCCTCTACTGGAATAAGTATATTATCACTTAGCAATACAAGTCCTTTACTTGAATAAGTATATCATCGCTAAGGAATACAAGTCCTCTACTGGAATAAGTATATTATCACTTAGCGATACAAGTCCTTTACTTGAATAAGTATATCATCGCTAAGCAATACAAGTCCTCTACTGGAATAAGTACATCATCGCTTAGCAATACAAATCTTCTACTGGAATAAGTATATCATTGCTTAGCAATACAAGTCCTCTACTGGAATAAGTATATCATCACTTAGCAATACAAGTCCTCTACTGAAATAAGTATATCACCGCCTACTGGAATAAGTCAATCATCGCTTAGCAATACAAGTCCTTTACTGTAATAAGTTTATCATTGCTTAGCAATACAAGTCCTCTACTGGAATAAGTATATCATCACTTAGCAATACAAGTCCTTTACTGTAATAAGTTATCATCGCTTAGCAATACAAGTCCTCTACTGGAATAAGTCAATCATCGCTTAGCAATACAAGTCCTCTACTGGAATAAGTATATCATTGCTTAGCAATACAAGTCCTCTACTGGAATAAGTAAATCATCACTTAGCAATACAAGTCCTTTACTGTAATAAGTATATCATTGCTTAGCAATACAAGTCCTTTACTGGAATAAGTATATCATCACTTAGCAATACAAGTCCTCTACTGGAATAAGTATATCATCACTTAGCAATACAAGTCCTTTACTGGAATAAGTATATCATTGCTTAGCAATACAAGTCCTTTACTGGAATAAGTATATCATTGCTAAGCAATACAAGTCCTTTACTGGAATAAGTATATCATCGCTTAGCAATACAAGTCCTCTACTGGAATAAGTATATCATCGCTTAGCAATAAAAGTCCTTTACTGGAATAAGTATATCATTGCTTAGCAATACAAGTCCTCTACTGGAATAAGTATATCATCGCTTAGCAATAAGAGTTCTGTACTGGAATAAGTATATCATTGCTTAGCAATACAAGTCCTCTACTGGAATAAGTATATCATCGCTAAGCAATATAAGTCCTCTACTGGAATAAGTACATCATCGCTTAGCAATACAAATCCTCTACTGGAATAAGTATATCATCGCTTAGCAATACAAGTCCTCTACTGGAATAAGTATATCATCGCTTAGCAATACAAGTCCTCTACTGGAATAAGTATATCACCACTTAGCAATACAAGTCCACTACTGGAATAAGTATATCATCGCTTAACAATAAGAGTTCTGTACTGGAATAAGTATATCATCGCTTAGCAATACAAGTCCTCTACTGGAATAAGTATATCATCGCTAAGCAATACAAGTCCTCTACTGGAATAAGTACATCATCGCTTAGCAATACAAATCCTCTACTGGAATAAGTATATCATCGCTTAGCAATACAAGTCCACTACTGGAATAAGTATATCATCGCTTAGCAATACAAGTCCTCTACTGGAATAAGTATATCATCGCTTAGCAATACAAGTCCTCTACTGATATAAGTATATCATCGCTAAGCAATACAAGTCCTCTACTGGAATAAGTATATCATCGCTTAGCAATAAGAGTCCTCTACTGGAATAAGTATATCATCGCTTAGCAATACAAGTCCACTACTGGAATAAGTATATCATCGCTTAGCAATACAAGTCCTCTACTGGAATAAGTATATCATCGCTTAGCAATACAAGTCCTCTACTGATATAAGTATATCATTGCTAAGCAATACAAGTCCTCTACTGGAATAAGTATATCATCGCTTAGCAATAAGAGTCCTCTACTGGAATAAGTATATCATCACTTAGCAATACAAGTCCTCTACTGGAATAAGTATATCATCGCTTAGCAATACAAGTCCTCTACTGGAATAAGTATATCACCACTTAGCAATACAAGTCCACTACTGGAATAAGTATATCGTCGCTTAGCAATACAAGTCCTCTATTGGAATAAGTATACCATCGCTTAGCAATACAAGTCCTCTACTGGAATAAGTATATCATTGCTTAGCAATACAAGTCCTCTTCTGGAATAAGTATATCATCACTTAGCAATACAAGTCCTTTACTGGAATAAGTATATCATTGCTTAGCAATACAAGACCTCTACTGATATAAGCATACCATCGCTTAGCAATACAAGTCCTCTACTGGAATAAGTATATCATCGCTTAGCAATAAGAGTTCTGTACTGGAATAAGTATATCATTGCTTAGCAATACAAGTCCTCTACTGGAATAAGTATATCATCGCTAAGCAATACAAGCCCTCTACTGGAATAAGTATATCATCGCTTAGCAATACAAATCCTCTACTGGAATAAGTATATCATCGCTTAGCAATACAAGTCCTCTACTGGAATAAGTATATCATCGCTTAGCAATTCAAGTCCTCTACTTGAATAAGTATATCATCGCTTAGCAATACAAATCCTCTACTGATATAAGTATATCATCGCTAAGCAATACAAGTCCTCTACTGGAATAGGTATATTATCACTTAGCAATACAAGTCCTTTACTTGAATAAGTATATCATCGCTAAGGAATACAAGTCCTCTACTGATATAAGTATATCATCGCTAAGCAATACAAGTCCTCTACTGGAATAAGTATATTATCACTTAGCAATACAAGTCCTTTACTTGAATAAGTATATCATCGCTAAGGAATACAAGTCCTCTACTGGAATAAGTATATTATCACTTAGCGATACAAGTCCTTTACTTGAATAAGTATATCATCGCTAAGCAATACAAGTCCTCTACTGGAATAAGTACATCATCGCTTAGCAATACAAATCTTCTACTGGAATAAGTATATCATTGCTTAGCAATACAAGTCCTCTACTGGAATAAGTATATCATCACTTAGCAATACAAGTCCTCTACTGAAATAAGTATATCACCGCCTACTGGAATAAGTCAATCATCGCTTAGCAATACAAGTCCTTTACTGTAATAAGTTTATCATTGCTTAGCAATACAAGTCCTCTACTGGAATAAGTATATCATCACTTAGCAATACAAGTCCTTTACTGTAATAAGTTATCATCGCTTAGCAATACAAGTCCTCTACTGGAATAAGTCAATCATCGCTTAGCAATACAAGTCTTCTACTGGAATAAGTATATCATCGCTTAGCAATACAAGTCCTCTACTGGAATAAGTCAATCATCGCTTAGCAATACAAGTCCTCTACTGGAATAAGTCAATCATCGCTTAGCAATACAAGTCCTCTACTGGAATAAGTCAATGTCCCTTTACTCTGCTTAGAATGCTTCCATCAGAACAAACTTCAAAGTTGATCTGTAGGCAGCTTATAAATATACACTCGCATACCAAATTCAGTCAAATATATCTACAATCTACAAATGACTTTGTCGGACTATATATTCAAGAGTAAATTCATTTTTCATGTTCAAAAATGCACAAAACCAGATTTCACTTACTCTCCTAAAGCACCACCGTAATATTTGATAGGCATGAAGAATATGTGGTAAATATTCTGTCTTTTCTATGTAAAGAGTTATTTCCCTCTTGGGACGGTATCTGACGTAAATGCATCATGACGTATAATGAAATTCCTATAGAAACGTCGTATTTGAAGCATGTTTTCCCTGAACTTTACACATGTTCCCATAGAATGTGATGACATCACAATTACTTTACGTCAGATACCATCCCAAATGAGAAGGGAACAAACACACCCAATACTAAGCTTGACAAAAAAACTATTAAAAACATTTCCTTTTACTTACTATCATGGTCACCCATAGAAAAATCCCCTTCAAACACTTCATCACTGCAATGATAAAATTACAAACCATTCATTATGTTGGTGCATAAATGTCGTGGACCACTTTAAGATGTTTACTAAGAATGATAAGAATGCCTTTTTGTTACAGCAGATAGATGACATATGGCACAAATGTAGAATTACAACTAGACTATTGACCCTAGATATGAGACCTAACCCTAACTAACCCTAACCCAACAATAAGAATGCCTTTTTGTTACAGCAGATAGATGTACACTATGACACAAATGTAAAATTACAACTAGACTATCGACACTAGATATGAGACCTAACCCTAATTAACCCTAACCCAACAATAAGAATGCCTTTTTGTTACAGCAGATAGATGTACACTATGACACAAATGTAAAATTACAACTAGACTATTGACACTAGATATGAGACCTAACCCTAATTAACCCTAACCCAACAATAAGAATGCCTTTTTGTTACAGCAGATAGATGTACACTATGACACAAATGTAAAATTACAACTAGACTATTGACACTAGATATGAGACCTAACCCTAATTAACCCTAACCCAACAATAAGAATGCCTTTTTGTTACAGCAGATAGATGTACACTATGACACAAATGTAAAATTACAACTAGACTATTGACACTAGATATGAGACCTAACCCTAATTAACCCTAACCCAACAATAAGAATGCCTTTTTGTTACAGCAGATAGATGCACACTATGACACAAATGAAAAATTACAACTAGACTATTGACACTAGATATGAGACCTAACCCTAATTAACCCTAACCCAACAATAAGAATGCCTTTTTGTTACAGCAGATAGATGTACACTATGACACAAATGTAAAATTACAACTAGACTATTGACACTAGATATGAGACCTAACCCTAACTAACCCTAACCCAACAACAAGAATGCCTTTTTGTTACAGCAGATAGATGTACACTATGACACAAATGTAAAATTACAACTAGACTATTGACACTAGATATGAGACCTAACCCTAATTAACCCTAACCCAACAATAAGAATGCCTTTTTGTTACAGCAGATAGATGCACACTATGACACAAATGTAAAATTACAACTAGACTATTGACACTAGATATGAGACCTAACCCTAATTAACCCTAACCCAACAATAAGAATGCCTTTTTGTTACAGCAGATAGATGCACACTATGACACAAATGTAAAATTACAACTAGACTATTGACACTAGATATGAGACCTAACCCTAACTAACCCTAACCCAACAATAAGAATGCCTTTTTGTTACAGCAGATAGATGTACACTATGACACAAATGTAAAATTACAACTAGACTATTGACACTAGATATGAGACCTAACCCTAATTAACCCTAACCCAACAATAAGAATGCCTTTTTGTTACAGCAGATAGATGTACACTATGACACAAATGTAAAATTACAACTAGACTATTGACACTAGATATGAGACCTAACCCTAATTAACCCTAACCCAACAATAAGAATGCCTTTTTGTTACAGCAGATAGATGTACACTATGACACAAATGTAAAATTACAACTAGACTATTGACACTAGATATGAGACCTAACCCTAATTAACCCTAACCCAATGATAAGAATGCCTTTTTGTTACAGCAGATAGATGCACACCATGACACAAATGTAAAATTACAACTAGACCATTGACACTAGATACATTGTATGAGACCTAACCCTAACTAACCCTAACCCAATGATAAGAATCCCGTTTTGGTACAGCAGATAGATGCACATCATGACACAAATGTAGAATTACAACTAGACTACTGACCCTAGATATGAGAGGTTGACTTTGCAGGTCACAACCCTCACTAGGTGTTGAATCTCATTATACTTGATAATCCCTGCTAATTTGATCTAAGTGATAAATTATCTTCAGTAGATTATAGCCATTTATGTGAAAGTGTGACTACTAGACAGAAAGACAGACAGACAGATCACAAGGTGATCACTATATTTCATCCTTGCCTTGCAGGTGACATAAAGAAGTACAGTATAATCTGTGTAAACCGGCTTTCATTGGTTCCAGTTGAATCGGCCGGTTTCGGCAAGATCCGGTGTACAGAAAATCGATATATTTGACCCAAATGAATTGAAATAATATACACAAGAATGCTCACTGCTATACCTTTACTTCATCATATCAATACAAAATGCAAATAGATTTAATCATATATAAACAGAGATCAAACAGATTTCATATCATTGTCTACGTTTTGCGGAAAAATCTTTGAGTTTAATGATTTGCATTTAACAATTTCATTCTCTTTTAAAATACGTAAAGTCTGCAAATAAGGTAACATTCGGTCATTTTTACGGACGAACGCATACACAAGTACCATTACATAGATAAGATACGTAAGTGGACGTTGGAGATTTAAATCTCAGGCGCAGAACGAGGAAAAAAGAATGTCAGGGAAAAATCAATACTGTATTGTATCATTGCATTAATTGTCGGTCAACAGAAGAATATTGTGCTTCTGACTGGCAATGTACAGTAAGCTGTGATCCACCCGTTACTTATACTGGTGTAGACCTATGTAACAACGTAAATAGGAATACAGAACTTTTAGATAGATTTAAAAACCAAAATGGGACACGAAAAATAATGCGCACCAGGACGCAGTGAGTTGTCACTTTTATGGGCCATTTTTTTATCAGAATGGGACTATGACACAGGGCGCGTGGTCTTCCCAATCACTGCAAGTTTTTATTATGTCAATAACAGTATTTGCTCAGTCGCCATACTTCTGTGACTTTTTGTACTTTTTACGAATCGTCAATCAAAGATATTTAATTCTTTTCTTTGTCTTTTATGAGATGGATATACATGATCAACATCATTTCTTTTTCTCGGCGTAATCGCCATGATAAACATGTACACTAAATAGCTTTAAATTTTTTGTTATAAAAAAATACATTGCCAAAGGTATAATTACCGTTGACCAAATCACACCTGAGTAGATGTTTACACAAGGCCGGTATACAGGTGATCAATTAACCCTAATTAGTATGATCGGTACCCTAATTGACAGCCGGAGTACCGAATAGACAAGATACGGAATACACAAAAGATTTTACGATTAAACGTTACGGAGAATCGCTCGGGACCGTAAAAAAGAACCGATGTAGACAAGATTCCGGAATACAGAAGATCCGGTTTTCACAAAATATACTGTATCTATTAAAATGTTATGATTTCAGTACAATAAATTGGCGAAGAAATATAATGTTAGTTGGCTATTTACCTGAACGCCATGCCGAGTGGTGATATAAGATCGTTAATGGCCGGGATATTGGCACCTCCTGTATCAGGCATCCACCACTGTCTGTACATAGAGAACATATAACATGTCATTATTAGTCAGGGGTATGACATGTTTTAACACTCCCTCAGTAACGACTGATGCAAGTCATCACCACGCAGCTCATTTTCATCATTTTAAAAATTCCAAAATTACCTGCTGGCTACTAATATGAAAACCAGAGAGACACAAGCTAAGTAGGCGTGGTATACATAAAATGTGCCTGTTTTGAAGATGGCAAACATCAATTCAATTGGTCTACCTATAGTTGTGAGCCTTCTCTGTGCAAACCCACAGGTAATCATGATTATGCTTATTAAGTAACCTGATATTGTCTGATTTTAAACTATATGTATAAACCAAATTGAAAGGGCAAAAGGACTAATAGAGGTGTTAACTCTATATGTATGTATCGCTGACAGAGATTAAATGACAGAAAATTTACCTGCCTCCATATAGCCCCTACCCATTCTTTATGGCAAAATCAAAATTTCAAGGTGTACAGAATTCTTCAAAATGTCCCTTACCGTGTGTTTTCATCATAGAATTTCACTTTCTTCATCACTGTAACATTATACCAGTCGGCAAATACAACAAGGGACAGTCCGTTATCGATATCTCTCTTTAGCTTTGTGACTTCCTCAGGAAAATATTCCTCTTCTGCGTCCACCATAAACAAAGTACCGTACTGACTGGCATCAAAACACGTAAATGGGGCACCTGATAATATTGTAATATGTGTACATATAGGGGTCACCATAAACAAAGTACCATACTGACTAACATCAAAACATGTAAATGGGGCACCTGATAAAATAGTAATATGTGTACATGTAGGAGTCACCATAAACAAAGTACCATACTGACTAACATCAAAACACGTAAACGGGGCGCCTGACAATATATTAATTTGTTATACCCTTGTCAGTATCTCTATATAAAATCCCCATAGGAAAAATGCCTATAAATTCGAATATTTGACCAAGCGGTCAATATTTACATCAATATTGGCCCTAGGGCAATATTTCAAAAAATATTGACCGATAAACGGTACATCGTTTGTTACGTCACGTCATTGATGACTCTATAAGCTCTACCTATTTTTATGCGCTCTTTCTCTTATAGAAGAAAATGAACGTAAACATGCCGGGCTAATCGGTTTGTTGCTGCAGAATTGATGTAAGGTATAACAAAAGAATTTTTGACTGGGAATTCGGGCAATATATGATTTGTTGGACCTTCAGACAAAATAAAGCCCTCGGCCTTCGGCCTCGGGCAAAATTTTATCTTCAGGTCCAACAAATCATATATTGCCCTCATTCCCAGTCAATAATTGTATAATGTGCACATATACATGTAGGAGTCACCATAAAAAAAGTACCGTACTGACTAGCATCAAAACATGTAAATGGGGCACCTGATAATATAGTAATATGTGTACATATAGGAGTCACCATAAACAAAGTACCGTACTGACTGGCATCAAAACATGTAAACGGGGCGCCTGACAATATATTAATATGTGTACATGTAGGAGTCACCATAAACAAAGTACCATACTGACTGGCATCAAAACATGTAAACGGGGCGCCTGACAATATATTAATATGTGTACATGTAGGAGTCACCATAAACAAAGTACCATACTGACTAGCATCAAAACATGTAAACGGGGCGCCTGACAATATATTAATATGTGTACATGTACAGGGCTCGAAATTCGCGGTCGTCCGATCGTCAAAAACAACCTACTTACCTGTGGGACGACCTAGAATTGAGACCAATTCGTCCGACTGACGACCTATTTTCAGACATACAATGTATGCTTTCATCGATGAAATAATGAATAAAAAGTTTAAATCATCTTTGCTTTTAGTCAGAATCAGAAAAACTAGGAGTTTTCAGATAGCAGACTTCATGATCGATTTAAAATTTCCGTATGACAGTCCGTTATCAGCCCGAATTTTATAATACGGTTGTAGATTTCCTGCATGTTAAATCGTTTTTTAACAGTGAAGTTGATATTTATACAAGGTATTGAACAACCTAAAAAGAAAACAAAAAGGGACTATGAAAGTCATAGGAATTAAACCAAGGTCGCTCAAAGAGACTGGAAAACGAATCATCCTTGGCTGGAGTTTAGGGACAATGAAGGTGATACGCCCTCAATGTCAATGATTTGTAAATTATGCACAGAGAGTGGCAAAGTAAAACTTAAAGCAAAGTTTGTCAAACGATGTAAATCATCGAGATTGGAATCTGTAAAGATTCACGAGTCCTCTAGCTGAGGCACACAAGCATGATGAGTTAAATGAGGAATTTGTTGAAAAAGAAATGGAATTTATGTAAAATGTTCAAATAAGCGGTTATAAAGAATGACAGCTTAGTTTTTCAGTTCAATGATTTCGGGCAAGTAAAAATGGTTTCGGGCAACCTGATATTCAAAGCAGGTTGCCCGAATGACAACCAAAGATTTTCAGGAGTTTCAAGGCCTGCATGTAGGAGTCACCATAAACAAAGTACCATACTGACTAACATCAAAACATGTAAATGGGGCACCTGATAATATTGTAATATGTGTACATGTGGGAGTCACCATAAACAAAGTACCGTACTGACTGGCATCAAAACACGTAAATGGGGCACCTGATAAAATAGTAATATGTGTACATGTAGGAGTCACCATAAACAAAGTACCGTACTGACTGGCATCAAAACATGTAAATGGGGCACCTGATAATATTGTAATATGTGTACATATAGGAGTCACCATAAACAAAGTACCGTACTGACTAACATCAAAACACGTAAATGGGGCACCTGACAATATAGTAATATGTGTACATGTAGGAGTCACCATAAACAAAGTACCGTACTGACTAGCTTCAAAACACGTAAATGGGGCACCTGATAAAATAGTAATATGTGTACATGTAGGAGTCACCATAAACAAAGTACCGTACTGACTAACATCAAAACATGTAAACGGGGCGCCTGACAATATATTAATATGTGTACATGTAGGAGTCACCATAAACAAAGTACCATACTGACTGGCATCAAAACATGTAAACGGGGTGCCTGACAATATATTAATATGTGTACATGTAGGAGTCACCATAAACAAAGTACCATACTGACTGGCATCAAAACATGTAAATTGGGCACCTGATAATATTGTAATATGTGTACATGTGGGAGTCACCATAAACAAAGTACCGTACTGACTGGCATCAAAACATGTAAACGGGGCGCCTGACAATACAGTAATATGTGTACATGTAGGAGTCACCATAAACAAAGTACCATACTGACTGGCATCAAAACATGTAAACGGGGCGCCTGACATTATATTAATATGTGTACATGTAGGAGTCACCATAAACAAAGTACCATACTGACTAACATCAAAACATGTAAATGGGGCACCTGATAATATTGTAATATGTGTACATGTGGGAGTCACCATAAACAGGAGTCACCATAAACAAAGTACCGTACTGACTAGCATCAAAACACGTAAATGGGGCACCTGATAATATAGTAATATGTGTACATGTAGGAGTCACCATAAACAAAGTACCGTACTGACTAACATCAAAACATGTAAACGGGGCGCCTGACAATATATTAATATGTGTACATGTGGGAGTCACCATAAACAAAGTATCGTACTGACTAGCATCAAAACATGTAAATGGGGCACCTGACAATATAGTAATATGTTAACATGTAGGAGTCACCATAAACAAAGTACCGTAATGACTGGCATCAAAACACGTAAATGGGGCGCCTGACAATATATTAATATGTGCACATGTAGGAGTCACCATAAACAAAGTACCGTACTGACTGGCATCAAAACATGTAAACGGGGCACCTGATAATATAGTAATGTGTACATGTGGGAGTCACCATAAACAAAGTACCGTACTGACTAGCATCAAAACACGTAAATGGGGCACCTGATAATATAGTAATATGTGTACATGTAGGAGTCACCATAAACAAAGTACCGTACTGACTGGCATCAAAACATGTAAATGGGGCACCTGATAAAATAGTAATATGTGTACATGTGGGAGTCACCATAAACAAAGTACCGTACTGACTGGCATCAAAACATGTAAATGGGGCACCTGATAAAATAGTAATATGTGTACATGTGGGAGTCACCATAAACAAAGTACCGTACTGACTGGCATCAAAACATGTAAATGGGGCACCTGATAATACAGTAATATGTGTACATGTAGGAGTCACCATAAACAAAGTACCGTACTGACTGGCTTCAAAACACGTAAATGGGGCACCTGATAATATTGTAATATGTATACATGTAGGAGTCACCATAAACAAAGTACCATACTGACTGGCTTCAAAACACGTAAATGGGGCACCTGATAATATTGTAATATGTATACATGTAGGAGTCACCATAAACAAAGTACCGTACTGACTAGCATCAAAACACGTAAATGGGGCACCTGATAATATAGTAATATGTGTACATGTAGGAGTCACCATAAACAAAGTACCGTACTGACTGGCATCAAAACATGTAAATGGGGCACCTGACAATATAGTAATATGTGTACATGTCGGAGTGATATAAGATACTTTACATATAATTCAGGTTAAGCTATTTTAAGAACCACTTCTTATATCTGATTTTTAAAAAATTCTGCATGAGTAAAACCTTATAAATCAATAGAGTGCCCATATAATTCTATATTCAGACAGAATAAACTTATAAAATATTTGATTTTCCTAAGATGTCTATACATGTTTGTTAAATTTTCGATGACAAAATCTAATTCTTTGTTCTATTTTAATTTCTCCTTACCTAGTACTTCCACAAAATACCCTGCACTTCTGAGATGTTGGTACATATCCTTAAAGTTTGTGTGTACATGGTCACCATTCCTATCAAAAATAGCATTGATTTGCACTTACATGTATATAAGGGTGTAAGGGTATATGACAAAAGGCACTTTTTGAAACTACAAAATACATAACTAACTACATGTACATGTATTACACATCAAATTTTCATTTCATCCTATTTCAATGAACATTTAGGATTCTGATATTACTTAATCAAGGTTCTACAATTTTCATAAACATTTCTTGCAGATTAAACATGTTAAACTGATGGTTCAAGCTACTCTACCTACATGTACATCTTACTACCCAGCTATACCTATACTGTGTACAATGATGTGTAGTTATATGTACACATTGACAACACTTGTGACTTAACTTCATAAATATTCATTGACAAGATAGTAGCATTCAAACTTCATATATTCATACTTATTCAATTCATGAATACATACATGTACATGTAGAGAAAATGTAAATATACGTAATTAATTTTCTTACCAGTCAAGTGGGTCATTTTTCATACGTAAATTATCTCTGGGAAAATAACCGGGTGGGTACCGTAAATTGTGATACTGATCCCATAGAATTCTCTTACTACAAAGAAATAGCATAAAGTATCATATGAATCGAATGTTACTACTATACAATAAAATATTTTACAACAGTCATGCTTGAATGCTTACTGAAAAATTTGCAGACAGATTTGAGAAGTTTTTCAATGACATACACATGCATTTGTAGATCATGACCTGCCATCTAACGCCATTCATATGTGTGACTATAAGTTCTCCTTGTTAATATACCCCACAAAAAAAGAAATGAACATCATATTACATAGTGATTTTTTCAATTGATCATAAATATTTAGTTAAACATTTGATTATAGTTTTCTTTTTCCAGCACTCCAAATACTGAGGATAGAACACGTTTCGATCATTTTTTGCAACATATCACAATGAGCACGTTGTTTCTAGCTCCTGTTGCATGGCCACAGGTTTGGTATCCTTCTGAAATTTTGTTGTTTGATCACTTTCAGCATATTTTCAGTAAAAATATAGATGAATACTGGTTTCTCTATTCAAATGTAGTCAAAATATGCCAATAAATCTGAAAATTAAATCTTACAGTGGAAATTACTATATATTGGGTTATGTTTCACAATAACACTAATTTTGTCTTCAGCCATTCTTATTTATCTGTTGCAGATTTATCTTTAACATCGCATTGAAATAATCAAATGAAATATCAGAAAAGCTTAAAACTAATGTCCAAAACCGTTGAAAATGCACTTAAAATGACCTGTCAAGATCGAGGTATTGTTCCTGAAAACTGTGCTTGTGAAAAAAGGTCAGATACTAGCTGTAGTAGGGTAATTTTGTCTTTTGCGACACATTTAAGGGTGAAAAATATCACACCACGGACTTCATTTTAGAAAAGAGTTGATGTTTGGGATGTTTTTCTCAAATTAAGATTTTCAGTTTGATGACGTCATTTGAAGCAATTAAATGAATTTGTATTCAGGGAAAATTGTTTATCATCATTGAAAAAAACAAATCGCAATGCCTGAAATATCAATTTGGATAGGTTTAACAGCTTTAATTATTTCTAAAAAGTGAACAGAATTCTTAAAAGCCATTTTGTGACATTGCGTTTTGAACCAAGTGTCTGATCATGAAGACGAATTCGTTTGGCATTTGACAGAATAAGTTACTCTTTCACCTATGATTTATAATGGAAAAGAATAGAATACCTATAGATTACATAATACATTTTATAGAATGAAGATTGAGTGGTGCGTTTTTTTTTTTTTTTTTTTGGGGGGGGGGGGGGTTATTTTATACTTCTATTTACTGTAACTAATGAAGCTGCCTACATGTTCAGCAAACAGAATGATTGTAATATTAGCTGATTTTGCTGCATGTTAAACGTCTTCAAATTCATTAGCATCATTTAAAAGCAGATAAATTTACAGCATGGACCAGACATGCAATTAGATACTTTCCCCAGTAAATTATTCTAAGGCCTCCGAGGTGCAGCAGACAGAGAAGGGGTTTCTCACGATGTAAATCACATATATCTCCTTCCCTCTGAATCTTAGTGGAGAGGCTTTTTCATATACATGAGAGTCCACCAAAGAATCCTAACATACATGTACATTTATTTACCTTTTAGGAGGTGTAGGTATGATTCTGGCTTTCACAGGTAACTTCAGTATTGTTCTCCTTGGCTCTGTTTCATCACCCTAGTATATCATCAAATGAATGTATATTAATCAATAAGAAGCCATAAAGGTGGGAAATATAGATTTCACATAATACATGTACATGTACTGCATGTGTAAATTTGAGTAGAAATAGGGCAAATTTATAAATCAGCGCAATCACGAATCAGCACACTTGACTTATTTTCCATGATAAACTATTTAAGTTAGATGATTTAGCATTAAGTCTTGAATAAGCCCCGTTGAAAGATGTCATGGATGAATCAGCTAAAAATGTATCAAAGATGCAAAGTGCTGAGTTGAAAAACTGGAATGTTAGTACTCATTGAATTGTGTATGGTTTGTAATTCGTCAAAATTAAACAATTGGTAATGATGATTATAGGTGCAATACACACTCTGATATGATCAAGAAACACATTTTCAATCATCAGAGTCCTATGACCTTGACCTTTTACCCCAAAATCAATAGGGGTCATCCTTGACTCGTGGGAAACATTTTTGGCGAGTTTGATGACTATAGGTGCAAAACAAGCTCTAAAATGATCCAGAAACCATTTTCAATCAGCAGAGTCCTATTACCTTGACCTTTTACCCTGAATTCAGTAGGGGTCAACCTATACTCATAGGGAGTATGTGTTTCATTTCATCCTGTACTCAAATGGAGTATGTGTTTCATTTCATCCTATACTCATAGGGAGTATGTGTTTCATTTCGTCCTATACTAATAGGGAGTATGTGTTTCATTTCATCCTATACTCATAGGGAGTATGTGTTTCATTTCATCCTATACTCATAGGGAGTATAAGTTAATAATAATAATAATAATGTTTATTCAGATAAAAGGCATATATTACACTTATTAAAACAAGTTTTAAATTAACACATGATTTAAATCAACTTAATTAACAACTAATTAAAACAATCACATGGTTTGAATCAAAAAAAAAAGTGTCAGCTTATCAAACAATATCACATGATCTGAGTCATACTCTAATCAAATTAAATTACACATAAGGAATATCACAGATATCAAAAATTAACAAAACTAATCACAGAAATTATCACAATTAATTCAACACCTAAAATGTTCCATTTCATCCTGTACTCAAATGGAGTATGTGTTTCATTTCATCCTATACTCATAGGGAGTATAAGTTTCATTTCATCCTGTACTCACAGGGAGTATGTGTTTAATTTCATCCTGTACTCAAATGGAGTATGTGTTTCATTTCATCCTATACTCATAGGGAGTATGTGTTTCATTTCATCCTGTACTCATAAGGAGTATGTGTTTCATTTCATCCTATACTCATAGGGAGTATAAGTTTCATTTCATCCTGTACTCACAGGGAGTATGTGTTTCATTTCATCCTATACTCATAGGGAGTATGTGTTTCATTTCATCCTATACTAATAGGGAGTATGTGTTTTATTTCATCCTGTACTCATAGGGAGTATGTGTTTCATTTCATCCTATACTCATAGGGAGTATAAGTTTCATTGTTCTAGCACTTATCATATTTGACTTATAGTCCAGAAACCAATTGTTGACGCCAGCCCACCCGTCTCACACTTAGTAACTCTGCTGAAAATGTGAAGACAGATTTAGAGGGCTGAATTTGTCCCTATCATACATTGTCCATTCTTTCTCTCTACCATGTAAACTAATGACTATGAAGGTTGCAAAATGAATCATACCTCAGGTGGTGATTCAATAGTTAGAGTTATCTGCCCCTGAGCAATTCCTTCCCATGATGCAGCATTCTTGGTGACTGACAGAGATACTGCTAGGAATCCAGACCATGGCCAGAGGAGGGAGGAGTAGGAAAACGCTACGTCTAAATGGTTACCATGGTGAGGAATGTAAGGCTCCCATAAAGGCTGAAATCACACAATCATCCTAACGTTTAGATAACATGATAGAGTATGAAATAAAATCATTATGAAGTCTTTGAATTCCATTTCAGCAATAGGAAATATGGTCTGATCACTTCGTAACATCAGAGTAGGTAAATTATTAGGAAGCAGAGACAGAAATTTCGTATAATATAGTACTAACCTTGTCTACTATTTTCCCAGTTACACCCATGCCATTCAGTATAGTTACCTAGACAAGACAAAATTAAATACATTATACAAAAAATATCTTTGCTACATGTATTCAGAAAATCCTGCTACAAGTAATGCCTCATAAAATCTATGCATAATCACTGTAGCATATCATGTGTTATGCAAATAATCTAGTGCATGGGAATCCCCCTCTATTTTAAAGTACTGTCTAAATCTAGTTTATATGTATTCATCTTAGGCCTATCATATGAGCATCATTATCAGTTATACATGTATGATGGTAATCTTTAATGATCTAGAATAGATGTATAGAGAACACTTAATCAAAAAATTTTGTATTTTTCTGTGCGTCATATCATAACGTGAAAAAATGTGAAAAATAACTATTAAAGTGTTGTCTGAATATGCCCCTATTCTTGATCAGAAATGATTACATTCATATAACTGATAATGATGGTTATATGATAGACCTAAAATAAATTCATATAAAGAAGATTTAGACAGTATTAACCTTGTATAATGGAAGGGAATTCTAATGAACAAGATTATTTGCATATCACGTGATATGTGACCGTGATAATATGATTCAGAAAGTTATTAATAAAGGCTACAAGCCAATTGTTAAGTTCACAGGGTCATCACTTTTACCTAAGACAGACTGGATATGACATGGAAGTTTCCTATCATATAAGAGCTAAGTGAATGTTAAGGCCTTGATCTCATATCAACTTCAGCTTGTTTAAAGTCATTATTCTTTTTTGTAATTTCTTTAACAATATTAATACTTATTTCAGTTTTTTTAACACAATGTACACATATACTATACTTACATTTATGACTAAAGGCATCATTCCATAGTAACTTGGCTGTGAACAATATGGCCACATGTACGGACACTCAGTAAGATCTATGTAGCTAGGACTTAAACTGTATAATGGAAAATTTCAGAACTTGCAAACATGGTTGTCATTAAAACATTTGTATGTAGTATTTCATACTCTTAAATAAATTCTTCCATCTGTCAAAACAGCATAACAAAGACTACAAGAGCTGTAGATTGTAGAGTTGGAAACCTTATATTGAAAGAGTATTACATGTATTACATAACAAAGACTACACGAGCTGTAGATTGTAGAGTTGGAAACCTTATATAGAAGGAGTATTACATGTATAAAATTTGGCTTATTTCATACACTGATTATTTAATCAATCATCATTTTTATTTGTATACAAGGAATTTTTTTTCCCCTGTTTTATTTTCCCCCTTTATTTGCCAAATTTCATAAGGGCGAATATAAGATCGGGCAAATAAAATCATACATAAAGGAATTCTTCAAAATTAGGCAAATTCAATAATAAACGAATAATTCACCAAATTGAATCTAAATTATGCATGAATAAGACTGAATGAATTCAAAGCTGTATACAGTATTCTATCAGAAATAGTCAAGTAGCATTAGAATAAATATACGGTTATTGTATTCCCCACCTGGCCTGTGGTTTGTATGTCCGTAATGTCTGGTAGGCTCTAATAAGGTCTAGTTTTCCGTGTCCCTGCTCAAACATGTTAACGTCTGGTAGTCGTCTAGCTGATGCCATTAGAGCTTGCTTCATACTGGCTGGATTTATAACGTGGGAACGGTCCAGGACAGCACTGTAAACAATACATTATAAATACTTGTGAATGACTGAACATGGGAAACATGTAAACAGTGGAGTCCAGCTGTGTAAGAAGCATAGAACATGACAGCTTATAATCGTAAAATCCAGTTAATCTATTTTGAACTACATTAAATACAAATTCTATGTTTCATGAAATGTCAGAGATGGTGCCACCTCAATAACAGAAATTGCTGGTCAAATTTCTGCAGATCCTGTATTTACTTGACAAAGTGCTTAAATGATCAGACTCAAATTTCTAAATCCTCTCCCCCGAATAAATTTTACTGAAATTCTAGGAAAGTAACTTTATTACATGAATATCTAATACTTGCCTGTAGAGTAGAGTTACTGCCCCTGCCACCACCGGGGAAGCTACACTGGTCCCGGACAGGGAACGACAACCTCCCCTTAAAGAAAAAAAATTATATGATATACATGTATATAATAATACATAAATCATGAATTATCATAATACATGTAATTATACGAAACATAAACAAAATACATGTATATATACATGTACATGTAAATGCCATTAAATACCCAATTACAGAGGCATAAAAACAGAATGTGTAGTAGAGTCATACATGTACCTGTCAACTTTGAATTTTTCAAAAGAGGGAGATCTCCCTCTTTGGCAGTTGACAAAGAGGGAGATTGTGAGTGAACCATTTTCACGACATTTTTTTTTTTATAAATTGTAACATGTTGTGTGAACCATTTTTAAAAAATGTCATTGAGTGTAACCATATCAAGTTTAATAAAATGTATAAACAAGGACAAATACTTCCATGATACATGACTGTATTTTTATTACTTCAGTCTTGTTCTGCATTTGTTCATTGTACATGCAACTTTTGCTGTGGCAAGTAGGTCTTTTTCTTTTCTTTCATTCATGGCAGAACATATGTTCGGGCCCAACTGAACTTGCCATTTTATTTTTTAAAACGCTTTCAGCTGACCCAGCTTCGGAAAGTTGCTAGAGTTATCTTTCTTAGGTTATGTGAAGCCCAAAACCTGAAAAGGATGGAGGAATTGGGTTTTCTAGGGTCAAAACGCGGGAGTTTTCGGTCTCCTGCTCAGGAGGAATGCAAACGTTGGAGATAAGGTTCAAATGCGGGAGTCTCCTTCAAAATGCGGGAGAGTTGACAGGTACATGTATGTAGAGTGTTTTATCTTATTTAAATCATCTGTTAGCATATTGCTAGATATAGAATTATTATGATTTAAATAGATATAGAATTATTATGATTTAAAACGTAAATTCTTCTTTGAAAAACATTCTCTTTAGCTTCAAATGGAGCATTCAACAAAGGGAGGGTATAACTATAAAAGATATGTGTAACTTACTTCAGAGCTGATCCCCTAACAGCAGAACCATAAGTCACAATGTCAGGTTTAACACGACCATATCCCATCGGTAACTCCTACAAATGTACAATATCGAATAATGAGAACATCATAGGATACTTTAAAGTGTTAAATGATTCTTTAACAATTGTACAAGTACATCTATTCTAACTTGATTCTTTTGTAACATGAAATTTTAAATGTTATGTGAAAATCAAAGAGGTCAATAGTTCATAGTTCATAGTTTATTTCATCAAAAGCAATACTGCATATAGATACAATATTTACAAATAACATGAAACATAATAATAGCAAGGTCAAGTACCTGAATGTTACAATAAACAGATGATTCTACAAAGCTTACATGTACATATCTAATTATTGAATTTTCCTCATATTGAGGGCATGTTTAATAAATTTTCCTAAATTACACAAATCTTTTGTATTGTTTGTACTTAGTAATTGTATTAGTTTAAAGACTGAGGGACAACTGAAATAATAAGGCTTCAAATATTTTTGTCTTAAGTTATGATATGTGGGACATTTGAGCAAAAAATGAAATTCATCCTCTATGTCAGATTTACACATAGGACATATACGTCTTTCTTATACCGTCCAGTTACAAGTTATTTTTAAACAAAATTTACCATTCAAATTGCCCAAGAATTTTGGGAAAATTCAAGACCTCACCATACATACAATGTAATTGAAGCCTTACCAAGGTTCTACGCTTATTCATCTAAGGTTAAACATTGAGAAGTCATGAAATTTAGAATCTGAAGGATCAGTTAAATGTAGGTCAACCCTTAGTAGACCATAATTACATGTACATACCCATGTTGTCATCCCACGTGACGAGAACCTAGCAATCTGATTCTCAAAGTTAATACCTCCTACTCCTATAACGTCCATCTGGTCAGCAGGGTTGTTTAGAGTACTTAAAACATATACAAAAACAACATATATTAGAATGGCATGATTTACAGCAAACTAAAACCACTGGCTACTTTACATGATGATAGAATGAAGTACATTTGTAGTTATCAGATCTTTTATAAAGAAGCTTAACAATCTAGATTCTTTTCAGTAAAAATGGTGTGAGAAAGGTATATCACTAGCTTACCCATAGAGTGGCCCATCATCATGATCATTGCCTACAGCAGAGATCATAATAACTTTGTTAGCTGTCAACTCCCATACTAACATTACTGACTTACCCATAGAGTGGCCCATCATTGCCTATAGCAGAGATCATAATAACTTTGTTAGCTGTCAACTCCCATACTTTGTCTACAAACGGATGGTCCATGAAGTCAGGTCCCCCTATACTCAAGTTCAAAACGTTGATTTTCTTCAGTATAGCATAGTTAAATGCATCCAAAAACCATGAGGTGTAGGATACCTACAAATAGTCATGTAAATCATCAACAAAACATCAAAGTAACTTGGTCAATAATCTCCATCACACCATACATTTTTCCTATTATTCCGAAAGGTTGATTACACTAGAAGTCTCTGACGAGACTGAAGCTCTCCTGGTTGTTTAATAAAATTCATAACTAAATGACACATCTATTTTCTAAGATCCAAGAGTAAGGGGCTAAAAAAGTATATCAGATGTGCAAGCGTAACATTAAGCGTAAGTCTGAACATTTTTTATCAGTCATACATTCTAAGTAATGGTGTTCAGAAGATTACATAGAGTTGTATACTAGAAAATGACCACATCCATTTTCCAAGAACCTGGAGGTCAGGAGCTAAAACTAATTATCAAGTGGATAATCAAACCATATACCCTTTACATATGTATTATGCAAAAAGAATTTATACTCTATCAATTATGCACTCTGAGAATTGGGTGTTCATAAGAATGAATAATATACAAAAAGTCATGTATATAATACATGTACATAGGAGAAAATGACCACACCCATTTTCCAAGACCCTTGGGTCTGAATCTCAAACAAAACATTCAGGTACATGTACACAACTAGACCATAGACCCATCATGTTGCAAAAAGAATTGACTTTGTATCCTTTATACTTTCTGAGAAAAGATTATCACAAAATACAAGTAAGATATACAATGTCATGTACATGTACGTGTAGATAGGAGAAAATGACCATATCCATTTCCTAAGACCCTGGGGGTCAGGGGACTTAGATGAAATATCAGGTGCACAACTAGATCATCAAACTTTAATATTGCAAAAAGAATTAACTTTCTATTATTTATACTTTCTGAGAAATGGTGACCACAGGATTACATAGAGTTACATGTATATAGGAGAAAATGACCACACCCATTTCCTAAGTCCCCAGGGGTCAGGGGACTTAGATGAATTATCAGGTGCACAACTAAATCATCAACCTTTAATATTGCAAAAAGAATTAACTATCTATCATTTATACTTCCAAATAGAATTAGAAATAGAAATGAAAACCAAAAGATTACATCGAGTTATAAAGGAGAAAATGACCACACCAATTTTCTAAGACCCTGGGGGTCAGGGGCTCAAACAAAATATCAGGTGCAAAACTAGACCATAGACCAATCATGTTGCAAAAAGAATTAACTTTCCATCACCAACAGTTTCAGAGAACTTCAAACCACAAGAAATGTTTAATGGACAGACGCCAGAAACAGGGCGATCGCATAAGCTTGACTGGTCATAGACCAGTAGAGCTAATCAATTATATGCTGAATAGTCAACTTTTGATATACGTGTAGCACACATTTCATAACACTTCCAAGCATTCTTATTGGATTAAGTTAGCATTTGAAATTAATTCTGGTGTCACAATTAAAAGGGCAACTTACCTGTGAAGTTAAATATCATTTGATATCCTCTAGATTAGAAATTCAGCTCTATCAAAAATACATGTACATTAAACTACATGTAGCTATGTATATACAACATGTTAATTTACCTGATTATTGGTGAAAACTCTGTAGACATGTATATCTGCATCAGGTGCGAATCCAAGACACTCTCTGTGACTGGCTATAACACCTGCCACAAACGTACCGTGACCCAAACCTGTAAAAAACGTCATAATCAAGCTGATTGACAACATAGTACATCTTGGTGAACTTATACATGTACAATATGACATAATCGTTGACAAATGGATTATCAATAGACAGTTTTTTTTTTTCGGATGGGCCACTGATTATTGAATTGTAATTAAAAGTGTGCTAGCAGGTGCAATGTCAGAAAATAAGCGATCCAGAATCTAAACATGTATTCCTAGAGTATCATTCTACAAAACCCTAAATAAAAACATTTGGAAAATTGAGGACTTGTCTTCATGAATTGTAAAAGGGAAACATTATTTACCATCATCTAAGGTTTTCTCGTTCGTCCAGTTTGTGCGATCTTTAATTCGGCCTTTTTTGAAGTGATGATGATCCTCGGATAGTCCCGTGTCAAAGATGGCCACCTTGACTCCCACACCTACAGAGTATAATATACCACAATCCATGTATTAAAGTGCTTCAGCAGATCAGCGCACTACTTTTAAAAGTAATTTGATACATGTAGTACATGTTAATAGAAAATAAAATTATGATAGCTGAGCGATATAAGTCCAATACTGGCATAAATTTATGTCATGCAACTCTACCTAGAATGCTTCAATTAAACATAAATTTAGACTTACATGTACTGTCCATGCAGCTCACTTCAGAAATAAGAAAACTTCAGAAGTTTTATCAAGGAGCATAACTCCTCAGAAAAAAGGTCAAGCGTGACAAATTTCAAATTTTGCTCTGTCACTATCCATAACTAAGTTGTGTATTAAATTTCACCTGAATATCTTTATTTGTTGCAGAAAAAGTCCAGAAAACTGACAAAACTTAATTTTGCAAGTCATCAAGGGGCATTACTCCTCGCAAAATAGGTCAAGCATGACGAAAGTCAAACTTGCTTTGATTACTAGTCCATTACTAAGCTGTGTATCAAAGGGGTAGAGCCACGAAACCCCTAAATCGGCCCTGTTTCGTAACATTTGAATTGATTGAATATTTTTTGTGATAAGATACTTTGTAAAGTTCTTTACCAAATTATGTGTTGAGATTTTGCAAATAATGCATTTATCAGTACCGTTAAGCACTTTGAAAACCACAAAATAGGCAATTTTCTGTAAAATCGCCGTAAAACCTACATGTTTCTTTAAAATTAGCAATGGCCACATGTATCGAGAAACATGAAAAATTTACAAATGAAAGATAATCATTATATCTTCTTGTCATAAAAGTTCCATGTTTCTCGACGTATGTGGCCACTTAGAAATTCTTCACTAAAGACACAATTTCGAGCATTTTTTACCATGTTTTGTCAATAACATCAAAATGACCTCACTTGATGACGTCATAAGACTTCCTATGTTGCTTCGGTTGGTGATATGTTCTTTTCATTAAAAGCGGGAAACATTCATTATATTTTATGTGGTATATCAAGTATTTCACATTAAGTTTAATTTTAAGGTAAATCGCAGGGCCATTTTAGGGGCTTCATGGTTCTACCCCTTTCACCTGAATATCTCTATTTGTTGCAGAAAAAAAGTCCGGAAAAATGAAATATGGACAGACAGATGGACAGACAGAGAGGATACTAAGAGTCCTCTTCGACGTTGCCGGTAGGGGACTAATAATGATAATTTATTTATCGATTCAGACAAAGCGCTTAGGAAAGTTTACCAATGATAATTATTTATTCATCGATTCAGACAAAGCACTTAGGAAAATTTTATACAATAGATATGAAATGTAAATCAATTAGACTATTGTGGTTGTAACAAATAATCTGATTTATCTTTAAATGGTTGGTGCTACATGTAATTCTACGGTGACATCATTTCCACAATTATAACTATATGTGATGACAGGTTGACATTTACATACATTATAGCAGATCTTAACTTTGTTTGTTGGAAAGTTCATACTAATAACATGAATAAGGAATGAGTATCATCAAACATTGAATAGAGGAATATTTTGTCAGTAGGATAAAAGGATAGAGAACTTATACATTATGCCATACAAGAAACATCATTTTATATCCTTTTTTAGTGATTTATCCATCCAACTGATAAAAGAATATTTGTGTAATTACACTTTAAATACATTTGTATGACTAAAGCAAAGTGACTTATAAACCACTCACCAGTGAATCCCATGTTCCATAGAATCTCTGCTTGTACAGCACTCACAATCTGAAAGTATTCTTTATTGTAATTCTTCACAATCATACAAGTATTTTGGTCATCATGAGGAACTTAATTCCAAGAATTAAACGTCAATTATTGATATTGTACCTGCTTAGGGACCGCCCTGAGGAGTCTTCTGCTCTTATGTCGCACAGGAGAATGCCAGTAGGTGGCACCCTGAAATGGATGCAGAAAATATGACAGTTAATAAACAATGTTTCCAGGAATGTACAAAAAGCACATTTTAGTATCTCTTAATATGTTTTTTTTCAATAATGAAAGCAATATAAAGATTCTTCCATTTTATTTATCACATTTTAAAAATAAATACCTTACTTTCATATGAACAGACTGGTAATTTATGGATATACAATAATTTATTTTTCTTAAATGTTTAAATGGTATATATTTTGACCAGTCAGGGGTACAACTTGTACTAGTTATAACTTAAACAAGTAACTGATTTTAAGCATATAACTTGAACAAGTTATAAAAACAAACTTTAACCCTGAATATCTTATCTGAGCATTTTTCATGTTTTTCTTATGAACTCTTTTGTGACTTTATGGATAATTAATAGGACAACCACCTGGTATACCTCAGTATCAAGCGCATGCCCTGTGAGTCTGGCACATAGCTCTCAAAAATAAGGCCATTATTCCATTCATTAAATCCTATTTACTAAGAAATAGACAGGCTACTTCACCAGAAAATTAGGTCAGATACAGTGGCGGATTCAGGGGGGTGCAGAGGGGGCGCCCCCCCCCGGCACTGACCCAAAATTTTCCAAAAACAGGTATATTCTGGCCCATTTTCAGTAAAAATCGGCAAAATTCACCCCTTGACCCCTCCGCAAAGGGGGCGCTGGATCCGCCACTGAGATAGATAGGGAAGTGCTAAATGCATCTTCTTAATGTGAATGGTAGCAATAGTGTTGTAACGATTATCGCCGACATCGGCGCCATCATCGCTAATACCCTTTGATTTCAATTAATCGATTATGTTTTCAAGAATCGATTATAATCGGAAATATACAACGTAGAAAAGAATGACATAGTTCTCAGTCGAATACACGTGTAACAAGTACGAATAAAACGAATGTAGATCGACCATTGTTTCCACGAGTTAAATTTACGGTCGTAGCGTAAATAATTCGAAAAGAATACACTTTCTAAGGCATACAATGGGTGGAATTGGGATTCTCATCGAATCTAATAGTAATGACAAATACTCTAATAGAAAACTTCAACGTCAGATTTGATACGTCAATTGTATCTACTCGTCTAGGAAAAACAAATTTTTTACGCCGAACTCCAGAGCTTTGTAAGAACGACAAGGCCAGCCTAAACTCCACGAAGATATTGTTTGATTCCTCATTGAATGAGCAAAAACCTTGCTATTGGGTCGAATGGAGACCCCCCTCCCAAAGAAAAAAAAACTGCATCTGGCGTGTAAAGTTGCCGAAAAATATTAGTACATGTATTACAATCACATATTTGTTTTAGCTCCCTTACTGCTGTGATCTTGACAAAATATTTCATTTACTAGATAGGATTTTATCATTCTGTGGTTGGAGTTCTTTCTACTGTCATGTTCACTAATTCCAGAGCAACCTGTTTGGGCGATTTATTCTGTCGTCTGAAGAATTTTGCTATAAATTATAGTTTCCGAGAATTGACCTCCTTTAGTCGTAACTGGAAATTAATTTCAACTTACCGTATTAGCTGCCCCTAAACCGCAATATGAAAAAATAAAATGTCTACGGGAAATTCCCATGTTAATTTCAAGCCGCCGCCATATTGTTCTCCGTGTCAACAATAGTAAACAGTGATGTCAAAGCCTCCGACGTCACACATTTTCAGCGATTTTACTATAGAAAATCCCTGTAGACTTTTTATTTTCCGTCCTATTTCTAACTTAGCTGATGCACAGCCAAAAGAATGGTATTTTCTGTTATGACTAAAGGAGTACTATAAAATTGATATCTTTTTGGAGAAAACCAGGAAAACAGGGTGCTCTGGAATTAGTGAACAGGACAGTAGACATTTTACTATGTATATTAGCATATGCTTTTAATAAGAAGTTTTATCATTACTTGTCATATTCTTTTCTGTAAAAGCAAGTAAAATTTATTTCCGATTAAATCGAAATAATCGATTAAAATCCTCTCCGATTATAAACTGATAATCGATTATGAAATTTGTCCGATTATACAATACTAGGTAGCAATAAGTCACAATACTTTGAATGTAAAGTGTGTTTAAATTTAAAACACAGTTATAACTTGTTAAGGTTATTAGTGTAACTCTACAAATCTGCTTTTTTATTCGTAACTTATTTACTGTAAGTTATAAACTTCTAAACATAACTTGCTGAAGTTATAACTGATAAAAGTTAATTAACCTCAACAAGTTATAAGCTATTTAAGTTGGACCCCTGACTGTTGACCACTATGTATGTTTTCTATTCAAGTGTTAACAACACTGCTTTATCGTGTCACCTGAATGAACATTTCACACACCAGTGTTGGACCTTCTTATATTACATGTATATATGCAGTATGTGCTTGTCATGTAATTACTTACCAAGGATAAGCTTTTTCTGTCATGAGATCTGGAGGAGTAAAACGTTTGAGAACAGCTCTCGTTACAATCTTTACCTCGCTGTCCTACCACTTCTTTCTTCTGACTCTGTAATCTGTCTTTGTTTTTTAGTTTCCTCTCCGATTTTTGCTTTGTATATTTTAGCTTTGATTTTTCTTCTTCTTCTGTAACAGTATCTATCACGACAAGAAATTTATCTAAACCTTTTCCATGTTTGAAATAATTGAATATCATACATGTATATGTATTTGAAACTAGAGTTACGAAGGAACATTTGCATGTTACAAATCAAACTGTCACACTGAAAATGCAAGATTCACATAGCTATCATGTAAAGCCTATTTCAAAAAGCATCTAACCTTTGACGACATTCAGTGATCGAGTAACACGTTTATGTGGAGTGATTCTCTTCACTACAGGATGATTTTTCAAGGCATCAAGTCCGGCTCTGTTGATGTCATTCAACTGTAAGATAAATATTAACAGACCAATAGCAAGCCATGTATCATGTGTACATACAGGTCTTATTTTCATACAATTAATCAATCTTAGTGGTAACAATTAATGACAATATAACATACAATTAGCAATTTAACAGTTGAAGAGAACCTCTTAACAGAAATTGGTAAAACCTGTGGAAATTATTTAAGAAAAGGCAGGTGGAATAAACAAATAAGACAAGTGGATGTGTCTTACACGTAATTCATACCAAATAACCACACTCCTTCCCATCTAAAAAGTTCTCCATGATAATTTTTGAAAAATATATTTAAAAGGTTGAATCAACCACTATAAATCTTAATTTCAATACTAAATTCAATCTCAAAATGTTAAACCTTCACAACAAGCAATGAAGCATACCTGAATTATTCATTAACTAAACACATAAATCGACACTGTAGAATTGAAAGGTCATAAGTAACACATACGAACTTTTTGCTATGAACAGATAGGTCACACCATTTCCCATCTCCCTGTGAAATTTTATAATGATATCCCATATGTAACTATGGAAACGGATTGAAAAACCTACTTATGAAAGGTCGTATGTGTCAGATACAACCCATAATTTGCCTAAATTTTAATTCTAAAAGGTCGCAAGTGTTAGTTATGACCTTTCATATCCCAATGTCTTATAAAGAAAATAATAGACAAAAAAACCCAGTTTGATGAGTAAGAAAGGTCGTATGTGATTTATTTATTAAGTTTTTGTATTTATATTGAAATTTTTGTGGAAAAACATGTTGCCTTTTGTTTATATATCCATATGCAAAGTATTTATGGTTTCTTTTTTCTCTTGGATTGCAAGATAGAAATGTAAAACAGTTTTTTCACTCTCCTGAAAAATTTGCAAATTGCGCTTACGACCTTTCAATTCTACAGCGTCGAAACGTCTACTTACCTTAACGATATCAAAATCACTGGGATAGTTTTCATAGGCTGGATTGTCCCTGGGAATGATTTTCCAGGATATGACTCCCGAGTCATGTAGGGCTGCGTTTAGGTATCGCTTTCTGGTCATGGCCTTGTAATATCCATTGTATGACACTATGTACTCTATATAAACAAAGAAATATTACATATAGTACGACTCCCGAGTCATGTAGGGCTGGGTTAATGTATCTCTTTCTGGTCATGGCCTTGTAATATCCATTGTATGACACTATGTACTCTACATTAACAAAGAAATATTACATATACATGTAGTACGACTCCCGAGTCATGTAGGGCTGGGTTAATGTATCGCTTTCTGGTCATGGCCTTGTAATATCCATTGTATGACACTATGTACTCTACATAAACAAAGAAATATTTCATATATATATGGAGTACGACTCCCGAGTCATGTAGGGCTGGGTTAATGTATCGCTTTCTGGTCATGGCCTTGTAATATCCATTGTATGAAACTATGTACTCTACATAAACAAAGAAATATTACATATACATATAGTACGACTCCCGAGTCATGTAGGGCTGGGTTAATGTATCGCTTTCTGGTCATGGCCTTAATATGTAATATCCATTGTATGACACTATTTACTCTACATGAACAAAGAAATATTACATATAGTATGACTCCCGAGTCATGTAGGGCTGCGTTTAGGTATCGCTTTCTGGTCATGGGCTTGTAATATCCATTGTATGACACTATGTACTCTACTGTAGTCCGAGTCTACATAAACAAAGAAATATTACATATACATGTAGTACTACTCCCGAGTCATGTAGGGCTGGGTTAATGTATCGCTTTCTGGTCATGGCCTTGTAATATCCATTGTATGACACTATGTACTCTACATAAACAAAGAAATATTACATATAGTACGACTCCCGAGTCATGTAGGGCTGCGTTAAGGTATCGCTTTCTGGTCATGGCCTTGTAATATCTATTGTATGACACTATGTACTCTACATAAACAAAGAAATATTACATACATGTATACATGTAGTACGACTCCCGAGTCATGTAGGGCTGGGTTAATGTATCGCTTTCTGGTCATGGCCTTGTAATATCTATTGTATGACACTATGTACTCTACATAAACAAAGAAATATTACATATAGTACGACTCCCGAGTCATGTAGGGCTGGGTTAAAGTATCGCTTTCTGGTCATGGCCTTGTAATATCTATTGTATGACACTATGTACTCTACATAAACAAAGAAATATTACATATAGTACGACTCCCGAGTCATGTAGGGCTGCGTTAAGGTATCGCTTTCTGGTCATGGCCTTGTAATATCCATTGTATGACACTATGTACTCTACATAAACAAAGAAATATTACATATACATGTAGTACGACTCCCGAGTCATGTAGGGATGGGTTAATGTATCGCTTTCTGTTCATGGCCTTGTAATATCCATTGTATGACACTATGTTCTCTACATAAACAAAGAAATATTGGTACAATGTATAAGATAAGAAACACTCTTTTACAACTACACATTATATAGTCATGATAGTAATATATATCTTATTATCTTTGTTATACCTCTTCTGATTATAGAATAGGATACTCATTAAATCTAGCTAAATCCCTGTAGTGGGCCCAATAAGACTATATCCCTGCACAGAGTGCATTTGTTAAAAGACTATTTCCCAAGGGAATTAGTTTCCAAATTGAGCAAGGCTTATTTGCATGAAGCTGGTGGCGTCACAGTGACGGTATAATAGTTAAAACAGTTAAAGCATACCATTAAGGGAGCTGCAGGATTCTGGTTCCCCTCAACCAGACCTATTTCCCAAGGCAAAGCCTCGGAGAACCAGAATTATGCTAATTCCCTTAATGGAATACCTTAACTTAACTATATAATACTGCATCTGGGAAATAGAAAAACTCTTTAGAAGCTAAAGAACAAGAGAGAAAAACAGAATTAATAATTTTACCATGATCTATAAGTGTACTACTGTACTCCACTTTGACCTTGTAGCTGTCTGTCTGATTACATCCATCCTGGACGTACAGCAAGTCTGAATCCAACACCACATACGGTACATATACCACGACCAGCAAGGCAGGCAGCCATGTCCATACACTAAATAATAATGTCACGTCCCGCATTGTCTGAATGTAGACCTACTTGGAGTACTTCTATCCCATTATTTTACTCCCTTCGTCACAAACAACTAAATCGTTTTCCTTCACTCTGTAGCATTCTATTTCACATCTAATTCCATTTCTTTACCAGTTCTCATAAATCATCTCTAACACCCAACACATCCTCCACACAACTGAAATTGAAAATAAATGTACATGTATTTGTTATATTATACTGTAAATTGCTTTATTTTCGTCAGTACCAATTTTCGTCAATTCGCTGAAAATGACCATTCCGTCAGTACGTAAATTCATCATCCAAGGGTTCCATTTAATGTAAATTCGTCTTTTTAAATGCCAATTAACATTTGGAGCCGCCGTCAAATCTTCCAAGTCTGCCATATATGTGTTTGTTTTCATTGTTTGTTTAAGAATTATCGGAAAACAAACAATTAGAGATATGTACATGTATATCACCTACCTTGCAGTGAAAACTTATTATTAAGTGATTAGAAGTACATTATATTTGACTTCGTGTTTGTATTCAGTTTTTATAGATTTTCCAATTACATGACTGTCGTAATAACACTAAAAAATTAAACAATGTCTAAAAAATCGGAACCTTAAGCTTCTTCCTCCGCAGTGCACCCGGTTTTCTAGCATGTTTGATGACTCCACCAAGAGACTTAATCAATTTTTCCTTACAATAATTTATTTTTTTGTCAGGAGTATTTATATTCGTTGGTACGTAATTTCGTCAAGGAAGGCACTGACAAAAATGACGAAAATTGGTATCTGACGAATAAAAACCAATTTACAGTAAATAAAACCGATTTTCAGGAGAGGGAGGAAGTAACACATTTTGGGGAATGAAAGGTCATATGATCTTGTAATCCTTTACTGTCCTGTTCACGAAATACAGAGCATCCCATGGAAGATTTATTCTGCAAATTTTTCACCTCTGAGAATGTCCTAGTCTGAAAAACCAGACCTAAACCCAGCCTTTGACGTTAAGGAGCTGTTAAGATAAGGCGTAAAATCTGCCCTGAAAAGTCGAAACTTCAAAATGCAAAAATTGAGGAAAATTTTCGGTAAAAATACGAAGTAACTTAGCCCAGATATGAATCTTCTGTCATGTTGGATAAATTATTCAAAATATGACCGATTTTTGGGTCAAAACAAGCGTTTTTCCAATAGAAATCAATGGAAAACGGAAAAGTTTTTCTACAACATTGTTCCCCCCCTCGGTTCAGAATGCCATTTTCACCAAAGAAGTATATCAATAAAAGACATTTTCTGACCAAGTGGGGTTCTGAACCGAGGGGGGGGGGGGGGGGGGGGGAACAATGTCCCACAGGCGAAAAACGAAAAAAAGGGGGGATGGATGGATATTTTAGAATCAGTCTTTAGACCGGTAAAATCAATCAAAATTGCCATTTTTTCCTTTAGTATCATGTAAAAATCTATTCAGAGTGTGTTCCGATCAAATATTTAACCGTTAGGTAGGAAATAAACGATAAAGTTGTCTATTTCTACACTGTGCATATTTCGCGCCTGAAAGCTACATTTGTGACTGATAAATACGAAATATAACCGTTTTTCAGTTTCCGGATTGCGGATTTTGCCGATTATATTGATTTAACAACCTCAAGGTTAATTCCAGTTATCCAGTTTTGATATTAAAAGGTACAGAAGTATAATTTAAATCAAATTTGTGAAAAATAATGCATTTTTTTTAAAGTTTCGCTCGATATTTGACGTTTTCTCTCATCAGTACCCCCTACCTCTTCAACTCGTAATTATAACATCTTTCACCAAATCTATTTAAATAAAATTCCTACTTAGAATCTTCTAATACTTTATTGTTTAAACCCGACCACTATTTTTCCTGAAATAGAAGGACTGCACACGAAAAATAATCGAGTGATTTCAGGGCTAAATCAAGCCCTTATCTTAACAGCTCCTTTAGATGGTGGGGGCTGGGTTAGTGGAAATTGCACAACTCTCTGTTACCTCCGAAGAGTCGCACTTTCGTCCCTTGTACCTAAACTTAAACACATGTATGCGACTATTGACTTAAATCACAATCACTCATGTTGTCCTTATTGATTTTAGTGACATCACCTACACAAGTCTTCTCTACCCTAGCAATTAGGAATCGTTCTTCACTGTAATTGCTAAAAATAGCATCTCCAAAACTAACTATAGATTGACGTATTTTCTGGAGCTTGGCTCTGATTGGTATTGACAACACCACACACTTGCACATTTAACACAAGCATGGCGGAAAAACGGTGATGTAGGAGCAAATTTAAAATAGCGTAACATGGGTTCTACAGCATGTCACAAGAAAAGGAAAGAAGTTGTCAGTCAGTAAAATTGTCAATGGGATAGGGCCACGAGACCCCTAAATCGGCCCTCGATTTTTCACTAGAAATAAATTTCATGAGGAATACTTGATATCTCTTATGAAAATACACGAATGTTTACCACTTTTAATGAAAAGAAAAATATCACCGAACAAACTGCTATTTAACTGTAATGACATCATGAAGTGACGTCATTTTGAAGTTATTGACAAAATATGGCGAAAATTGCTGGGAATTATGTCTTTTGTGAAAGAATTCAATGTGGCCGCATTCGTTAACTGAGCTAAAACGTTTATGACAAAAGGATATAATGATAATCTGTCATATAAATTTTCAATCTCAGTTAATGCATGCGGCCATTGCTAATTTAATAGAAATAGTAGTTTTTGCATAAATTTCGCGGAATATGACCTTTTTTGGTGTCTTCACAGAGCTAAAAGCTATTGATAAACGCAATGTTTACAAAAGATAGATTCCTTATTCAATAGAGAGTGTTTCAAAGTGTCAAGTCTTAGTTGAAAATTCTATGAAATCCAATGTTCAAAATTAGGGCCAATATCGGGTTTCATGGCCCTACCCCTTTAAGGTAGGCAGATTGATTTCAACTTTTTATGTGGAATTTATGTGTAGTGATTCCAGCAGCCAATTTCACGAAAATTCGTAAGTATTTTCTTACGTAAACGTACTTACGTATTTCTTACGAAAATACTTATGACAATTTCACAACGCGTTCGTAACTCTCTATGAAAATTCTTAAAATTATTTTCGTAATATTTTTCTTAAGTATTTTTAATGCATAGCAACGGAAGCTTCCTGTGCTTATGCGCATGCGTGATTTGTGGACCTTGGAAATCTTTAATTTAAAGATACAGTGTCCCTGAAAATAAATTTTATTGAAAATGTAAATTTTATTCCTAAGGGTCTAGATATAGGAAAAAAGGAGCTATAAAAAGTTTTATTTGAAAATATGCTGTAACGACCAAAATATTGCCAAATTTATAAAATTAAATCTCCATATACCTCTATTGTAAAAACACAATACATTGTAGGTGGGGCTAGTGGAATGAATTAGAGCTGCGCACCCCAAATTAAAAATTGCTTTTTAAACGGCTATAAATGCGAATGTATGTGTTAGATTCGCCTGAAAATTTAAATTTTTACAAATGAGAATGTCAACTTTCATATTAAAAGAATTATTTTTGCATTATAAAATTTTGTAAAAATAATTTATTTTCAGGGACAGTTTTATTTCCAATAAATTTAGTTGCGTATATACTATGTATGTTATATGCATGCATTATTAGTCTATATCATCTGCAATAAATTTCACTTTTCAATCTCTCGAGAAAGGACATTTGTATTTCATTTGAAAATTAATTCTTGTAATTTATTGATGTGTGTCGACCATTTAGCATTGATTTAAAAAAATGAGACCTACGTGTACATATGTGATTGGCTGATTTCGTAGGGTCATTTTCAAACAAGACATAAAAAGTCATTCTCTCTATTAAAATATTTTGTCTAGCTATTATTGACAAAATGTCAACCGACGCCATTTTGTTTTTATGCTGTACTTAAGAATTTTCGTAGAATAACTTACGATTTTTGTAAGTATATGAACATGATGAAGGGTTCTTAATGACTTGCGACAACCCTGAGGCAGTCGCAAAGTTACGAACAATATTAATCGTATCTTTATACATACGAACTTTGGTGAAATTGAGTTTAGGGAAATTTTAATATTTACGCATGAAAATCGTTCGTAAGAATTTTCGTGAAATTGGCTGCAGTAGTGCAGGTACCGATAGTTCAGTACAAGTTCTACCACTGAGCTATTGGGATGTCCCTTTAGCTCACTTGGGGACGAGTCTGACTCATGGCCTGGACGGCTGGGGTTCAAGCCCAGGACCGGACACCTGAAAACTTCTTTATATCATATGTCTAAACAACTGGAGGAAAAAGACCTGAGAATCAGTCCATTTCAGACAGAAAATATGCGGGAATCAGCTGAAACAAAGAGAGGAATAAGCATTTTCGTTGCACCGTAACTACCTCGAGCATCAAGCTAGTGAGTTTTGGAAAAGACATTTTTAATGTTTGGCGTCCAATTGGCCCCCAAGATGTTTTGGTAAAGGCATGTCCCTGGTCTATTATTGAAAAAACGGCATTAAAACAGTGTGTGATATCGACAATTGAAGTCTTATCATTGCTTATAGACATTCGGTCTACAGTGATTTTAGATCCTATAAACCGCAGCAATTTACTATAGACCAAAATAAAAATAACCCCAAAAATCTAATATTTTACGCATTTTATTGGATAAAACAATTTACTTTTTTCAAAAATAGAATCATAGACATTGATTCAAAATCCATATGTCCCTGATAGATTTTATGTGACTTTTGAGCTGTAAATTCCTACAGACAAGTTGGTCTATGACTTTTTCAATTGCTGTTAAGACCACAGGCACATGTAGAAAGAGCGTCAATATCCTGTATGATACCCCTTTACAAGTAATAAGAGAATATATGAACATGTATAGAAAGACAAGGCTTCCGACGAATTTTCAGCTAGAAGTACAGCATCTGCAATTTCCGCATTTGACATGCTTGAAGGGCAAAATGGTGACCATAAAGATTGATTTGTATACCTCCTAGAAACATCAATAATTCATCCAAAAAGATCTCATAACATAGCCTAATTGCCTACCAAAGTTGGACTGTTTTCTACTATCTGTCTTGAATCTCCATTGCCAGATTTAATTGGACAATAGGTATTAAATCAGAGGCTTTACTCTGCTTACTGTAAGCAGAGTAAAACACCTGGACGATTCAGACTAGCTAATCTGGCAATGGAGGTTCAAGACAGAAAGTAGAAAACAGTTCAACTTTGGTAGACGATTAGGCTATCATGGCTATGTTATGATATCTTTTTGGGTGAATTATTGATGTTTTTAGAAGTAACATCTCCGTCGGTGTATTACCCGCTACTTTTTATGGCAAATTGCTAAAAACTATTCTTTAATGCGGTCAACACACTGGATTAAAATATCAGAGGCCCTTTTTTCTGAACGGAGAATTTGTCAATAGATCAATTTTGTAAGTATATTTTACTTTAATCCACGCTACCAGTCCGTGCGTAAGTAAATAATTGTGTTTCAATAACATTTGTCCGAGTATTTACGGTACCTGGTCATCTAAGGTCAGATTGTACAAGTGCGTGTACGTTAAATACCTGTATAAGTGTAAACACCTGTCTACCCTGAGGGGTGTTGAACGGAGACAAAAGCCTTCACCGGTAGCCGTGCGGTCAAGCATGAAATGGATCTGTCACTTGACAGGTGAAGGGGGAAGTAAAATCTTCTCAAATAGGTTTATTCCAATGGTAAATTTCAATGGTCAGTTCAGTTAATTGATACAATATACGACTGTCAATCCAAAATCTTTCAATCGTACTATGGATTATTTTGTAATCGGTATCTAATTTAAGTCATTACGTTAATATAACTTATTTCGGTCCATCAAAAGCAATATCCGGCTGTTAATATAACTGTTATTAATTTCGGTCCATCAAAAGCGATATAGGGCTATCAAAGCGATCGCGAAAACATCCAGTAATTGTTCATTATTTATTTTTAATTACGGGTTCTTTAATAATTCAACTAATTTCAGGTTACTTATCTAATTTAGCTATTTTCAAAAGTGGGTGCATTTAAATCTACAATTATAATTACCGAACGGGCAGTTTCTTTGGTATTGTTGATGTTAATATACCGTAATTGTCCGAAAAAAGTCCGCAAGAGTAGATACCACGCAGGCAAAAAATTGCGCTGAAAATCGTGGAAAAAACTCTAATCTAGTAAATAATACGCATTAAAAAAAATCGAAATTTCGCCGATGTTTTCTCCCAAATTAATCTATATTAACATTAAAAATACCGAAGAAACGGCCCGCTCGGTAATTATAATTGTAGATATAAACGTACCCGTTTTTGAAAATAGTTTAATTAGATAAGTAACCTGAAATTGGTTGAATTATTAACGTACCCGTAATTTAAAATAAATAATGAAGCAATTACTAGATGTTTTCGTGATCGCTTTGATGGCCCGATATCGCTTTGATGGACCGAAATTAATAACATTTATATTAACGTAATGACTTGAATTAGATACCGATTACAAAATAATCCATAGTATGATTGAAAGATTTAGGATTGACAGCCGTATTATGTATCAATTAACTGAACTGACCATTGAAATTTACCGTTAGAATAAACCTATTTGAGAAGATTTTACTTCCCCCCTTCACCTGTCAAAAGTGACAGATCAATTTCATGCCTGACCGCACCGCTACCGGTGAAGGCTATTGTCTCCGTTCAACACCGCTCGGGGTAGACAGGTGTTTACACTTATACAGGTATTTAACGTACATGCACTTGTACGATCTGACCTTAGATGACCAGGTACCGTAAATACTTGGACAAATGTTATTGTAACGCGATTGTTTACTTACGCACGGACTGGTAGCGTGAATTAAAGTCAAATATACTTACAAAATTGATCTATTGACGAATTCTCCCTTCAGCAAAAAGGTCTCGATATTCTAAACCAGTGTATTGACCGCATTCAAGAATTTTATGAGCAAATTGCCATAAAAAGTAGCGGGTAATACACCGACGGAGACGGTAGATTAAATTTGGAGAAAACATCAACGAAATTTCAATTTTTTTAATGCGTATTATTTACTAGTTTAGAGCTTTTTCCGCGATTTTCAATGCATTTTTTGCCTGCGTAGTATCTACTCTTGCTGACTTTTTTTGTACGATTACGGTATACGAATCAATCTTTATGGTCATACCCCATTTTGCCCTTCAAATGCAAAAAATTGCAGAAATGCTACTTCTAGCTTAAGATTCGTCGGAAGCCTTGTATTTCTATAGATACCAGTATTCTCTTGTGACCATACAGGATATTGACACTCTTTCTACATGTGCCTGTGCTACAGACCGATCCAATTTACAGTAGGAATTGGCCACCGGGCCACCTTTAATTTCGCAAACTATTAAAAGAAACATAAAATATTAGTCTGAAACATCTTCTCGAGACAAGTGTACGTAATATCTTACCCCCACTAGTCTGGAGAAGATGAGTCTGGAACTGCGCTGGTCGACCAGTGCCCAGAGACTGGCAGAGAGGAAAGTTTTTGTGCGAATATTCCCATTAGTTTCGGCGTAACTGACAAAGAGTCTACTTATATATTAGGAACTAGAACGAAACAATACCAGAAGTATTTTAAATCACTTGTATTTTACAATTTTGAGTTGTGAATTTGAACATCAGTCAGACTGGACGTCAGACAGTCAGAAGCTCCTCTTCACTTCGGTTTCTTCCGAAGCACATTTTTAACGGAGTATCTGATTGGCTCTTTTCTGATCGTTCCTTCAACCACCCAAATGAGTGTAAATCAGTTATAAGAACCGTATCATAGGAAATTTCGCACCACAGGGATTTTCTCTTCAAAATATTAAGCCAGTCACCATCTCGCGCCGACAACTATGTGAAAAGATTGGTAATTTATCTTTAAAAATATTTTAATTTACCTCAAATCATTTTTTTTTAAACAGTCAGTGCTATGAAACCAAGCCGGGACCGTTTTGATGAAACAAAATGTTTCCGTTGAAATCAGCAGGGGATTCCAAAAGAAGTGTTAAATTGTTACAGGGACGTATATATACGTCCCCAGTGGCGGATCCAGAGTGGCAAGCGTGGGGGTTTTGTATTGACCCAAAGGGTCGATTCGAGGTCACGAAGTGCCGAGCGGGGGAGGGTACGGGAGGGGGTTGCCCCTCCTGTAGGTGGGGGTCCGGGGGGCCTCCCCCTGAAAATTTTTGAAAAAATGGAATAAAATGGTGCATTCTGGAGCACATTTTCTCCTTACCTTCTCGAATATTCAGACCATTTTTTCCACTCAATTTATGTGGTTAATAAAGATTTCTAAATAAAATAATTTCTCCTTTACTGCTGACAGGGACGTAGCCAGGGTGTTTTCGATGTGGACGTCTATAAAGAAGGGTTGGACCAAGAACTTCAGCTGTCCGGGAGCTCGGACACTTTTTGGGGGAAGACTTGCGAGGCCCGAAGGGTCAAGTGGGGGCAGTATGGAAATATTATACCCATCCCCTTGAAGGGGGTCCCCCGTGAAAATTTTGAAAAAAAATGAAGCAAATTGCTGACCTCTGGAGTGTATTTGAGCTGAATTTAGATGGGATAACGCATATGATTCGATGTCAGCAGACGATGAACCGTATCTAAGATGAAGAAAACTTGAAATGTGAACATGACATTCCCTAAATCTATACTTATATATGTTCGTCCACATAAAGTCTTTCCAATCGACCGCTCGTACTTTGTGAGCGATCGTTGTATCATGCGCGGATACAGCATTTTTGGTCAGAGGGGGTCCAAAATTTAAGGAAGTCTACCTATCATGTAGCTAGGTACAAATATATCGGTGCACGTGATGGGGAGGGGGCAATTTTGTTAGCTTTCCTTTCACGTTTATTTTCATGAAGAATTGGCGAGCGTAGCGAGCCAGAAATTTTTTTTAGATATGAAATATTAATTTGTCATGAAACGATCGAGATGATTATTTACAACATTGAATATTTCACTCCTTATATCGGCAAGCGGAGCGAATTTCATGAGAATAAATAGATAAGAGATGTGTCATTTTCCAAATAATCAGACATCTTAAAATGACAAAACCTTGAAAAAGATGAAGGAGGTTACATCCTATGATGTAAGGGACTGTTCAAAATACGAGTTCCTGAGACCCAAGACAATTATAAAAAATTACTTAGTATGGACAATTGATAATAATTAAGGAATTTTGCAGAAAAAATAGTTTTGTATTTGTAAATGGCGAGCGAAGCGAGTCGAAATTTTAGGTTTCAAAGTCCTTTCATGCATTTTAGACCCATTTCAATTAGAAATGGACCAAAGCTGGACCCCACCTCCGAAAATCTCGGGGGGGGGGTCCAGACCCCCGGTCCCCCCTCTGGATCCGCGCATGGTTGTATTGTTATAATGAAACACGAAAAAATTACGAAAAATGCATTCAAATCGGTGGTTTCTGGAGTGTCTTTGATCTATTTCTGAACAGTAGTTTGCTTTAAATACTATTTCAAAAGACCCTAACCCTTCTTTTTGGCGACTGGGGGAGGCGCTTTCCTTTTTTTTTTTTTTCGAGAGACGATGTGGACGTTTTTGCGTACAAATCAAATGTACGCCTGGCTTGTTGATTTGTCCTTGCTGTAACATGTACTTAAAATATTGTTACGATATCGATTAAAATTGGGTTTTGGCTTTGGAAAATTGAATGCTTAATTATAGGCCCCCGGAGCATATTTGAGCTATATACAATCTTGAATATTTGCCCATTTTCCCGGTTATTTCAAAGTATGTTTTTAACAAAATTTGTAGATGACAAAATACTCAAACCGGGTATTTGAGGACAAAAGCGTATAGGTTTCGATCCCGGTCGTACCATTTACATTGATTGTTTGACACGCGTACATGTTTTGCAAATTATTTGAACATGTTCATATTATAGTATTTGTTAATGTTAATTTTCGTAAAATAAACAGAAAAACCCCTTTGCGACGTACATTACAAAAACTTCGCGATTGTCTGTACGAATCCACAAATACGCCAATTGATACGGTATCGAATCGATATGCGATAGAATGTATCAGAAAATTTTTGAAAATTTTGTTTCATGGTAGTGAATTCTGGTGGACATTAAGCAATTTTTTTATTACTCAGTTTGCAGGATTTTTCCGAGTGCTAATGTTACCACAAAAAAAAAAAAAAAAAAAAAAAAAAAAAATTGGGAAACCGGGGGGGTTTTCCCGAACCCCCCCCAAACCCCCCTAAATCCGCCCTTGGGACTCCCTGATTGTTCTAATCAAATAGTTATGTTTCATGAAAAATAGCATGATTCTTTATTATTTTCATTAAGATAACAATTACATCGAGCGGGATTGTGAGGATTTTTTTCTTTTTGCATGCTCTTGAAGACATGCAAGGTTAACCATTGGCAACATATCAAAAATTTAAATATAAGAGTTGTTCAGAAGCTCGCTCGATCCCCAAAATGACGTTTAGTGCCCGAAGAGGGGGCATTTATGACATGCTTTTGGAAGCATTTTAAAAACTAATGTTTCAGAAATAAATCTATGAAATTAGTCAGAAATATGCGAAAGCTTAAGTTATTAGTGCCATTTTTTGGAAAGAAAAAAATTGAAAAGTCGTTCTAACGAGTTAATAAGTTGTTCAAACAAGTTAAAAACTCGTTCAAACAAGACAAAAACTCGTTCAAACAAGATAAAAAGTCGTTCAAACAAGATAAAAACTCGTTCAAACAAGATAGAAACTCGTTCAAACAAGATAGAAACTCGTTCAAACAAGATAAAAACTCGTTTAAACGACTTATAAAACTCGTTCAAACAAGATAATCACTCGTTTAAACGAGAAAAAAAGTCGTTCAAACAAGATAAAAAGTCGTTCAAACAAGATAGAAACTCGTTCAAACGACTTTTTAACTTGTTTAAACGACTTAAGAAACTCGACCAAACAAGATAAAAAGTCGTTTAATCAAGATAAAAACTCGTTCAAACGACTTTTTAACTCGTTCAAACGACTTATAAAAGTCGTTGTAACAAGATAAAAACTCGTTCAAACGAGTTTCTTAAGTCGTTTAAACAAGTTAAAAAGTCGTTTGAACGAGTTTATATCTTGTTTGAACGACATTTTATATTGTTTGAACGAGTTTCTTAAGTCGTTTAAACAAGTTAAAAAGTCGTTTGAACGACTTTTTATCTTGTTTGAACGAGTTTCTTAAGTCGTTTTAACAAGATAAAAAGTCGTTTGAACGAGTTTTTATCTTGTTTGAACGAGTTTTTATCTTGTTTGAACGACTTTTTTCCTCGTTTAAACGAATTATTATCTTGTTTGAACGAGTTTACAAGTCGTTTAAACGAGTTTTTAACTTGTTAGAAGACTTTTTGTCTTGTTTGAACGAGTTACATAAGTCGTTTGAACAAGTTTTAAAAAGTCGTTTGAACGAGTTTTCATCTTGTTTGAACGAGTTTTTATCTTGTTTAAACGAAATTTTATCTTGTTTAAACAAGTTTTTATCTTGTTTGAACGACTTTTTATCTTGCTTGAATGAGTTTTTATATTGTTTGAACGAGTTTTTATCTTGTTTGAACGACTTATTAAGTCGTTAGAACGACTTTTTAATTTTTTTTTCTTTCCAAAAAGTGGCACTAATGAGCTTTCGTAGTAATAGCCCCAGAAACCACCGATTTGAATATTTTTTTCCAAAATGTTCTCAGGAATAGATAACAAAGTCGGAAAGGATGCATTGTCATGTCCATATCGTCTGTACGTGGACGTACGTTTCGGAAACAACCTACATTGAATAATGTTCATATCGGATTTATCGGGAATAACAGTCAGGACTATGCAAGGCATAAAAAACATATTTCTTTACCAAATCTTCCAAGTTTCGATATATATATATGGCCTTCCATAAAATTAAAAAAATTTCACCTTTTCAAGATCGTGTTAAAATTGCGGTCATGATCAATCTTTTTGAAATGAACAATTAAAATTGTTTTGGCCAGGTTTGGACTGGCTACCTCCAAGAATGTTGCAAAGAGTCAAAAATGCATGTTTATGAATTTCTTTATTTTTAGAATCGAATTACCAATAAATGATTTAACCTTCCTATCTGGACGATGCAGGGAATGTGGCACCCGTAATCTCTTGTTTGTCAAGGAAATTTTAATGATCAATTACTTATTTTCTTTACCTTACAAAAATGAACAAATAAGCGTGGATCTAGAGTGATGGTTAGGGGGTCGGGTCCCACCTGGAATTTGCACACACACAAAAAATGCTGACATCCCCCCCTAGTTTTACGTGAATTTACCGATGGACACCCCCTATTGGCTAACCTCCCTGCCTTTTCATAACTTTCCTTGGCCCGCCCATTTCCTTAAGAAATCCTGAACATGTTGACTTCTGCATACCGTGCAAAAACAATACAAGGAAATGTCGATTTTTTTTTATGTATAAATCATCGTTGCTGCCACTGAATCATGCGCGCCTAATCCAACGTACAGGAATTTATCCCGTTTTCCTCCTTGGGGTTTAGTACTATCGTGCAACGAGGAAACGGGATAAATCCTAGCTGTGCCTAATTTATTCTAAATTCAGTTCAAATACGCTACAGGTGCCAATAAATTGCTACATTTTTTCAAAATTTTCTCGGGGGGGGGGGGGAGGCCCCCCGAACCCCCATCAATGGAGGGGGATACCCCCTCCTATACCCTCCCCCACTCGGCCCTTCGGACCTCGCAAGTGATTCCCATCAAAAATTGTATATGCCCCCGGCAGTTTGGATCTCCAAATAAAGGAATTCTACGGAAGCCCGTAGGTGACAGGTATGAATTATAATTTATCTGGCGGCCGTCACTTAATTTATCTTGCGGCCGCCACTTATTTATCTGGCGGCCGCCAGATAATTTATCTGGCCAGATAATTTAAGTGGCGGTCATCACATAATTTACAATAAATCAAAACAAAATCAATGCATAACATGTTCTTTCTGTTCTAGGGTGCTGAATTCATCTTCTCTTTTAATCTATTTGGTATGAAAGATGCAAAATAACCAGATGAAATGTAACAAAAGATTTATCTGGCGACCGCCACATTATTATCGGGCGGCCGCCACTTAATTTATTTGGCGGCCGCCACTTAATTTATCTGGCGGTCGCCACTTAATTAATCTGGCGGCCACCACATAATTAAAATTAAGTGGCGGCCGCCAGATAAATTAAGTGGCGGCCGCCAGATGAAATAAGTGGCGGCCGCCAGATAATTATGTGGCGGCCGCCAGATAAATTTTAATTCATACCTGGTCCTTTTTATCCCGTTTTACCCCTCTCAATTTTTGATTGACAAACACTGAGTTATCTCATAAGTACATGTCTCTGATGTCTCCGAGGCTAATACGGATATATCACTTTCAGTTTCAAGAGTAGACGCCGCTGTTATAGTATCAAAACAGGTATATAAAAATTTATTCGTCTATCACTCAGGTGTGCTTGATTAAACCCTCATAAATAATAATAAAAAAAATTGAAGGTACTCCCTACATGTTCAGTTTTGATATAGATTTCATTTGAATTTTGGCCAATATTACATTGAAATGCTCCATCATGTAGTTCTAAGTGAAAGTTTCAACGACATTAATTGTCTGCATATCAAATTTTGAAAAAATTTCGACTTCCTATTCTCTCATTCCAAGTTTTGTTGGGGTTAGGGTTAGGGTTGCATGTATATTGAAATAACAGTTGACTTCTAAACAATGATCACCAATCATTGAGTAACTCTTTTGAGAAATTACTCATGGTAATTAGTCAACGACTCAGTCAATCTTTCAATCATAACCTCAATAATTTATAATTTATTCAAAATATGTTTTACAATGAAAATTATTGCACCGTTTGGAAAAGGATTGTTGGACATCTTTTCGTGCAGAGAGATTTGCGTATCTTCAGTATCGTTAATTAGGTTGACACCTTAAAACGGATCATTTTGGTTTATCTTATCAGCATCATTAATCTTTACCAGTAGGTATGTCTTTGATATCACACCGCTCGCGACTCTGATAACTTATGCTGCTAACATCAAAGCCATGCAGGTATATCACGTCCACAACGATCACGCCCACCAAGCCTACATCACTCATAGAGAGTAAGTACTGTTAGTAAGTAAAGTAAGTGAGTGTTTTTTTTATATTCAGAGTCGGCAATTTGGACATATATGTGCATAATGCCAAGAGCTCTGAATAGCTCTTTAACCGACTCGGTTGAATAACCCTTAGAAATATATAATACATGCCAGTATTACACATAACATAAATAAAAATACAAAGTTTTGCATAATAAAGTGGTCAAAATCAGTGGTGGGTCCAGCTCCAGCGCCCTTTGCCGAGGGGTCAAGGGGCGATTTTTGCCGATTTTTACCGAACATGGGCCAAAATATAGTTTTTTTTATGTTTGGGTCAGTGCCGGAAGGGGGAGGACACCCCCTCCGCACTGCTTTGAATCCGCCACTGAAATCGCTTTCATCCGGTTTCCTGAGTGACTCGCGCGGACACAAAGTTCTGGCCACCTATTTTTCAGGATTTTTTGCTAATAAAATTTGTAAATGATGAAATATTTGATTGAAACTTTGGATGGACAATGGTGTACCATAATCACACTGGATTATAGACGATTTTCTCTGAAAAAATCGATTAAATTGTTTATATAATAACTTAAAGTGTAACTGAAATTGCAAGACTGCAGTACCAGTTACCGCCTATTTGGCTTCTATTTCTGTAAACTGAAACATTTTGTTCCAGTGCTTTCACAGTAATGAAAGTAATCTTTACTTGATAGTATAGTGCCTTCTTTATGAAAAAAATCCCAGAGCAAACGACCACATTGATAGATTGAATACACCTACCCTCTCCCCAACCCCAGAATTCATGTCAATAATCCTCTTCTTGTTATTTTAACAAATCTAGCGACCGGATAAGATTATTATTTTTTTCATAATCAGGAAAATATATGTGTTAAAGCCTTCTGACAAATTTCCATGTCATTACATCAACCCGAAGTCATCGACCAAAAACAGGTAAAAATGCAGTAGGCGGTAACTTAAATTGTCCTGGGCGGCCACTTGTCCTCGACCAGTGCAGTGTATTTGGGTAAATTGAACTTCTCATTCGGTACTCTTCGAGAAATACCTCTAGTTGTCATAAAACGTCATAAAAGCCCCGAATAAAACTTCATAGACAAGATGGCGGAAACTGACTGTCAGACATCGAGTAAACGAAGAAGTATTTCTGTTGATTACAGCGTCATATTGTAGAATTATTGTGATAGGTAATAGAACATATTGTCATTCATTGAAATATCTTGGTTAAAACGATAAAACAATTTCCATTCTCTGACATCATAAGAAACAATCATGACTTTTAGCTTTTCTTGTCTCTGAACTCTCTACTATCTAGCGCTAGATATACGCTACTGTATGTAATATCAAAGGAACCTGTTGTTTTAATAGAGAAAATAAATTATTGTTCACTCCCTCATGCCTCTGTGTTCATATTACAATTTTCTCAAGGAATGAAACAAAATCGAAAAATTCTAGACATCAATTTTCCCAACATAACTTCGCCCAATCTGATTAAAACCAGATCTCTACATGCTCCCGATTTTGTTATGTCGCGTAGAGGATCTGGTATAACCCAGTAGACATCGACGTGCAGGTGACCTTAGCTGAGAAATTTCACTGTCCAATCAAAAAAGTTTCAAGCGAAAATCTTCAACCAATCCTCATATGCGTATCAAACGCAAGTCGGTTCTGCAAAAATTCTGCCCAACATAAGATAATTACAATTAAATGACCACAGGCCAGCTTTCCCGTCTTATCAGACGGACACATCTGGATCACTACACAATATTACAAGACGCGGAGTCATCATGATCTGTATGGTCTTTGCAGTACGATATCTTATAGTATAATAAAATCAAACATAAATATGTACTTCAAATGGTTTTCTACGAATTGAAAATCAGTACCCTTCAATTCACAAGAATGAGAATTAATGAGAAATAATTATGTAGAAAAAGACCGGATTAAAAATCACTGTTTCTATTTCTATTTGTAACATTGTTCTTTCCTGGACTAGTCGCTGCAGTAAGATCGAAGCAAAAATCTACATAAATGATAGCAAGATTCGAAGGGAGTCCAAGCTACTGAGTAGCATGTAAAAATTCTATAAACCCTTTGAAAAATTTCTGGTTTTGAAATATAAACATGATGAATAGAGGTTGTATTAATTTCTGTCTCCTTTGCCATGTTTAATTATTTTTCAAAATAACACGTTCACTGTTTTTTTTTTTGTTGTTGATCGTACGTGACCACAATAACTCCAATCAGGTGAAGCTCGCGGTCTTCGTGTAGACCAACGCTACGGCAATGTTTACACACAGCTGGTTCTGTGCGCTGTGGTCATCTCTTCGGAACTATGCATTTTAGGATAAGTTCTTATGCATCCGCATGCCCCTGATCATCTCTACATTTCTCAGGCCAATCTTTTGATTGGTCAGTTAGAAAGGTCACCTGCACGTCGATGTCTACTGGGTTATACCAGATCCTCTACGCGACATAACAAAATCGGGAGCATGTAGAGATCTGGTTTTAATCAGATTGAACTTCGCCAATATATCGTCTACATGGGATACGACGGACAAATCGCGACTTCCAACGCTAAAAATAATATATCATGTTATAAAAACAACAAACATTACTTACAATAACACCGGCAGATAGATGCTACAGCTTGTTTTACATGGATAACATTCCCTCTTGATTTCACTGTTTTCTTCAACGCCATGAGACATCAACTTCCTGTGTACATAGTGAATTGAACATCTCCCGCCTCTCATAAGGAGCACCGTCCGAAACATATTAGCTGTACGTTGGAATTTTGACCACTGCAATGGACCCATTCGAAGTAGATGGGAATCTTTAACTTGCCTACGCCAATTTGCGGCACACCAACCCCATTTAAAGTCCCTATGGAAGGACTAGGCTAGGGTTACTTGGCCAGACAGGCTGACACCCTGTATATAGCTTAGTACATGTACCGGTAACCATAGCCTAGTACTTTGGAAGGGTCTCTAAAATGGTCCTGTGTCTCAGATGGGTGTTTAAGCAAGTTAAAGATTCCTCACTCCTTCGGATGGGTCCTTTACACAGGTAAAAATTCCAACATACAGCTGCGTTTTCAAACAGTGCTCCTAATAAGAGGCGGGAGATGTTCAATTCACTATGCACACAGGAAGTTGATGTCTCATGGCGTTGGAGAAAACAGTGAAATCAAGAGGGAATGTTATCCATGTAAAAGGAGCTGTAGCATCTATCTGCCGGTGTTATTGTTAGTAATGTTTGTTGTTTTTATAACATGATATATTATTTTTAGCATTGGAAGTCGCGATTTGTCCGTCGTATCCCATGTAGACGTTATATTGGCGAAGTTATGTAGGGAAAATTGATGTCTAGAATTTTTCGATTTTGTTTCATTCCTTGAGAAAATTGTAATATGAACACAGAGGCATGAGGGAGGGGACAATAATTTATTTTCTCTATTAAAATGACAGGTTCCTGTGGTAATATACAGAGCGTTAGTGCAAGGCAGTGGCTCCGGATACGAACGTTCGTATCTTTAGACCTATGTCTCGGTGTACGAACACAAATCCTAGTGAGATTCTGCATATATATTTCAATTTGGTTCGTTTTTTTTAAAGGCATCTTGTGTTCAAATTGTATCTTTTTTTTTGTGACATATTCTGAAAAGTTAATTAAGTAAAAAGCACGGAGTTGCATCTACATGTATGTATTTGTTATCGTCTCAAAACTATAAAAAACTTCAACTTCCGCTGGAGCGACAGAACGTCATTAAGTACACACAACAGCCGACAAGTGCGCGTCTATTACTGATCAGTGATCACTATAATGATTGAGAGCATAGAAAATAGTCTCTTGTCCCGGTTGCTAAATTACAGATTATGCAGAATTAACTCGTATACCTTGATATGGTTACAAAAATCAACTTTTTATTTTGTTATGGACACATGACCCGAGTCACGTGACAGTTACAGACCAATCAGAAACATGTTCGTATGCCGAGACATAGGTCTTAAGATAGAAACGTTCGTATTCGGAGCCACTGCCTTAGTGCAACAGGTTCGTTTGGTTGGAAGTTTATTTTTTGAGGAATATTGTGCCGTGCATTCTTCAAATCAGCTCATCAATTTACTAAACTTTACCTAGGCATGGATAATTTTAACTGTTACTGTTTTAAAACTTGTAAATCCACGAACATTTGTTTTTGTCTCAGTTCTAAACAGAAATGTCTGCCATTTTTCCGGATGTGCAAGATCCGATCAATTCGACCGTTGCACATTTCAATCTGTATAAACCTCTCCTTTGTTGGTGCTCTCACCCTATGGGATCATATATATCGCATGTACTGGCATTATAAACCTGAAAATGAAAAAGAAAGAACTTGGAACAGTTAAATGAATGATTTGTATACGTTGCCTTGTTTCGACCTTGATCCCTTGGGGTGAGTGCTCCTACAAAAGAGAGGTGCTTTCCCATTGAAGTATGCTTAGGTCGAATTGACTAGATATTGTACATCCGGTAAAATGGCAGTCATTTATGTTTAGAACTGGGTCTAAAACAAATGTACATGGATTAACAAGTTTTAAGACATTAACAGGTAAAATTATCCATGCCTAGGTTATGCTTAGACCACAAGAGAGTCGTCTTGAAACAAATGGGATGTATAATATTTTTCTTATAGCAAATAATTTGCGCGCATACATGTCTGCGCTCACCTTCCCGTGAACATTACCGTTTTCACCAAAGCGATGATATTTAATACATCGCTTTTGCATCTAAAGCTATCTACTATCAAACTTCATGGCTGCGTTTGATTTGAACAACACTTGTAGAGTCACAAGTATCACTGTGTATAGCCGTACACCGGATATTGGTACTATCTGTCGGCGTATTGGTACTACTGAGGCGGTAAACAAGTATGACATAGGTATTACCTTTAGCATTTGACAATGATTTATGGAGAAAATATGATCTTATATGGACTGAACTTCAAGCAAATAATTCTGTGATGGTAAACTCAACATCGAAACCCTCAAAACAAAGGATTTGATCGGACGATAATAGTAAAATAACACAAAATGGGGTACCTAGTACACATAAAATTGCACATGTATGAAGTTTATATTCTTTTTAACGAAAGAAAGTACTATTGCAGACCATGATTCTGTGCACAGTCTATGTAGAAGTTCATAACTGTTAAATATATATCAAGGGTAATGTAGAAATTGCATCTATATTTTACATACGAGCTCAACAAAGAAATTGTTTGTGTACGGCATGTTATTAGCTAACTGTACGGCTAGTTGAAAACCAGGTACTAGGATTCCTTACAGACAAAAAATCCTCAAACTAAAGACTCGTGCAGATAAACTTATAGTTTTAAATTTCTTTCTTTCTTTAAAGATGTATATACATATGCGTATGAATGCTATATACAAAGCCCCAAAACCACGTGAGCCTCGAGTACTCATAAGATATTACGTACACTTGTCTCGAGAAAATTTGCATGGTCATCTTCATGTTGACCCAATATTTTGTCGGAAAATATTTTATCGATCAATTTTTTCATGGGGGGGGGGGGGGGGGGGGGGGGGGGGGGATCGAACATAGTTTCGGCTTTTGTGTTTGTCAAATTGACTTTCATTTCCTGATTCGAAGCAGACTCGACAATTTTCAACAAAAAGCCAGCATTGCCTATATTTCGCGTCGACGAGGTGATTTATCGACGAAGCACGATGCCTTGTTAGTTTTGAACTTGACTTTCATTTACTGATTCGAAGCAGACTCGACAAGTTTCAACTAAAAGCCATCATTTGATATTTTTTCCAAAACAATGACCCCCCCCCCCCCCCAAAGAAAAACTGAAAAAAATGCATTGAAACATTTAATTTTTATAAGTATCCCAAATTTTTTCGACATCCTCTACTGGGCAGATGGACAACATGGACAAGTTACATTATACTTAAAATTGACAAAAGGAAAAAAAGTATCCTCGTCCGGGATTCGAACCCACTCGGAAAGGTGTAAAATAAAATTCAGATGCAAATGTGAAAACCACTACACCACAGAGATTCTTCACATACATGTATATTTTACAGTCAGATTTTTAAAAAAACTTACAAAAATCTGATGCATACAAAATCAAATATTTACTAATAACTTCATAATACTTTTCAAACATTTATACAGCCAATCTACTTCTGTCCTCTCGTGCGATAATATAATTACTTTTCGAACGATACTGTAGTAGAATTTAAAAGAAATCTCTTATGACAGGGGATGTTTCAAAGTTCATTTCAAGGAACGGGCACGTGCGGTTGCGCGAAGCGCCATCTGGTATCAAAATTGAAGTTAGCATTGACGAAGCAATAATAGCATTAAGACAAAAGGATAATGGCAGAAAGAAGGATGTCATAACGCATGGTATAATGACAAATATGCATTGACGAAGGACAAATGTAAAATGCAGGGAAGCAAAATCACACGAAGAAGAAAGATAAAGTCAATTTGAAATGAAAGCAAGACAAATGAACATGGAATAATCAAACATTGAATGAAGCAACATATCATGAAGCATGTAAGCTTTTGACCCTAATCCCCCTCCATAAAAAATGAGCATTTCTGACAAAGTCCGAAAAGATGTCATAAACACGGCAAAAATTTAACTTCGGGCTGAAAACAACATACTAAAATATGAAAAAAAAAAACAAAACAAATCAAAGCTTGTAGGGGACTATGAGTACTTCATTTCTACCAAGCTTCATTAAAATCCCTTCCTTGGTTCTGGATCAGATGTTCAGTTTGTATGAAAATACCCCACTCCCTCTCTTTCTTAACATAAGACTAGAAAAATCATGAAAATAAAAATTTCAACCAAAATCAATATGAAACCACTGATTGCCTTAAATATGGCAAACATACAGTTATTGAGGGCATAAAACCACATGTTTTGGGGGTTATTCAAAGAAACATTTCTCTCTAGATCATCCTGATGCTTTCGGTTTGTCGATATGTGCTTTGGTGTGTCAAAGGAGGGAACCCCCGACCTGCTTTTGCTTGTGGTGGCGCCACCTGTTGACGGAACCGGACGAAGAACAACACCACCTGTAGGGAGCCATGAGTACTTCATTCCTACCAAGTTTCATCAAAATCCCTTCAGTGGGTCTTGAGAAGTCGAAAATGTGAAAAGTTTTCGACAGACGGACGGACGACGCCACACTATGACAATAGCTCACTTGAGCTTCGCTCAGGTGAGCTAAAACCACTTATTGACATACAGGTGCTGCTTTCCACATGCAGTGGCGGATTCAAGGGGATGACGTAGGGGGCGAACACCCCCCCCCCCCCCCCAAAATTTGCTAATCATAGGTAAAACGATCATTTTCCATACAAAAAAGAGTAAATATTGGTAAATATTTACTACCTGTCAGATAATATAATTGTCTTCATCAATTTCAGTCACGAGAATGGGTTCGAACAGGCTGAAATGCGTTAGCTTCCGGGAGGCTTCGCCTCCCTGGTCATCCTACCAGACCCCTCGTCGTTTTACGCCCCCTCTAACTCAAAGCTAGATCCGTCACTGACATGTGTCATAACGCCGCTATCATACATTTATGTATGTGCACCACAGGGCTGTCCTTCTCTCTTATAATGTCTCCCCCCCAACGGGGAGGAGACATATTGGTTTTGCCTTCGTCGTCCGTCTGTCCGTCTGTCACACATCGTGTCCGGGCTATATCTCCTGAACCGTTTGCCCGATCACTTTCATATTTTAGTATGTTGTTGCTTATGACCCGAAGGTTTCACATCACCTTGACCCAAGGTCATGTGACCAAGGTCAAGGTCACTTAGTGCATTTTTAATGAAGTTATGCATACATTCCTGTCCGGGCTATATCTCTTGAACCGTTTGCCGGATCACTTTCATATTTTAGTATGTTGTTGCTTATGACCCGAAGGTTTCACATCACCTTGACCCAAGGTCATGTGACCAAGGTCAAGGTCACTTAGTGCATTTTTAATGAAATTATGCATACATTCCTGTCTGGGCTATATCTCTTGAACCGTTTGCCGGATCACTTTCATATTTTAGTATGTTGTTGCTTATGACCCGAAGGTTTCACATCACCTTGACCCAAGGTCATGTGACCAAGGTCAAGGTCACTTAGTGCATTTTTAATGAAATTATGCATACATTCCTGTCCGGGCTATATCTCTTGAACCGTTTGCCGGATCACTTTCATATTTTAGTATGTTGTTCCTTATGACCCGAAGGTTTCACATCACCTTGACCCAAGGTCATGTGACCAAGGTCAAGGTCACTTAGTGCATTTTTAATGAAATTATGCATACATTCCTGTCCGGGCGATATCTCTTGAACCGTTTGCCGGATCACTTTCATATTTTAGTATGTTGTTGCTTATGACCCGAAGGTTTCACATCACCTTGACCCAAGGTCATGTGCCCAAGGTCAAGGTCACTTAGTGCATTTTTAATGAAATTATGCATACAGTCCTGTCCGGGCGATATCTCTTGAACCGTTTGCCGGATCACTTTCATATTTTAGTATGTTGTTGCTTATGACCCGAAGGTTTCACATCACCTTGACCCAAGGTCATGTGACCAAGGTCAAGGTCACTTAGTGCATTTTTAATGAAATTATGCATACATTCCTGTCCGGGCTATATCTCTTGAACCGTTTGCTGGATCACTTTCATATTTTAGTATGTTGTTGCTTATGACCCGAAGGTTTCACATCACCTTGACCCAAGGTCATGTGACCAAGGTCAAGGTCACTTAGTGCATTTTTAATGAAATTATGCATACATTCCAGTCCGTGCTGTATCCCTTGAACCGTTTGCCGGATGACTTTCATATTTTAGTATGTTGTTGCTTATGACCCAAAGGTTTCACATCACCATGACCCAAGGTCATGTGACCAAGGTCTCTACATGCATTTTTAATGAAATTATGCATACATTCCTATACGAGCTATACCTCTTGAACCATTTGCTGGATCACTTTCATATCTAAGTATGTTGTTGCTTATGACCCGTAGGTATCACATCACCTTGACCCAAGGTCATGTGACCAAGGTCAAGGTCACTTAGTGCATTTTTAATGATATTGTGCATACATTCTTGTCCGGGCTATATCTCTTGAACCGTTTGCCGGATCACTTTCATATTTTAGTATGTTGTTGCTTATCACGTAAAGGTTTCACATCACGTTGACTCAAGGTCATGTGACCAAAGTCAAGGTCAATTAGTATATTTTAAATGAAATTGTATTTGTTACATGTATTATGTCCAGGCTTAATCTTTTGAACCGTGATCGGATCACGTCATATTTTAGTATGATGGTGCTGATGACCCAAAGGTTTCACACCTCCTTGATCAAAGGTCATATGACTAAGGTCAAGTATTACATTTCTTACTGAAATTGTAAATGCTACTATTATTACTAGTATTGAGTCTGTGCTATATCTGTGGAATCGTATACTGGATCACTCTTATACTATAGTATGCTGTTGCTCAGGATTGGAGGGTTTCTTATCATCTTGACCCAAGGTCATGTGCCCAAGGTCAAGATCATTTAGTTCTTTTTAATGAAATTGTACATACTAATATTGTCTGGGTTATATCTCCTGAACCCTTCTTACAATTGTTTTCATATTTTAGTATGTTGTTTCTAAGGACTAAATGTTTCTTATCACATTGTCCCAACGTCACATGGTTAAGGTAGCTTCTTACTTTGGTAATGAAATTGTATATGCTAAGCATGTCCAGGCTGAACTTGTCTATGCTAATAATGTTTAGGCTTTATATTTTGAACCGTGTATCCAATCACTAATTCAGTTTTTTGTTGCTCATGATCCATACAATGTTAAACGTCCTCAAATTCAATAGCATCATTTAAAAGCAGATAAGTTTGCGGCATGGACCAGACATGCATGTTTCGGGTACTTAACCCTCGTCAGTGAGTGTAGGTTTCAGATCACCTATATCCAAGGTCATGTGACCAAAGTCAATTTCTTTAAATGTGCTTATAACGAAATTGTATATGCCAATCATGTTTGGCCTTTACCTCAAACAATGTAATGAATCACTTTCATGTTTTAGTATGATGTTGCCCATGACTCAAAGGTTTCACATCATTTTGCATATTGGCCTAAGGTCAAAGTAACTTAGAGGGAGGGGGGAGACATCTGTTTTTTTATGAAAAACATTTTGTTTAATTATAAATATTTTTAAAAAATGCATGCATAACACGAAAATTACGCCTTATGACCTGAGTGTTATTCAATACACCAGAGAAGTGAGTGGAGAAGAAACAAAGGAAATTTTTCTTAATTTCTAGAGAGTACGTAGAAGCCATGCGCGCATCCAGCTTTTTTCACCGGGGGGGGGGGGGGGGGGGGGGTCTAAAAGGCCGGGGGTCTGGGGCCGCCTTTAGGCCCCCAGTGGGTCCAGGACGAAGCCCTGGTGGGGGACCATGGGCAAAGCCCCCTGAAGCTCATGGATTTCCACATTTTAATCGCCTGTAAACAATGCGAACTGAATACCTAAAACTGAATATGCAAGCATATGGAAAGTATGGTAAACACAACTGTTAAAGGATAATTTTAATATCAATTCAATATAAGTATGTCTTAGTTGATGTATCCTTTCATACAAGAGTTTTATGTATTTGGCGAGCAAACGCGAGCCGGAAAAAATCCATATGAAACAATTTAATATAATGTCGTATTTGGACACCCCCCCCAAAGACAGATGATGGATCAAGTGACGGACAGGTACACATAGTAGGTGGATTGTCATCTTCGTTCCATAAGCCCCGAAATTGCTTTGCAACTCCGACCCCAAAAGCAAGTCGCCGTACACTACCTATTTCAACATGCCGTACAGTAAATTCTTTTTCGTCCAGCAATATGCCGTACACCTGGCGTGTATCTTTTTGGGAAAAGTACACGTTGTTCTTAGTAAGATCTTTACAAATCCATGAAATCATGATACAGTGATCAAATCGTGAAACATAGATATATTACAAGTCTAGAAAAAGTGCAATATGCGAACTTAAATCCAAAATAAAGTTCTCAGTATGGAAAATTTTATGGTACTAGGTGATGCATTTTGCTTTTAAAAGTTAAAAAGTCTTCTACTTAGACATTTCTTACTCATATAACTTCAAGGATAACTTTCTGTAGTAATGCATTATACAGTTGCTTTTGAAAGAAGCTGCCAGATTCAAATATAAAACGATGTTAGAAAGGGACACTCGCATCTCATTTGTTAAACTCTCTCGCCTCGGTAGTACCAATACGCCGACAAATAGTACCAATATCCGGTGTCGGCTATATACACAGTGAAGTATTAGCTTTAAAAAAAAAATTGTCCAGCGTTAGCAATCATTTTAAAGTGGTAAGGAACCAATCATTTTCACGGGGGAGGGGGTACTATGTATAATATACAGGTTCGGGAGAAGTGCAAAAGTAGCTATTATAGCTATTTATAGCTATAATAGCCTTTTATAGCTATAGATTTCACTTGTTTTTCTTGGAAAATTCCATTTTCTCTGTAAGTATTCATTTCCGCAAAACATGCTGATGGGATTAGATACATTTTGTGGATTCATCATGACTTTCATTCATGAAAATTTCTTAGGGTGTTGCAACTTTTGCGCTCACGACCTCCATTTTGAGTGAAAATGGAAGGTTTAACAAATTTATAATTTATCTTGCACAAACCTTTTGAATATGTTCAGATATCATAGAAAATATATAAAAAGACTGTTTTTAGTCATAGACAGTCAAATCAGTATGATAGATCAGCTTTAAATTACATATTTTCAATGTTCTATTTTTAGATTTGGATTATCCCAATAAAGGACAACTAGACTAAACATTTGTTCAATCCATAACAAAGCATATTCTTAGTAATTGTTTGGTCTCAAAATGAAAATGAGAATATTTTCTAATCAAATGCATGTATCTACATCAAAAACAAGTTAATAAGATTTGAAATACATGTCAAGTTTAACTAGTAGAACACAAATCATAATAAAAAATTTTGGGTTGAACTGCATGCAGCACAAACTGACTGAACAGGAATTCTATATTTAGAACAAATGAGACCAAGAATTATTGAATAAACTGCAAATTAAACAAAAAAATCAAGGTATTTACGGCTGAAACTGTTAATTTCAATGTTTTCTATCATTGAAGTGAATATTAAAAAGGTTTGAACTAGTTATATTATTACTTGTTAAAACTTGCATTTTTTACTAAAAATGGAGGTCGTGATAGCAAAAGTTGCAACACCCTAAGAAATTTTCATGAATGAAAGTCACAATGAATCCTTGAAATGTATCTAATCCCATCCACATGTTTTGCGGAAATGAATACTTACAGAGAAAATGGAATTTTCCAAGAAAAACAAGTGAAATCTATAGCTATAAAAGGCTATTATAGCTATAAATAGCTATAATAGCTACTTTTGCACTTCTCCCCAACCTGATATATGCACATCTTCAGTTATTTCAGTTGTGACGGTTCGGGTATCGTGCCCGGTTAGCTCAGTCAGTAAGAGCATCTGCACTGTAAGCAGAAGGTCTCGGGTTTGATTCCTGGACCGGCCACATTTTCCATTCCGCCTGTCACACAGTTACACATGTAATGGAACCATAACAGTTAATATAAATTATGGAAAAGCCATAGTGAGGATGCAGATTACTGGTCGAGGAGATAATTCAGAACTATTTTTGCGGTTTTTCGTTAATAACTCAGCTTCTATACGCCCAATCACAATGAAACTCGGAACAAATAATGCTTCACCCTTCATACAAATGCCAATGTAAAAATCATTTTGAAAATCGACCTATAAATGCCGATTTGAGTGTATTTTAACTCCTCCTTTTAACGGCCATTTTACACAAGTTACTAAAGGTATTTCCGAACGATTTGCATTTTAGTCCCTCCTGGGGTCAAATATAAATCAAATGTTTCAAAACTTTGTTATTTTATCCTTTTATCCTTATTGAAGAATTCTATGTCAACATATATCATAGAACTTTTATAAAATTTATTTCTAGAGCGACTTTCTGAACCATGATGAGGTACGTTTATTTCTTACTTATTTCCAATGATTTTGGTATACTAGTACTGATGCTACAGTAACCAAACTTGCACAAGTGATTCATCTTTGGATGCTGAGGTGAACCCATGCATCGGATGCTGCATCTGACCTACATTTTCCGCTTGATTGACTTGGTTAAACAAATGTATTACAGAGAATCTATCGAAGAAAATAAGAATATGTCGGACATCTGGAGACATTTAAAGGAATTCAATGCCAGTAATAACAATAAAAGTCCCATCACTCATTTGACATACCAAAATTCTTCTGCAGATAGTCCAAAAGAGATAGCAAACATGTACAACGATTATATCACAAATATTGCAAACTCTTTAAAAAATGATAATCCGATTCCCCTCGAGACGTCAAAAATATCTGACTATGTGAACTCTAAAATTCCCGTAAATGCGTCATTTAATTTTCAATATATTACTGACGATGAAGTCCTAAAATTGCTATTGAAACTAAACGTTAATAAATCAGCAGGGACTGATAATATAGGGCCTAGGATTCTAAAATTATCCGCCCCAGTAATTCTTAAAGCCATTGCGTACCTAGTAAATATAAGCATTCGTCAGAACACGTTTCCAGATAAACTAAAAGAAGCCAAAATAACACCTATCTTCAAAAAAGGCGATAAGTCAACACCTGGTAACTATAGACCAATATCCATACTCCCTACCATTTCAAAAATATTCGAAAAACACATGGCATCACAAATTCGAGAATTTATAAATCATTTTGATCTTTTACAAAAGGAGCAGTCTGGATTCAGGCAACATCATTCTTGTATGACAGCACTAACTAAAATGACAGACAAATGGTTGTCTGAGATTGATAAAGGAAATCTGAATGGAACTGTGTTCCTAGATTTCAGTAAAGCTTTTGACTTGGTTAATCACGAAATTCTCCTAAAGAAACTTAAATTGTACAGGTTCAATATGAATTCACTAAACCTCCTAAAGTCATATTTGCAGAATCGCCACCAAGAAGTACATATAGGGAATACCTTTTCTGAAAAGTTAAGTATAAAAACAGGTGTACCCCAAGGTTCTGTGTTAGGTCCACTATTATTTATATTATATGTCAATGATCTACCCTTACTCATAGAACATTCTGATATAGACATATTTGCTGATGATGCTACACTGCAAGATTCATCAAATCGAACAGATTCATTGAGCCAGAACCTACAATCTGATGTCAACAATGTAATATCATGGTGTAAGCAAAATGATATGCTCCTCAATGAAAAGAAGACAAAATGTATGTTGATCGGTACATCCCAAAAGCTTTCTAAATGTAACTCTAATTTAGAGATAAAAGTAAATGACTATTGCATAGAAAATTCTAAATGTGAGAAACTACTCGGAGTACATATTGATCAGAACCTAAGCTATGAAAATCATATAGACTATGTATGTAAAAACGTTTCCTCTAAAATTGCGCTACTAGGTAAAATAAGAAAGTTTCTCCCTTTACAAACTCGGAAACTTTATTATAATGCATATATCCTCTCAGTAATTGACTACTGTTTAACAGTCTGGGGATCTGCATCTAATGCTCAATTAGACAGATTACTCAAACTGCAGTAACGGGCTGCGAGGTATGCCTCCTGATTCTCCCTCTATGCCACTCTTTGAACAACTTGGATGGATGACCATATACGAAAGACTCGAATTTACTAAATGTATATATTACACTATACAAAGCTACACACGGGATGACACCTGCTTATATAAGTGATTTGTTTCAATTTCAGTCAACAGAAAACTATAATTTCAGATCTGCTTCAAACAATGATATGACAATTCAAAGACACAAAAAACAAAGATACAAAAATGTTCGAGAAATCATTACAATATTCAGGACCGCGTTTATAAAATTCACTACCTCTATCAATTAGAAGTGCAGATACTGTGTTCAAATTTAAGACGTTAGTGCATAAATATATTATTTCAAAACATAACGATCAGTGACTATTAGTGACTATTGTAAAGAAGAGAGAGAGAGAGAGTGTGAGGGTGTGTGTGTGTGTGTGTGAGGGGGGGGGGGGGGCTGGGTGTGTGTAAGTGTTGATACAAGAGAGAATTCTATTTGTTATTTATGTGTGAAAAATGTGTATTATACTGTTTTAAAAGAAGGCCTCGAGGAAGAAAAGCATACTGCTTATCGAGTAACCTTCATTAAATAAAGAATTTGATTGATTGATTGATTGATTGGTTAAGAAGTTTGGGGTAGCTCAGAGTGGCTTGGTTAAGAAGTTTGGGGTAGCTCAGTATCTGACAAAGCACTGATGCTACAGTAACCAAACTTGCACAAGTGATTCATCTTTGGATGCCGAGAGGAATCCATGCATTGGATGCAGCATCTGACCTACTTTTTCCACTTGAGTGATTTTGCTTTAAAAGCCAATATTGAGCAAAGTGTAAGTGATAATGTACCAAATTTTTATATTGGATGTATCTTTGATCAAACTCATAAAATGACCTTGACCTACTTTTTCCGCTTTAGTGATTTTGCCTTTAAAAGCCAATATTGAGCAAAGTATAAGTGCTACATGTACCAAACTTGCATATTGGATGTACATTGTATCTTTGATCAAACTTTCATAAAATGACCTTGACCTACTTTTTCCCGCTCGAGTGATTTTGCCCTTAAAAGCCAATATTGATCAAAGTATAAGTGCTACATGTACCAAACTTGCATGTTGGATGTATCTTTGATCAAACTTTCATAAAATGACCTTGACCTACTTCTTCCGCTTCAGCGATTTCGCCTTTAAAAGCCAATATACATGTACTTAGAAATATGTTTGAATTGAATTTTGCTGCCACGAGGTGAGCTTTGTAATCTGTGATTACCTATGTTTTGATGTCAGGTTGCCGAATTCGGCAATATGTTGCCAAATTTGACAACGTTGCCGAATTTTGAGTTTTCCTGAACTGAAATCAAAGTACTCAGGGATTTTTTTAGGGGTTCTCCAGGGCCGAAATTCGGCCCCATTCCCAATGCTGAAAAACAGGCATTTTTCCCAATTTCTGAGCTTAAAATTCCCAATTGAAAAAAAATTAAATTCCAATGAAAAAAGTATAAAAACCCTTTGAAATTACTGAAAATACATTTATAATTTATCTGTTTTACATATTGTACACTATCTGAAATATAATATTCTTGGTACTATAGGTGTCTATATGTGTTTATTCATCTTCATTAGAAGCACATTTTTGCTTGTTTTCTCAATTTATTTGTATAATATTTTTCCCAGTTTCTACCAAGTGTCGCTATTTTTCCCAATTTTAAAGCCCAGGCCCCTAGAATCGAAGGGTAAAAAAAACCCTGGTACTTTACTAATATCATGAATATATACAGTTTACTCTCGTTTACTCAAACTCAGATAACTCGAATTTCCGCTTAACTCGAACTATTTTCAAAAGTCCCAGTTCTCTTCCATTGGTTTCTATGCATTCTTACTCCTGATAACTTGAATTCCGATAACTCGAACTTTTCGTTATGTCGAACTAGTTTTTAGGTCCCAAAACTCATTATACATTGAAAATTTACCTCAATAAGTCAAACCACAAATCAATATTAATTCTTTAACAAAAATCAATTAATTATAAGGAGATCGGTGGATAGATAATAAATTGATACTTTCTTGCTATGGAGTTGAATTACATACATCAAAGGTCATTGATCGTTAAAAGAAGGCAACATGAACGTTTGTGAACGATGATAAGGAGAGGTACATCAGTCTCATAAAATATCGATTGCTGGTCATGTACTCAGTAAGTCGAACTCCTGATAAGTCAAACTTTTTCTGATGGTCCCTGAAGTTCGACTTATCGAGAGTAGACTGTAGTAATTAGATAGGCAATAAGTTGTTACAAGAAAAACAACGATTTTCAAGTGTATAACTCACAATATTATTGATCAGCGCTACTTTGCATGTGTACACAACCTGTTCTATATATATCGCTGTATGCGTGGACTGGATGTATTTACATGTACTAATGAATGGAACATTCCTGCATATTAGTTAGCGCGCCAAAGGAACCCCGATTAAGATCCTCCAATTTAGAAATTAACATGACGTTATAATCTTTGTATGCAGTCGGATGTTTCCGTCGACAGTTTAGTATCATGTGCATGCTTGATGCCATTGGAAACGAAAGAAACTGTGTGATTTCCCATATGCTACATGTACCTCTCTGAGTTTTTGCATACGGAAGTAAAACCATTCCTAACAGGTCCGGCTCTGGTGCCGGACCAATGAGTGTTAGAGATAGAGGTGTGCGATATTAGCAGTATACCGGTATATTGCAATATGTCCTTTGGTGATAATATATTGCGATATTAAAGTCAAATACCTTTTTTTTACGATCTATCATAATGCATAAAAAAAACTATATGTCCCCTAGTCTTTGATTCCAGGGCATAAAAGTATGAAAATTACCACTTGAAGTTGATACTGCAAGGAACAACATATGTTGACTAAATTATAAAACCTAGGCCGAATCACGTTATCACATATCATAGGCCAAGTTCATAGACCACAGATAACTTAATGTGATTGAAAACTATTAACAGTTTTATATAAATTATAATCTGTCTTTACATTCTACTTATAGAATTATTGTGAAAGCTAGTAAACGTTTAAACAGGAAAATTGTGTCAGTTTTGGTTTGAAGTATGTTAAAAATGCAAAGGCCAAAAGCTCATGTTTAAACATTTTTGTTAGAAAAAAAAACGTAAAAATAACTGAAATCTATTATTTTCCATGCATAAAACTACTATTTTTAGCTCACCTCAACGAAGTTGAGTGAGCTTATGCTATACCCCCGCGCGTCTGCGTCCGTGTCCGCGTCTGTGTCCGCGTCTGTGTCCGCGTCCGCGTCTGGTTAAGAAGTTTGGGGTAGCTCAGTATTTGGCAAAGTACTGATGCTACAGTAACCAAACTTGCACAAGTGATTCATATTTGGATACCGAGGTGAACCCATGCATCGGATTCTGCATCTGACCTACATTTTCCGCTTGATTGACTTGGTTAAGAAGTTTGGGGTAGCTCAGAGTGCCTTGGTTAAGAAGTTTGGGGTAGCTCAGTATTTGGCAAAGTACTGATGCTGCAGAAACCAAACTTGCACAAGTAATTCATCTTTGGATGCTGAGGTGAACCCATGCATCAGATGCTGCATCTGACCTACATTTTCCGCTTGAGTGACTTGGTTAAGAAGTTTGGGGTAGCTCAGAGTGGCTTGGTTAAGAAGTTTGGGGTAGCTCAGTATCTGACAAAGTACTGATGCTACAGTAATCAAACTTGCAGAAGTGATTCATCATGGGTTCTGTGATGGACCCATGCATCTGATGCAGCATCTGACTTACTTTTTCCACTTAAGTGATTTTGCTTTTAAAAGCCAATATTGAGCAAAGTATAAGTGCTACATGTACCAAACTTGTTTATTGGATGTATCTTTGATTAAACTTTCAAAAAATGACCTTGACCTACTTTTTCCACTTGAGTGATTTTGCATTTAAAAGCCAATATTGAGCAAAGTATAAGTGCTTCATGTACCAAACTTGCATATTGGATGTATCTTTGATCAAACTTTCAAAAAATGACCTTGACCTACTTTTTCCACTTGAGTGATTTTGCCTTTAAAAGCCAGTATTGAGCAAAGTATAAGTGCTACATGTACCAAACTTGCATATTGGATGTATCTTTGATCAAAACTTTCATAAAATGACCTTGACCTAATTTTTCCGTGTGAGTGATTTTGCCTTTAAAAGCCAATATTGAGCATATTATAAGATGGACCCATGCATCTGATGCAGCATCTGACTTGAGTGATTTTGCCTTTAAAAGCCAGTATTGAGCAAAGTATAAGTGCTACATGTACCAAACTTGCATATTGGATGTATCTTTGATCAAAACTTTCATAAAATGACCTTGACCTACTTTTTCCGTGTGAGTGATTTTGCCTTTAAAAGCCAATATTGAGCAAAGTATAAGTGCTTCATGTACCAAACTTGCATATTGGATGTATCATTGATCAAACTTTCATAAAATGACCTTGACCTACTTTTTCCATTTGAGTGATTTTGCCTTTAATAGCCAATATTGAGCAAAGTATAAGTGCTACATATACCAAACTTGCATATTGGATGTATCTTTGATCAAACTTTCATAAAATGACCTTGACCTACTTTTTCCGCTTGAATGATTTGGCCTTTAAAAGCCAGTATACATTTACTTAGAAATATGTTTGAATTAAATTTTGCTGCCACGAGGTGAGCTTTGTAATTTGTGATTACCTATGTTTCATACTTGTTATTCATTGTCTGAGTCTACTGTAGACTCTACAGTATGCATTTTTCTTCTATCAAATAGTATAGACACTATTAACATATGTACAATTCATTTATCTTTTAATTTGATGTCAGTGTAGTTTGCTGTTGTTTTCTAAACTATTCTGTCAATTTCTGATAACGTCATGCACATGCAATATATTGCAATATGATTTTCACTGGCAATACCCAACTGTAGTTAGAGAAGTGCATGCGTTCTCTGTGCAACTGACTGACTCTAATCGAATGAAAACGAGTAGTATTCGAGTCATTTCCAATGTAAACACCCCCCTAACTTAGCTAAAACCCCTAAAGTCATAAGAGCCAATTTTTTCTTAGTAGTATTAGAGTCATTTCCAATGTAAACACTAGGGCTGAGTATTGCGGGTCAAACTTGTATTGCGATATTTGGAAAAATATTGTGATATATTGCAGTATTTCATAGCATCAAGATTCCTTATGATTTTCATTTTCCTACCTCACCTTTGCCAGGGTTCTCATTAAGTTTTGAAGTAGGAGGTGAATCTGGAAAAAGAAGGAGGCGATCAAAGGATGCGAGTGCCAGGCGCGAGCCCTCTAGGGGGATCCGTGGGCATGCTCCCCCGGAACATTTTTGAAATTTAGAAGGCAGTCCAGGGCATTTCCCGCCGTTTAGACTCTATGAAATACTATAAGATTAAGTATTTATTTTTGAAATTTACAAGGCAATAGAGGGCATTTCCAGCCATCTAAACAGTAAAAAATACTATCGATTTTTTCCTTCATTAGTACTTTTAAAACAAGTTTTGTGAACAATTTTCATCATTTTCATCACTAGCATTCTCACAATTTATGGTATACAGAAATGGAAGATAGTTGTTTTCTTTCTATCCAAATAGGTTGTAAACTAGCTCAATAGCTTTCTGATTCCTACATCATGTACATAAAAAATAAATCTTATGTTTAGCTATCCCCCACCCTTTTTTCGCCCATCATCCCCACTCCTTACTTTGATATATTTTTTATGGCACTCTCCTCAAAGTGAACAATTTTATATTTGAAATAAAAAAACCCCATTTCCTCCAGAAATTTTTGAGAGCATTGAGTAGTTTGACGAATGTTCGATTGGTCTACGGATGCAAGATATCAAACGAGTACATGTGACTTTTTGAATTCTGCGAGCGGGATCACGCACTGAGCAGTTATTGTCACCTAACTTCTTGTGGATGCATCAATAGACTCAATATTACAATGAATTCTTGATATTGTTCGTATAGAAAATAGACCGAGGTAGAAAAGTATACGAACTTACGTATCATGTGTACACGCGAAAGACCGGCTGTTGATTGTCCGTGACGTTGTACTTCTTTAATATACGTTGCCGTAAAATGACCCGTCACGCCGCTTTAAAATCAATTTACTCACTGTAGTTACGAAAATATTTATCGCGTGCCTTGTGTAGTGACAGTGTTTTATATTTTTTAAGGACTACGTAATTTTCTTTAGTGCATGTTCGATTTTCATACTTAAATAAACTGAGATTTTTTTTTATGGAAAGGACATTTGAAAGGACGGCGGTGGGAGACAGACAGACCAGTCTCTAACTGCCTGAATTTCTATTTGTTGATCATACATTTTATTATTTTATTAACGGTACAATTTAAATTAACTATTTCTAACTTATTTACGTTCAATAACGGTACGCAGTTTTATGTAACGTCGTTTTGGCGATTTATGCATTGTTGATTGTTATATGTGATGTCATACCTTGTTCATTTTACGCTGGGCTTTGTTTGGTTTAAACAGTATTTATTCAAGAAAGCATTCAATTACAATTCCATATATACAAATGCAGGAAGGGATTTGAAAAAAAAGCAGATCTGCTTATACTAATTCGTCTCCCTAATGGGCTTTGTTTACTAGCAGTAATGGATATTACGTAGAATTCTTTTATATTCGTGCTTTTCCACTTGATAAAGGCCGAGTGGCCGAAAATTTGTGGATATTGAGTGTTTATTGTTATTTATTATATATAAACTTCCCTACAGAGGACTTTACTTCATTCTATAAAATTCAGGACAACCAAAACAGAATTGAAAACTAAGGTGGAGATCATAAAACAAAATAATTTTTTATTGGCCCATTTTTCTCGAGTGGTACATATTTTGACTAGCAATACAGGGCTTGAAATTCAGAGAAATTCTTAAGGAGCCATGCGGGCTCCTAGATCTGAAATTCAAGGAGCCCATAACAAAATCATAAATACAGAAGTTTCTTTTATATTGATTACATAAGATAATTTATTAAAACCAATTATTTATTGTGATACTGATAGACTATCTCCTACCACAGTTTAAACACAAACAATTAAATTCCATGTGTGTATGTGTCAGGATTTTCTTGTGAACAGCATATAAGCCAAAGCAATTATCATAGAAACATCAACCCTTCCACTAGTGTTTCTAATGGGGAGAGGATGAATCCTATTGACTTTCAAGGTCAAAGGTCCTTCCCATCAGTTGATCTCCCCAATAAGAAAATCTCAGAACATGCACCAGTTCTCTTTCATTCAAATCCAGGCTACAAAAAATGTCATGAAATATTCGTTCTTTCCACTTGCCATTGTGCAGTGGAACAGACTGCCAGACAGCATTGTCTCATTGCCAACCATTGACCAGTTCAGGGTGGCAGTGAGGCATATTCACCATCTCAAACCTTAAACAGTCAAATTCTTTTATCCTCTTTCAGGCTCACTGTTATTCTGAACATTTATCCCTACTCACTTTCTAACTCTATCTTCTTTTCTCCTTTAGAACCTCTTTTCTTCTCTATTATCTTACTCATTTTATCTTTTAACCAGCAGCACACCCTAAGCAGAGTACTCAAATTTGAGGGCGCTTAGTAAAGAGAGATAGAAGGTCAAGGTCACAATGGACTTAGGCTTAAAATCCTTGTGAACAGCATAGAAGACATATCAATCATGATAGGATCATCAAACCTCCCAGAAATGTTTCCTATGGGGAGAAGATGAAGCCTATTGATTTTCAAGGTCTAGGGTCAAAGGTCAAGGTCACAATGGACTTATGCTTAAAACCCTTGTGAACAGCTTAGAACACATAGCAATCATTATTTGATCACTAAATCTTCCAGAAGTGTTTCCTTTGTGGAGAGGATGAACCCTATTTATTTTCAAGGTCAAGGGTCAAAGGTCAAGGTCACAGAGGACTTAGGCTTAAAATCCTGAACAGCAAAGAAGATTATCAATCACCATCATGACCATAGGATCACCAAACCTTCCAGAAATGTTTGCCTTGGGAAGAGGATGGACCCTATTTACTTTCAAGGGTCAAAGTCACTTTGGACTTTGTTTTAAAATCCTTTTGCTGATAGCATAGAGCATGCAGTTGCAAGGGGATTCTACGCTTGTGTAGCCTTTATTAATGAAACTAGTTTCTTTAAAGGTTAAACTTAATTTTTGAATCATAAATGCGTGTGTAAATTTATGGATAGTACCAAGCACAATTATTTCATAAAATTTTGTTTAAAAGTAACATGAAATTCAAGAATTTAATTTTCAGAAAACGTAACTCATACTTCAGTAAAAAGAAGAGTTCCTATCCATGTGTTGATGTGCTGTATGTTTTGGCTTCCTTAACATAAATAAATTTGGAGATGTTCGTCATGTTTGTCAGTCATTTCCATTTTAGACATTGCTAGATCAAAGTCAAGAACTCATGAAATGAACTCAAATTGTTAAAAATACTTTGAAATGGCCAAAAAAAGAATTTAGTGTCAGATGCTTAAAATAGGGTAGATATGGTGAGTGGAAACAGAAATATTTTACTTTTTGGGCCAACTCAAATTGGTATAAATTTATCCATGTATACTTTTTAGCTCACCTGAGCCATAGGCTCAAGTGAGCTATTGTCATAGTGTTGCGTCTGTCGTCCGTCGTCGTCGTCGTAAACTTTTCACATTTTAAACTTCTTCTCCAGAACGGCTGAAGGGATTTTGATGAAACTTGGTTGGTATGAAGTACTCATGGTCCCCTACAAGTGTTGTTGTTTTTCGTCCGGATCTGTCAACAGGTGGCGCCACCACAGCCAAAAGTAGGTCACGGGGGGTACCCTCCTTTGACAAACTTCTTCTTCAGAACCGAAGCATGTATCGACAAACCGAAAGCATCAGGATGATCTAGAGAGATTTCTTAAGAAGTGTTGTTATTTTTGGTTCCACTTCGAAGTCAAATTTTTGACGCGTTTTTGACGTCTTTTCGGACTTAGTCAGAAATGCACATTTTTGCACTATTTCTTTAAATAACTCAATAAGTGTATGATTTTACACACTCATTTAGTACATATTTATCATATTTAACTTACTTAATGCTTTGATATGTATTTTATGCTTAAATTTTATTTTTTTGATTTTTTATGAATTTATTTCTTATGTAAAAAAGGAAGGGGGGGGGGGGGTGATTTTCATACATTTTCTGCTTCTTTTCTATAACCACTCTTCAGATTGTCATGACAATTTGTAGGTATGAGGTACTCATGCATGGTACCCTACAAGTGAAAGAATTTTGTCAAGATATCCACTTTTGGATTTTTAAGGAATATTTTTTAAGATTGTACATAGGTATAATGTATGTTTTCCATGCCCAATGCTTCAGGTGCAACTACAAGAAAAAAACCTTCTTTGTATGATTAATCATTTTTTGATCGACCTTTCATCCATAGTTACAGCTGATAATTCAACAAGTGACACATGCTTCAATGTCTTATTGATTGACCTTTTATGTGATATGATTCAATTATTTAAATTCTTTATACTTATTTAGAATTTTATTTTTAAAGTCGGGAACAAGATTTCAAAAGCGGCCATGTTTTGCCATGTACCTGAAGGTGTCATCCAAAGAAATAAAAACCTTCTTTGTATGATCAATCATTTAGCTCAATTTGAGTGACTTCCAATCCTTCATTCAATAATTATGAATTTGGTCTCGTTGGATTTGGACACCTTTGACACACATAAAAATAATAGAAAAAAGGGGGGTCATGCATACCGTTTTCTCACACATTCCACTTTTGTACATCACCCCTCTATCCATTTCGAAAATTTTACAAATTTCATCTATTTTTAAATCGATCAATAGATTGCATAAAAGACAAAAACAGGTTCAAAACTCAATTTATCCCGACTACAGGGAATGGTACATTGATTTCATGTGCTATTTTTAAATTTTCAATAGTTTTGACCAATGGTGTGACACCTTTTATTCTGCCCTGTTCACCAGTCAAAACTGAGGGGATTCCCCTCTAAAACGATTTCTTTGGATTACACCTGAAGGGGATTCCCCATGTAGAAATGTGATACCTTTAGTACTGCGATACATTTCAGGAGATACAGTGCTAACGGAATAGATTTTTATTTAATGAAATGTGCATTATACTTGGAACACTTTCATAATGGTTATCATTCATGTACTTGGAACACTTGCAACTTGTTATCATGCATAAAGTTTGCTCGAATTTCCTCTGTCTTAGACTCTCTTAGATGAAGTAATTTACGGACTGATTTCTTGAAGAAACGTCTAATGAGTAATCTCTTCCTCCGGATTTTGAGAATGCATAGGACATTTAATATCTGAAATTCTTGAAATAAATAATTCAGTTCAGAGTTCCTGAAATCTTCCTATGAAATGTTGGACCACAGAAAGCTGTTGTTTAAATAGAGTAAATAAATTATTATTTACAACCATAAGCCACTGTGTTCGACATCTTGTATGTATAATATTTCTAAGAGGAACACAGAGGCCTGAGGTTGTGAATAATAAAACATTTTCTCTCATAAAATGACAGGTTCCTGTGATAAGACATTTGGGAATTTTTATCTGTTCAAATAATAGATACATGATGAGTTTTTATCGGACCAAATAACTTTTTGTTGGCAAATCCTATGCAATCGATACATTTCATGAACTCTCTCCGCTAACAACTTGTCCGTGTAACAGACCTTTGATGAGGTAAAACAATTTTTTAACAGTAAATAACGATGTTGTAGGTCTGCTAGTTGGACAACCTTAACAATTTCATGGGCCTTTTAATTTGTTTCAAACTACGAAACCTAGAGAAATCACTTGAGTTGTTGAACAGCGTATGCTGAAATGCGACGCTCCTTCTCGCCTGTTGAAATATGCATAGGCAAGAAGCGCCGCATTTCAGCATATTCACTGAAAATTATTTGTTCAAGTGGCTTCACTGGGTCATGAGGTTTGATACACCATACACTGCTTTTTGGAAAACAAACTGGCCCAATTTCTGCACAAGCAGCACAACTCACTTGAATTGATAAATATTGGATTAAAACGATTTTAACTGTACGTTTCATGTATTTGAGATGAAATCAATACTATTCAAAAACATTCATAGATTTCAGTATACTTTAATATGAATAAAGGCAAAACCGAAAAATCTTTGTTTTTTATGCCCCTGGAATAAAAGATTCGGGAGCATATAGTTTTTGGCTTGTTCGTCTGTCTGTTTGTCTGTCTGTTTTCCGAAAAACTTTAACATTGGGCATAACTTTTAAATGGAAGCTGGTGATAGAGGTTTCATATTTCACATGTGTATTCCTTGTGACAATACCTTTCCATTGATACCAAAATTTTTGACCTCGTGACCATAACCTTGACCTTTGACGTACTTCTCAAAAACTTTAACATTGGGCATAACTTTTGAATGGTTAGTGATAGAGGTTTCAATTTTTACATGTGTATTCCTTGTGACAAGATCTTTCCATTGATACCAATATTGTGCTGACCCTGACCTCTCACATACTTAACAGAAAATGGCCTTTATACTAACAAAGATGCCGCCGGGGGCATTCTCGTTTCACAAACACAGGCTTTATAATTCCTGGCATGCTAGCTATCAATAATGAAAGGTTTTGTGTTCAATTTTAAATAAACTTAATTTATGAAATCGTTTCATTGTTTTATTCTTTTTCTGCTGCACATTAATGTACAATATGATTTTATTTTTGATGTTGCATAATTGAACTATACTAGCTGGGCATATGACGTTGGACCACTTTATCCGTCTTTTCAAATCAGTAAAAAAGTTATTGTTTTGAAATGTGGCTATTTCTTCTTTTTTGTACTTTCAAAGGTTGTCTGAAAAAAAAACTTCTCTGCATCCGGCAAAAATCTTTTTAGAAAGGTTGTGGGCTAAAATCCTGGTACTGGCACTATCAGTATTCAATGTCAGTATGTCAATTAGAGCGTGCATGGGTATCAGGTGAGCGTTGTGCCCCCTGGGGCTCTTGTAACTGGAAGATAGCCATGTTCATGATGTATACTTGGCGTCACTGCCTACATGTATGTTTTTCCTGTTCCTTATTGATTCCTTTATTTTACATTTCAGATTTGACAAAGACTGTCAACATAGGCACCTCACATGGAAAACAACCCAGACATGGAAGTCAGATAATGCCGGCACACGGCATAAAGTCAAACATGTCTGGCACAAACTGCAAAAAGACCCCACCTAAGATCAAAGCAGATAGTACCTTGTCTCAGAATAGACCAATGGGAAGAGTCGTTACAATGAGTAACAGCCTAGAGAGTCAGAATATACCAATGGGAAGAGTTGTTACAAGTAACAGCCTACAGAGCCATCAAAATGGTCAGGAGGGAGATAATTCTAACAAACAGACTATGTGTAATGGATATAAGAAGGATACATTGAAATTAGAGAGTAAAGAAACAGATAACAAGTCTAAAGCAGGTGATGAAAATACCGCTAAAGGATCTGAAAAGTGTCAAGATTTAACAAATGGTACAGCACCCGATCGGCAAAAGAATAGTACTGAAGACCAGACAGAATTGACCAATGGATTTGATGATAGACATGTGGAGCAAGATTCAGCCTCAAGTCAAGTCAGAGAAACTGATCATGATAGGAATGATATGGTAAACGGAGAACATAAAGAAATAGAGATGAACAGAGAAAGCGGTGTGAACTGCCCTGCTGCCAGACCAAAGACAATCTCCTGGAGTAGAACTGTCAAACATAGAAAGGAAATGAAAGAGAAAGGTAAAAAACTGGTCAGGAAACGTGTGAGAGAAAAGTTTGTCTATCCAGAGATAGGATCAAGTTCAGAAGATTCTGGAGAGGAATTCATTACCTCTCCAAAACCAAGAGCCACCACATGGAGTGGGTTAAATGGTGTACAGTCCACACAGCCCACTCTGCCCATACAGCCCACTCTGCCCATACAGCCCACTCTGCCCATACAGCCCACTCAGCCCACTCTGTCCTCCACTGCCACATCTGCCTCCAGTATGGAATGTAGTGATTATATCCTCAGATTCTCAGAGTGTTATATGGAGGACAGTACAGATCACAACTCAACAAATACATGTACGGAGAGAAATCGGATCAGCAGTACATCACACCATGCTAATGGAATCAACAGTGCAGATGCTGGCTTCAGATATGATCCCAATCTTCTACAAAATAATCTGATTTCAGCTCCGTTAGCTTTACCGGAGGATAGTGATGGATCATCTGCTTCCAACAGTTCTGAAAGAGTGACAAGTGCCCACACTGCCCACTTTATTGACAATCCCTGTGATCAGGCTGCAGGATCCATTACAAACCTACCACTACCTAGTCAAGCAGAAAATAAATGTCGTATAGTGGCAGTAGATCATGTTTATGTGGAGGACCATTTTGAAGTACCTAAGGTCAGTAATTTTGTAAACATTGTCCCGCCTGGTCCTTCACGTCGGTCGAGTTCCGAGAGTTTAGAGGAAGTCGGGGACTACATCGAGACAGACTTTCCCTCCCGAGCATGCCGACATATGTTCCAGTCGAGTTCCCATAGTTCATCACTGTCAACAGACTCTGATGAGGGATATGGTGTGAATGAGGAACCAAGACTTCCAGGGGATCTGGACGTAGAGGGAGCTTCTTATCTACCTAGTTGTGTTTCAAATCCTAATAACCCATCTTGCCTACATAATGTGCTTTCTTGTGATACTCATCCTAGAAACTTGTCAGGAAGTGAATCTTACAACTTGCATGTGTCTACAAGTGCTAATAATTCCCCTGCACTGTCCCCGTCAAGTACACTTGGTGCAAAAACAAACAAAGAAAATGGCTGCCGTCAGAGCCATACAAACAGACTAAACAGCATTACAGGAAGGAGCGAGGAAGGAAGTGATGTAGGTGGCGTGGTAGGTTCTGATTCCTCGTTGATTTATTCTCCAGACAATGATTTTGTTGAGTTCACAGATTCTGATGTGCCTGTATCTGCGTCTAGTGCTACAAGATTTTTCCCGTTCAGTCAGGAGACTGAGGACGATGTGATAGCCCCGGTTAATTATGACCATGTCAAGTATGGGAGAAGTCCCACAGATTACTCAGAGTTATCTCTCTTGAATTCAATACAAGGTGCTGAAGGTGGAGCTACTAACGATTTGAATATGTACGAATTTGACGATGTAGAAAACAACATGGAGTTATTTGATCCTCACTTACTGTCTGTAGACAATGGAAATTATCTATACCATGACATATGCAAACATGAAAAAGTACCGAGGGCAAATTTTCAAAATTCAGAGAGTAATAGGCATGAGAAGATTTATTTTAAACGAACATTAGAGAAGGAAGGTCATTCTTCTGAATCAGGATCAGTCAGATAACGAGGAGAATTTGGCATACTGTCTGCCGAGGGAGCAGTTATTGAATGTAGGGGAGGAGGTGGAGAGACCTCCACAGAACTGCGAGTCGTCAGATTGTATGGTGCTTGAGGACCTGGAGAACCTGACACATGCTCTACAGAATGCTGTTATCATGCAGCTTCCCAGTAAACTGGAGGAGTCATCGGGGTAGGTACCATGGATAACTTTAACTTATAGTGTTAGTTTCATTATAATAATCTTGTAATAAAAATGTTAAAAGTAAAAGAAGCATGCTGTAAATCATAAGTTTGAGGATAAATATTAATCTTCTGTACATAAATCTTTGTAGTGACAGTTCTGATGCCTCAGAGGACCCAATTTACGAGGATATAGATTTTATCGAGTCTTTGCAAGTTAAGGGAGATAACCTACATGTTGTAGATGAGGAGAATTCTATAGAATCTACTGCCAAAAAGGTAAAAACTGAATTAAAGCAGGTCTGAAATCTACTGCCAAGGTAAAAGCTGAATTTAAGCAGGTCTGAAATCTACTGCCAAGGTAAAAACTGAATTAAAGCAGGTCTGAAATCTACTGCCAAGGTAAAAACTGAATTAAAGCAGGTCTGAAATCTACTGCCAAGGTAAAAACTGAATTAAAGCAGGTCTGAAATCTACTGCCAAGGTAAAAACTGAATTAAAGCAGGTCTGAAATCTACTGCCAAGGTAAAAACTGAATTAAAGCAGGTCTGACATCTACTGCCAAGGTAAAAACTGAATTAAAGCAGGTCTGAAATCTACTGCCAAGGTAAAAACTGAATTAAAGCAGGTCTGAAATCTACTGCCAAGGTAAAAACTGAATTAAAGCAGGTCTGAAATCTACTGCCAAGGTAAAAACTGAATTAAAGCAGGTCTGAAATCTACTGCCAAGGTAAAAACTGAATTAAAGCAGGTCTGAAATCTACTGCCAAGGTAAAAACTGAATTAAAGCAGGTCTGAAATCTACTGCCAAGGTAAAAACTGAATTAAAGCAGGTCTGAAATCTACTATCAAGGTAAAAACTGAATTAAAGCAGGTCTGACATCTACTGCCAAGGTAAAAACTGAATTAAAGCAGGTCTGACATCTACTGCCAAGGTAAAAACTGAATTAAAGCAGGTCTGAAATCTACTGCCAAGGTAAAAACTGAATTAAAGCAGGTCTGAAATCTTAAGTTTGTCTTGAATCTACTGCCAAGGTAAAAACTGAATTAAAGCAGGTCTGAAATCTTAAGTTTGTCTATTGAATCTACTGCCAAGGTAAAAACTGAATTAAAGCAGGTCTGAAATCTTAAGTTTGTCTTGAATCTACTGCCAAGGTAAAAACTGAATTAAAGCAGGTCTGAAATCTTAAGTTTGTCTTGAATCTACTGCCAAGGTAAAAATTGAATTAAAGCAGGTCTGAAATCTACTGCCAAGGTAAAAACTGAATTAATGCAGGTCTGAAATCTACTGCCAAGGTAAAAACTGAATTAAAGCAGATCTGAAATCTTAAGTTTGTCTGAAATCTACTGCCAAGGTAAAAACTGAATTAAAGCAGATCTGAAATCTTAAGTTTGTCTTGAATCTACTGCCAAGGTAAAAACTGAATTAAAGCAGGTCTGAAATCTTAAGTTTGTCTATTGAATCTACTGCCAAGGTAAAAACTGAATTAAAGCAGGTCTGAAATCTTAAGTTTGTCTTGAATCTACTGCCAAGGTAAAAACTGAATTAAAGCAGGTCTGAAATCTTAAGTTTGTCTTGAATCTACTGCCAAGGTAAAAATTGAATTAAAGCAGGTCTGAAATCTACTGCCAAGGTAAAAACTGAATTAATGCAGGTCTGAAATCTACTGCCAAGGTAAAAACTGAATTAAAGCAGATCTGAAATCTTAAGTTTGTCTGAAATCTACTGCCAAGGTAAAAACTGAATTAAAGCAGATCTGAAATCTTAAGTTTGTCTTGAATCTACTGCCAAGGTAAAAACTGAATTAAAGCAGGTCTGAAATCTTAAGTTTGTCTTGAATCTACTGCCAAGGTAAAAACTGAATTAAAGCAGGTCTGTCTTGAATCTACTGCCAAGGTAAAAACTGAATTAAAGCAGGTCTGAAATCTTAAGTTTGTCTTGAATCTACTGCCAAGGTAAAAACTGAATTAAAGCAGGTCTGAAATCTTAAGTTTGTCTTGAATCTACTGCCAAGGTAAAAACTGAATTAAAGCAGGTCTGAAATCTTAAGTTTGTCTTGAATCTACTGCCAAGGTAAAAACTGAATTAAAGCAGGTCTGAAATCTTAAGTTTGTCTTGAATCTACTGCCAAGGTAAAAACTGAATTAAAGCAGGTCTGAAATCTTAGTTTGTCTTGAATCTACTGCCAAGGTAAAAACTGAATTAAAGCAGGTCTGAAATCTTAAGTTTGTCTTGAATCTACTGCCAAGGTAAAAACTGAATTAAAGCAGGTCTGAAATCTTAAGTTTGTCTTGAATCTACTGCCAAGGTAAAAACTGAATTAAAGCAGGTCTGAAATCTTAAGTTTGTCTTGAATCTACTGCCAAGGTAAAAACTGAATTAAAGCAGGTCTGAAATCTTAAGTTTGTCTTTTGAATGGGTGCTGTTTATATAAGAGTTGTAGAAAATCAGATACTTTCTTCCTGATTTATATGTTCAAAGGTTCCTAAAGCTATATCTTGGCTTTAATATACATGTAACTTAGACATAGACTTTTGGGACTATACAGACCCTGTCAGGTAGTGGTTGACAAAGACTAAATGTCGTGGTCAGCTAATACCTTACAGATCTGTTAAACCTCAAACAACTGTTGATCAAAAATCTATAACAGTTATTATTGTTACTGATTTAATTCAAAAAATAAAAAGAAAGTATTGTTTGAAAATCAAATTTAATATTAATTCTCACTCTGGATTAACATGTCTTTTGCCTAGGTGATACCAAAGTACTGTAGACGAGGGCAACGTTCAATAGTGGATGTAGAGAAGGTCATGATATGGAATGAGTATGAAGCATATGTCTTACAGGTCAAACAAATAGGCACATCAGCATGCGGACCTACAGCAGTTCTCAATGTCATGGTGAGTAGGGTCACAATATGGAATGAGTATTACAGGTCAAAAAGATAGGCACATCAGCATGTGGACCTACAGCAGTTCTCAATGTCATGGTGAGTAGGGTCACAATATGGAATGAGTATTAAGCAAACGTCTTACAGGTCAAACAAATAGGCTTATCAGCATGTGGACCTGCAGCAGTTCTTAATGTCATGGTGAGTAGGGTCACAATATGGAATGAGTATTTCAGGTCAAACAGATAGGCACATCAGCATGTGGACCTGCAGCAGTTCTCAATGTCATGGTGAGTAGGGTCACAGTATGGAATGAGTATTACAGGTCATACAGATAGGCACATCAGCATGTGGACCTACAGCAGTTCTTAATGTCATGGTGAGTAGGGTCACAATATGGAATGAGTATTATAGGTCAAACAGATAGGCACATCAGCATGTGGACCTCCAGCAGTTCTCAGTGTCATGGTGAGTAGGGTCACAGTATGGAATGAGTATTAAGCATACACCTTACAGGTCAAACAGATAGGCACATCAGCATGTGGATCTACAGCAGTTCTCAATGTCATGGTGAGTAGGGTCACAGTATGTAATGAGTATTAAGCATACATCTTACAGGTCAAACAGATAGGCACATCAGCATGTGGACCTGCAGCAGTTCTCAATGTCATGGTGAGTAGGGTCACAGTATGTAATGAGTATTACAGATCATACAGATAGGCACATCAGCATGTGGACCTACAGCAGTTCTTAATGTCATGGTGAGTAGGGTCACAATATGGAATGAGTATTATAGGTCAAACAGATAGGCACATCAGCATGTGGACCTTCAGCATTTCTCAATGTCATGGTAAGTAGGGTCACAACATGGAATGAGTTGAAGATTAACTTTGTACATCTTCTAATGGATTTAGTTTTGATATGGAATGAGTTCATAATAAAGTGGATGTTTTTAAATATCTTATATAAGTATATATGAGTAATGTACATGTAACAGTCATGATTATGCAAAATGAAAAGTAAGAGATTTCTCAGTCTTGGTTGAATGAAGCTGTTTGTAAATTATATGTAAACTCTACAGTGATTGTTTTGTTTTTATATCAGCAGCCTGTTTCACAAAAATTCTTAAGAACAATTTCAGGAATTTTTGTAACTTTTGATGGATCAGTTCTACTTACTCACCAAAATTTGCAATGTTTTTTTTTATTCTTTTTGTTTTTGCTGAATTTATTTTTAGTATGTAGAAATGATATAAGAAAGTATGATACAATTTTTCTAGAAAATCTTTCGAACATTTTATTGAATGACAAAGGTTACGAAAATTCCTGAAATTTTTCATAAGAATTTTTGTGAAACTGGTCACTGAAAAAGAAGCTTTATTTATCTTCTCTCTATAGAAAGCATTTGATTGTCAAGTGGACAAAGAAGAACTTGGGAAGAAGATTATTACAAATACTCGTATGGAAACGGCTCCAATACCCTACTATCTCTTCTCTAGATCATCCGCAGGTAAAATGTCATTCTTGTTATACTTTCAATTTTTATGTTTGCAGAATTTCTAGTAGCTCCAAGTGTCGGGCTTGTGAGTTTTCCTGAAGACTGCCATAACCTTTTAACTTTTCAAAGTATTTGATTATTTTTCACAAAAATTCCTTTCCCAGGTCTTAAGTTGTAAATCTGATCATTGTTTACTTTTAGGTACCACAGCTGACAGTTTGATTGAGGGGATCTACAAGCTAACAAGGGGTGCTATACGGGGCAGATTCTTCCATTTCTTTCCTGCTCGTAAAGTAGAACTTCTCAAGTGGCTCGGTAGCTGGATTAAAAAAGGTAAGATATGGTTTTAGCTCTACTGATCAAAGACCAGTCAATCTTATGCAATCGCTCTGTGTCAGGCATCCATCCGTCTGTCTGTCCGTCCGTTAAACTTTTCTCGTGAACAGGAATCCTCTGAATCTGTGAATGGTAAGAAAATAATTCTTTTTGCATTATAATGGGCCTATGGTCTAGTTGTGCACCTGCTGTTTTGTTCAAGTCCCTGACCCCTAGGGTCTTGGAAAATGGGTGTGGTCATTTTCTCATATATAACTCTATGTAACATAATCTTGTGAACACCTATTCTCAGAAAGTATAAATGATAGAGAGTTAATTCTTTTTGCAATATAATCAGTCTCTGGTCTAGTTGTGCACCTGATATTTAGTTTGAGTGCCTGACCCCCCAGGGTCTTAGAAAAAGAGTGTGGTCATTTTCTTCTATTTAACTCTATCTTATCATGTGAATGCTAATTATTAGGAAGTATAATTGATAAAGAGATAATTCTTTTAGCATAATACTAGGTCTGTGATCTAGTTGTTAATCTCATATTTTGTTTGAGCTCCATGCTCCTTAGGGTATTAGAAAAGGGTTGTGGTCATTTTCTTCTATGTTAATCTCATCTTTGGAACACAAATTTGTAGAAAGTATAATTGATAGAGAGTTAATTCTTAAAGCTTTTGTATTATAGTAAGTCTGTGGTCTAGTTGTTTATCTGATATTTTGTTTGAACACCTGACCCCCAGGGTCTTGGAAAAAGAGTGTGCCACTAAGATGAAGTTTACTAAACAACAAGGAGAGCTTCAGTCTCATCAGAGACTTCTAGTTATTTCATAGAGTTTCTTTAAGATTACATGTGGTTCAAATTCAGGGTTTGCAGAATGAGCAATCACCTAGTAACTTGTCATCTTTTTTTTTTACCATAAATACATTCTACTGTATATGGGAAAAAAATTTTAAAATGGCACCAAATCTCGATTTAATGCCTCTCTTGTTTAGAATCATTGCCACTCATGACTTCAAATGACATAGATTATTGTTATTTTAAAATGGGAAACAAAAGAAACTCTTGCAATGTTGCATCATGTCATTTATTTAGTGTTGATGTTTGTTATGCCTGCCTTTGACTTCAGTATGTCATATTATATGTACATGATTGACAATGCTGCAAGATACGCCTGTCAGGGAATTAATTTCTCATAAATTTTTGTTTGAATGTAATTATGTCAGTTTTAGTCCCAAAATGACTTGACCTGTACACATAATTTCTCATTTATGCGACCAAATGAAAATAAATAAACCCTAAACCGCTAAAGGCGGTATGGCTGGATTGCGAAGTGCTATTTTAATTGATATACTCTTTATCAACGGTATTCTTACTGTATAAGGAATCTACCAGTGATATATTAAAGCACATGATCGTAAATGAAACGTTCAAGGTCAAGGTCACAGTCTCAAGGTCTTGTAATATAGAATCTTTATGTAAAATATGATAGTAATTCCGCTTATGGTTCAAGAGATACAGTCAAGTCTAAAGTGAAAGTCTACCAAAGTTTAGGGTCAAGGCCACTAGGTCAAAAGGCAGGGTTTCATTAAAAGGTGTTGTAAGGAGTATGTGAGTGAACTATGGAAGCTTTACCTATTGTGGTTTTAAAAAAATAACTATACTTTATGTTTTTGTAAAATTGGTCAAACTTCAAGGTCATTAGGTCAAAAGTCAAGGTCACAAATTAATGGTCTGATTACAAGGTGTTTTGCACATGTAGTATAAAATCCCTACCTCTTAAGGCTCAAAAGATATGATCAAGGTTAATCTTTTTCAAAAAAAGGTCAAACTTCAAGGTCTAGGCAACTAAGTCAAAAGTCAAGGTCTCAAATGAAAGGTCTTATCGTGATACATATAAAAAAGAGCAAATGCCATCATGTTTTAAAGATGATATCATCAAAGTGACTTTTGAAAATGAGAGAATTAATCTTAAAGCGGCAAATTTACCACATGTCTTGACTTGAGGAATATTTAGCCTTCAGGTCATCTGTCTGTTTATCTGTCTGTAAGTCTCTTCATGCCTGAAACAATTTTAAGAGGCTATAGCTTTATACTATTATATTTTTATTTCTACATATTATAGGTGCTGTTCCCATAGCAACATTAAATTTACAGAAGGGAGTAAAGCCAGGATGGACAATTCCTGATGCTTGGCATCACCAGATGGTTTATGGAGTCAGCTCTAAAGGTATGCACACAAGAATTAATGAAGAAAAATAATTAACAAAGATAGTGATTGAGATAAATAGGAATCAATAAACACACATTGTCACCATATGGTTTGTTCTATCCACTCTAAAAATTAAAATGAGGAGAAAATAAAAAAAATTTAGAAAGGAAAGTACAGTCTACTCTCCATAAGTCGTACTTCAAGGGACCATAAAAATTATTTGATTTATCAGGAGTTTGACTTACTGAGCACATGACCAGCAATCAGGAGTTAGACTTACTGAGTACATTAACAGCAATCAGAAGTTTGACTTACTGAGTACATGACCAGCAATCAGGAGTTTGACTTAATGAGTATATGACCAGCAATCAGGAGTTCAACTTACTGAGTATATGACCAGCAATCAGGAGATTGACTCACTGAGTACATGACCAGCAATCAGGAGTTTGACTTACTGAGTACATGACCAGCAATTTGGAGTTTGACTTACTGAGTATATGACCAGCAATCAGGAGTTTGATTTACTGAGTATATGACCAGCAATCAGGAGTTTGACTTACTGAGTACATGACCAGCAATCAGGGGTTTGACTTACTGAGTATATGACCAGCAATCAGGAGTTTGACTTACTGAGTATATGACCAGCAATCAGGAGTTTGACTTACTGAGTACATGACCAGCAATCAGGAGTTTGATTTACAGAGTATATGACCAGCAATCAGGAGATTGACTCACTGAGTACATGACCAGCAATCAGGAGTTTGACTTACTGAGTACATGACCAGCAATTTGGAGTTTGACTTACTGAGTATTTGACCAGCAATCAGGAGTTTGATTTACTGAGTATATGACCAGCAATCAGGAGTTTGACTTACTGAGTATATGACCAGCATTGAGGAGTTTGACTTACTGCGTACATGACCAGCAATCAGGAGTTTGACTACTGAGTATATGACCAACAATCAGGAGTTTGACTTACTGAGTACATGACCAGCAATCAGGAGATTGACTCACTGAGTACATGACCAGCAATCAGGAGTTTGACTTACTGAGTATATGACCAGCAATCAGGAGATTGACTCACTGAGTACATGACCAGCAATCAGGAGTTGTGTTGTCTCCTTTTAAGGATCAAGATGCAAATGCAATGCAACTTAATGCATTTTAATGTATGTAATGCAACTCCATAGTAAGAAAGTATCAGTTATCTGTCCACCGATCTCCTTATAAGGTGACAGAAATTTAATTCTTAGTTTTATGGATCCGCCAACCCTAATTTTACCACAATTTGAAAAAAAATAAAATGAACTGATTGTACAATTTTTTCTTCCGCTCATCCAAATTATAGGTTTTAACTTTTCATTCTCACTTAATCTGTATTGTACAAGTCTTAAAAGAGAATGTGGCTTTGAAAACACGATAAACAAGCTGAATTAAGAGATCGTGATCATGGCACAAAACATGAAATTTTGAAGTTAATTGATTTTTATTTTCTTTTTATTTCCGCCTCCCACCCTATTTTGAAAAAATAAAATCTGTAAAACTAAAAATTAAATTTCTGTTGCCTAATGATCAAGCTACCTTTTATGTATGCAATGCATCCATAGCAAGAAAGTATCATTTATCTGTCCACCGATCTCCTTATAATTAATTGATTTTTGTTTAAGAATTGAAATTTATAAGTTGTTCGACTTATCAAGGTAAATTTTCAATGTAAAATGAGTTATGGGACCTAAAATTTAGCTCGACTTAACAAAAAGTTTCAGTTATCAGAATTTGAGTTATCAGGAGAGAAAATGCATAGAAACCAATGGAAGAGAAATAGGAGTTATAAAAATAGTTCGGATGAAGCAGAAATTCTAGTCAGCCAAGTTTAAGTAATATAAGAGAGTAAACTGTACACGTTTCAAAAGATTTACATAGTCATCAGGTGCATATTTGACCAATGTCTCTATGATATTGACATTGTTTTTGACCAGGTGTGTATTTGATCCAAGTTTTAGCTGGACTGCACTTACATGCAAAAGAGCCATTGTAATACCCCGGCATCGGCGTCGTCTGAACTAGACGATAATAAAAGTAAATGTTCAGATCTTGTGCACACAATTTCCTTTCCTATATTCATATTCTTTTGGTTCATTTTGTTAATGTTTAATTATAGTTTGTTTAATATTACCAGATGGGGATAAAACTCCTTGGGTGGGGATTATTAAATTACTTCAGATGATAAGGCAAATGTTAAGATGATAAGGTATATGTTAAGATGATATAAGGTATATGTTAAGATAGCAATATTTTGCCTTTAATGGCCAATATTAAGCAAAGTATAAGTGCTACATGTTCCAAACTTACTTGGTGGATGTATCTTTGATCAAACTTTCATAAAATGACCATGATCTACCTTTTCCGCTTTAGTGATTTTGCCTTTAAAAGCCAATATTGAGCAAAGTATAAGTGCTTCATGTTCCAAACTTACATGTACATGGTGGATGTATCTTTTATCAAACTTGTATAAAATGACCATGACCTACTTTTTTTGGCTTGAGTGATTTTGCCTTAAAAGCCAATGTTGAGCAAAATGTAAGTGCTACATGTTCCAAACTTACACGGTGGATGTATCTTTGATCAAACTTGTATAAAGTGACCGTGACCTACTTTTTCTGCTTGGGTGATTTTGCCTTTAAAAGCCAATATTGAGCAAAGTATAAGTGCTACATGTTCCAAACTTACATGATGGATGTATCTTTGATCAAACTTTCATAAAATGACCGTGACATACTTTTTCCTCTTGAGTGATTTTGCCTTAAAAGCCAATATTGAGCAAAATGTAAGTGCTACATGTTCCAAACTTACATGGTGGATGTATCTTTGATCAAACTTTCATAAAATGACCATGACCTACTTTTTCTGCTTGGGTGATTTGCCTTTAAAAGCCAATATTGAGCAAAGTATAAGTGCTACATGTTCCAAACTTACGTAGTGGATGTATCTTTTATCAAACTTCAATAAAATGACCTTGACCTTTTTTATCGGCTTGAATAATTTTGCCTTTAAAAGCCAATGTTTAGCTAACTATAAGTGCTACATGTTCCAGACTTTCAAATGGGATGTATCTTTAATCAAACTTTCATAAAATAACCTGGACCTACTTTTTCTGCTTGAGTGATTTTGCCTTTAGATTAAGCCAATATTGAACAAAGTATAGGTGCTGCATGAGTATACAATTGTGTATAATTACATAAATTGGAGGGAAAAAAAGAGCTTAAGAAATTGGCTGTCATTAAAGACAATATGCTATGCAGTCGAGCATTTATTAGATGACTCTGGCAACTCTTTTTTAATGGTTGACCAAAGTCATGTACATGCTTGATCAATACTTTAATGTGATGTTGTGTTTTTCATTATTTGCATATTTGATCATTACCTTTATGTGTCCTTCACCAGGTGTGTATTTGATCATTACCTTTATGTGTCCTTCACCAGGTGTGTATTTGATCATTATCTTTATGTGTCCTTCACCAGGTGTGTATTTGACGAATCCCCTTGAGATAGTGTCAGAGGAGACCATCATGGAGCAGTTGACCAGCGACTCAGTTCTCCTAGTCAGACGACAGGATGTGGTTAATAGATTCAGGGACTGGGCTCCATTAAACGACTTACTCCATCAGAGAGACCCTCGCTGGCTTACATTGAATGTGCTAGGTAAGATAGACACACTTGACCCTCGCTGGCTCAGATTGAATGTGCTAGGTAAGATAGACAGACTTGACCCTCGCTGGCTTACATTGAATGTGCTAGGTAAGATAGACACACTTGACCCTCGCTGGCTTACATTGAATGTGCTAGGTAAGATAGACACACTTGACCCTCGCTGACTTACATTGAATGTGCTAGGTACTAGGTAAGATAGACACACTTGACCCTCGCTGGCTTACATTGAATGTACTAGGTAAGATAGACACACTTGACCCTCACTGGCTCACATTGAATGTGCTAGGTAAGATAGACAGACTTGACCCTCGCTGGCTCACATTGAATGTGCTAGGTAAGATAGACAGACTTGACCCTCACTGGCTTACATTCAATGTACTAGGTAAGATAGACACACTTGACCCTCGCTGGCTTACATTGAATGTGCTTGGTAAGATAGACACACTTGACCCTCGCTGGCTTACATTGAATGTGCTAGGTAAGATAGACACACTTGACCCTCGCTGGCTTACATTGAATGTGCTAGGTAAGATAGACACACTTGACCCTCGCTGGCTTACATTGAATGTGCTAGGTAAGATAGACACACTTGACTCTCGCTGGCTTACATTGAATGTGCTAGGTAAGATAGACACACTTGACCCTCGCTGACTTACATTGAATGTGCTAGGTACTAGGTAAGATAGACACACTTAACCCTCGCTGGCTTACATTGAATGTACTAGGTAAGATAGACACACTTGACCCTCACTGGCTCACATTGAATGTGCTAGGTAAGATAGACACACTTGACCCTCGCTGGCTTATATTGAATGTGCTAGGTAAGATAGACAGACTTGACCCTCGCTGGCTCACATTGAATGTGCTAGGTAAGATAGACACACTTGACCCTCGCTGGCTTACATTGAATGTGCTTGGTAAGATAGACACACTTGACCCTCGCTGGCTTACATTGAATGTGCTAGGTAAGATAGACACACTTGACCCTCGCTGACTCACATTGAATGTGCTAGGTAAGATAGACACACTTGACCCTCGCTGGCTTACATTGAATGTAGTAGGTAAGATAGACACACTTGACCCTCGCTGGCTTACATTGAATGTGCTAGGTAAGATAGACACACTTGACCCTCGCTGGCTTACATTGAATGTGCTAGGTAAGATAGACACACTTGACCCTCGCTGGCTTACATTGAATGTGCTAGGTAAGATAGACACACTTGACCCTCGCTGGCTTACATTGAATGTGCTAGGTAAGATAGACAGACTTGACCCTCGCTGGCTTACATTGAATGTGCTAGGTAAGATAGACACACTTGACCCTCGCTGACTCACATTGAATGTGCTAGGTAAGATAGACATACTTGACCCTCGCTGGCTTACATTGAATGTGCTAGGTAAGATAGACACTCTTAGAAATTCACCTACTGTCAAGTGTCACACTTAGTACAAAGCTATAACAACCATTCATAATCATAAGGCATCAGTTATTCTGTCCCCAAAAATATATATAGGGCAGTATACAGACCACATCTTTTAAAAAAGCCTTTAGAATTTCATAATTTCTGCAAAGCATTGCCATAAATAGTGAAAAAAAATATGATGATTTCAAATCTGAAGATCACTTGTAATAATAAAACATAATGGGCATAGTGTAGTATCTTATATACTTAATAAAAGCATCAGAGGAAGATGCCTATTGATTTACAAGGTCTAGGGACAAAAGTCAAGGTCACAGCTTCTAACAGAGATGATGAAGAGTAGATATTGTGACATTTGCAGTACTCTTTGTCTTTACCAACATTTCAACCATTTGACAATCTTTCCTTTCAGGTCAGGTTGTGAATGTGCTACGAGAGGCCTGTACGGCACTCTATCAACAAGTTCCTCGCTATCGAGCCCAAATGACGTCACACATCACGATACCGGCAGCCTACAAGGCTGGCATAACGTTGTTTGTACGACAGAACACGGAGGTTGCACACCAGTTATTCAGTGCTCCAGAGCTAGAAATTAAGGACATCCCTGAAGCAATAAGTGGACAGGAATAAAAGCCAAAAAAAAAAAACAGAGCAACATCATGATATAGTATTATTTATAATAAGTCGTACATGTTCTATGTTACAGAGTTATTATGTTAAGGTATACATTATACTGTTTGTTCACTAAAGCTTTACACTTGGCTTGTAGAGTTCTTTATCTCTTTGTCTATTTTATTTCTTTGTGCCTGTTCCGTCTTTTTGTTATACAGTCACTTTTCATTTCTTTGGTATCTGATGTAAATGCATTCTGACGTAATAAAGTTCCTATAAAAATCTGTATTCAAAACAAGGGCAGTTACTCTGTACATTGAAAAGATGGAATAGAGATCTATAAATTTTCCTCATTGAGAATAAAACTTTAAATTTATAGGGCATCATAGGGAAAGTTTGATCTTAACAAGCCAAATTTTACTTATTGTCAGAAAGTCTAATCAGTTTTCTTGGTAAAGGAATTTGTTATCAGGAGAATTATGCAACACATTTTAAAATTTGATTTGATTCCTATTAAAGGAAGTCTTCTTTTTATTCCTTCATTAAAAATGTCAATTTATGTGAAATTTCTGGTTATGTATGTTTACTATATAGAACATGTATTAATATTATTCTGAAGTAATTCCCTTCATGTATAAAGAATATGTGCATATAAGCTAGACTGTGATAATGTACAGCTATGATAGAAAGATTAATGTATATACATTGTACATGTATATTATAGATTTCCTAGCAGCTTACATGTAACATTACATTTATTTACTTCTGTGAGAATTCTCAGTGTAACATTATACAATTATTGACTTTTGATGAGGTCTACTAGTGACTATACAGACCTGGTCAGGTATTGGTTGACCGAGGCCGAAGGCCGAGGTTAACCAATGCCTGACCAGGTCTGTATAGTCACGAGTAGACCAAAATCAAAAGTCAATAACTGCTTTATTAAATTATTAGGATTTTATTAACATTTGCATTGCAATGATACGAGAAGTCAAAGATCTAATACTACAAAAATCAACACATGGGCTGATCCCGAGTAGACTGCTCGGAGCATTAGCGGTCAACTCACTCTGAGGTACACTCTATCAAACAGCGTCTCCACCAATCAGAAATAAGCTAAATCGGCAGTAATTCCTGATCATTTAATAATACATCATACATGTGTGCACACATAGCATTCTGTTGATATTGTTTACTTGTCAAGTAAATACAATCAACTCATAAAAGAAACCCATACTAAAGTTACAGCATAGGTAATACCTGATCCCATACTTTTCATGATTCATTATTTATCCGAAAATTTCTATGCCTTATACAAGAAATCAAGATAGGTCATGCTGTATGTTTTATGAAAACTTCATATTTGAAATGGATCAAGTATGGAATTCTACTGATTGTTAAAAAGTAACACTTTTCAATTTATTGTTTAGTTTTGCACAGTATTTGCAGTCGGGTAGGAAATAATATGTTCTTTCTTTCATATTTAGCTTAACATATTTATGCCAACATATAATTCATATGACTTGACATATTTATGCCAACATATAATTCATATGACTTGACATATTTATGCCAACATATAATTCGTATGACTTGACATATTTACGCCAACATATAATTCATATGACTTGACATGTCATCTTTGCTTGCTTATCCTATGAACATGTATATGATGCTATAGAAATTGTACAACAATTGTTTTTATGTCGCCCATAACACAAGAGAGAGAGATGAGGATTGTGTGGTCTGTCTATCCATCCATCTGTTAGTCACACTTTCACATACATTGTAAATAGCTATAACTTAATATGCATTTTGCTTCCATCAAATTTGCAGGGATGGTCAAGCGTCATGAGATCTAATATCCATTGAGAATTAATGAAGGAAGATGAACATACATGTACATGTGTTTTGGGTCAGACAGGCGACTTGCATGTACCTGTGCTTGAACAGGTCTATTTTTCAGTATAAGGTTGTCTTTTGTTTTCTATTTCCACTTAAAAATGATCAAACGCTATCATAGGGTTGTAGGGTTATCCTAGATTTAAATTTAATAATGACTATCATATATGTGGTGCTTTGCTGTGGATACTGCACCTGAGTCTTGTTGGAGATCCCCTCCTTTCTATAATACATGGCATGTAGGAAATGGGTTTCACTTATTGATACATGTAAAGTCATATATTTGAATATTCTTCATTCATATGAATACATGTATTCTTGAGTGTTTGAAATACATGTAGTTTCAGAGCTCTCACACCCATTTTCTCAACAAAAATTGGGAAAAAATATCAATAGATTTGGATGCTTTCACTTGTAACTTTCTTTTTATAATTTTCCATGAGGTGACAAATTGGGAAAATTGTCTATGAAATGGGAAAAAAGGATACTACAAATGTATTTTGTATTGGGAATGGGGCCAGATATCAGCCTCAAATCAGGCTGATCGAGAGCCCTGAGTTTAATTCAACCTTAGATAATTCATGAGCTTATAAACTTTTGTACAATCTAGATCCCATTCAACTTCAGCACTTTATAAAAAAAAAAACTTAGTAAGTGCTTTTGTGAACTTATTTTAAAAATGGTTTAATCAATGTCACATAATTATGATTCTTTAAAGATGACAAGTATAATGCTATTATTTCATGTTTGTAAAGTCACTAATTTTTACAGCTTTTATCAGAATGATATTTGTATGGTATTTTATTCAAATGAATACCTTGGCTTAAAGTGACAGAAACATATTCTGCTTTATCTGACAACAATTTTCAATAATGTTGAAATAAGTATATTATCAACTGGTGTTAGGTTGAATCAGAAAAAATCCATGTCTCTAGAGGAAAATTGCTGAATTTTATCCAAGATTGTCCAGATAAATGGACATGTGTCATATCTTGTACAAATTCTGTGTACAATGTAAAAATACTGTCTACAATGTACAAATATTGTGTACAATGTATGAATGCTGTGTACATGTACAAGTGCTGTGTACAATGTACAAACTCTATAAGAAATAATAATTGTTCATCTGTGTTTATCATGCTTTGTACTCTCCCTGAAGAATAAATCAGCTGTGATAACAATGGTGTTCATAGTTACATAGTCCTGAAGAATAAATCAGCTGTGATAACAATGGTGTTCATAGTTACATAGTCCTGAAGAATAAATCAGCTGTGATAACAATGGTGTTCATAGTTACATAGTCCTGAAGAATAAATCAGCTGTGATAACAATGGTGTTCATAGTTACATAGTCCTGAAGAATAAATTAGCTGTGATAACAATGGTGTCCATAGTTACATAGTCATGAAGAATAAATCAGCTGTGATAACAATGGTGTTCATAGTAACATAATCATGAAGAATAAATCAGCTGTGATAACAATGGTGTTCATAGTTACATAGTCCTGGAGAATAAATCAGCTGTGATAACAATGGTGTTCATAGTTACATAGTCGTGAAGAATAAATCAGCTGTGATAACAATTGTGTTCATAGTTACATAGTCCTGAAGAATAAATCAGCTGTGATAACAATGGTGTTCATAGTTACATAGTCCTGAAGAATAAATCAGCTGTGATAACAATGGTGTTCATAGTTACATAGTCATGAAGAATAAATCAGCTGTGATAACAATGGTGTCCATAGTTACATAGTCCTGAAGAATAAATCAGCTGTGATAACAATGGTGTCCATAGTTACATAGTCCTGAAGAATAAATCGGCTGTGATAACAATGGTGTCCATAGTTACATAGTCTTGAAGAATAAATCAGCTGTGATAACAATGGTGTTCATAGTTACATAGTCCTGAAGAATAAATCAGCTGTGATAACAATGGTGTTCATAGTTACATAGTCCTGAAGAATAAATCAGCTGTGATAACAATGGTGTTCATAGTTACATAGTCATGAAGAATAAATCAGCTGTGATAACAATGGTGTCCATAGTTACATAGTCCTGAAGAATAAATCAGCTGTGATAACAATGGTGTCCATAGTTACATAGTCCTGAAGAATAAATCGGCTGTGATAACAATGGTGTCCATAGTTACATAGTCTTGAAGAATAAATCAGCTGTGATAACAATGGTGTTCATAGTTACATAGTCCTGAAGAATAAATCAGCTGTGATAACAATGGTGTTCATAGTTACATAGTCCTGAAGAATAAATTCACCTGTGATAACAATGGTGTCCATAGTTACATAGTCTTGAAGAATAAATAAGCTGTGATAACAATGGTGTTCATAGTTACATAGTACATATATCTTCAATGTGATAGTTAAACAATGTATAGACCTAGAAGGGGAAGGGCTGTTTAAGGTATGTGCAGATTTAGAAGGGATGAAGCTTCCCTTTTTTTTGTATTGTTTTTCCTTGTACGAAAATTGCTGGATTATGCTCCATTCAACAAAAGTTTATTAGTCAGTCTGCAGATAAGTGGCTTAATGTTTTAATTTAAAGTCTAGCACAACATTGAATTATACTTGAGCAACTACCCATTTGGTAGATTTAGGTTTTTCTTGACGGGAAGTTTGCTCAAAGTAATATTTTTCATGAACTGAAATGCACGATATAATGACTTCATTCTACTTAATCCCATCGTCCAGTCTTTCTGTCCAAATTTTTTATACACATCAAAATGTAACCTATCTTTACGTGATTTCTTACGTTGCGTAACACTAGAGTTATCCACTCTTAGCTGCGTGAATACAGATATTGACATGGGACTGTTCGATTTATTCACAAAGAAGCCTGTCTTCTGTTTCAGTAAGCCTCTCTTAATGGCGCCATCTGACATTGCAGACGATGCTTCTGTCTCCGTTTGATATTCATCCCTAGTTTTTGACACACATTCGGATTTGTCATTGTCGCATTTCAGAAAATCAGAATTGCACTGATGTAGAACATTCCTGCAGTCTGGTTGTCTCACATATAATATTCCTTCCCGCCAGATGTCGCTGATGCCGTCAATGGCAGTCAGTTTAGCAAGCCCCATTGGTGCTAAAGGCGCGTGACTTGACCTCCCGTAGAATTTTGGGTAATCTCTGGTAGGATCGATTCCGGATAATATTTGTTTTCTTCGGAAATCTTCCCAGATTTTATCGATAAATGAATGAAGAAGGTAAAACACAGGATCAAAAGCTCCGATTTCAATATTTTTCATCAAACCCCCCACCCAGACATGAACGTTGTTGTGTAGCTGTTCCAAGTTATAGTCGGCCTTAGCGTATGGGTAACTGATATTCCCTAAGTACGCATGCTCCATAAGTCTCGCTACATCTTGCTTTGTTATTAATCTCCTTTGACCAGACACCGAGCGCTTCAGTAAACCAAAACCAAAGGGCGTGGTCCAGTTGGCAAACGGACCATCGTCTACCACTCCAAGACCGTTACCAAAGAAGTGTTGTGACCAGATGGCTGATTGGGCGGGGCTTGTCATGTGGGCGTCCATCGTGCAGTCCCAGTAAGGTATAGTTATACTGGGTTCCACTTGACGTAGCGCGTTCTCCATCCTGAAAACATACACATAATGTATTCAGCCGTTTTCATATGATAATAGTAAATGAAAGATCAATTTATACCACTTTTCGATCCAGTTACCGCCAATGACACTGTAGTATGACGGTCAAGTGACGTTTACACGTTTCGCTGGAGGAAAATTTCGCGATTAAAACATCACCACGTTACGCTTTGGAAGGGGGGGTGGGTATTCATTAACAAAACCTTGAAGAAAGGATGTTACTCACATCAATAAGAAGACTCTATGCCAGCCAAGGAAAGCCGGTCCCCCGTGGGCAGCCGAGTTGGAGGACGGGCGGGAATGTATGTTAGCCAGGAGGTCGTATTTATTCAAGCTTACCGACTGAAATATAAAAATGATTTGGACAACTCAAAAGAAGAGTTAGAGGCGATTTAAAAAGAAATGTGTTTCTTAGATCAGTTCAATGGACTCGATCACATTCGTCCGAGTTTAGAAAAAAAAAATCGTGTCAAAATAGGGTGATGATCGGAAATGAAATTTCATTATTTTGTTCCATTAAATATCCGAGTCGAAAATTATTGATTGAATTCAATGACAAATCTAAAGAAACTAAAAACATGCATGAACACAAAAGAAGTGCTTTGAAACATGTAAAATTGTTTTTTTCTCTATATCTTGATAAAGATTTAGAGAGAATGGATTACCTTGTCGTGTTTAAGCGCATTAATGGCCCGGTGGAAAGTTTCCCTCTCTTCCTCGCTCAGGGTGCGATACTCCTTGCGTACTCGTCTCTCATTTTTGGCGGGAAGTACAAACAAGCTGTTCAGCCATTGGATGTCGGCTTTTGTCAAAGGGAATTCAAATTTGGCGCTTTCTGGAGAACGGAACATTGATTCGTTATGGACATCAAAATCCAAAGAGGGTTCTATTTTGATCAACTCTATTTCAGTTTTCCCGTTCTTTTTAAAAGGATGAATAAAAACTCCTTGAGGCTCGACTGTGACGGCGATACAAACGAGGACCATATTGACAGCAAATATTCTTCCTATCTGAAATTTCATCGTCTGGTCATAAAAATGTTAATTTCTGCAATCGCCATAAAAAAGTCTAAATCATTCTTTGATTTTACGACTACCGGTATTACTTTAAAAAATCAAATGTTACGGAAGATACTTACCATAGTAAAATTTAGATGGTCCCTTTGTAACGGTTGTTATCCATATTTATCCCCTTCTACGTGGATTAATGTACAACAAAAACACATACTCATTTGGACGGAAGGAAATATTTGGATGACTACCCGTACTAATCCACTATCATTACTTGGTATGTTATATTACGTTAGGTAACGTTTGGCCTCAAGGAAAATATCCAAACATACGTTACCTTTGGTGTCTGCATTGTAGATCGAAGTGTTTTTGAATATAACAGATGAAGTAAAATGACGACAAAAATATTCAACATTAATTTCTTATGCTCTGTGCGATCTAAAATTGTTTTCTTAAAGAAAAAAAAAGGGGGGGGGGGGTTCTAGCCTAGCTCTATCATAAGCAGACACCGGATAAGAATTCTTGTTGATACCGGTATTTTACAGATCAAATCATCGTGACCCACCCTTCACGTAGATAACCCCTATTACTTTTCCATGGGCGGAGCCAGGATTTAATTTTTTAGGGGGGGGGGGGGTCCTACAGTCCGAAGAGCCAAAACAAAAAAAACCAAAAAAAAAAAACGCAAACACAGTCGCAAGAAAAAGTTACTGATTGGTGATTGTGAAAACAGGTGACTGGAGAGCAATGGCGAGAAATAAGTTAAAAATCTTGAATTTTCACATCATAGTACTGTCAGTTCCAATATGTAAATACAACAAAAGACGAGCGATAGCGAGCCAGCGAATTTTTTTCCAAAAATTGGATTTAAATCCTTTATTCGTGTCTTTTTCAGTTTCTTTTCACTTTCTTAGTGACCTTGTTTAGTGACCTACCATGTAGGTGTAATGTATATGTGTTGTATATAGGAAAGTGTAGCATCATTTACCTATTAATACCCTTTCTCATGGTGTTGCTTTTGGAAGGAATAGTGGCCGAGCGTCAGCGAAGGCACTATTTACCTTCCAAAAGCAACACTATGAGAGAATAGTACCCATACAAACGGGCATTAGTAAGGATCATAAAAAACAACTTCTAAACAATTCAAAAAGTGAGAGTCGTATTTTTTCCCACGAGGATTGCATTTGTGTCTTGATTGCATTTGAGAAAAAAAAACAAACAACGTAAACATAAAAAAAATATATATAACAAATGAACATTCCCCATAGACGCAAAAGTGAACGCCCAATGGAGATGAGATCAGATTCCCGGGGAGAGTAAGCATCTCCTGTTTGCTAGCAACACCCGTCACCTAGGCCGTGCAGAAAAAAAGTCATATCCAGTACATAAGTTAAATTCCGTGTTTTGTTTTATAATCATAAGAGGAGCTGTTTTCAACAGACGACATAGTACATAGTCTTTTTGTTCAAAGTATTAATTTGGAAGTCATGAAATTAAAAATGTAATAATGCGCGCTTGTTTAATAGCTCGCCCTATTAAAATTTGACCTAGGGTGCCGGAGGCTGACGGATATATTGTCATATTCAAGACATCTGTTTCCATAGATAACAATAATTAGATTTTCAGGTAACAGATAACCTTGATGCAAAAATGTAGTGTCACCCAACAGAGAAGTAAAGTGCCAACGTTCAGAGAATTTTTTAATCATGTTATTTGCGTCACATGTCTATATAAAACGTTTCATTTTCATTTAACATTACAAAGTCATTCTAGTAGTAACTTGTAACTCTATTTATCATACATGATCTTGTTATCTCGGAAGCTGTACGTAATAGAACCTGTTCAGGAAAACGAGCGGGCCTCGTTTTGCTGAATATATATTTGAGACTGAATAACCGATCAGTACTACTTAAATGTTTATTTATATTCGAAATAAAGAGACTTGAAATACTTTTATATATTTATTGGCAATGTATGGCCGCGGTGGATATGACAAATTTGTGAATTAAAATTATGACAAATTATGAATCATATATGAAACATCAAATTGATTTATGCAAACGTTTTAAATATGATAATTTTAACTTAGCATGATAATAAATTATAAATTATTTTACAATACACATAAAACCAATTGTCTCATAATACATATGACGTCATTGTTTGAATCAAGTTTTCGCAAGTTGAATGCCGTGCCTGATGACATCTATCATCGAACCAGAAAGTTCAAATCCAAGAAAATTGACATTGTGTTCACAGCATCGCCGGAGAATGCCTTGCGAGCTGGAACGTAATGTACAAAATGCAATAAATCCACATGCAGAATATATATTGAATGGTTTTTACGCAATTGACATTGTGTTCACAGCATCGCCGGAGAATGCCTTGCGAGCTGGAACATAATGTTCAAAATGTGATTAATTCACATGCAGAATATATATTGAGTGCTTTTTACGCCACTACGCTATCAGGATAATTTTCCGCTAAATGAGGTCCACAATACCGCCGGTGAAAGCCTTGCGAACTGGAACCCGATGTACGAAACAGTAGATTTTCAAGATAGACAAAATCTTGCTTTTGTGTATTCTCATTGAGACACTTAAGTTTTGCTCTTATCTGGTTCTCTGTGGTAGTTCTAATTTTTACTGGAGATCTATTGGGGACTGGATCCACCGCGACGGGTCAAGGGGATTCTTCCGTCTAAAGGGGTCTGTGGTATATGGGTCTTTCTTAAGGGATTTGTGGTATATGGGTCTTCGGAACAACCATGGCGTCGACCAATCTTCGTTGATGTCAAGGGTAGCCAGTACGTCGAAGATGGACATTTCCCTAACCATCACTGAAAGATATAAAAACAAAATAACCAGAATTAATGAGTAATTATCCTTGTAGCTGAATCCAAATTGTATCCTTACCGGGTGGGAGGGTGGGAATTTTTCCATGGACAATCTAAAAATACGTCTAGCCGGTAAAACGGCTTTATCAAAGTGATTGAACCCCAGGTCGGTTCGCGCCGGGGTTAACGGAAGAGGGGTCATGTAGAATGAAATTAACTACGTACAACACCGAGATAAATGGAGAATGTTCGTAGACAAGCTAGAACATTCTAAATTATCTCGGAAGCTGTACGTAATAGAACCTGTTCAGGAAAACGAGCGGGCCTCGTTTTGCTGAATATATATTTGAGACTGAATAACCGATCAGTACTACTTTAATGTTTATTTATATTCGAAATAAAGAGACTTGAAATACTTTTATATATTTATTGGCAATGTATGGCCGCGGTGGATATGACAAATTTGTGAATTAAAATTATGACAAATTATGAATCATATATGAAACATCAAATTGATTTATGCAAACGTTTTAAATATGATAATTTTAACTTAGCATGATAATAAATTATAAATTATTTTACAATACACATAAAACCAATTGTCTCATAATACATATGACGTCATTGTTTGAATCAAGTTTTCGCAAGTTGAATGCCGTGCCTGATGACATCTATCATCGAACCAGAAAGTTCAAATCCAAGAAAATTGACATTGTGTTCACAGCATCGCCGGAGAATGCCTTGCGAGCTGGAACGTAATGTACAAAATGTAATTAATCCACATGCAGAATATATATTGAGTGGTTTTTACGCCACCTGATCTATGATCACGCCAACATATTTTATTAATGTTGGGGAAAACCAATCAATAGATATTCATTTATAAATATACAAGTTTCTTTTTGTCCTGTTAAACATCTTCAAATTCAATAGCATCAAATTTTGCAACACGGACCAGACATGCACGTTTCGGGCACCTTTAACCCTCGTCAATGATCCTCAATCTAACAATGTAATACGACCAAAGAGTGTGAATGTCAGTAAAAGTATTAAAATCCAAAATGTACCGAAAGATACACTTTATATTATGCGTTTCGTTGCCGTAGCAAAAGTATTTACCGCGTGGCACCAGAGATATAAGAGGAGCCCGCCGAAAGGTTATGGCTTTGGCTGGCCATGATGTATGAATAAATTCAATGGGCCGTCAAAAATTGTTTTGTTAGGATTGACCTTTTAATGCTCGATTGTTGTAATGATTTTATTTGACATCCGTTATTTACAGTGCATTAAAAATTAACGATTCCCACCGCGGCCTGATATAGGACAGCAGTCTAGAGTTTTTAGTATTATGATATCAGATCTAAATAATGGATAAATTCGTTTATGCTATTAATCTCGATTATACGAAGTAAGTCGTAAGGATAATTAAAGGATAGAGAGAGTTACTTTGTGTGAATGATGTGTGTACACCTGTAAATGTATTATGTGTCAATTTTATCATCGTGTAGCATATTTTTTCAGCTGATATTTTCAAGCATAATTGAAGCAATGTTTCATACTATGTGTGCGCTTTGTTCGTTTATCTACAAAATTTAGGAAGCCGAAAGCGATTTAAGAATTTATATATGTTACGGTGGTTTTTTTTTTTTTTTTTTTTTTTTTTTTTTTTTTTTTTTTTTTTTTTTTCTCTCCTTGTATTTGCTTTTGTTTTGTTTTGTTTTGTTTTTGTTTTGTTTTGTTTTTGGCTTGTTTTCTTTTTAATTAATTAATTGATTAATTAATTTATCTATTTATTTACTTATTTATTTATTTAATTTCATTTTTTTTAAATTTTTAATTAATTTATTTATTAATTTATTTATCTATTTATTTATTTATTCATATTTATTTATAGTTATTTATTTATTTATCTATTTATTTATATTTATTTATAGCTATTTATTTATTTATCTATTTATTTATTTGTTTTTATTTATTTATAATTTTTTTTTTTTTTTTTGATAATATACGTATGTTTCTCTTTATATATTCGTTCGTTCGTTTCTTTATGTATTCAATCCAGTAATTGCTAGTGATAATATCCATTCTTCATCTATTTATCCATTTTGTTCGTTTGTTATCCATTCATTGGTTCCTTCATTTATTCAATTCTTTCATTTATCTATTTCTTCATTTATTCAATATTATAGACACTCAATATTTGTTTATTCCTTTTTATTTATCAAATTCGGGTTTATTGTTTGAATCAAGGTTTGACCCCATTTGAGGTCGTTAAACGAAACAGGATTATCCATTTCTGCCGCATCTTTTTTCTCTCTTTTTCTTTTGTAATAATCAAAGTTTGTTTTGTTTTGTTTTTGTTTTGTTTTTGTTTTTGTTTTATTTTTGTTTTTGTTTTTGTTTTTTTTTTTGTACATATATAAATGTACACAAATATATATCACAAATTTCAAATATTGTTCACAAAACGTGGAATGCCGGTTTTTGTACATATATAAATGTACACAAATATGTATCACAAATTTCAAATATTGTTCACAAAATGTGGAATGCCGGTACATGGACAAACCACTTTCACAGAATCACAAATCTCAAACAAAATTGCTATTGTATTCACGACATCGCCGGAGAATGCCTTGCGATGTGGAACAACAATAGATAAAAAAAAAATAATGTTAATGAATAATAAAATAATAAATAATAAAATAATGTTAATCATAAAATCACAAATCTCAAACAAAATTGTTATTGTATTCAATTGTAGTTTCAAATATTGTTCACAAAATGTGGAATGCCTATACATGGACAAACCACTTTCACAAAATCACAAATCTCAAACAAAATTGCTACTGTATTCATGGTATCGCCGGAGAATGCCTTGCGATGTGGGACAAAAATAAATAATAAAATAATGTAAATAAATCATAAAATAATGTTAATCACAAAATCACAAATCTCAAACAAAAATCACAAATCTCAAACAAAATTGCTGATGTGGGACATCAATAATGTAAATTACAAAACTCTAATCAAAGATTGCAGTTACATATACAAATATCACATAGTAGAATGCCACTGTCAAATATATTAACAGTATGGACAAACCAAGTGATACCATAGTGAGACTCACGTACATTTTACATGTACATTATGTACATTGAAAATAAAAGAGGGAAGATACGTCGTATAAATACAAATATCATAAATCTTGTGATATCGTAGGCAATGCACATGATTTATTTTTATGAAGTTATAAATTAAATTTTTTACCGTAAAAATGTAATTTTTATCGATGCCGTTTTCAGCAATGAAGAATTTAATGAATGCTTCCATAAGTTGATGATTATTGACAATCTATATCTACATCATCATCATCATCATCATCATCATCATCATCATCATCATCATCGTGTCTTGTCGTTGCTAGCGTTATCATTATCATTGTATTGTTCTAGTTTCGTCTCGCCGTTCATATACCTGTATTATCTATATCGATGCTATCATCCTAATCATCCTCATATTCATCATAATCATAACAATAATTGAATGATTGCTTTCATAAGTTGAGCAGTATTGAAAATCTACTTAATCATCATCACCATCATCATCATCATATCGCTATCGTCGTCAGTGTTATCATTATCATTGTATTGTTCTAGTTACGTCCCTCCGTTCATATACATGTATTATATGTTTTTATCTTCTCTATCTATTAGTTTTATCTATTACTTAGTGTATTTACTATGCTTATTTATTCATTCTTTCATTTATTTATTTATTTATTTACTGGCTGATTATAATTACTTTATCTGTGAATTTTATCTATTAATTGCTTTGGTTATGTATTGATTGATTAATTATCTATGTATTCGTCTATTTATCTATCTATTAATCTGTATATACATGTAGCAATGTATGGCCGCGATTTGATGATGTTATCTTTGTACATGTATTTGCTTATTATACGTCTTGTATTTTCTCTCTCTGTCTTTTTATCTTTTGTCCTCTTTCATTTATTTATCCTTTTTTTTTCGTTTTTTATTTATTTATTTATTTATTTATTTATTTTTGCTCCTTGACTTATTTGATCGTAATTCCTTTATCCTTTATCTCCGTACGATTTCTATATAGGAGGTTATGATTAATTATATGACATGTTGTTTTGATAACCTCATCTAGAAATTTGGTACAAAGAAGGGTCGATTCTGTGTCCCGGGTTCCAAGAAGGGGGGAGGGGTTCTTACTCCAGTGAATTGCTCTCATATACCTAAACTAATAATGGTACAGGTGGACGTTTGCCTTGTCAATCTATCGTCAATTTGTGTAACTTAATTATCTTATTTTCAAATTTATATTTTGTGAAAGTATCTTATTTCTTTTCAATTAACTCTATCTGATTTCAACCATACGCGAAAAATGTGAAATTGAGTGATAATAGTGCTTTTATTACTCGTAAATAATTGATAGTGACGGTTCTGCCGAGCCCTACTACAATTTGTTTAGGTTAAATTCCGTTCCCACGTACATCTGTATGAAACACGTGCATTATTATCTGATTATAGACCGCTGAAAGTAAATTTCAGTGCCGAGAGCACGAATTTATCCCATATAGTATTTAGCGTATGAAATATACCAGAAACACTGAAAAGAAGTATGTAAATAAATTGATTGGTTCGGTGATATTTGTTTGGACATGATAGTGCACAATGGTGAATACGTAATAGTGGTAATCGTTAGTGATCAAATAAAGAATATATATGCATAAATGATATGAGGCACAAAATATGTATTATTTCAAGATTCTATTCCTTTATAATTACATAAGATGAATGAATGTAGGTTTGATATCAGATCATGCCAAATTATTTATTAATAACCAATCAAGGCGTTCTTCAATTTACATATAATAATAATATGTAAACTGCTAAAGCTCATAAATGATACGTTTACGGACAATTTAAAGATTGTTGGTCATAAGTTACTCGTATTTTGGAGTAAAGGTAAGACGTATATCTTATCAAAGATCAAGTAGTATGCGTTTGCTTTAACTGATTATGTTCAATGTTTCAATTTAAAAAAAAAATAAATATCGACACTGCGCAGCTTAATATAACATATCTTTGTGCCTCGAAAGAACAATTGGAACGATACCACAGCATTTGAATCGGTCCTCTTCAAGGGCTCAGCTCGTCTAGATGAAACATCCTCCAACAAAGGCACATGTACAAACCAAAAGTAAAATTCCCAAGTTATAATATCCAGCATGTAAGAAATAAAACAATTCAAGTAAGAAAGCACAACAATTTTTCCATGGACAATCTAAAAATACGTCTAGCCGGTAAAACGGCTTTATCAAAGTGATTGAACCCCAGGTCGGTTCGCGCCGGGGTTAACGGAAGAGGGGTCATGTAGAATGAAATTAACTACGTACAACACCGAGATAAATGGAGAATGTTCGTAGACAAGCTAGAACATTCTAAATTATGTTAATAGTTATCGTTAGTTCTGTGATTTCAGTTTAAATTTTTATTTTCTGGCATCCTTTATGTGTCTACGGAAGCCCCGGAGTGCCAAGTAGATATATTTTTAACCTGCGCGCACAGTTTACCATCCTACGCGCGCAGGTTGGTTTAAACATATTTTATTCAACGTAAACATTGAAATGGATCGGGCAACAAGTTTTACAACATTAAGACAGCCCTCTCCAAGTACAACACAATAAACACAACAAAATGTCACAAGTGGCATGAACAGATATGATGATAATTACAATATTTCAACCAATTTTGAGGTGCAGGGGAAAAGAATCCAGAAGGGTGAGAGTAAAGCGAAATTAAGTGGAGAAAAAGGGGAAGGGGGGGGGGGTGAAGGAGGAAATAATTTTGCCTGACTAAATTTCATACTCGAAAACCTCTGAAGTAGATACAGTTTCTAAAACCTACCACTTGATGAAACAAAGTCTTGTAATGCTAGTTGAATATGTGACAAAATGATTCAGCATTACCTAACAAGACATTAAAAGTCGGTATGATATTATTGAATCCAAATCCGGATATTTACGTACAGTACATTTCTTTCCTTATTATTTTATATGTGTCAGAGTAAATTCGAGCAATCACTTAGATCATTTTAAAGTAGGATTGAAACTGTTAGAATAATTGACCAATCAGATGCCTGTATTTTGTCCAATCAAATCACAGCATTTTAACCAATCAAAATAGACCACAGGATATAAAAGGCAGACAGCCTTTGAGGCAGGTTCCCATTCCGTTGAAAGTATTCCAACAGTACACATCGTATAAGCGAAGGTAATAGGTTCAAGACGTGACTGAATAAGTCTTTCCTTAGCCATAGTCATTTAATACAAATTGATAGTGCTAGGTAAAGGTACACTCGGTAATCTTAGCCTCATCCCCTTCACGTAATATAATGAGCTAGAGCTAAAGTGAGCTAGTAGAGCTGAAGTGAGCTTGAGTCAAGGTGAGCTCGAGCAGTGATAAGACTGAGCCGAAGTGAGCCCGAGTCAAACTGAGCCACAGTTCATTTTTTTTACATAAGATAAATACGGATAGGAGCCTTTGTATAAATTCGTTTTATTGTTAGATTAGGACTCGTTTTTGATATATTCCTTTTGTGTAATTGATATTGATTCTTTGGTGATCATAAATATTTCCCCAATCATTTGTAACAATCATTTGCATATATTTGCTCAGTTCCCTATCTATATTCTGGGGGTTCCCACTAATCAATGTTGGAGCAAGTAGCTCTATCCAAATTATGAGACGTGTGTTGTAAGGTTGCACGTTACAAATATATATGTTGTCCGTGACTGTAAGATCATCTTTGCCATATAGAAGTTGGTCCAGACTAATAGGTTGATTTAAAAATGGACGTAAGCGATTCATTAAAGTTGTTCTCTGAGTGTGATATAGTGGACAGTCGAGGAAGAAGTGGTAGACATTTTCAATGGGATAGCGACAAGAACATATTGGCGAGTTTGCGAGGTTTACTCTATATAGATCATCATTCAAGCTACTAGAAGCATTTCTTAGTCGTGTTAAAAGAATATTGTCTTTGCGATCACCAACTAGAAAATATTCGGGCAGGTTAGTAACATACGCGCACAAGTTAGTAACCTGTGAGCACAAGTTAGTTACCTGCGCGCACAGTTTATGAACTTGTGCGCGAAGGTTTAGTAACCTGCGAGCACAAGTTAGTAACATGCGCGCACAAGTTAGTAATCTGCGCGCACAAGTTAGTAACCTGCACGCAAAGTTTATCATATTGTGCGCACAGGTTTAGTAACCTGCATGCACAAGTTAGTAAACTGCGCGCACAAGTTAGTATCCTTTGCGCACAAGTTAGTAACCTGCGCGCACAACTTACAAACGTACCCACACAAGTCATTTTCCTGAGTATATCTCTGTATAATCTTTGGAACACCAAGCATCAGAAAATTACAGAAGCCCCAGAGTCCCATGTAACAATAATTTTTTAACCTGCGCGCACAGTTAACCATCCTGCGCTCGCAGGTTACTAACTTGTGCGCTCAGGTTAAACAACCTGCAGGATTAGTAACATGTGCGCACAAGTTAGTAAACTTCGTGTACAAGTTAGTAATCTGCACACACAAATTAGTAACCTGCGCACACAAGTAATTAACCTGCACGCACAGTTTATCAACTTGTGTGCGCAGGTTTAGTAACCTGTGCACACAAGTTAGTAACCTGCGCGCAAAAGTTAGTAACCTGTGCGCACAAGTTAGAAACCTTTGCGCACTAGTTAGTAACCTTGGCGCATAACTAAGAAACGTACCTACACAAGTTATTTTTCTAAGTATATCTCTATATAATCTTTGGAACACCAATTCTCAGAAAATAGAATTGATTCAGAGTAGATTCTCTTTGCTTAATAATGGCTCTGTGGTCTATTTGTGCATGAGTCTCTGATCCCCAGGGTCTTGGGAAAGGGGTTTAGTAATTTTGTCCGATTCAACTCTATTTGATAGTAACCCTCTCGGACTACAAAATTTTAATCATGTACTTCACATTGTGTATTAACGTGTCATTTTGCAGGGGCAAATAGCTAGGATTTTTATTTTCATTTAATACCGGAGGTATTTCGAGCTCTCTCTCCTATCCATCTTTCCATTCAATCGGCTACAACGATTTTCCGTGATTGTTTATACAACTGTAGTATATATAGTATCCGCGGGAAATCGTTGTAACTGATTAAATTGAAAGAGGGTAGAAATTATTGAATGGAAATGAATTATAATTAATAAACTTATACCAGTTATGATATTTTCTTATGCTAGATCTATATCTTTTAGTAGGACGTGTCAATGTAATCTCCTCCAAGTTTTCAATGGGAAACGGTCATTTTGGATGGGGGAGGGGGGGGGGTGTTTCGAGCCAATCTTTGTGAGGGATTTTGACTCTAAAGAAATATACATGAAAACAGGAAAGCTTTGTTGGCAGATCCCAGGACTGAAGGTTGTGACATCAACACTCCCACTCAAAATCTAGGCTTGTAAATTTCTAGGGCTGTTGCATGTTTTTATGTATTTTTTTTATATTAAATCCTAGTGGGGTGTTGGGATTCCAACTTTCTCTTGATCAGAACTTCACGCATCAGGGTCGTAAATCAGTTATTATTGTAGCCGATATCCGCAACGGACCTGCGCGCAAAAAGTAAAAGACTGCGCGTAAGTTGTTTAACTTGCGCGCGCAATATAGTAACCAGGTTAATAGCATTGATAGATAAACTGTGCACACATGTTACTAACTTGTGTGCACAGGTTACTAACTTGTGTGCACAGGTAACTAACTTGTGTGTGCAGGTTACTAACTTGTGCGCACATGTAAATAAACCTGCGCGCACAAGTTGATAAACCGTGCACGCAGGTTACTAACTTGTGTGCGCAGGTTACTAACTTGTGTGAGCAGGTTACTAACATGTGTGCGCAGGTTACTAACTTGTGTGAGCAGGTTACTAACTTGTGTGCGCAGGTTACTAACTTGTGTGAGCAGGTTACTAACTTGTTTGCGCAGGTTACTAACTTGTGTGAGCAGGTTACTAACTTGTGTGCGCAGGTTACTAACTTGTGTGAGCAGGTTACTAACCTGTGCGCACAGGTTACTAAACCTGCGCACACAAATTGAAAAAAAAACTGTGCGCAGGTTACAAACTTGTGCGTGCAGGTTGTTTAATCTGAGCACACAAGTTAGTTACCTGCGCGCGCAGGTTAAAAATATTATTACATGACACTCCGGGGCTTCCGTATGTGTCTGTAGGGGCTCCGTATGATGTATAATTTGATCATCCCTTGATACCACCATTTATCAATAATGCCATATATGAAATTGAAAAGGCCATTATCATAATACAGTCAGCAAAATTACTGTATACGCTATATCTACTACTAGTATATGGGTAAATTATCGCAACAATTCAGATAGTGACTCAAATGGGGGATGCGGTGTGTATACCCCTGAAAATCTATCAAATGAGTAAATGAAATACTTCTTTATTTGAAATTTCATTAAAATCTCCTCAAATTAATGAAAACATTCCTGTTTAAAAGGTATGTCATTCTAATTAACTAATCTGAACACCATATCAGGCACATGTCAAAAATGTTCTTGGCGTCCTTTGAAATTCGGGATCCGCGCCTGCGATTTCCATGCCTTTTTGAGAAATACTTACAATAACTTTTTTGAAGAAAAAAAAAACTTAATTGATGTGTGTTACATACCCGTAACAATACATGAATAAGACAATTATTCTCTATATGAATTACTTTTGTCCAGTGTCTGTCTATCTACCACACCACAAATCCTTTGATTAGTAAGTATAGGATAAAGACCGACGACTTACAAACCGCAGTTTTTCTTCAATTTTCCTAAATATTTAGTACACCCCTGCGTTTTAAAATGAAATCGACCATGCAAATTTGCAATGGTAACGATTATCAGGCCATAGAAGTAAAATAATTGTTATGCATCTCGTTAATTTTCTGAAAGGTACCCTGTATTCGGTCAAAAAAGAAAATAAAAATAGTGCAACAATGAGTTTTATTTCCATTAAAGTTTTTAGATACGTGATTACATTATAACTACAAATAAAGATTTTCTTATCAAGTGATGATAATATTTCTTCATTTTGTTCGTCAAATTCCTCAATATACATGTATTTGAAATGCATTTAGAATAATTGGTCTTCAAGAATCGCATTTGAAATGGCATTTTGTGGTTTAGTTTTCGGCACAGGGATTTATCACGCTAATACCGCTTGCTGTATTTACTATATATATGTCTTATATAACACATATATATAGTAAATACTGCAAACGGTATTAGCGTGATAAATCCCTGTGGTTTTCGGGATAGAAAAATCTATTCTTCTTCTGTTAACATTTGTCATAAAAGGATTCTTTAGCGGACTTGAAACACAATATTTTCTATTCTATGGCCGAATACTCATTATGATCAAAACAATTCACACCCGCGACCGAAATAATTTTCTTTTCTCCGCCCCTCATTGTTTTTTATTGACCTCCACACTTCATTGAACGTTCATAAAACCTCGTATATTTAGAATCGTCCGCGGTCTTTATGAAATAAAATGACCGATGAATAACAAAAGAATCAAATTTGAAGGTTTGTAATTATGTGATATCGTTATGTTATTTCACTTGTGGTGACCACAACTAAATGAATCTAAGTTTCGATAATAAAATGGTCAAGCGCTGTTTCATTGACGCCGACGAAGGTAACTTTTTATTAACTTTTTCAAAATATCATAAAAGTTTTCTTTGTAGATCACAATCGTTAATGGGTTGTTGCTGTAGTACTCCTAACCAAAGTTTTGAGTAGGTAGTATGGCAGTAACAAACCGTATATCCACTATTGAATTAATGCCAATTTTTGGAATTATAGTTTTGTTGTGTGTGTGGCTGTTTGTTTGTTTTCTTTTTGTTTTGATACTAGTATGTTTTTTTCTTCATTATCTTTAAACTAACCCAACTATTACTCAAATTTACGGGTTTTAAGCTGAACTTGACCGGCTGCAGTCTACTGATGTGGATAATGGCATTTCATTATCAATATTAATATACATAATGAATATGAAAAAAGAGAGACAGTAAATGAATCTGAAACCGTAGGGGACAGACCAGCTGTGTTGACTTTGACAGAATTTAATTTTTACTTTGATTGATAAACCGTTACTTTTTATCTCTACATAGTGGGGAATAATTTGGGATACAGAGCAGTAAAGGGCAAGTTGTCAACAGGTATGGAGGGATCCAGTTACTTGGCTATCCTGTTTACTGTGTTCCTTACACAAATAAAATATGCACAGAGTGCCGGGTGTCAGATTCCGGCGGACTTTCACGGTAGTTGGTTTTCCATGGGTCAGGCGGGGGAAGGCGTCACAACAAATGTAGACGGGAACGGATGGAAGCAGTCAACAGAAGCATCAAGACTTACCTGTCAACAGATACACAAAAATGACGTCACCGGTACCACAGTACTGATGAAATCTGAGGATTCGTCTAATACTTGTACGTATTGTATCAACCTCTTCTACCGAACATCAAACATCATCCAGGTACGCCAAGGTCCTTGTTTGAGAGGGAACGAAGGCATGCACATCACTCAACGCTGTAATACAGAATCTCACATCCCAAATGATGTCCTATCTACGTTCTTCAGAACCACTCCCCGTGTCGAGAACTGTAAGTCTACTTTTGATGGTCTGTATACATTCTCGTACGAGGCTGCCTCTGGTGGGGGAGGGGTGTGCAACAACCCTGGAAGTAGGATCAAAGCCTGCCAGGACCCTGGGTCTAGCTACGTAGATAACCAAGTGTTCTTAATGACCTACAAGAGCTGTCCAGATGTAAGCGCCTCAATGGACAAGAAAGTCCGATACCAATGTATGGGATCATGGTCAGCTAAAATGTCTGGTGTCACATACAAATTTGCCGCCATTGCTGATACTGTAGAAAAGGATAACAAAGAAAAATACAAATGTTTGATGACAATAGAAAACCAACGAAACGAGGATAAGAAAATTAGATGGGCGATGTCCCGCTTTGCTGATTGTAGTAGCCTGAACAGTATCTTCGCTGCTCCACTAAGACTAGTGTTAGCGCCGCGTGCTCTTTCTACCCCAATCACGCAAGCTAAATGCAAATTACCACCAACCTTGAAAGGAGACTGGTCTGTAGAGCTGGTTGAATACAATGCCAGAGTAAAAATAACTGAGGACAAATTGATTCTCAAACCTGACGCGGTGGACACGGAAATCTCCTACTCATGCCAGAGTAAGCCGGGATCCATCTACGTCATGACCAAAACAATCGAAGGGAAGTGTGAGGCAACCTTGGTATGTGTCCAGCTAGAACCAAAAAAGGACGGAAGTGTTACCTTTATGGTCGGAATGCCAACAACAGTAAATGCAAATACCTATCCAAATCTTCAGCAAAATGACTTCCTATCTGTATGTTCAGGATCCTTCCTTAGAAGTAAAGTATACAAACTCACGGCATCATAAGCAGGTAACCGTATTTCATTCTAATCGTAGTCGTTGTATGTATTCTTAGCTTCCCTCCTTAGCTTTTTGTATAATTCGCATTTTCCTTTGTGTTTGTTCTTTTATCATTTCTGAACAAAAGCCTTAGACATGAACGTACACTTTAATTCATCCTGATGTCATACTCCGATATCTTGTCGTCAATCCGAAACCTTTATTCTATTATTTCAGTGGCGCTATCTGTCCTTTATCTAATTTGTTGTCTTTTGTATGTTGTAATTTCTAGCGTTTCTGTGTTCGCAACTCCTCCAACGGAAATTCTAATGAATTCGCCTAACCTTCTCAACTTTTATACTGAATAACCGATGGGTACTTCGTCGTCTTGTTGTAGCTGGATAATGATCTTCCTATGCTACTTTATTCGCGTCTTTAAATTCGATAGCATCATTTAAAACTAGATAGATTTGCACCATGACCAGACATGCAGGTTTCGGGTACTTAACCCTCGTCAGTGATCCTCAGTCTTAACAATATAATATGGCCAAAACGAGTGAAAGTTACTAAGTCCAAAAATGTACCGAATGACAAAATGGGTGGGATATGATGCTACAGGACACATGTTTTAGAAATTTCAAGAAATTTTGGAACAGAAAATTTCAAGAAATTTTGGAACAGAAAATTTCAAATGCGTTGAAGAGACAGACGATCAACCGAAGTTGATCTAACTTGGCTACATGTGCCCTCGGGGACTCCTGGTCCACCAGCAGTGACACTCACCAAGTAGTTCAAATGACAAATATGGATAATGACCATATTCCAATACTAACTACAAAATCGATAATTCAGAAAATCATAAACCGAAGGCATACAAAACCAGGATAAAACAAGAACCGAAACAAACAAAGAAAAACCTCCACCATATGAAAAGAAGCGAATTACCAATATGGGAGTGAGACCAGGTGCCCAGGAAGAGTCAGCATCTACTGCTTGCATGCAACAACCGTCACTTCAATTCGATAGAATTGTCACATTCGGAAGATACAAGTATATTCGGTGGTTGGATGGTTCAAATGGCATAAGACAGAATATCGTCCACCATTCTGGAGAGTGGAACATCATAATGCATGACGAGTTCCCCATATCGACCGTAGAACTTCCTCATTGACGAGGTTAGTCGGCCACAAACGTATACCTGACTGAGAAGCTTATTTGTAAAGACGCCTAGCTCTCAGAACAAAATCTGTAAATTTGATACTTGCTCTGGCATAGCGTATCAAATGAGATATGAACACGCCATAAGCAGGCGATGAAGGGATGTTGCTACTCAGAAAAGGAAAGTTTGTGATGTTGCAGTTGAAGTCGGCACGTTTGTCATAGAGTGAGGTGTTCAAGTGACCATCAGTGTCGTAGGACGTAGGACAGCGTAGCCTTGAATGCGTAGTTATTTTGGTAGCGTGTCTATCTTAGACAAATCTTTGGTAGCGTGTCTTTCTTAGACAAATCTTCAAACTTGTCGTCCCAGACGACTTAGTCACTGTAAAGTATTGATACCTCTCGTCCCAGACGAGAATTCCAGCCATCCCATACGACAAAGTATTAATCCACACTCGTCCCAGACGAGAATTATCCAAGTGTTGTTGAAGTGAGACAAATTAATAAAGTTGACATTTTATTTACACTATGTACAAAATCCAGTATGAGAAAAGAAATCACATCACTACATCCCGCATCACAAATTAACTGCTTAAAGAAGCACAAGTAACATGTCATCCTAGCATCGCAATTTAACTAATCTGATATTCAAAAATCGGGGCTCTTTTTATACTCTCACTCAGGGATCGACCAGATGTAAACAAAGGTCGCGGCCTCTGATTGGTCAGTTGGAATGATCGGCCAATACATACATAATTAATTAGGGATCGACCTTTCTATGAATACTAATTAGGTTATGAAACAACGATGTAATTAAACTGATAAATAAAGCTATTAAAAGTACGAATACGGCAATTATTACGATCAAATATGAAAGTAAAGATATTAAAGATAATTAATACAAACAAAGGTAAACAAATGATTATGTACAAACAACATATAAAAGAGATCGGCCGCTGTATCTCGCCTGTAAACAAACATGTAAACAATACTTTTCTAAAACTGCCCCCCGCTTAAGTTTGACCCCTGGCAAACAAAAGTACAAAATATCATTAGAAAAGTATGAAAAATATACAACAATCAAAAGCAATGTCAAAATATTATAAATGTCAATAGTGCATCAAATCACATATTTGAAAAGTTCAAAGTTCGTAAAATATTCATAGTCTATAAATATCATCATCGAGGCATCTTCTTGGTTTACGTCCATCTTCTTTATCACGGGGGTTCCTCGTTACGTCCGTGATAAGATCCTTTTCGTCAACTCATCAATTTCTTCTGCATCACGGGGATTCCTCGATACGTCCGTAATACTGTTCTACATCCTGACATCGATATCTTCTTTATCACGGGGATTCCTGGATACGTCCGTGATAAGATCCTACATCTAGACATCGGTATCTTCTTTGTCACGGGGATTCCTGGATACGTCCGTGATAAGATCCTACATCTAGACATCGGTATCTTCTTTATCACGGGGATTCCTGGATACGTCCGTGATAACATCCTACATCCGTTGTTCGTCTTGGTATGTAAATCAGGCGGCTCTGTTTTGTAAGTCATGTTGTCATCTAAGGTCCCTGGGTTTATTCCCCATACGCCTACTCGGTTAAAATCACATTTTGATAATTAGGTGTGAATGGGGTCCTAAAAAGGGTACATGTGTACTAATTAGTTACCTGATTTACCTGTACAAGTAGAAATCATACATATTCATTTTCTCTATCTCTATCAACATTGTGCTACACGTGAAAAATGATGAAAAATATTTCTGATTCATTCTAAAAGAATGAATCTGAGAAAAAGTTATCTTTAAAGTTTTTTAGCAAAGTTATAGTTTAACTTAAAAGATATAATATACATGTTTATACATGCATTTACGTGAACTTCATATTTATGTTTTAACGATTGACTTTTTTACACAAAAAAAATATATATCCAACCGTTTTCTTTTTTTCTGCTTTTTTTTTGTACATGTACTACATGTGGTTTAGGCTACAATTTTTTCATGGGAAGAAAGTAGTATATGTACGTCCAAATTCGTTTGCGAAGGTTACACGCAAACGAGGCAATAACTCAAGACATTCGCTGTCAAGACAATAACGAATGCGCAGCATCCCCTCGCAACTGCATGATTCGACATGTTTGTCACAAGATTTTAATACCAATTCTCTGTAAGGACCAAAAAAAAAAAAAAAAAAAAAAATCCATAGGACCGGCATGTCACCAATTTGAAAGATTCTTGGTAAAAGACATAGGTATAAATCAATAACATCATTTTTGCAATTTAAGTTTCCAGCATCTATGTCTAAATTTTTTAGAATTTTGAAAATATTGAAAACAAAGCATTTTCAAACGACTTGTTTCCATGGAAACGGATATATCAGTCAACTGTAAAATTCTTTATTAAATCATTGTATCCTCTTGTGTGGATATGTAAGAAAAGAAATCCACTCCATTAATCGATACTCTTCATATAAGTGGTTTAGGAGAGGGAAAAACAATTTCAGAAAGGGACATACATGTATTTTTGACTTGAAAAGTGCCTACTTTTGACTCGAAAAGTGCCTATTTTTGCATGATTTTGATTAGTTTATAGCATGTAATTTTAGATCAGGTAGATGGGGTTCAGGTGCATTTCATCTTAAGAAAATATAAGTCACTTTTTTAAAGAGTTACATATGTCTAAGTGTAAAGCTATCAAAATGGTTTCCATGGCAACACATTATCCAAATATATCTAATCTGAATCTTAATTGATATATTTAGTCCAGAAAACGATCAGAAACATTGGAAAAACTTAATTTATGAAATTATGAAGACTCCGACACCACAACTTAACAAGCTTTTCAAATTCTTTTATGGGTGTATTTAGTATTCTGTGACGAAGATAACCTTTATCTTCCGGTGGAGGAGAGGGCGTCAAATTCCCCTCAATTTTGAATTTTTGAAATGGAAGTCGTTCATATATACACTTGAAGTTGGAATACCTTAGGCTTTACATGTAATACAAACAGAGGTTAATACATGTAACTAATTAGTGCAAAGCATACCCTTTTGATGGCCCCATTCACACCCAATTAACATAATGTTATTTTAAACGAGTAGGCGTATGGGGAACACACCGGTCCCTGCTATCTTTGTTGTTGGTTGAATCGGTAATACTAGTACTCGATCACTCTTATCACAATTTTTCGATTTCCGCTCACAAATTAATTCCGTTTCGAATCTCACAGAATCACACAGCTTCCTTGAAGATGTATCACGTTTTCGCACACAACTTGACGGTTTTATTTCCTCGCGTCTATTAATTACAAAAACAGAATTTATGCAACTGCTCTTTTCCCTTGGAGTATTTCTCCTTTCTTCACACTTTTCACACGCGCACTCGTATTTATGCACATGTCTTCTTAAACGTGGCCAATAATACTGACTAGCATTCACTTTGGCGTACGTTCTTCTGACTCCTACATGATCTGTCGTAGATGAATTATGCATATGCCACAATACAACGTCACGTAATGTCTGAGGAACACAAATTCTCAGCCTCTCACCGTTTCCGTCAATCCACTTGATACACAATACGCCATTTGATACGCACAATGTATTCCACCTTGAATAGTAAAACTTATATTCAAATCCCTTTGCGTATAATGATTCACACGGCTGTCTATTACTTCCATTCTCGATAATACGTAGAAAATCACACAGATCTTTGTCACTTCGTTGATGTTTACGTATGTTCTCAAACGACAACACTTCCGATAGTGGTTTTGTTCGCGTGGCTTTCGTTGGTCTTCTTCTTCTTCTTCGTTTCGCGTTTTTGTTAGATCGCAAATTAGAGTCGATTTGATATGCCACTTTTGAACTACACAACTTCGATCCATTTGAATCGCCTCTTTGAATCTTCTACTACTTTGGGTCTCGGATATATATCCTGAACAGTTTTCGAATCGAAACGTCTGTAATCTACACATAATTTCCATCTTTTATCTATCGTTTGCACAACCACGAGTGGCGCTGACCACGGGCTTAACGATTCTTCAATCACTCTCTGCTTCACCTCAGTGTCCAATCTCTCTTTCTTGAAAATAGGAACTCTCCGGACTTGTTCCTTAAAATTTGCTCGCTCCGGCGGTTTATCTGGGTAAGCGAACATGCGTTTTCGCTCGCGTAGAATTTTACACTTTCGAATCTTTTAAGCTTCATCTGTTGAAAGATTTCTACATCCATAATATACACCGCTTACAAACTCTGGCAATTCTTTCGAATTCTCATTCTCCTGAATACGACACACGGACTCCTGTTCCAATGGATCAATGATAAAATTAACTGGTGCCAATATCGCTATTTGTGTATTCCCCTTGATGCATATTTCTCGGTCACCACGGTTAAAACGCGCACATACAACACATTGTTTTTCGCGTTCACAAGCACATGTGCTAACACTAATCCATATGTATGGATAAACCTTTTCAAAGGCACTAATATTCCCTCGCTGATATCAGATTCACAATTTAGTTTCGAACTCGAAACACATTCATGTTTCGGCGGTACCACACTATCTCCAATAGTTACAACATTACAACCACGCCCTTCCTCGGCAAATGACATTTCACAAAATACTAAAGAATCACTGCGATATTCCCACTGGCACTTATACTTCGTCATAAAATCTTGTCCTAGTAGATTACTCTTCACGCCTCCTACATATACTCGAAAATAAATATTCACATCACCAAATGTTAGTAGCATCCTTGCAGTCCCTAACGGCTTTAATTCACTTCCGTCCGCTGTTTCGAATTTTCGTAATGCGCTCTCTAGTACAGGTCTGTGCCCTGGGATGATACTGTAATAAACATCCTCGGTAATAAATGCATTCATTGAACCTGTGTCAATTTTCAACTCTAATTGTGTCCCTTTTACTAATCCATTTACTCTCATTCCACGTTTTCCTTTCACATTAATTTCACTCACATTTGAATGCATAAACTCGATCCGTTTTACGTTGAAAATCACTGGGTAAATGGCTGTCCGTTTGTGTCCCCTTACATAAAACACTTGTTTTCACATCTGTACTAGGCCTCGTTGGTGCACTGACCGACGCATGGCCTACTGCCTCGGTCCGTTCATGTTTAAAGGTCTCTGTCTGTACGTGTTACGTCCATTTCCACTTTTTGTAGGGCAATTTTGGTATGAATGGTCGGGCGTTTTGCACTTATAACAGTATCTCTTCGATCCGTTGTACTCTCGCCTTTCAGATTTCACTTCTCCGTTAATATTAGTCGTTTCGCGAGGTTTGTTCACTCCAAAAACAGGTGGTTTATATTCACGTTTTGACTTCCTATTTTCAGTCAAACGAATACCCTCTTCCTGCATAGACGCCGTTATTGCATCCTGTAAACTTTTCGGTCTCGTACGTTTCACTGCGAGTCTAAAATCCTCGTCAACACTACAATTATCCATTAAAGTTTTCATACTACTTTCTTGTACATATTCTCTATCATTAGGGTACGCTCAACGGTATAAATCCTCTATAGCCTGACCAAAATCACGGAATGACTCAGAATCTCGTTTTCTACGCAGTTTGGTTTCGGCCACATAACTTTCTTTCATTGCACGGTGTCCAAATCGTTCGTCTAAAGCACTATTCAAACTAGCATAATCACTACGTTGAAAATCCGACAATCCGTACGCATATGTTTCGGCCTGACCACGTAACACAGTAAATAACACTTTTCGTTTTCTCTCGTCACTCCACAGATTAAATTCTGCTATATTCTCAAAATAACGAATAAATTCGCTCCAAATGTCGTCACCGTCGTCCTTAAACGTTCGTTTTACACCAATTTGAGTGACTGTACGTTTGTCATCACGAGTAGCGTCCCTTGGTTGATACTGATCGCTTGTAAAAGTATCAGGTGAGCGAAACGTCACATTTCTCCTCGGTTCACGTTTAGGAGTCGATCTCCTAGTATTTGGATTGTTAGGAGTCCGTTTAGTGTTTCTGGACACTAGTTTCACAATTATGCTCACGAGAATAATGCACAAAATACACAAACCACCAGAAATCAAAATTTCCTTTGTCAGACACAGTAACATATATCCGGGAAAATACTGATATCACGCAACAGTACCCCACTTCCTAGGAAAATTGTCACAATCCACATAGCGACAAATTTACACCAACCGGGTTCTGTTGTGTATTCGTCCGTTAATTGATCACTAAAATGACCAGGTAAAGGTGTGCTCGTATAATTAGGCACATTCCCTACACCTTTCACACATGTCAAGTCTTCATCGGCGTTTTCAAACTCTTTTAGTAAATTCCGTGGCACTGTTGACGGCGTTTCTCTGATTGGACGTTCCGGCATCCTGGGCGTGTCACTAATTATTTGATCTGACACTCCCTCTGTGGTGTCCATGTCGCGAGGGGTATAAGAGGTTTTATCCCCAGTAAACATGATATCGATAATTACAAAAGAGTGAACAATCAACGCAAACACTACACACAACTCCACAATTGGTTTTTTTTACGACGGGCACAAAAAAATTATATACACTAAGATAACAAACATTCGCACAGAAAATTATATGAAATAACATATAAACACGTTATCCTACAGAAAATATTTACACACTGAAAAATCCTCGAATTTGCACGTCACACTGAACTTTAAGATTCACGTATATTTCCGCCACACACTTCACATTTCTTTGTACGGTCACTGTACAAGCACTTCGGGAAAACTGCAAAACAATTTTTACACTCTACTCTGGTATTTGCACACACTGTTCTCACAAAATGCCAGAACCCTTTGTCAGTAATATCATACACTCGCACTAGAACTTTTTCACTCTCCATTTTTTTTCACAAATCGTCGAGTAACACAGAAATAAATCACGTAAATCACGCACTATAAATTGAACACAACACTCGGAAAATAAATAACATACACGATACTGATCACAACACAAAATAAGTCGCGCACAAATAAACACTGAATATTCGCAAATTAACACAGAAAAATAATCGCGCACTTCTTACATAAAATTTTCACTTAACACGTAAGTCACAAAATTAACACACGGAATATACACAAAACGCGCACTACACACGGTATAAATTCCACAATGAATCGCGCACTACACACGGTATAAATTCCAAAATGAATGGCGCACACACTGTAAATCCCAAGGTAAAAACCTGAAATTTGAAAATACTGCAAAAGAAAATTCGGCGTTAGCAAATAATAAAATTATGTAAGCACTATACTTTACCGTTTGAGAATTCAATACTTTACCTTCAAAATCCACTAATAAAATTTTCACACACAGAAAAATAAATGCACAATAAAATCCAGTAAATTCTATCCCGCCAAGCTGCCAACCACTTGTAGCGTAGCCTTGAATGCGTAGTTATTTTGGTAGCGTGTCTATCTTAGACAAATCTTTGGTAGCGTGTCTTTTTTTATTTTCGTGCGTGAACACCGACGGCGGGTGCGGCTAGCCAACAGGGGATGCTTACTCCTCCCGGGCACCTGGTCCCACCTCTAGCTTGCTAGGGGTCCGTCGATGCTCAATTAGGTGCTCTATTGTGAGTGCTGTTGAGATTATCGTCAGGATCTTCTTAAACTCATTTGTGTCAAACTAATGCCCTTTGCCGTGTGGAGCCCGTAAAAAAGTTCCCCGCGAGGGGTTTGACAGAAAGTGTTTTGAATATTTTTCCCTGACATTGTTGCCATAGCACTTTCTATATTGAGGTGGCCTCAGACAGTGCATGTATTTTATATATTAATCCTTTTATTTTCGTGCGTGAACATCGACGGCGGGTGCGGCTAGCCAACAGGGGATGCTTACTCCTCCCGGGCACCTGGTCCCACCTCTAGCTTGCTAGGGGTCCGTCGATGCTCAATTAGGTGCTCTATTGTGAGTGCTGTTGAGATTATCGTCAGGATCTTCTTTAACTCATTTGTGTCACACTTATGCCCTTTGCCGTGTGAAGCTCGTAAAAAAGTTCCCCGTGAGGGGTTTGACAGTAAGTGTTTTGAATATTTTTCCCTGACATTGTTGCCATAGCACTTTCTATATAGAGGTGGCATCAGACAGTGCATGTATTTTATATATTAATTCTTTTTTATTTTCGTGCGTGAACACCGACGGCGGGTGCGGCTAGCCAACAGGGGATGCTTACTCCTCCCGGGCACCTGGTCCCACCTCTAGCTTGCTAGGGGTCCGTCGATGCTCAATTAGGTGCTCTATTGTGAGTGCTGTTGAGATTATCGTCAGGATCTTCTTTAACTCATTTCTTAGACAAATCTTCAAACTTGTCGTCCCAGACGACTAAGTCACTGTAAAGTATTGATACCTCTCGTCCCAGACGAGAATTCCAGCCATCCCATACGACAAAGTATTAATCCACACTCGTCCCAGACGAGAATTATCCAAGTGTTGTTGAAGTGAGACAAATTAATAAAGTTGACATTTTATTTACACTATGTACAAAATCCAGTATGAGAAAAGAAATAACATCACTACATCTCCTTTAGCATCACAAATTGACTACTTAAAGAAGCACAAGTAACATGTCATCCTAGCATCGCAATTTAACTAATCTGATATTCAAAAATCGGGGCTCTTTTTATACTCTCACTCAGGGATCGACCAGATGTAAACAAAGGTCGCGGCCTCTGATTGGTCAGTTGGAATGATCGGCCAATACATACATAATTAATTAGGGATCGACCTTTCTATGAATACTAATTAGGTAATGAAACAACGATGTAATTAAACTGATAAATAAAGCTATTAAAAGTACGAATACGGCAATTATTAATATCAAATATGAAAGTAAAGATATTAAAGATAATTAATACAAACAAAGGTAAACAAATGATTATGTACAAACAACATATAAAAGAGATCGGCCGCTGTATCTCGCCAGTAAACAAACATGTAAACAATACTTTTCTACAATTATGTCCAGATAGGATGCTGAATTATTTGTCTCTGTGGTTTCTTTGACTTCAAGCTCCGAACGATAGATTGTGCTGAGGTAATCCGCGAATTTTGGATTATAGATCTGTTCCCTTCAGAGACCAAAGATTGAATGAATTCAGCTTCTTACGAGTAAAGAAAAATGTCGGCAAGGAGAGGGGCACAATTTGTTCCCATAAGTATCCCGACAATTTGCTGGAAGACCTTTCCTCCAAATACCACAAAAATGTTGTCGATCAGGAAGTTTAACATCTGAATAATATCTGCTTCAGTGTACTTATTTTTAGAATCAGACTTTTCTTTAACAAAATAGGTTTTGTCATAAGTAACAACAATGAATTTATATTTGTGATTGCCGTTCTTGCTTGTAAACGCATTACTTATGATTTTTGCGAGTCTTTCTTTCAATTTAGAATGTGGGATTGTTGTGTAAAGTGTCGAAAAATCAAAGGCTTTGATCGAATGGACTCTATTGAATTGAGTGGATTTCAGATGTTCTAAAAGTTCCTTGGAATTCTTTAAAATCCACATCTGGTTAATACCGCTTCGGAAATATATCGTCGAACAATATTTTTGAAGTCCAGATTTAATTTCATTTAAAACTTTGGTGAGTAAGATCGATACAGATTTGGCTGAACATTTTGAGGACATATGTTAAATGTATTCAAATTTAATAGCATCATTTAAGAACAGATTAATTTTCAGCATGGACTAGACATGCACATTTCGTGTACTTATCACTCGTCAGTGATCATCAATTTAAACAATGTAGTATGGCCAAAGAGTATGAAAGTTATCATGTCCAAAAATGTACCGAAGGACGTAGTAGGATGGATGGGATATGATGCGTCAGGACCCACGTGTTAGATTTCAAGAAATTTTATAACAGATATTTTCGAATGCGTTGAAGAAACGATCAACCGAAGTTGATCGAACTTAGTTACATGTGCCCTCGGGGACTCCTGGTCCACCAGCAGTGACACTCACCAAGTGGTTCAAATCTAAACGTCTTCAAATTCAATAGCATCATTTAAGAACAGATTAATTTTCAGCATGGACCAAACATGTCCGTTTCGAGTACTTAACCCTCGTCAGTGATCCTCAATCTAAACAATGTAATATGGCCAAAGAGTATGAAAGTTATTATGTCCAAAAATGTACCGAAATGTACCAAAAGACTTAGCAGGATGGATGGGATATGATACTTCAGTATGTCTTCAATACTTTTATTTACTTAGGACAATTATGATATGGTTTTACATGTTTATTGAATTAAACCTCGCTTAAAACCTCTGTAATTTATATATATTTCTTCGTTACAGGTTCGAGATTCAATCCATGAGTTCAGATTGACAGAAGAATAAAAAAATTGCACACTTCACTTCATGCTTCATTTTCGTTCTTTACAACATCAATATATACATGTAAATATAAGAAACAATTATGTTCCCAGCGCAGATATTTAGAATGCATCACTTCGCTGTGTTTTCAGGGAGCACTGGCATTAGACATTTTTAGACAGTAGAGAATCCGCAATAATCACTTAATCAATTTCAAAAAAATCAAACTTCAATTATGCATTTGTCTCAGCACCCCACTTTAGGGGGTGGACAGAGTGAACGAAAAGATCTTTATGATCCACATCTGATTGAAAAGAAGGTAAAGATGTCTTGTTTGGTGATATTTACAGCCATTCAGTTGTCACACTTGTTTCACGTTGCAGTGTGGCGCAGTTAAAATCGTTCCCCGTGACTTGATGTTTGTCAAGTGTATTAATTACTTCTTTCCAGCTCTGTCACCCGAAAGAAGCTTTGTTTTGGCATTTTATCAATGTGACATCATGCATATTTCTTTTTGCTATTTCGGAAACTAGCCATTTTACCGATAAATATAATCGAAATTAAAGGAGTTTAACATCTTAGCACGCTATTTTGAACATATATATTTTATTTGGATATGTTACTGAATCGACCCTACAGGAAATTTGGAGCCGCGCACACTCTGTAATGTAAATGTACAAATCTAGCTTCAAAAAATTAAAGAGGGCGCTACTGAAATGAATTCTGGTGGCTCCACTGGAAGCATCACTAATGAGAGTTTAATATTCGAAACACGTGCCTGGTGCATGGAAATTGGTTTGGAATTTTCTTCAAGAAGGTATAGAGTTGGAACCCTTCTACATTATAGCAATTCAGAATGTCACTGATGATTCTGGAATGAGGGATATAAGATTCCCGTTATCATGAGACTCGGTTTTAATTCCCAAAGAAAACATCGAAACAACCCAGCGTTAGGGCGTTAGGCCGCAAAACAGACAAGGAACACCAAATACGACACCAATGCTGAACGTCTTTAAATTCAATAGCATCATTTAATATTTACAGCATGGACCAGACATACACGCTTTGGGTACTTAACCCATGTCAGTGATCCTCAATCTAAACAATGTAATATATATGGCCAAAGAGTGTGAAATTTATTATGTCTGAACAAATGTACCAAAAGGGCAGCAGGAAGAGTGGAATATGATGCTACGGGACACAAGAGACTACGAAGAAATCAACATGACCGATGGGCAATTTATGCAAACTTAGCACAACCATCTCTTACATTAGTAGCAAATTATGTGCTTATCCGGACTACCTACGCACAACCCTTCCACCTGTACGGCTTCCTGGTGTTGTCAAAGATCGCACGTTTGTTGTGTATAAGAATGTTCGTATGTAATCACCCAAGGAGTCTGATCAACTTTCAGAGATGACAGGTGGACAGGGCTTGTCTTCTCTGGCGAGGTTCGGACAGGGTTCGTCATGGTGTCCCGTCGACAGTTAGTCTCTTTAATGATGCACTGCTACAAGGGTGCCCCTCTGGTAACATCACAAATATATCCACCCTTTACATTCTGGGGCATTTTCGATGGAAATTCATCTTACCTTCGATCCTTCTTATTCTTATATCAAGTCTCCATGAAAGGCAGGATGTGAAATTCCCAAAGTAATCAACTCTAATATTGCATATATTTAAGGATTGTTTTTTCAGCTTTTGCGCTTTATCGGTGTGTATTGGCAGTAGGGAATGGAAACAAAATATGTAAAGCACGAAGTGTTCCAACTCGATTATTACTGCTCCATACTGCAACAAGAAATAAGTGTTTATGATGATAATAATACGGAGGTGTTCCAACGGAAATGTTCCTTAGATCTGGATGTCAAAAGAAGCTGAGAGTAATTTTGATAAAATTTCCATAAAGTCTTCACTAGTTTTTGATAATGGAGATGTTTAACGTCTTGGAAACATTGACCTAAAGTTTCTTGGTAATTTGAAAATTTCTACTGTGAAAATCCAAAACATTAGAAGATGCTCGAGCGTACCGGATGGATTGAGATATGAAAATACCGTAGGACAGTAGCATAGAAACTTCAAGTCAGGTAAAATGTTCTCAGTTGAATCCAAAATTATCTCTTGTCATACACACTAGTGTATTATTCTCTCCGTTTACAATTTTGATATTTAGGTCCAAAAATGGTCTTTCTTTCTCTGTTGAGTGTCAATCCATGCAGATTTTCAGTCTTATATTTTTCAAAAACATGGCTGTCATTAGTCAGAATATCATCCGGGTACCTAGAAGTGAAAGGAGGGGATCTCCAACAGAAGTCGGTTGCCACACCCACAACTAAACATTAAAACACAGAGAAGACACCCACAGCTAAACATTAGAACACAGAGAAGACACCCACAGCTAAACATTAAAACACAGAGAAGACACCCATAGCTAAACATTAAAACACAGAGAAAACGAACACTACTAAACATTAAAACACAGAGAAGACACCCACAGCTAAACATTAAAACACAGAGAAGACACCCACAGCTAAACATTAAAACACAGAGAAGACACCCACAGCTAAACATTAAAACACAGAGTAGACACCCACAGCTAAAAATTATAACACAGAGAAGACACCCACAGCTAAACGTTAAAACACAGAGTAGACACACACTACTAAACATTTAAACACAGAGAAGACACCCACAGCTAAACATTAAAACACAGAGAAGACATACACTACTAAACATTAAAACACCTGAAGTGAAAACACAGAGAAGACGTACACAGCTAAACATTAAAACACTGGAAGTGAAAACACAGAGAGGACATACACAGCTAAACATTAAAACACCCGAAGTGAAAACGCAGAGAAGACATACACAGCTAAACATTAAAACACCCGAAGTGAAAACACAGAGAAGACATACACAGCTAAACATTAAAACACCCGAAGTGAAAACACAGAGAAGACATACACAGCTAAACGTTAAAACACAGAGAAGACATACACAGCTAAACGTTAAAACACAGAGAAGACATACACAGCTAAACGTTAAAACACAGAGAAGACCTACACAGCTAAACATTAAAACACAGAGAAGACATACACAGCTAAACATTAAAACACAGAGAAGACATACACAGCTAAACGTTAAAACACAGAGAAGACATGCACAGCTAAACATTAAAACACCCGAAGTGAAAACACAGAGAAGACGTACACAGCTAAACATTAAAACACCCGAAGTGAAAACACAGAGAAGACGTACACAGCTAAACATTATAACAACCTAAGTGAAAACACAGAGAAGACATACACAGCTAAACATTCAAACACCCGACGTGAAAACACAGAGAAGACATACACAGCTAAACATTAAAACACCGGAAGTGAAAAAAACAGAGAAGACATACACAGCTAAACATTAAAATACCCGAAATGAAAACACAGAGAGGACAAACACAGCTAAACATTAAAACACCCGAAGTGAAAACACAGAGAAGACATACACAGCTAAACATTAAAACACCCGAAGTGAAAACACAGAGAAGACATACACAGCTAAACATTAATACAACCGAAGTGAAAACACATAGAAGACGTACACAGCTAAACATTAAAACAACCGAAGTGAAAACACAGAGAAGACATACACAGCTAAACATTAAAACATCCGAAGTGAAAACACAGAGAAGACGTTCACAGCTAAACATTAAAACACCCGAAGTGAAAACACAGAGAAAACATACACAGCTAAACACTAAAACACCCGAAGTGAAAACACAGAGAAGACATACACAGCTAAACATCAAAATACCCGAAGTGAAAACACAGAGAAGACATACACAGCTAAACATTAAAACACCTGAAGTGAAAACACAGAGAAGACATACACAGCTAAACATTAAAACAACCGAAGTGAAAACACAGAGAAGACGTACACAGCTAAACATTAAAAATACCCGAAGTGAAAACACAGAGAAAACATACACAGCTAAACATTAAGATACCCGAAGTGAAAACACAGAGAAGACATACACAGCTAAACATTAAAACACCCGAAGTGAAAACACAGAGAAGACGTTCACAGCTAAACATTAAAACACCCGAAGTGAAAACACAGAGAAGACATACACAGCTAGACACTAAAACATCCGAAGTGAAAACACAGAGAAGACATACACAGCTAAACACTAAAACACACGAAGTGAAAACACAGAGAAGACATACACAGCTAAACATTAAAATACCCGAAGTGAAAACACAGAGAAAACATACACAGCTAAACATTAAAATACCCGAAGTGAAAACACAGAGAAGACATACACAGCTAAACTTTAAAACACCCGAAGTGAAAACACAGAGAAGACGTTCACAGCTAAACATTAAAACACCCGAAGTGAAAACACAGAGAAGACATACACAGCTAGACACTAAAACACCCGAAGTGAAAACACAGAGAAGACATACAGAGCTAAACACTAAAACACCCGAAGTGAAAACACAGAGAAGACATACACAGCTAAACATTAAAATACCCGAAGTGAAAACACAGAGAAAACATACACAGCTAAACATTAAAATACCCGAAGTGAAAACACAGAGAAGACATACACAGGAAGAGACGCAAAAGGGACAAGGAACACCAATTGACCCTTCCGATTGCGGGAAAAAAATGCAAAATTTCGTGACGTCACAATGCTTTTACCCATTCGGATCCCCTCGCCCTTTATTCGTAACGGCATAAAAAGGAAAAGGTCGAGGCTGATCCGAATGTGCTTTTACCATGTCTTTACCTCGGACAAACAAGCTCCGAACCTCGGTCAAACATCGAAATTGCATTGTGAAGTCATGGAATTTCTCAAATTTTTCCCGCGTTCGGAAGGGTCAATTACGGCATCAATTAAAACATCAAACACAAAAAACTACACATAAACCAACGAGAACAATGGAGAATCGGTGCCGACTATGATTGAAACAATTTGAATAATCACGTTTTCATTCCTTTGAAGATCTTGGATAAATTCTTTTTCATAAAAGAAATCTGCAACAAAAAGCTCACAGTACCTATATGGATCCCAAACCTTTCAACAAATCTAAAATAAATGTTTTCAAGACAAAGGACAAGGCATTACAACTTAGGTGACTAGATTTCCATGATTTGTAGTCGGTTGCGGAAAAAGAACTCCTTTGATTCAGGTGTACAAGTTTTCTCTCTCTATCAAAACACCTTTTAATGAGTTTAGACATTGTCGTGAAGAAGCGTGGTAACAACTAACATAACTCGCACCGAAAGGTCCAACCAATGCTTATTTTTAGCTCTCATGGAATGACGTCTAGAATCTAAGATTCCTAGATGACTTAACAATGTCCGATCTAATTACCGTCAGAGTATAAGAATGGGGGTAAATCCATGTGTTACTGTCACTTTATGCTGATATCACATGGAATAGCTACATCTGAGCTATCCTCATTAACTTTTCACACTATGTTACAAACATGTTTGTACAGGCGCGAATCCAAAGATGCGGAAGGTGGAGTCGGAATTCATGTTATTTTATGGATATCATAAAAATTATCGTTTACATAGGATAACTGCGTCCGGTTGTGGTTGGCAAATGATTAAAGGTTTTTTTTTCAATCGCTCTACATGTACCATGTATTTTGATGATATTGATGAGTTTTAATTCAACAATTTTAACGCAATTTTCCTTTGTTAATTGATGGAGATATTCCCAAACTGCCGGTATACGGTATTTATATTTCTCAATTCGTCAGACACACCAGAACTTGTTCGGATATTCATATAAATGTACATGCAGTAGTTACTATGAACTAGGTAATTAACACGAGATTTCTTTCACTAGAACAATGCAAGCATTATTGTAATTATCATGTGAAATTTAAAGTTTTTGAAGACGTTCAACACATAAAGCACAAGTCTAAAGGACGACTAAATTTCAAAATCGAAACTGTAAAAAGTAAAATCGATCGCCCTCTATACTTGAAATACCACCACGAAGGCATTAAAAGAACATATTGCATGATGTTGGGCCCCTCTACAGTTTTGTTCCAGGATAATTGCACGATGACCAAGCATGAAGACGGCATCCCTCTTTTTTTTTTTTTTTTTTTTTAAATCTAAACACTATAGTGACTAAACACGAGCTCGCGTCCGTCAGCTGAAAACAGCTAGACTGCTTTAAGCTATTTATAATCATTTTCAAAAAAAAATTGTGTTTAAAAAAATCCTCCGTCTAACCATTGGTTTGTTTACTATGTAACTCAACAATGATTTTATACGCCATAATGATTGTTCTTCTTTGTAGACCTTTGTACATCTGGAGGACTGTGTGCGTGTAACCCGGATAATATCATCATTTGTAAGAGATATATAGAATTTACATTATAACGGCTTTCGAAAGTCGGCTCGGGCTGTACATAGGTATCCCTCCAGTCCTTTTGTGCTTTGATAATTTGTTGTTCGTCTTGATGTTATTTCGCGTTTTATTAGTCCCCTACCGGCAACGCCGAAGGAGACTCTTATTTTATCTTGTCATCCGTTACTTAAGTTGTAATATCATGAGTGTGTGTTTCGATGTGTTCACTACAGCTTTGTCTACAGTGTGGTTTGTCTACAGTGTGGTTTGTCTACAGTGGGGTTTGTCTACAGTGTATTTTGTCTACAGTGTGGTTTGTCTACCGAGGTTTGTCTACAGTGTATTTTGTCTACAGTGTGGTTTGTCTACAGTGTGGTTTGTCTACAGTGGGGTTTGTCTACAGTGTGGTTTGTCTACAGTGGGGTTTGTCTACAGTGTGGTTTGTCTACAGTGTGGTTTGTCTACAGTGTGGTTTGTCTACAGTGTGGTTTGTCTACAGTGTATTTTGTCTACAGTGTGGTTTGTCTACAGTGTGGTTTGTCTACCGAGGTTTGTCTACAGTGTGGTTTGTCTACCGAGGTTTGTCTACAGTGTGGTTTGTCTACAGTGTGGTTTGTCTACAGTGTGGTTTGTCTACAGTGGGGTTTGTCTACAGTGTGGTTTGTCTACCGAGGTTTGTCTACAGTGTATTTTGTCTACAGTGTGGTTTGTCTACAGTGGGGTTTGTCTACAGTGTGGTTTGTCTACATTGTGGTTTGTCTACCGAGGTTTGTCTACAGTGTATTTTGTCTACAGTGTGGTTTGTCTACAGTGGGGTTTGTCTACAGTGTGGTTTGTCTACCGAGGTTTGTCTACAGTGTATTTTGTCTACAGTGTTGTTTGTCTACAGTGTGGTTTGTGATCTTTCCCCTATAATCTTGTTGAGTTAATCCTCTCCTTTTTGATAATTTTATCATTATCGAATTCATGGTATAGGTATGAACCACAGGGATTTATCACGCTAATACCGGTTGCTCTATTTACTATATGTATCACATATAGTAAGTAGAGCAACCGGTATTAATTAGCGCGATAAATCCCTGTGGTATGAACTCTGTTGACAATTTCCTCAAATTTCGAAATTCTAAAGTGAACATGCCAATTTCTTTAGCCAAATCAAAGAAATTAAGAATATTTCCCTAGAATATCTTTTTATAATATCTTTAGCCAAATCAAAGAAATATAGAATATTTCCCTAGAATAACCTTTTATAATAATTTGGTTCAGCGCTAGAGCTCAAGAAAAAGTTGTGTTGTCCGCGCCTGATGAAAGTGCCCCAAAATCTTTTCTTCCCTGAAAAGATTGATGAATATATGATCGCACATTTGTATTCTGTTTACCGATGAACACAACCTAACATCAAAGAGCATGCCGACATAGGAAATAAACATGTACCAAAATGTACAGGTGGCACGGAATTCTTTATCAATAGGAATGGGTGTACATCAACTGGGGATATTTCATTTATCCATCTATTTATTTATTAACTTTTTTTTGTTTGAAATGATTATCTATCTATCTATTTATTTAGTCCATGTATTATACGATCAGCAACTAACCCGGTTACGATATTTTCAAAACTATCTAAAACAAGAACAATTTTATTAACTTAGTTTTATTTTGTTATATATCAAAGCATGTACTGCAAATAATGGAATATGATTTCAAGAAGTATTTCTTATCTATAAAACTTATTATAACGTTTAAACTGGTGTAGAGTCGAAGTTTATATTGGTGTAGAGTCGAAGTTTAAATTGGTGTTGAGTCGAAGTTTATATTGGTGTAGAGTCGACGTTTAAATTGGTGTAGAGTCGAAGTTTATATTGGCGTAGAGTCGAAGTTTAAATTGGTGTAGAGTCGAAGTTTAAATTGGTGTAGAGTCGAAGTTTATATTGGTGTAGGGTCGAAGTTTGTATTGGTGTAGAGTCGAAGTTTAAATTGGTGTAGAGTCGAAGTTTATATTGGCGTAGAGTCGAAGTTTAAATTGGTGTAGAGTCGAAGTTTATATTGGTGTAGAGTCGAAGTTTAAATTGGTGTATAGAGTCGAAGTTTATATTGGTGTAAAGTCGAAGTGAGAGTCAACCCCAAAACCTAAATAAGATTTGAAAAATCACAATCTGTAAATGGGCATACAAAACTAGGTAGAATGATAAATAACACAAAACAAAACAAAAATTGAATAAGGATAAAATGAAATAAATACATAAATAAATAAATAATAAATAAATAAATAAATAAATAAATAAATAAATAAATAAATAAATAAATAAATAAATAAATAAATAAATAAATAATAGATGAATAAATCACTGAGGAAAACAATGATTTCTTTTAATATTTTCATTTTATTCTTTCAACTTTTTCATTGGATTTCAAAACTCAGTTAAGATGGATAAGGAAATCGTTGATCAATAGATAAAACATTTCAAATTATATTTTTCTGTAGCATAACATAAAGGGTACGAATTATAGAATTTATTCGTTTATAATTAAATGTATGATTCGAGCGATTGACATCCTCGATTTCCTCAATCCTGTTTTTCTCTTTTCTGATTCTATAAGATGACATGTTGCAGATGCTCTGTACACAACAAACAATTAATTATCGTTGGCCTGAGCTCTCTGACTACAACTGACAACAAACAATTAATTATCGTTGGCCTGAGCTCTCTGACTACAACTGACAACAAACAATTAATTATCGTTGGCCTGAGCTCTCTGACTACAACTGACAACAAACAATTAATTATCGTTGGCCTGAGCTCTCTGACTACAACTGACAACAAACAATTAATTATCGTTGGCCTGAGCTCTCTGACTACAACTGACAACAAACAATTAATTATCGTTGGCCTGAGCTCTCTGACTACAACTGACAACAAACAATTAATTATCGTTGGCCTGAGCTCTCTGACTACAACTGACAACAAACAATTAATTATCGTTGGCCTGAGCTCTCTGACTACAACTGACAACAAACAATTAATTATCGTTGGCCTGAGCTCTCTGACTACAACTGACAACAAACAATTAATTATCGTTGGCCTGAGCTCTCTGACTACAACTGACAACAAACAATTAATTATCGTTGGCCTGAGCTCTCTGACTACAACTGACAACAAACAATTAATTATCGTTGGCCTGAGCTCTCTGACTACAACTGACAACAAACAATTAATTATCGTTGGCCTGAGCTCTCTGACTACAACTGACAACAAACAATTAATTATCGTTGGCCTGAGCTCTCTGACTACAACTGTGTATCAGCTTTCAGCATCATGCATTTACACAGCTCTCTGTACGTCGTCCATGATTTCACATATACAAACTAACGATCCTCTACTTCTTGGAAGACTTAAAAAGTTCAGGGTAAGTTTGAAACAAATATGTCAACTTAAATTATCAAATAGTGCTACATAGTCGATCTAACCAATCATCACTAGTTTGTGAAAATATAAATAGGGAATCTACGCTCGAAAATTAATGAATCCCACGATATTGTTAAAATAACGATTGATTATTGTTGCTATGGATACGTGCTGTCATATAAATTTTATGGCAAGGAATCTCGTTTTCATTGATACTAGACAGAAAAGAAACAATTTATTAAAAAAATGTGTTTGTGAAACACGAATGCCTCCGTCGGCATGTTTGTCAGTAAAAATGGTATAATGGTCAAACTCCAAGGTCAAGGTCATAAGGTCAAATATTTTGATATCCATCAGTGGAAAGGCCTTGTCACAAAGCCCTATCGCCTACCATTCAAAAGGTCACAAGGTTAAATATTTTGGTATCCATGGAAAGGTCTTGTCACAAGGATTACACATGTGAAATACCAAAGCCCTATCCCTTACCATTCAAAAGTTATGGCCAAGGTTAAAGTTTTTGCGGACAAACAGACAAACACATAAGCAGCTTAACAGACAGACAGACGGAAAGAACAAAAACTATATGCCCGAAACTTCGATTACGGGGGCATAGTAAAAATAGCGTGACCATGGTAACCTTCATCATCTCAGTTTAAAACAATTAATCTTTAGGTTCTAGTTGTAGCATTAGCAGATCTAGAATTGTTCATGGGGGAATAACGAAACTCCCACCTTGTACCACCTCTGGGTCCAGCTTATGCCTTTGAGGCACTTATAAAATACGATTACATAGAGTGTGCAAGGGTGTTTGTTTTTGCAAATCCACGGAGGAGGGGTTATTGACCGTCTCTTGAATCCGCGCAAGTGTAGAGTTCTTTAAAACAATATCATAAAAAAGATATTTTTTGTGAGGACTGAACCTTTCTAATTGTATATTCTCGTATGTTGTACGTTTAATGACAATCAATGGTCCAAAATGGGAATACTGTCACCATAAAAAATATATAAATATTTAATATTGATAAATATCTGACAACATCATGTCAAATGGCCCCTATATATGCACAAGAATATCCATGAACAGATGATTTTCGCTGATTTTTTAGAGTGTCTAATCTAAATGCAAGTTATTTTTTTTATAGCGTATATATCTTGAGTCTTCTTTTCACCGAGTTTGTGTTATTGAATTATAAGTCTTTGCAGCTTTTTGTTCAAGCCCCCAATCGTTTGTCATAATTAGATTGAACTTTGCTTAACCCATTCGATTGCTTCGTTTGTAGTTATGCAGCTGTTAAGATACTGATTGACCGTGCAAATTGAATCATTTCCATAAGCTATATATCTGTAACAAAATGAAACGCGAAAAAATCATTTCCAGCGACATGTAACGTAGAATTAACTTGACAACGGTTTACAACCCCATGCACCTGATTCCTGATCCGATTTTCTCTTCCTTCACAGAGAATCACCTAGACAACTATGTCTAAACCACCAGAAACTATTGAAAAATCATTGGAGGAGGGTGATTTTTTTATGTTCTCTTGAATTAAATGAGTTTCCTTATTGGAGTGATTTTTTTTTTTGGGGGGGGGGGGGGGCTTTTCTTGGCAAAAATCTTGAATTTTTTTTCAAATTGAATTATCTGTAACTTTAGCATTTAAACTTATATCAAATTAGTCCCCCAAAAAACACATTTTGATATACATTATAATAGGAATCAATATTTGAATTTAATTTCATTCGAAAGAATATAAAAAATTGATTACACCTTAAAAATATTTTTTGTTAAGATCTTTTAAGTTTTATATAAGTTGTTATGGAAAGGTTATACATGTTGATTATTTCCAGTTTTCATAATTTTATGTCTAGAAAAGGAATTTTCATTCCAAAAATATCGAAAGTGTCATCTATCCCAGGAATCTTTTAAACTTTTTAGTAATACTTGTCAATAGTTATGTATATAAATATCATATCATATCATATATCATATACTATTTATTTTCAGTCGGACATGTCAACAATACAACATTAGCTCTTTTGAGCTATTTACCGACTAAATATCTTTATCATAGTGACTTTTATCATAAAACATAAAGCACTCCGTATAAATATGTTTCAGATGCTCAACTTTGAGAACTGAGTTACACGATGACAAACTATATATAACGACAGAGACGTTGGGTAAGGGTTAGAGACGTTGACGCTATCAACCAGTTCTAATGTAGATCTACTACGTAGACGTGTGGGGAAATACTGCCACACTCCACGTTGACGCTATCAACCAGTTCTAATATACAAAATGTACTACGTAGACGTGTAGAGAAATATATACTGGTCTGCCATACTCCACGTTGGTCAACGCTATCAACCAGTTCTAATGTACTACGTAGACGTGTGGGGAAATACTGCCATCTGTTAAACATATATTTTATGAAAGTCAGTAGGGCTTCTCTTATGACAGCAGGGACGTATATAACTAAATATACGTCCCTGATGACAGCAACATGATCGAGATTCGAGTTAGGCACGGTCCATTTGATATTCTGGGGGGGGGGGGGGGGGGGCTTGGGTTTTTTGTCGGAGCAAGATTATTTTTTTCGCCCCGAACCGGGGCAAAATTATTTTTTTCTTGCAAGGTTGGAGCAAGGAAATTTTTTTTATAACAATTGATGTGAATATTCAGAATGTTTGTGTTTTTTTCTATAGAAATTCTTTATTTTTACTTAGATTTAGATTACCCCAAACATTATTTTTATGTAAAACTTGTATTCACTTCTAAAATGAGAGAGATTTTTACAATATGCGATATATAACTTTTAGTAAACAAAATGTATATAAGGTCATGTAACATGTAAGAGGGCCTGATGCAAGATTTTACATGTAGAAATGAAAACTAGTGAAAAACTTATTTAAATTCTCTGTCCAAGCTTATATATAAAACAGACACTATGGTGATACATGTATCTATTAATAGTAATAAATTATATTGATAATGTATTGAAGCATTTTAAATTGTTTCAGTCACATGCATTCTTTTGATATTTTCAAATATGAACTTGCCATTACACAAGAAAACTTATTATGGTGAGCGAAGCGAGCCAAAATTTTTTATAGAAAGTAAAAATGGCGGCGAGCGAAGCGAGCTGAAAATTTTTCAGGAATTTTAAGCCAATTTTATGGTTATTCTTCAAATTCATATTACTTGTGAGAGCAAGATTATTTTTTTATGTCACACCATAAGCAAATTTATTTTTTTCATCAAAATTCAGAGCAAAATTATTTTTTTCGAAAAAAACCCAAGCCCCCCCCCCCCCCCCCCCCCAGAATATCAAATGGACCGTGCCTTAGAGAACTAAGTGCACGGAATGCAGCTTTTTAAAAATATCATTGTAAAACAGTTGCGAACCTCCCCTCCCCGCGTCACCCACCCATCCATCCATACAGAGTGACACAGTCACTGCCCCTCCCCTCCCTCTGTCACCCACCCATCCATATACAGAGTGACACAGTCACTGCCCCTCCCTTCCCCCCGTCACCAACCCATCCATACAGAGTGACACAGTCCCTGCCTTTCCCCTTCCCCGTCACCCACCCATCCATTCTTACAGAGTGACACAGCCAGCCACCCATCCATCCAGTCACTGCCCCTCCCCTCCCCGTCACCCACCCATCATCCTTCCATACAGAGTGACACAGTCACTGCCCCTCCCCTCTCCCCGTCACCCACCCATCCATACAGAGTGACACAGTCACTGCTATGCAGATAGATAAAAGCCAGTCTTTCTAGCACTTGAGGAAATTTAAACGTAAGTATCGCGAAGGAGACAATGCGCAAATCAGAACGCAAAATGTTGCGCAACACAACTTTATTTGCATATGCTCCCAGTAGTTCACGTTTTACACTCAAAAAGGAAAGAGTTCAAGAATTAGACTATAAATAAACAAAAGTTGCCATCAATATGGGAGGTTTCAAAACATACAACATTATAAACATAAAGGTGATTGCTACAATTTAAAATTTGTACCAAATTATCATTTTAGCGCGAATTTTCTCGTACATGTTTTATTGGTTACTGCGCTTGTGTTGTTGACGTAAACCAATGCGAAATACAAGCACTGTTCTCAATCAGGGAAATATTCTTGTGGTCCTGAAGTAGACTGAATGATTCCCCGACTTGACTGTGAAGTAGTTTGCAGGTGCCCGGTCCGGGAGTCGAACCCTTCGGCCTTCCCCCTTTTCGTTGAGGGCTGTGGCCAGGGTGTACCCGGCTGTGTGGCCACTCTCCAACCCCTGGTAGGGTTCTGCCTCCACTTCTGCAGATCGAGCTGGCCCACACACACCAATTGTTCACCTCGTTGCCAATGAAGTAGGTAGCAGGTGCCCCATCCCTGAGTCGAACTCCGGCTGTCCAGGTGACAGTCAGACTTGTTGCCGAGACATCCCGATAGCTTAGATTTAGAACTTGTACTGAACTATCAGTACCTGCAACTACCAGAAGCCACTACAACTGCCACGTATACTGCACTGCTACTTCTAACCAGTACTGTCTGCGCGGCTCAAACTTAAACTCATTGCACTGATATTTATTTAAAGTCGGTTTGCACATGTGAACAACAAACATTAGCTCTCACTTTGGAAACTGGATAAACAAGATTTTTATAACTTTGTCATACAACAATTAAGATAAAATCTAATTTTATCATCGAAAAGATCACGCTTAGTCGTAAATTTTGGTATATGTTACATTATGGACATGGTGGAGGGTTTATGCAATCATATTATACAGACAAAATAATTTTTAGTTAGGGCATTTTCAATGTTAAGTTTCAGCGTGACGTGGTCGAGTTTAACATTGAGCCTATGGAAAGCGTCACGACGTCACAGGAAAAATTAGCATGGGAAAATTGGCCCATCTAAAACTTGTTTTGTCTAAATTTATAGTTTGATTGGGTGTACTCACTTTCATATAACATATACCGAAATTTACGACTAAGCTAGATCTATTGAGTGGTATCAACTTCATTTAAATTTTTGCATCATAAAGTAGTCAAAATCGAGTGAGCCGCGCAGACAGTAGACATGGTAGAGATGGAACCATATATTCTACTGTCTGCGCAGCCTTAGGGACCTGAATTTTCATTCATATGAAGTAAACTGAGCCCTCTTGTATCGAACCGCGGTCATTGGATTGGAATTCCAGAGTGTTGCCTAGTGAGCTAAAGGTTCGACCCTATAGATCATTTAATACTCTGAACTGTCGGAGGATCATAATCCACAACACTTGACTTCCCTCCTTTCTTTGAGCCTCAGGCTGGTGGTGTAGCCTCAGGCTGGTGATGTAGCCTCAGACTGGTGGTGTAGCCTCAGACTGGTGGCGTAGCCTCAGGCTGGTGGTGTAGCCTCAGGCTGGTGATGTATCCTCAGGCTGGTGGTGTAGCCTCAGACTGGTGGCGTAGCCTCAGGCTGGTGGTGTAGCCTCAGGCTGGTGGTGTAGCCTCAGACTGTTGGCGTAGCCTCAGGCTGGTGATGTAGCCTCAGGCAGCCTCAGGCTGGTGGTGTGCACTCGAATGTCATACTCTTTTTCTCCTTGAAGGAGGCGGTGGTGCTTCCCTGCAATTATGTGATTGAACACACTACCATTGTTCACCTTGTTGCCAGTGAAGTTAACTGAGCACTCGTGGCCGGCCCCTGACCACATATCGAGCCGTGGTCTTTGGATTGGAATTCCAGAGTGTTACCCATTGCGCTTTGGCTGCGCTTTGGCTGATTACCCTGGGTCAAATCTTACTATTTCCGCGATTCCCTTTTATATGCAAATGTTGCTGATTGGCTCCCTCACAAACTTTTTTATTCAATGGCATAATAGTTTACAAACGTCTATGGATATAGTGATGATAAATTATGCATGTTCGACTAGGTAAGGTACTTCTTGATGCCCTTAGACAATAATCGAATTGTTAAATAGATGTTTTCGATACATGTACAAACATTCAGGTAACCGGCAAAAATTCTCTCTCGTGTACAATTCACATACTGTCCTCACTGGTCTGCACGCAGCCATTACTGTCAGTTTTATTTTTAACTTCAAGAAGAAGAGTTATTTTTTTTTAATCCCTGCATTTTTTTTTAATCCCGGAATACAGACGCACCACAATAGTTCAATTTGACCCAGGTTCAGCCAAAGAGCAAATAGCCTGGGGAACCGAGGATGAGTGTTACTGAGAGAGCTAAAGGTCAACCATATAGCTCAGCCGTGTAATAGTCTAAACTATTGGAGGATCATAATCCACAACATACAAATAAATACTCCGTGCTATTTCTTCTTTCAAATCAAATCAAATCAAATAATATTTATTTAGAGTCGGACATGTCAACAATACAACATTAGCTCTTTTGAGCTATTTATCGACTAGACATATATAATATTATCACAATAATCAATTTAAATATTAAGATACTATAAACTACAAACATGCAAGTGACTAAAACTAAACTAAACTAAGACAATGAAACTAGAAGCACATGCATATAACTTCTCTACGACATGACAAGACATCAACTAAAAAGGTTAATAAATAGCTACTTGATAATACATTACATACGCATAAATACATATACATTAAAGGACATCACAAAACTAAAAAGTAAGGACACTCAACATATTACATACATGATGAGGGATAGTGTTCTTGGTATCACAGGGATATGACATCACAGTCAGGCTTCTAATCACATTTCTTAAGTCAAATCTAAGTTGCAATAAAAAATAATAGAACTTGAAGCAAAAATATTTCATTTAAATAATCAACTGAAAAGCATGCATGCAAACAGCAAAGCAACATAAAGTAAGCAAGTGCTATAAGCTGGAACAGTATGTAGAACTATACTTTCCTCTTCTTCTTTCTGGTGTAGGCATGCTGTCAACATTTGTCAAGTATGTGCCTCAGCATGATGCCTAGGATTAAAAGAATTATGATACAGACAAAAATTAAAAACTACATGTATTTACATCTAATGTGTTGGATAAAAAATATAGAGATTGGAGAACAGGTATTGTAACCTGTTCTCTGAATAGTTCAACAGTTCTGAAAACTATATGTTGTGGGATACAAGGAGCTGTTAAGATAAGGCGTAGAATCTGCCCTGAAAAGTCGAAATTTCAAAATGCAAAAATTGAGAATCTTTTTCGGTTGAAATTTGAAGTAACTTGGTCTGCATATGAATCTGCTTTCAGATGGGATAACTTATGCAAAATAAGACTGATATTTGGGTCAAAATAAGCGTTTTTTACACAGAAATCAATGGAAAACGGAAAAGTTTTATTCAACATCGTTACCCCCCTCGCTTTACAATGCCACTTTCACCAAAGGTGTATATCAATAAAACACATTTTCTGGCCAAGTGGGGTTCTGAAGCGAGGGGGGGAACAATGTCCCACAGGCGAAAAACGAAAAAAGGGGGGATGGCTGACTATTTTTAAATTTGCCTCTAGAGCGTTAAAGTACGTAATATTGTCGTCTTTTTCATTTTATTTCACGGAACAATCTATTCAGAGTGTGTTCCGATCAAATATTTAACCGTTTGGAAGGAAATAAACGAGAAAGTTGTCTATTTCTACACCGTGTGTATTTCGCGCCAGAAAGCTACATGAATGGCTGAGAAGAACGAAATAAAACCGTTTTTCAGTTTCCGGATTGCAGAATTTGCCGATTATATTGATATAATAACCTCAAAGTTAATTTTGCTTATCCAATTTTAACATTAAAAGGTAACAGAAGCATAATAAACGTAAAAATGTTTAAAATAATGCATTTTTTGTGCATTTTCGAGCGAAATTCAACGTTTTCCGTCCTCTGTACCCCTACCTCTTCAACCCGTAATTATAACATCTTTCATCGAATTTATTTAAATAAAACACCTACTAGGAATCTTATAATACTTTATATTTTTATCCTGACCAACTTTTATCTAAATTGGAAGGACAGCTCCCGAGAAATAATCGAGTGATTTCAGGGCTAAATCCGGCCCTTATCTTAACAGCTCCTTTCATTGTTTGACTGTGTGAGGATAGAATGAGTGTCTTTGTATATGTCTTTGTATGTGCATATTTGTTGGAATCTAAGTGTGTTTATGTGTTTTATGGGTATATCACTATATGGCAACTTAGTTGTGTGTTATTTTGTGAAAGAAGATAAGTCTGGTTCTGAGATGAAGTTCTTGAAGTGTAGGCTAGTTTACATTTTGTAGTATATGTGACTGTTAATTGAGCTTGTATTGTGAAGTCTGTTGGTGACATAGCGTGCGGCGCGTCGTTGTGTGATGTTTAGCTGTTGTATCTGTGTGTGTTGGTGTGGGTCCTATGTGCAACAATTGTACATGTATCTGATCAGAGATTGGTATAGGCTCTTTCTTTTATTTTAGGGGAAGCTACTTTAAGGTTGTGTTGAATGAAATTTAGTTGTCTGGTTGCTTTTGTAGTAAATTGTTGTCTATGTGCTTTGTCTTGTATTAGTGATGCTAAGGTATTTTGTTGATGTTTCTGTATTAACATGCTTGTCCCTATAATATGGAGACCTATATATATTACGGTATATAGGGACGAGTTAGTAAAAAGCACAGAGCGTTAAATATTTATGGATGAAAATTCAGGCTCTTGTGGTGCAGCTCACTTTGGAAATAAAAAATTGAAGTTTTTCTCATTTGTTGAAATATTTTCTGATTAGAATTTATACCAGGGGATAGATCTCGATTTCTCGTAAGTACAGTGCAAGTTATATGTATGTACGGCCAATACTGCGCTCACAATGGCAAAAGTTAGTTTTATAAATGGGGAATTTTCAATGTTAATTTAAGTGTGACATTTTTTACATCCTCCATAGGCTCAATGTTAAACATTGGCAATGTCACGCTAAAATTAACATAGAAAACTCCCCAACCAAATCTATTTTCTGTCACTGCAGGCATATTATTCACTAATGGATGCACATACATAAAAATTACACTTGTGACCTTACCAGCTACAAATGTACATTTCAATTAAATTAGTTTTTCTCAAAAGGTGCGGATTTGCAATCTGACCATATTGTCGTCATCGGTCTCTTGTCTTTTAAACATTTTGATGACAGTATTTTTTCTTGGAATAGATGAGAAAAAATGGCAATGATGATAATACAAAGAAAGAAGATGCTACAGATCATCTGGACCCAGTAGAACATGTAGAGATGGAGGCAGACCTTCACTCAGACTCGGAGAACACAAGTCAAGATGATGGTGAGGACTATCAACGAGGGACGTGGAGTCGGAAGACGGATTTTATCCTCTCTGTTGTTGGCTACAGTGTGGGTGTGTCTAACATCTGGAGGTTCCCCTACCTTTGTATGAAAAACGGTGGAGGTTAGCAGGCAGATTTTTCAAGGCCATTTATCATGTACATAGATAATTAAAACTAACATAAAATTTCCCTTTTTCATTTAAATACCACAAATTTTCAGACCCTGGACTCGGAGTATAATACTCTTAAAGATTTTTGTTTTTTTGGAATTGTCAGTTACGCAATGACTTAGTATGTTCCGAGCCACTGTATGCAAGTCAATGTATTACCTGCTTTTGTTTGAAAATTGTTCAAAAACTTCATTGATAATCATGATAATAGTGTTTTATCCATGTTTATATTTGAAGGTGCATTCCTGATTCCTTTCTTCTTCTTCCTGATATTTTGTGGAATTCCGTTATTTTTCCTGGAGTTATGTATCGGCCAATTTTCTGGAGTCAGTTCTATATTTGTCTGGAGAATATGCCCACTTTTTCAAGGTAATATTTTTTCACTAGAATTTATTTACCACCAGCCTGTAGACATAAATTTTGTAAGCTCATTCTACAGTATGTTAGACAATTTTAGATTTTTAGTAGCTGCAGGCATATGTCTTTACCCCAGCTGTGACAAATTTGTCTGGAAATTCTGGATAGCGATTGGCTAATAACGGTCATGTAAAGATGTGGTATATCTTATACCGGGTGCCTTGTGACGTCACAATGTTATCCTCATGTTGACGTTGTAGTGTAAACAGACAATGCGTCACAACACTTCACGAAAATTATCAAAATAGGTCATCAGTGGAGTAAATTTGTTACCTAGTCATCTGGTGACCTGGTATGGGATGATACCAGGTCACTAGGTTTTAAAACCAGGTCACCAGATGACTTAGCTTCAATATTTCGCCCGTCTCGCACGTAATTTCCATTCGGTTATTTTTGTGTGTGAGAGGGCTTCAATTCCTCCCAGTATGTTGCTGTTGCGCAAGACGATTGTGTATTACAATCGCATGTTCCCGGCAATAATAAGATAATTATGATCATATATCCATTTCCTACCTTATTATCAACTGAAATCTGCTTTCATATCGATAAAATCCCTTTTATAAGTCCCGCTATCCACCAATAAACATTTGAGTTGTTTTGAAAACTGTGCCAGCTGCCATTTTCCTCTAGATTGTGGGAATATCAGCTTTCTTTCATAATGCTTCATCCCTTATTGGGAAATTATAGTAAATTCCATAGTAAAACTTGTTTGTTAATGTTCCCAAATAAGGAATGATACATCATGAAAAAAAGTGGATATTCCCACGATCTAGAGGAAAATGGCAAAATATTGAGGCTACAGATGACTAGGCAACTTGTAATACCAGGTCGTGAATGTTTAATGCCTCAAGCAGCAAGGGGAGATATGATATGGTGTTTGGCATGTCCTGAATTTTTAATGCCTCTATTACCAAAGGGACATATGATATGGTGTTTGGCAGGTCCTGAACTTTTAATGTCTCTATTACCAAGGGGACATATGATATGGTGTTTGGCAGGTCCTGAATTTTTAATGTCTCTATTACCAAGGGGACATATGATATGGTGTTTGGCAGGTCCTGAATTTTTAATGCCTCTCTTACCAAGGGGACATATGATATGGTGTTTGGCAGGTCCTGAATTTTTAATGCCTCTATTACCAAGGGGACATATGATATGGTGTTTGGCAGGTCCTGAATTTTTAATGTCTCTATTACCAAGGGGACATATGATATGGTGTTTGGCAGGTCCTGAATTTTTAATGCCTCTATTACCAAGGGGACATATGATATGGTGTTTGGCAGGTCCTGAATTTTTAATGCCTCTCTTACCAAGGGGACATATGATATGGTGTTTGGCATGTCCTGAATTTTTAATGCCTCTATTACCAAGGGGACATATGAAATGGTGTTTGGCAGGTCCTGAATTTTTAATGTCTCTATTACCAAGGGGACATATGATATGGTGTTTGGCAGGTCCTGAATTTTTAATGCCTCTATTACCAAGGGGACATATGATATGGTGTTTGGCATGTCCTGAATTTTTAATGTCTCTATTACCAAGGGGACATATGAAATGGTGTTTGGCAGGTCCTGAATTTTTAATGCCTCTATTACCAAGGGGACATATGATATGGTGTTTGGCATGTCCTGAATTTTTAATGTCTCTATTACCAAGGGGACATATGAAATGGTGTTTGGCAGGTCCTGAATTTTTAATGCCTCTATTACCAAGGGGACATATGATATGGTGTTTGGCATGTCCTGAATTTTTAATGTCTCTATTACCAAGGGGACATATGATATGGTGTTTGGCAGGTCCTGAATTTTTAATGCCTCTATTACCAAGGGGAGATATGATATGGTGTTTGGCATGTCCTGAATTTTTAATGCCTCTATTACCAAGGGGACATATGATATGGTGTTTGGTTTGTCCATCTTCCTGTCCATCCATTTACTTATCTGTACATCCACCTGCTTATCAAACTCATGTCCTGCTTTCCATTAATAGGGGTTGCAAGAGATAAACTGATAAAAAAAATGGGGAAAGTTGGAGGATAGGGATGACAAGTAAAGCTTTTTTTGTAGTTTCAATATGAATATAATAATTATGGAGCTATAAATAAATGATATTGTTTATATGTCTATTCTGACAGTGACTCTTTTATGTTGTTATGATATTTTGCAGGTCTTGGTTATTTAATGGTGATTGTATCGTTTTTGATGTCGTGGTACTATATTACTGTGCTGGTCTGGGTTCTGTACTTCTTGTATAATTCCTTCTTCTCCCCACTCCCTTGGTCTGTATGTACCAACGATTGGAACACCATATACTGCATCAAGACTCGACAAAAAATAAACGGGAATTTGTCCGATTATAACGGTACAGTGGCTGCTCTTACTACTAATGGAACCATCAGTGGAACATGGAATCAAACAGCTGATCTGAACTCATGGAATGCTTCTTGGAGTGGATTAGCTGTAAACCAAACAACCACAGAATCCATGATCAATCATAGTCAGCTTAGAACAGCAGCCAAAGAATTCTGGCAGTAAGTGACCATGACAATTGATAAATAGAACCGGGTCAGAATACATGGGGTAAAAGAAGGGTAAAGGCCCACTTTCCTATAGCTGGAAATGAGGTGCATGTAATTGTCAGTCTGAAGGAAATGTTTGACAATTCATTTGGAATGGAAAAACTTCGTGGAAAATTTCATTGTTCAGACTGACAAATTTGTGCAAATGTTTAGTATGCTTGAAACAGATTACAGCATCTCTGCAGCCTTAAATCAGTCTTACCGAAACCTACCTGATTGCCAGACATTTACAGGTAAAAATTGACAGGGTCAGGTAATATTTCCCTGTTACTTCAAAGGAATCTATTTCAGATTTACCTGACCAAATTCCTTTAAATGCTAAGAAAGCTTCACTTACTCTGCTTTTATCATTGTTCTCTGATGTTATTTACAGGTATGAAGTGTTACGTTTGTCAGGTGGTTTAGATGAGCCGGGATCGATACAACTCCATCTGTTTATTTGTCTATTGTTGGCATGGATACTTGTCTTTTTCTGTCTGATGAAAGGTGTCAAGTCCGTGGGAAAGGTAGTATACATAATATATACCATAATGGTGGGGTAGAAATTTAGAAATAGTCACACTGAGTGTACATGTAAATGTCTATAGTTAAATACAAGTGCGAATGTTTAATCAGATAGTTGATTAGTAGCTCTTTGCTGTTGGTAATATGATTTAAGAGTTTTTTGAGGCCAATTTGATAATAGCACAAATAGGACATCTGTTCAAAACACTTCATCTCATATTTCATCAATCCATTTCTGATTTATAAACAAAAAACAGTTATTTTTCAGGTTGTATATATCACAGCTGTGCTTCCATACATTTTACTTACCACCTTCCTTATCAGGGGATTAATGTTACCTGGATCTCTGGATGGAATCAAGTATTACTTAATACCAGACTGGGCCAAGTTACTGGATTATCAGGTTTGTTATAGACCTACATGTACATGTTGGTTGTGTATATCACAGCTGTGCTTCCATACATTTTACTTACCACCTTCCTTATCAAGGGATTAATGTTACCTGGATCTCTAGATGGAATCAAGTACATGTATCACTTAATACCAGACTGGGCCAAGTTACTGGATTATCAGGTTTGTTATAGACCTACATGTACATGTTGGTTGTGTATATCACAGCTGTGCTTCCATACATTTTACTTACCACCTTCCTTATCAAGGGATTAATGTTACCTGGATCTCTAGATGGAATCAAGTACATGTATCACTTAATACCAGACTGGGCCAAGTTACTGGATTATCAGGTTTGTTATAGACCTACATGTTTGTCACCGGGGTTGTAAATCTTGAATAAGACTAAGATTTCCGGAGTTCTCTTTAGAATTTATTAGATCAAATAAGGTGTCCTAAAAGAATAATAAACAGATATAAATAGTATGAATATAATGATTCTAATGTATTAAATCATCGATAAGGCGAATCAAATAATAAATAAATTGTATAATTGCAACTAACCTTATCGGCGTGACTACATCTCAAAGTTGTAACATCGTGAAAAGTACAGGTGATGCGTTGTAGAAATAATATGTAAGAATACTATAAATCGCGGGGAAAAAGAATATAAGGGAATTGTGGACGCATGCGCAAGGATATAGGATGACCATTGGTCAGTCAGTAAGAACTATATTATGTCTCGCATCCATCCATATTCATACACTCTCTCAGAACTATTTTAATTAGTAAGAGTTATCTATCTTAGATATTAAAGTGCAAATTACGTCCGTGACATTCTCCCCTGCTTAGAAAAAATGGCTCCTGACATTTAAGCGAAGAAAACTATTTACAATACTATTTACACGAAATCTGAAAATTAACTGACATTCTCCCCTGATATCACTTCTGTGGTATAATCCATTCGCCGTATCTATCAGGGGGTCGACGCGTTCTGGTGGTTCGTCGAGGTTGAGGAATTAAATCAGACACTGAACCGGAAGAAGTTATACCGGAAGACAAATCGGTCTCGGGTCTCGAAACGGTTTGGAAGGAAGTCGAATGACCGGATGGACAATTTTGTGACGCATGCGCGGTAGGAGACAAACTAGAATTTCCAAACGGTTTTCTGAAATGTTGAATATAAAATTCCTCATCGGATTCAGAATCTTCGGATTCAGAAATATGGTCGGTTTCGGCACCCTCATGTTTCTGTTTACCTCTCAGAGAGCGAGTTTTAAGAGGGACTGTTTGTGTATCATCTGATACCGGCAAGTCAGATGCTTTCGGAATTGCTGTAAACGGAAGTAACAGATTCCGATGCAGAGTACGGGTCGGGCCACCTGTCTCCTTCTGAACACGATAGACAGGAATGTCGGAATTTGGAATACTAATGACAACATACACCTCTTTTGACCATTTATCTGCAAGTTTATTCTTGCCTCTTAGACCAACATTTCTGACCAAAACCTTGTCACCAACTGCGAGAGTTGCCTCTCTTACCTTCAGATCATAATGACATTTGTACCTTGACGCATTTTTCTCTGCCTCAGCGGCAGCGACCTTGTACGCATATTTGAGACGTTTATTGAGTTTTGATGCGTATGAAACTCGATCACGAGGATCTGATTCTTTTTCTGAATACAATCCAAGATAAGCATCAATTGCAAGACGTGGATGGCGACCAAACATGAGATAATATGGACTAAACTTTGTACTATCATGACGTGTAGCGTTGTACGCATGTACCAGGGAGCAACATATGACTTCCAGTCACTTTTCTCCTCATCTTCCAATGTACCGAGCATCTTTAGCAAAGTTTGGTTAAAACGTTCGACTTGTCCATTACCCATAGGGTGATACGGGGTCGTGCGACTTTTTTGAATACCAGCAATTCTACAAAGTTCTTTAATGATTTTCCCTTCAAAATTTCGACCTTGATCACTATGCAGTTTGGCTGGAAACCCATAATGTACTATGAAATTTTCAAACAGAGCTTTAGCTGTGACCTTGGCGGATTGATTTCGACACGGAATAGCCTGTGCGTATCTCGTAAAATGGTCAGTAATAACCAGGATATCTTCATAACCACCTTTTGACCTCTCTAAAGAAAGAAAATCAATACATACAAGTTCCATTGGTTGAGATGTGCATATGTTCACAAGTTCAGCAGAACGTTTCTCAGTGCGTTTTCTGTCTAATACATCGACCACACTGACGAATGTAAGCGTCAACGTCAGTTTCAAGGCCAGGCCAATAAAATCTAGAACGTAAAAGAAATAAGGTTCGATCTTTACCTTGATGGCCAAGGTCATCGTGCAGACTTTTCAACACAATACTTTGATGCAAAGTAGGTAGGACAAGCTGATGAACCTCTTCACCATCCAAAGTAGTACTTCTGTACAAAATACCATCTTTCATGAACAACTTACTCCATTCTCGAAAATACCTACAAGTTTCAGATGTTTCGTCACTGACAACGCGTTTGTTTGGAATATATCCACAGGATAACAAGTCAATGACCCTGCCTAAAGTTTGATCTGACCTTTGCTCCTTTGACCAATCAATTTGTTTGAAAGCAGATATACCACCGTCACCTTTGACCTTGTCTTGAATCTGTGACTGACTCGTTACGAGAGTTTCTACGTACGGACATTGACCTCTATCTACAATAGCAGACTGACAAATAGCTCTAATTACATGAGGAAAAATCTGAGTGTCCTCATATGGCTGCCTAGACAAACCATCGGCGTCATTGTTAGATTTCCCACGCCTGTACTTGATTTTGAAATCATAATTGCTAAGAGAAGCAAGCCATCTATGACCTGTAGCGTCCAATTTGGCAGACGTCAGTACGTATGTTAAGGGATTATTATCAGTCACCACTTCGAACTTGTTACCACACAAATAGTCGTGAAACTTTTCGGTTACAGCCCATTTAAGACACAGAAATTCAAGTTTATGAGCTGGATAATTTCGCTCACTCTTTCGTAGACCCCTGCTAGCGAAAGCTATGACCTTTTCATGACCATTCTGTACTTGATAAAGCACAGCACCGAGACCTTCCGACGAAGCGTCAGTATGTACAATAAATGGCTGCTTATAGTCGGCGTAAGCAAGTACGGGCGGCTGACAAAGTTTGGTTTTAATTTCAACAAAAGCCCTTTGCTGTAACTCACCCCATACCCAAGGGGGGTTACCTTTGCTTTTCTTCCCTTTGACTTTCGTAGAATAACCAACTAACATGTCATTTAATGGTTTCACAATCTTCGAATAATCTTTTATAAAACGCCTATAGTAACCAGTGAAACCCAAAAACGTTCTCAGAGTTTTGACATTATGAGGCGCAGGCCAATCAGTGAGAGCTTTTGTCTTTTCAGGGTCTGTCTCTATGCCCCTTGAACTGACCACGTGACCTAAGTACTGTACACTATCTTTGAAAAAGTCACATTTCGATGCTTTAAGTTTCAACCCATGCTGATGCAACCCACAGTCTCTAACTTCTCAAGATGACCTTGAAATGTGTCAGAAAAGATCAAAATATCGTCAAGGAAAATCAGACAATCTCGCAAGTTTAGTTCACCCATGCATCTCTCCATCAGACGCTGGAACGTGGTGGGAGCATTTGTTAAACCGAAGGCCATTCTGTTACATTCATAAAATCCTAAACCAGGTACAGTAAAAGCAGTCTTGGCCTTATCTTCCTCACGTATATTAACTTGCCAATACCCCCATCTCAGATCAAGTTTGGTAAAATAATTGGCACCGATCAGCCGATCGAATGAGTCATTGATTCGGGGTAGGCTATACGCATCTTTGACTGTCTTGGAATTAAGTTTCCTGAAATCGATACAAAAACGTAATGCACCGTCTTTCTTTCGAACTAGAACAACATTTGAAGAGTAGGGACTCTGTGAAGGCCGTATTGCACCAATACTCAACATTTCATTCAAACTTTGTCGAACTTCCTCAAACAGACCAGGAGGAATCCTCCTACAAGGTTCCTTGAAGGGAACATTATCTGTCAAGTTAATCTCATGGTGCACTAATGACGTATTGCCAAGGTCAGTTGACCCAGTAGAAAATATGTGAGACCATTTCTCAAGGACAGACTTTGCCTCTTCACATTGTTCTTCAGTAAGTTTGGTTGTTTCAAAACTTACACCTAACTCTTCAAGAACATCACGTGACCTTTTTGACTCAGGTTCAGAGCTTTTAGATGGGTCAGGGATCCATGAATCAACAACACTTACGCTCTGAAGATTACATATCTTTGACTTTGGTGGTATATGTACAACATGTGCAGACAGATTACACACACGAACAGGTACTCTAGAAACTTTGTTTCTGGACCTAAATCAAGAACTCTCGGACAAATAACTATACCTCCAGACAATGATGTGTCTGCGTGTTCCGTGATAGCTTTGCTCATATCATCGATGCAGCGAGCTAAACCATGTATGGTTTTCATTTCGTTTGGTTTAAGAGTAATGGGACGCTTGTTTGTAGAATGAGCAGGTACACCACAGTTATCAAACAATGTCACAAATGCATTTTGCCAAGCCTCTGGGACCATACCACGAAGTTCAGTGTTTCTAAAAAGTCGAATCACATTAGTACCAACTATGATCGGAACCTTAAAATTGTACTCTGTGTCGGGTACAACTAACAACGTTATTGTAAATGTGTTGTCATTTAAACTAGGAATAGAGATATCTGCCTCTATGTAACCAAGGTACGGTAACACTTAATCGTTTGCACCTTTCACTGTCAACTCAAATTCACGCATATCATGAAGCTCGGGTGAGGGCATAAGTTTCTCATAAAACGAGTATGACACTGACGTCACCATAGAACCAGTATCAATCAGAGCCATGGTTTTACAACCATTCACAAACACTTCACTCTCATTCGTAGAGCCTACGAGTCTATCAAATAGATCTGTTTGACCTTTGAACTTTGGGCATTGAGTCATTTCACTAGTACCACCCTCCATTCGCCCTGTAACAGAGGGGGATTCTAGTTTGACGACTGACTACCGTTATAGCGGAAATTAGGAGCGTTGCCTCGGCCGCTGGCTCTGCCCCTGAAAGGAGTTCTATTACCTCTGTTGCTATAACGATAGTATGTTTGACCTCTACCTCTATAAGTAGGACGAGAATCACCTGTATGGGGAGGAACTATATTAGTATTGACCTTTTGTTCAAGTGATTCAAGTCTTGACATAAGTTTGGTCAACTGATCTAAGACCTCTTTATTTGAATCTCTCTGAGCATCAACCTGGCTCGGTTGCTGACGAGCTACTTTCGAATTGACCTTTTGAACCATATGTACCTTGTTTGTTTCCTCTTGCTCAACCTTTCTAATTTCCATCAAAAGGGACTGAAAATCTTTCTTACTGTCATAATGGTGACGAGTACTGTTACGCAACTCTTGACTTTTTAAACCAGTCCAAAATTTACTTCTGAGCATTGAATCTTTAGCACTAATGTCAAGGTGACCTCTATTGATCGCTTTTATGAGCGTTTCCTCAATTCGTGATGCAAAACTGACAATAGACTCGTTTTCCTTCTGATAATCATTATAGAAAGACTGCATCAAAATTTCGCAAGTACTAACGGTACCATAGAAACCATCAAGCTTTGTGAGTACATCATTGACACTCGCCCCTTCACCGAGCGAAACTAACATAGATCTAGCCGTGCCCTTCAAAGAATTTCTGAGAGCTTGCAAAATAATGTGCTCCGGGTATTGTCCAGTGCGCTTGAGACATCGCACCTCAAAACTCCATACATCATAGGTTACTTCCCCTTTTTGAGAACTTTCGTTCCCACTGAAAGTTGGTAATTTAGGGATACTGTACGTAGCAGGCATACCATGCAAATATGATTCGTTCGGACCAGTCGGATTAAAATTGAATCTAGCATCAAAATTAGGTGTACTCACCACAGGCCCATTCTCGCCATCGACATGCGGTAACAACTTGAACTTTGACATGTTCACTTTCGCATCTTCCTCGAGTTGCGTCATCGTCGTAGCGTCTTTGTGAACTTCCGTTTTCGCGTCATCCGCACCACCAGTCGCCATCGCGATACCGTAAAATAAAAAAAATGAACAAACACACTATAAAAACCGAAAACGATCACGTTGTCGTAGCATAAACCATGTGCAGATCTAGTGTTAGTAATTCTGTATTAGAACATGCAATGATCACACTCCTTGCACTGAGAAAATAATTTAAATCAAATGTCAAAAAAATTTTTTTTTTTTTTTTTTTTTAATATGGGAGATAAGGTTGGGTGGGGCAAAAATTTAACTATCAAAAGTCAAACGCCTTTCAAAATGAAATTCAACACAAGCAGAACACTAACTAAAGTATGAAGCAATGCAAACTAAAATTAAAATGCAGAACTAAATAAAATGCAAAGCATAAATTCAATGAAATGTAAAATGTAGCAAATCAAAACAAAAGTCAAGCAAACAAAATATGCAACAAATTAAAGCAAACTAAATACAAATTTGCAAATAAAGCAAGCTAAACACAAATTTGCAAATAATGCAAACAGGCACAAATGACCATAGATAGCACTGATTCCTTGATTTCGCGCACTACAGAACACACGGCTCGCGGACAGAGGCGTTGATCCAAGGCGATCGATCTTTGATTTCTGTATATATATGAAAACTGCTCACGGGTTGATTATAACAGCGGTTTACGCACGGCTAGTTATAACTCAGGTAGCAGGTATTTGCAAATATTTCATGTTGAATGATGCGCATCGTTGGTGGATTACATATATCGATGAGAATATACGATGAAATCGATAAGTAGATCTAGCAGCAGAATAATTTTCTGGCTTCGAATTTAAGTTGGAGTTTATAAACGTTGAAACGTTGAAAATCAGACGTAAGGAAAATCGTCTAAATGCCGGGACACCTACATGATGAATTTCACTGGGGGCTCCATTGTCACCGGGGTTGTAAATCTTGAATAAGACTAAGATTTCCGGAGTTCTCTTTAGAATTTATTAGATCAAATAAGGTGTCCTAAAAGAATAATAAACAGATATAAATAGTATGAATATAATAATTCTAATGCATTAAATCATCGATAAGGCGAATCAAATAATAAATAAATTGTATAATTCCAACTAACCTTATCGGCGTGACTACATCTCAAAGTTGTAACATCGTGAAAAGTACAGGTGATGCGTTGTAGAAATAATATGTAAGAATACTATAAATCGCGGGGAAAAAGAATATAAGGGAATTGTGGACGCATGCGCAAGGATATAGGATGACCATTGGTTAGTCAGACGAGAACTATATTATGTCTCGCATCCATCCATATTCATACACTCTCTCAGAACTATTTTAATTAGTAAGAGTTATCTATCTTAGATATTAAAGTGCAAATTACGTCCGTGACATGTTGGTTGTTATATCACAGCTGTGCTTCCATACATTTTACTTACCACCTTCCTTATCAGGGGATTAATGTAACCTGGATCTCTGGATGGAATCAAGTATTACTTAATACCAGACTGGGCCAAGTTACTGGATTATCAGGTTTGTTATAGACCCTACATGTTGGTTGCTATATCACAGCTGTGCTTCCATACATTTTACTGACTAACTTCCTAATCAGGGAATTAATGTAACCTGGACCTCTGGATGGAATCAAGTATTACTTAATACCAGACTGGGTTAAGTTACTGGATTATCAGGTAATTTTATGTCATACATGCAGCGGTTACGGAAAAGTTGAAATTGCGCCAGCCAGCCAGAGCCCTCTCCAGCCATATTGTTGACCGATCGGCTCAAAAACACAAACTTGGTAGAGGACCATGAGTATTTGCTTCCTGTAAGGAGAGCAAAGGAGATGTTGAAAATGTGTCAGCCAATCAGAGTCCTCAGCTTGCTGATGGTTCAACAAATATGGCTGCCAAGTGCTTTGATTGGCTGATGCATTTTTGACATCTTCTCTGCAAACGCTGCACATAATTTCATGAAACCTTACAGGAAGCAAGCATTCAAGGTCCTCTACTTAGATTGTGTTTTTTCGTGCCGATCGGTCATCAAAAAAAGTTCTAATGCTGTCAAGGTCCTCTACCAAATTGACTGCTTTAAGCCCTTTGTCCACAACTCAGGTGAGCCCCCTTGGGCCTATTGTTTATGTTAGAGTACTTGCTTTCAGAGCTCAGGTTTTGAGAAATTGCAACTGCTAAATATTGAACGTTTGAGATTGTTTTATATTTTGTGAGAATATTGGTATGTGCATAATAGTTAAAGAAATCTGCAAAATTAAAAAAAAACAATGTTTAGGTATGGCTTGAAGCGGGGATACAGGTGTTCTATTCATTAGGACCAGCTTGGGGAGGTCTGATTACCATGTCAAGTTATAACAAATTCCATAACAACTGTCTCAGGTAAGATTATGTTAATGCCACCCTGCCAATAAATTTTTAGGAATTTCATTGATTCAAATATGACACAAATCATCTCATGGGCAAAAAAAAATAAATCCAAATAGTGAAAGTGTGAATTAAATGGGTTGTTTTAAGAAGTATAATGTCACGAGTGATATAATCCAGGCTTAAGGACAGTTCTAGATTATTTTATATATTGAGGGGTCTGGTAAGCTTAAGTTACCTCGATAATTTTATATATTGAGGGGTCTGGTAAGCTTAAGTTACCCAGATTATTTTATATATTGAGGGGTCTGGTAAGCTTAAGTTACCTCGATTATTTTATATATTGAGGGGTCTGGTAAGCAAAGTTACCTAGATTATTTTATATATTGAGGGGTCTGGTAAGCTAAGTTACCTAGATTATTTTATATATTGAGGGGTCTGGTAAGCTTAAGTTACCTAGATTATTTTATATATTGAGGGGTCTGGTAAGCTAAGTTACCTAGATTATTTTATATATTGAGGGGTCTGGTAAGCTAAGTTACCTAGATTATTTTATATATTTAGGGGTCTGGTGAGCTTAAGTTACATAGATTATTTTATATATTGAGGGGTCTGGTAAGCTAAGTTACCTAGATTATTTTATATATTGAGGGGTCTGGTAAGCTAAGTTACCTAGATTATTTTATATATTGAGGGTCTGGTAAGCTAAGTTACCTAGATTATTTTATATATTGAGGGGTCTGGTAAGCTTAAGTTACCTAGATTATTTTATATATTGAGGGGTCTGGTAAGCTAAGTTACCTAGATTATTTTATATATTGAGGGGTCTGGTAAGCTAAGTTACCTAGATTATTTTATATATTGAGGGGTCAGGTAAGCTTTAGTTACCTAGATTATTTTATATATTGAGGGGTCTGGTGAGCTTAAGTTACCTAGATTATTTTATATATTGAGGGGTCTGGTGAGCTTAAGTTACCTAGATTATTTTATATATTGAGGGGTCAGGTAAGCTAAGTTACCTAGATTATTTTATATATTGAGGGGTCTGGTAAGCTTAAGTTACCTCGATTATTTTATATATTGAGGGGTCTGGTAAGCTTAAGTTACCTAGATTATTTTATATATTGAGGGGTCTGGTAAGCTTAAGTTACCTAGATTATTTTATATATTGAGGGGTCTGGTAAGCTTAAGTTACCTCGAAGTAATGTTGTGCTGATTACAGACAATGTCTGGGACATTGATGCCAGGCCCTTCCCATTACAAATAATCAATTAAGATTTTGATCAACTATTATAATCATGAATTTCAAAACATTTAAGAAATGATATACATGTATTTTCATCAGTAAAACCCATATTTTTGCCAGTGAAACAGTTCATATGTCATACTAATAACCTTTGTCGGCTGATACCATTGTCATACTAATAACCTTAGTCGGCTGATATCATTGACTTGGGTCAGTGTCCATACTGAAATGAAACTTTTTGCTGAGTTTCAATAAAATTTGCCGTCAGTGTCAAGTTACTTAAGAAAATTAACAGTTTTACTTTAATAGTAGAATAAAAGAACCTAATTACAATCGAAGGTAAATCAAAAGGCTTATGCGATTAATCAATTTTTATTTTTCCATCTGATTCTCAACACTACTTTGAAGACACTTTAATGGTTAAAACTACTTTATTTTAAACAGCAGGGATAGCTTGATAAATTCACCATTTTAGCATCTATTTTAAAAGCTTTCATGTGTTTTTTCCTGGTTTATGCTTTGGGTAGCCAGACATAAAAAATATAGTGCTTTTTAGATTGTTACTTCAAAATGACAGTGCATCTAGGCTTAGTGATGAAATATGGTATCACAACAAACAAATTTGCTAATATGTTGGCAACAATTCCTACTGACAAACATAAAAAATTATTGACAAACTTTATCTAAACCACTGAGAGCTTCTTAATCTGAGGATGCTTACTACAATGCATGGTACAGATGCTGCATCTGACCCACATTTCACGCTTGAGTGAGCTGTTAGGTAAAATGGTTCAGATCCATTCCTGCCTTACTATAAGTCCTAGGTCATCCAAAGTTGGTGGATGATGCATCTGAGGATGCTTACTACAATGCATGGTACGGATGCTGTATCTGACCCACATTTCATGCTTGAATGACAAGATTAAGTAAAATGGAACAGGTCCATTCCCACCTCACTATAAGTCCTAAGTCATCCAAATCTGGGTGGGTGATGCATCTGAGGATGTTTACTGTGTTGCATGGTACAGATGCTGCATCTGACACATATTTCACACTTGTGTGACCAGGTTAAGTAAAATTGGACACGTCCATTCCTGCCTTACTTTAAGTCCTACATTAACCAAACTTATATGGATGATGCATCTGAGGATGCTTAATGCAATGCATGGTACAGATGTTGCATCTGACCCACATTTCACGCTCGAGCAATCAGGTCAAGTTAAATGGGACAGGTCCATTTCCGGCCTATTTTAAGTCCTAGATCAATAAAAAACTTGTTTGGGTGATGTATCTGAGGATGCTTACTGCAATGCACTGTACAGATGCTGTATCTGACCTATATTTCACGCTTGATTGACCAGGTAAGGTAATATTAGAATCTTGATTTCTAGCCTTCTTTAAATTCTTTATCAACCAAACTTGTGTGGGTGATGCATCTGGAAATTCTTTGTGCAATGTAGGAACAGATGCTGGTCATGAGACAGTTTTGCTGTCGAGGTGAGTTGTGTCATCTCTGATGACACTATGTTTTACAGAGATACCTTGGTTGGTAGCTTAGCTGATCGCCTAACTAGTTTTTACCTAGGATTTGTGATAATTTTGCTGTATTTACTTTATAATCATTTTTACCTAGGATTTGTGATATTTATGCTGTATTTACGTTATAATCATTTTTACCTAGGATTTGTGATATTTATGCTGTATTTACTTTATAATCATTTTTACCTAGGATTTGTGATATTTCTGCTGTATTTATGTTATAATCATTTTTACCTAGGATTTGTGATATTTCTGCTGTATTTATGTTATAATCATTTTTACCTAGGAGCTGTATTTATGTTATAATCATTTTTACCTAGGATTTGTGATATTTATGCTGTATTCACATTATTATCATTTTTACCTAGGATTTGTGATATTTCTGCTGTATTTAAATTATTATCAATTTTACCTAGGATTTGTGATATTTCTGCTGTATTTACATTATAATCATTTACAGAGATGCCTTGGTCGGTAGTTTAGCTGATGGCCTTACCAGTTTTTATGCAGGATTTGTGATATTTGCCGTATTGGGGTATATGGCGGAGGAAGCAGGACTTACAATAAAGGAGGTGGCTGATAGTGGTACGTGAAGTAGGATTCTACTTTTATGCATTTATGTCCATTTGCAATTAATTAGTAATCAGAAAGCTTCAAATCTTCAATGACATGTTTCCAAGTTTCTATTCCATTGGTGTGATTCAATTTTACAGTTTTTCTTCAGCTAAAAGAGAATGAGATTAGATTAGTCAATAAAAGTGACCATATTTATCTGTGAAAGATCAAGTATTAAATAGTTTCCTCTTGGACTGTCATAATTCCAAATTTCAGTCTTTCTCGAGTTGATGTGAAATTTGGTATTATGTTTTGTCTTGAATACTTACCCTACCCACAGGTCTAGGCTGTGTTGTTATTATGTTTTGTCTGGAATACTTAACCTACCCACAGGTCTAGGCTGTGTTTTTATTATGTTTTGTCTCCAATACTTAACCTACCCACAGGTCTAGGCTGTGTTGTTATTATGTTTTGTCTCGAATACTTAACCTACCCACAGGTCTAGGCTGTGTTGTTATTATGTTTTGTCTCCAATACTAACCCTACCCACAGGTCTAGGCTGTGTTGTTATTATGTTTTGTCTCCAATACTTACCCTACCAACAGGTCTAGGCTGTGTTGTTATTATGTTTTGTCTCCAATACTAACCCTACCCACAGGTCTAGGCTGTGTTGTTATTATGTTTTGTCTCCAATACTTACCCTACCAATAGGTCTAGGCTGTGTTGTTATTATGTTTTGTCTTGAATACTAACCCTACCCACAGGTCTAGGCTGTGTTGTTATTATGTTTTGTCTCCAATACTTAACCTACCAACAGGTCTAGGCTGTGTTGTTATTATGTTTTGTCTGGAATACTTAACCTACCCACAGGTCTAGGCTGTGTTGTTATTATGTTTTGTCTAGAATACTTAACCTACCCACAGGTCTAGGCTGTGTTGTTATTATGTTTTGTCTAGAATACTTAACCTACCCACAGGTCTAGGCTGTGTTGTTATTATGTTTTGTCTAGAATACTTAACCTACCCACAGGTCTAGGCTGTGTTGTTATTATGTTTTGTCTCCAATACTTAACCTACCCACAGGTCTAGGCTGTGTTGTTATTATGTTTTGTCTTGAATACTTAACCTACCCACAGGTCTAGGCTGTGTTGTTATTTTGTTTTGTCTTGAATACTTAACCTACCCACAGGTCTAGGCTGTGTTGTTATTATGTTTTGTCTCCAATACTTAACCTACCCACAGGTCTAGGCTGTGTTGTTATTATGTTTTGTCTAGAATACTTAACATACCAACAGGTCTAGGCTGTGTTGTTATTATGTTTTGTCTTGAATACTTACCGTACCCACAGGTCTAGGCTGTGTTGTTATTATGTTTTGTCTGCAATACTTACCCTACCAACAGGTCTAGGCTGTGTTGTTATTATGTTTTGTCTCCAATACTTAACCTACCAACAGGTCTAGGCTGTGTTGTTATTATGTTTTGTCTAGAATACTTACCCTACCCACAGGTCTAGGCTGTGTTGTTATTATGTTTTGTCTCCAATACTTACCGTACCCACAGGTCTAGGCTGTGTTGTTATTATGTTTTGTCTGCAATACTTACCCTACCAACAGGTCTAGGCTGTGTTGTTATTATGTTTTGTCTCCAATACTTAACCTACCCACAGGTCTAGGCTGTGTTGTTATTATGTTTTGTCTCCAATAATTAACCTACCCACAGGTCTAGGCTGTGTTGTTATTATGCTTTGTCTCCAATACTTAACCTACCAACAGGTCTAGGCTGTGTTGTTATTATGTTTTGTCTAGAATACTTAACCTACCCACAGGTCTAGGCTGTGTTGTTATTATGTTTTGTCTCGAATACTAACCCTACCCACAGGTCTAGGCTGTGTTGTTATTATGTTTTGTCTCCAATACTTAACCTACCAACAGGTCTAGGCTGTGTTGTTATTATGTTTTGTCTCCAATACTTACCCTACCCACAGGTCTAGGCTGTGTTGTTATTATGTTTTGTCTTGAATACTTACCCTACCCACAGGTCTAGGCTGTGTTGTTATTATGTTTTGTCTCCAATACTTACCGTACCCACAGGTCTAGGCTGTGTTGTTATTATGTTTTGTCTCGAATACTAACCCTACCCACAGGTCTAGGCTGTGTTGTTATTATGTTTTGTCTCCAATACTTAACCTACCAACAGGTCTAGGCTGTGTTGTTATTATGTTTTGTCTAGAATACTTACCCTACCCACAGGTCTAGGCTGTGTTGTTATTATGTTTTGTCTTGAATACTTACCCTACCCACAGGTCTAGGCTGTGTTGTTATTATGTTTTGTCTAGAATACTTACCGTACCCACAGGTCTAGGCTGTGTTGTTATTATGTTTTGTCTCCAATACTTAACCTACCAACAGGTCTAGGCTGTGTTGTTATTATGTTTTGTCTAGAATACTTACCCTACCCACAGGTCTAGGCTGTGTTGTTATTATGTTTTGTCTTGAATACTTACCCTACCCACAGGTCTAGGCTGTGTTGTTATTATGTTTTGTCTAGAATACTTACCGTACCCACAGGTCTAGGCTGTGTTGTTATTATGTTTTGTCTAGAATACTTACCCTACCCACAGGTCTAGGCTGTGTTGTTATTATGTTTTGTGTAGAATACTTACCCTACTCACAGGTCTAGGCTGTATTGTTATTATGTTTTGTCTCCAATACTTAACCTACCCACAGGTCTAGGCTGTGTTGTTATTATGTTTTGTCTAGAATACTTAACCTACCAACAGGTCTAGGCTGTGTTGTTATTATGTTTTGTCTCCAATACTTAACCTACCAACAGGTCTAGGCTGTGTTGTTATTATGTTTTGTCTCCAATACTTAACATACCAACAGGTCTAGGCTGTGTTGTTATTATGTTTTGTCTAGAATACTTAACCTACCCACAGGTCTAGGCTGTGTTGTTATTATGTTTTGTCTCCAATACTTACCGTACCCACAGGTCTAGGCTGTGTTGTTATTATGTTTTGTCTGCAATACTTACCCTACCAACAGGTCTAGGCTGTGTTGTTATTATGTTTTGCCTCCAATACTTAACCTACCAACAGGTCTAGGCTGTGTTGTTATTATGTTTTGTCTAGAATACTTACCCTTCCCACAGGTCTAGGCTGTGTTGTTATTATGTTTTGTCTCCAATACTTACCGTACCCACAGGTCTAGGCTGTGTTGTTATTATGTTTTGTCTGCAATACTTACCCTACCAACAGGTCTAGGCTGTGTTGTTATTATGTTTTGTCTCCAATACTTAACCTACCCACAGGTCTAGGCTGTGTTGTTATTATGTTTTGTCTTGAATACTTAACCTACCCACAGGTCTAGGCTGTGTTGTTATTATGTTTTGTCTCCAATACTAACCCTACCCACAGGTCTAGGCTGTGTTGTTATTATGTTTTGTCTAGAATACTTACCCTACCCACAGGTCTAGGCTGTGTTGTTATTATGTTTTGTCTAGAATACTTAACCTACCCACAGGTCTAGGCTGTGTTGTTATTATGTTTTGTCTCCAATACTTAACCTACCAACAGGTCTAGGCTGTGTTGTTATTATGTTTTGTCTCCAATACTTAACCTACCAACAGGTCTAGGCTGTGTTGTTATTATGTTTTGTCTAGAATACTTACCCTACCCACAGGTCTAGGCTGTGTTGTTATTATGTTTTGTCTCGAATACTTACCCTACCCACAGGTCTAGGCTGTGTTGTTATTATGTTTTGTCTCCAATACTTACCGTACCCACAGGTCTAGGATGTGTTGTTATTATGTTTTGTCTCGAATACTAACCCTACCCACAGGTTTAGGCTGTGTTGTTATTATGTTTTGTCTCCAATACTTAACCTACCAACAGGTCTAGGCTGTGTTGTTATTATGTTTTGTCTAGAATACTTACCCTACCCACAGGTCTAGGCTGTGTTGTTATTATGTTTTGTCTTGAATACTTACCCTACCCACAGGTCTAGGCAGTGTTGTTATTATGTTTTGTCTAGAATACTTACCCTACCCACAGGTCTAGGCTGTGTTGTTATTATGTTTTGTCTAGAATACTTACCCTGCCCACAGGTCTAGGCTGTGTTGTTATTATGTTTTGTGTAGAATACTTACCCTACTCACAGGTCTAGGCTGTGTTGTTATTATGTTTTGTCTCCAATACTTAACCTACCCACAGGTCTAGGCTGTGTTGTTATTATGTTTTGTCTAGAATACTTAACCTACCAACAGGTCTAGGCTGTGTTGTTATTATGTTTTGTCTCGAATACTTACCCTACCCACAGGTCTAGGCTGTGTTGTTATTATGTTTTGTCTCCAATACTTACCCTACCCACAGGTATAGGCTGTGTTGTTATTATGTTTTGTCTCCAATATTAACCTACCAACAGGTCTAGGCTGTGTTGTTATTATGTTTTGTCTAGAATACTTAACATACCCACAGGTCTAGGCTGTGTTGTTATTATGTTTTGTCTCCAATACTTACCGTACCCACAGGTCTAGGCTGTGTTGTTATTATGTTTTGTCTAGAATACTTAACCTACCCACAGGTCTAGGCTGTGTTGTTATTATGTTTTGTCTAGAATACTTAACCTACCCACAGGTCTAGGCTGTGTTGTTATTATGTTTTGTCTAGAATACTTAACCTACCCACAGGTCTAGGCTGTATTGTTATTATGTTTTGTCTAGAATACTTAACCTACCCAAAGGTCTAGGCTGTGTTGTTATTATGTTTTGTCTCCAATACTTAGCCTACCCACAGGTGTAGGCTGTGTTGTTATTATGTTTTGTCTAGAATACTTACCCTACCCACAGGATTAGGCTGTGTTGTTATTATGTTTTGTCTAGAATACTTAACCTACCCACAGGTCTAGGCTGTGTTGTTATTATGTTTTGTCTATAATACTTAACCTACCCACAGGTCTAGGCTGTGTTGTTATTATGTTTTGTCTCCAATACTTAACCTACCAACAGGTCTAGGCTGTGTTGTTATTATGTTTTGTCTCCAATACTTAACATACCAACAGGTCTAGGCTGTGTTGTTATTATGTTTTGTCTAGAATACTTACCCTACCCACAGGTCTAGGCTGTGTTGTTATTATGTTTTGTCTTGAATACTTACCCTACCAACAGGTCTAGGCTGTGTTGTTATTATGTTTTGTCTAGAATACTTACCCTACCCACAGGTCTAGGCTGTGTTGTTATTATGTTTTGTCTTGAATACTTACCCTACCCACAGGTCTAGGCTGTGTTGTTATTATGTTTTGTCTAGAATACTTACCCTACCCACAGGTCTAGGCTGTGTTGTTATTATGTTTTGTCTTGAATACTTACCCTACCAACAGGTCTAGGCTGTGTTGTTATTATGTTTTGTCTGCAATACTTACCCTACCAACAGGTCTAGGCTGTGTTGTTATTATGTTTTGTCTCCAATACTTAACCTACCCACAGGTCTAGGCTGTGTTGTTATTATGTTTTGTCTAGAATACTTAACCTACCAACAGGTCTAGGCTGTGTTGTTATTATGTTTTGTCTTGAATACTTAACATACCAACAGGTCTAGGCTGTGTTGTTATTATGTTTTGTCTCCAATACTTAACCTACCCACAGGTCTAGGCTGTGTTGTTATTATGTTTTGTCTAGAATACTTAACCTACCAACAGGTCTAGGCTGTGTTGTTATTATGTTTTGTCTTGAATACTTAACCTACCCACAGGTCTAGGCTGTGTTGTTATTATGTTTTGTCTCCAATACTTACCCTACCAACAGGTCTAGGCTGTGTTGTTATTATGTTTTGTCTCCAATACTTAACATACCAACAGGTCTAGGCTGTGTTGTTATTATGTTTTGTCTCCAATACTTATCCTACCCACAGGTTTAGGCTGTGTTGTTATTATGTTTTGTCTCCAATACTAACCCTACCCACAGGTCTAGGCTGTGTTGTTATTATGTTTTTTCTCCAATACTTACCCTACGCACTGGTCTAGGCTGTGTTGTTATTATGTTTTGTCTTGAATACTTACCCTACCCACAGGTCTAGGCTGTGTTGTTATTATGTTTTGTCTAGAATACTTAACCTACCCACAGGTCTAGGCTGTGTTGTTATTATGTTTTGTCTAGAATACTTAACCTACCAACAGGTCTAGGCTGTGTTGTAATTATGTTTTGTCTTGAATACTTACCCTACCAACAGGTCTAGGCTGTGTTGTTATTATGTTTTGTCTTGAATACTTAACCTACCCACAGGTCTAGGCTGTGTTGTTATTATGTTTTGTCTAGAATACTTAACCTACCCACAGGTCTAGGCTGTGTTGTTATTATGTTTTGTCTCCAATACTTAACATACCAACAGGTCTAGGCTGTGTTGTTATTATGTTTTGTCTAGAATACTTAACCTACCCACAGGTCTAGGCTGTGTTGTTATTATGTTTTGTCTCCAATACTTAACATACCAACAGGTCTAGGCTGTGTTGTTATTATGTTTTGTCTCCAATACTTAACCTACCCACAGGTCTAGGCTGTGTTGTTATTATGTTTTGTCTCCAATACTTAACCTACCCACAGGTCTAGGCTGTGTTGTTATTATGTTTTGTCTTGAATACTTAACATACCAACAGGTCTAGGCTGTGTTGTTATTATGTTTTGTCTAGAATACTTAACATACCAACAGGTCTAGGCTGTGTTGTTATTATGTTTTGTCTAGAATACTTAACCTACCAACAGGTCTAGGCTGTGTTGTTATTATGTTTTGTCTCCAATACTTTACATACCAACAGGTCTAGGCTGTGTTGTTATTATGCTCCCATAAAAATTTGGAGGGAGCATATAGTCGCTGTTGTGTTCATCTGTCTGTCCATATGTCCGTCTGTCTGAGCTCATATCTTCTAAACCTTACATTAGAATTTGATCATATTTCACACAAATGTTCCTTAGGCTTGATGCTTTGGTACAAAGATCACTAAAGGTCAATCATCAAAGGTTAAAGTCATTTTCAGGCTAAAAATAGCTTTTTTTTGCAATAAATAATTGTAAGAATTCATTAAAAATCAGTATTACTTCCAAATGGCCTTAAATTTTGAATAAGGATAGGAAAATGCATAATCTTTAACATATGTTACAGGTTTTGTATAAGAATTTCATCATAATTATATCCTATAATTTTTTCTCAGTATAGGATAGCACCTTCAGGAAAAAGGTCACTTGGGGTCATTCATATAGATCAAGGTCATTATGATCATTTATGAAAGGTCAAAGACACTCAGAAAATCAATCTTTCGCTATCAGTATTGTTTTGTTTGGGGAGCATCCATCAGTTTTACTAATTTTTTCTTTATTTCACCTGATGTTGTAAATTTTAGCCCCTACCGTATTTTCAGGTCCTGGTTTGGCCCATTTAGTGAACCAAAAGGCCATTACCAAACTGCCTTACCCTGAGGTCTGGGCTGCCATTTCCAAACTGCCCTATACACAGGTCTGGGCTGTCATGTTTTTCCTGATGTTGTTGACTTTGGCCCTCTATTTTCGGGTCCTGGTTTGGCCCTTGTAGCATATCCAGAGGCCATTACCAAACTGTCCTACACTCAGGTCTGGGCTGTCATGTTTTTAGCTCACCTCGACGAAGTTGAGTGAGCTTATGCTATAACCCTACGCGTCCGCGTCCGCGTCCGCGTCCGCGTCCGCGTCCGCGTCCGTGTCCGCGTCCGTGTCCGCGTCCGCGTCCGGTTAAGAAGTTTGGGGTAGCTCAGTATCTGACAAAGTACTAATGCTACAGTAACCAAACTGGCACAAGTGATTCATCTTTGGATGCTGAGGTGAACCCATGCATCGGATGCAGCATCTGACCTACATTTTCCGCTTGAGTGACTTGGTTAAGAAGTTTGGGGTAGCTCAGTATCTGACAAAGTACTAATGCTACAGTAACCAAACTGGCACAAGTGATTCATCTTTGGATGCTGAGGTGAACCCATGCATCGTATGCAGCATCTGACCTACATTTTCCGCTTGAGTGACTTGGTTAAGAAGTTTGGGGTAGCTCAGTATCTGACAAAGTACTAATGCTACAGTAACCAAACTGGCACAAGTGATTCATCTTTGGATGCTGAAGTGAACCCATGCATCGTATGCAGCATCTGACCTACATTTTCCGCTTGAGTGACTTGGTTAAGAAGTTTGGGGTAGCTCAGTATCTGACAAAGTACTGATGCTACAGTAACCAAACTTGCACAAGTGATTCATCTTTGGATGCTGAGGTGAACCCATGCATCGGATGCAGCATCTGACCTACATTTTCCGCTTGAGTGACTTGGTTAAGAAGTTTGGGGTAGCTCAGTATCTGACAAAGTACTGATGCTACAGTAACCAAACTTGCATAAGTGATTCATCTTTGGATGCTGAGGTGAACCCATGCACCGGATGCAGCATCTGACCTGCATTTTACGCTTGAGTGATTTGGATAAGAAGTTTGGGGTAGCTCAGTATCTAACAAAGTACTAATGCTACAGTAACCAAACTTGCACAAGTGATTCATCTTTGGATGCCGAGATGGACCCATGCATCGGATGCAGCATCTGACCTACTTTTTCCACTTGAGTGATTTCGCTTTTAAAAGCCAATATTGAGCAAAGTATGAGTGCTACATGTACCAAACTTGCATATTGGATGTATCTTTGATCAAACTTTCATAAAATGACCTTGACCTACTTTTTCTGCTTGAGTGATTTTGCCTTTAAAAGCCAATATTGAGCAAAGTATAAGTGCTAGATGTTCCAAACTTGCATATTAGATGTATCTTTGATAAAACTTTCATAAAATGACCTCGACCTACTTTTTCCGCTTGAGTGATTTTGCCTTTAAAAGCCAATATTGAGCAAAGTATAAGTGATACATGTACCAAACTTGCATATTGGATGTATCTTTGATCAAACTTTCATAAAATGACCTTGACCTACTTTTTCCGCTTGAGTGATTTTGCCTTTAAAAGCCAATATTGAGCAAAGTATAAGTGATACATGTACCAAACTTGCATATTGGATGTATCTTTGATCAATCTTTCATAAAATGACCTCGACCTACTTTTTCTGCTTGAGTGATTTTGCCTTTAAAAGCCAATATTGAGCAAAGTATAAGTGATACATGTACCAAACTTGCATATTGGATGTATCTTTGATCAATCTTTCATAAAATGACCTCGACCTACTTTTTCCACTTGAATGATTTTGCCTTTAAAAGCCAATATTGCGCAAAGTATAAGTGATACATGTACCAAACTTGCATATTGGATGTATCTTTGATCAATCTTTCATAAAATGATCTTGACCTACTTTTTCCGCTTGAGTGATTTTGCCTTTAAAAGCCAATATTGAGCAAAGTATAACTGCTACATGTACCAAACTTGCATATTGGATGTATCTTTGATCAAACTTTCATAAAATGACCTTGACCTACTTTTTCCGCTTGAGTGGTTTTGCCTTTAAAAGCCAATATACATGTACTAAGAAATATGTTTGAATTGAATTTTGCTGTCACGAGGTGAGCTTTGTAATCTGTGATTACCTATGTTTCCTGATGTTGTTGACTTTGGCCCTCTATTTTTAGGTCCTGGTTTGGCCCTTGTAGCATATCCAGAGGCCATTACCAAACTGTCCTACACTCAGGTCTGGGCTGTCATGTTTTTCCTGATGTTGTTGACTTGGGCCCTCTATTTTCAGGTCCTGGTTTGGCCCTTGTAGCATATCCAGAGGCCATTACCAAACTGCCTTACCCTCAGGTCTGGGCTGTCATGTTTTTCCTGATGTTGTTGACACTAGGAATCGATAGTCAGGTAAGTTCTTAATTATGAAAATGTTGCCTTCTTTTCTAATAACTTTCAAGTACATGTATTTATTCAGCTATTTCTTGCTAATGAAATATACATGTACATGTGTCATGTACTATCAAGCTACTTATTTTAACAGTATATTGTATAATTGTGTATTTATTTCATGTTTGAAATTGTGTTGTATTAAACTAAACATTTTGGACAGACTCAGTATAATTTTATCTTGTTTAATACTTAGAAATGAATCTCATATTTTTTCTGTTGATGCAGGTATCAGCCGAAAAATTGGACAGAAAACAGCATCAAACACGCGTAGTGTGTTGATGCAAAAGTTTTCTGTCCAATTTTTCGGATTATACCTGCATCAAAAGAAAAATATAAGATTTTATTTCATCTACTTATGGAAACCAAACTGTTCTTGGATCTAAAAACCATCAATTACCGCACTATATTTCGTAAGTTCGGGGGGTTGTGCAGTGATATAACTGCCTCCAAAGATGAAAACAAGTTATGGCAGCAGCCATCATTTAGACAGCGAACAATTGTCTCTCTATATCTTTGGGTTAAGGAGCAATTTCAGCAAATCCGACATGCACTGTTAAGTTTTTTAGTAAGTAGAAAAAATGGTACCCTTGAAATGTTAAGCAAACATCAACAAATTGTATTTTCAACAACAAGTTTATTCATGTTTCAGGTAACCCCATGTTCAAAAAATAGTGCTATAAATAGACTTCTGTGAAAAATTTTGTTGATTGATGTATCAACAAAATTTCTCATCTAATCAGAATCTTTGTTTCCTGAAAGTAACAATGGAAATTGATTGATTTTTAAATCTCGATAATTTTGAGTCTGTTCCCTCGTATGATATTTTTCAAATTTGGATCTTAAGAGGCTGATGTTATTTTCATTGTATTTTTCAGTTTGGAACTTTTGAGACAGTTTCCAGTGGTTTGGTAGATGCCTTTCCTAAGCAGCTTGGAAAACGTAAAGTTTTGTTGACGGCCATGCTTTGTACGGCAATGTTTATTATCGGCCTACCATTTACTACAAATGTAAGTCACGACAGGATGGTATTAATAGACTGTTTCCAATCTTGTTGGAAACTCAAAATGTCTGAGTCAACATTTTTTTTTTTCATTATGACGTCGCTGTTTTAATTCCACTGCGACATACAGTCAATACTGTATTAAGCGTCCACTCGAGGGAAAGAACAAAAGTGGTGGCTAAAGACATATGGTCGTTTAAAAGAAAACTCTCACAATAAGGAATCCAGTTCTAATGTATGGATAAGATAAAAAATATTCGCCGGTTTATGGAACTAATAAACAGACAACGTATGAAATATTTACAAAGAGTCTTTATCTCATTAAAGAATTCTGAAGTAGCGTTCACGAACTCCTCCGTGAAGCATCAAATCAAAATCGTACAAAAAAATTCTGATTTCCGTGTACGATTGCATACAACATTTTTTTCATATCATGATGGTTAAGTAAATCAAAATTGTCATCTGATAATTCGTCCGCGTCGTCGCAGTCATCAATGTCACCATCGTTCCCGTCGCAAAGTGTGACCGGTACTTTCATACCGCTTCGATTTAAAATAAATTCTTGCGTCTGTATTACAAGAGTGTTGACGTTCACAAATACAAGGTCAATACATTCACGGTCAGATAATTCTATTGATAAAATCCGCTGTTGTCACTTATACATCGTCATTTTATGATTCGTCTAAATGGATCCATTTAAAGTCTTGTCTATCGATTTTACCTGCACTGATCTACCCAGTTTACGTTTTAAGAAAATCTTCCGATATTTCGGTTTTACGTCCATATAAAATGTGAGATCTTCGGGTTTTTCTTTCTTTTATTTTTAGCTCACCTCGACGAAGTTTAGTGAGCTTATGCTATAACCCCACGCGTCCGCGTCCGTGTCCGCGTCCGTGTCCGCGTCCGCGTCCGGTTAAGAAGTTTGGGGTAGCTCAGTATCTGACAAAGTACTAATGCTACAGTAACCAAACTGGCACAAGTGATTCATCTTTGGATGCTGAGGTGAACCCATGCATCGTATGCAGCATCTGACCTACATTTTCCGCTTGAGTGACTTGGTTAAGAAGTTTGGGGTAGCTCAGTATCTGACAAAGTACTGATGCTACAGTAACCAAACTTGCACAAGTGATTCATCTTTGGATGCTGAGGTGAACCCATGCATCGGATGCAGCATCTGACCTACATTTTCCGCTTGAGTGACTTGGTTAAGAAGTTTGGGGTAGCTCAGTATCTGACAAAGTACTGATGCTACAGTAACCAAACTGGCACAAGTGATTCATCTTTGGATGCTGAGGTGAACCCATGCATGGGATGCAGCATCTGACCTACATTTTCCGCTTGAGTGACTTGGTTAAGAAGTTTGGGGTAGCTCAGTATCTGACAAAGTACTAATGCTACAGTAACCAAACTGGCACAAGTGATTCATCTTTGGATGCTGAGGTGAACCCATGCATCGGATGCAGCATCTGACCTACATTTTCCGCTTGAGTGACTTGGTTAAGAAGTTTGGGGTAGCTCAGTATCTGACAAAGTACTGATGCTACAGTAACCAAACTTGCACAAGTGATTCATCTTTGGATGCTGAGGTGAGCCCATGCATCGGATGCAGCATCTGACCTACATTTTACGCTTGAGTGATTTGGATAAGAAGTTTGGGGTAGCTCAGTATCTAACAAAGTACTAATGCTACAGTAACCAAACTTGCACAAGTGATTCATCTTTGGATGCCGAGATGGACCCATGCATCGGATGCAGCATCTGACCTACTTTTTCCACTTGAGTGATTTTGCTTTTAAAAGCCAATATTGAGCAAAGTATAAGTGCTACATGTACCAAACTTGCATATTGGATGTATCTTTGATCAAACTTTCATAAAATGACCTTGACCTACTTTTTCCGCTTGAGTGATTTTGCCTTTAAAAGCCAATATTGAGCAAAGTATAAGTGCTAGATGTTCCAAACTTGCATATTAGATGTATCTTTGATCAAACTTTCATAAAATGACCGCGACCTACTTTTTCCGCTTGAGTGATTTTGCCTTTAAAAGCCAATATTGAGCAAAGTATAAGTGATACATGTACCAAACTTGCATATTGGATGTATCTTTGATCAAACTTTCATAAAATGACCTCGACCTACTTTTTCTGCTTGAGTGATTTTGCCTTTAAAAGCCAATATTGAGCAAAGTATAAGTGATACATGTACCAAACTTGAATATTGGATGTATCTTTGATCAATCTTTCATAAAATGACCTCGACCTACTTTTTCCGCTTGAGTGATTTTGCCTTTAAAAGCCAATATTGAGCAAAGTATAAGTGATACATGTACCAAACTTGCATATTGGATGTATCTTTGCTCAATCTTTCATAAAATGACCTTGACCTACTTTTTCCGCTTGAGTGATTTTGCTCTATAAAGCCAATATTGAGCAAAGCATAACTGCTACATGTACCAAACTTGCATATTAGATGTATCTTTGATCAAACTTTCATAAAATGACCTTGACCTACTTTTTCTGCTTGAGTGGTTTTGCCTTTAAAAGCCAATATACATGTACTAAGAAATATGTTTGAATTGAATTTTGCTGTCACGAGGTGAGCTTTGTAATCTGTGATTACCTATGTTTCTATTTTTTTTTTTAATTCTTGTTTGTTGGAGTTTTTTATGGTTGTTGATGCATTTCCTTTCTATTCTTTCGTTTTTTTAAAAAATCTTGTCTTTTTCTTTTTTAATGAAACCATTGGTGCATTTTCTTCCGTTTCTCCAAGTTCAAACGCTTCAGTTTCAAATTAAGTTTTGTTTTGAATTATGATTAATGAGTTAAAATAACCGATGTCAACAATACTATTCCAAATATCTTTCAGCGGGTCTAAATTGGTGCGCTTATGTTTTGATACAAATGCGATAAGGCAATTTGCGATCAAACAACCGACGTTATTACCGTAATTGGTCGCTTAATACAACTGAATTGATCATATAGGTAACAATTAAGATGGACGCTGGTCGCGTTGGACAGATGTCCGTTTAATACAGAGGAATTATATAGCAAAAAACGTTGGGAGGATATTAGACTGGTCGCTGAGGGCAGATGGATGCTTAATACTAGTGGTCGCATCTACAGTATTGACTGTATCATTAAAAAAGAGCACAGAAAGTTCCTACCTCAGACATTTTATGTCATTTTGTCCTACATTATGGGTTAGGGTTATTATAAATTTCACCAAGTAGTGAATCAGATGATGATTTCTATGATTACACTGCTACTGATTATTGAGTACAGGGACAGCTGATAAATGTTACCACATGTTTTATTGTAGTATCTACATGTACTTGCATATTTATCAAACTTATGTATTTCAGGGTGGGATGTACCTGTTCCAGCTAGTAGACTGGTATGCTGCCTCGTTGTGTGTTCTCATTACGTGTACTTGTATAATTATCAAACTTATGTATTTCAGGATGGGATGTACCTGTTCCAGCTAGTAGACTGGTGTGCTGCCTCGTTATGTGTTCTCATTACGTGTACTTGTATAATTATCAAACTTTTGTATTTCAGGGTGGGATGTACCTGTTCCAGCTAGTAGACTGGTATGCTGCCTCGTTATGTGTTCTTATTACATGTACTTGTATAATTATCAAACTTTTGTATTTCAGGGTGGGATGTACCTGTTCCAGCTAGTAGACTGGTATGCTGCCTCGTTATGTGTTCTCATTACGTGTACTTGTATAATTATCAAACTTTTGTATTTCAGGGTGTGATGTTCCTGTTCCAGCTAGTAGACTGGTATGCTGCCTCGTTATGTGTTCTCATTACGTGTACTTGTATAATTATCAAATTATTGTATTTCAGGGTGGGATGTACCTGTTCCAGCTAGTAGACTGGTATGCTGCCTTGTTATGTGATCTCATTACGTGTACTTGTATAATTATCAAATTATTGTATTTCAGGGTGGGATGTACCTGTTCCAGCTAGTAGACTGGTATGCTGCCTCGTTGTGTGTTCTCATTACATGTACTTGTATAATTATCAAACTTTTGTATTTCAGGGTGGAATGTACCTGTTCCAGCTAGTAGACTGGTATGCTGCCTCGTTGTGTGTTCTCATTACATGTACTTGTATAATTATCAAACTTTTGTATTTCAGGGTGGAATGTACCTGTTCCAGCTAGTAGACTGGTATGCTGCCTCGTTGTGTGTTCTCATTACATGTACTTGTATAATTATCAAACTTATGTATTTCAGGGTGGGATGTACCTGTTCCAGCTAATAGACTTGTATGCTGCCTCGTTATGTGTTCTCATTACGTGTACTTGTATAATTATCAAACTTTTGTATTTCAGGGTGGAATGTACCTGTTCCAGCTAGTAGACTGGTATGCTGCCTCGTTGTGTGTTCTCATTACGTGTACTTGTATAATTATCAAACTTTTGTATTTCAGGGTGGAATGTACCTGTTCCAGCTAGTAGACTGGTATGCTGCCTCGTTGTGTGTTCTCATTACGTGTACTTGTATAATTATCAAACTTTTGTATTTCAGGGTGGAATGTACCTGTTCCAGCTAGTAGACTGGTATGCTGCCTCGTTGTGTGTTCTCATTACATGTACTTGTATAATTATCAAACTTTTGTATTTCAGGGTGGGATGTACCTGTTCCAGCTAGTAGACTGGTATGCTGCCTTGTTATGTGATCTCATTACGTGTACTTGTATAATTATCAAACTTTTGTATTTCAGGGTGGAATGTACCTGTTCCAGCTAGTAGACTGGTATGCTGCCTCGTTGTGTGTTCTCATTACGTGTACTTGTATAATTATCAAACTTTTGTATTTCAGGGTGGAATGTACCTGTTCCAGCTAGTAGACTGGTATGCTGCCTCGTTGTGTGTTCTCATTACATGTACTTGTATAATTATCAAACTTTTGTATTTCAGGGTGGAATGTACCTGTTCCAGCTAGTAGACTGGTATGCTGCCTCGTTGTGTGTTCTCATTACATGTACTTGTATAATTATCAAACTTTTGTATTTCAGGGTTGGATGTACCTGTTCCAGCTAGTAGACTGGTATGCTGCCTCGTTGTGTGTTCTCATTACATGTACTTGTATAATTATCAAACTTTTGTATTTCAGGGTTGGATGTACCTGTTCCAGCTAGTAGACTGGTATGCTGCCTCGTTGTGTGTTCTCATTACATGTACTTGTATAATTATCAAACTTCTGTATTTCAGGGTGGGATGTACCTGTTCCAGCTAGTAGACTTGTATGCTGCCTCGTTGTGTGTTCTCATTACGTGTACTTGTATAATTATCAAACTTTTGTATTTCAGGGTTGGATGTACCTGTTCCAGCTAGTAGACTGGTATGCTGCCTCGTTATGTGTTCTCATTACGTGTACTTGTATAATTATCAAACTTTTGTATTTCAGGGTTGGATGTACCTGTTCCAGCTAGTAGACTTGTATGCTGCCTCGTTGTGTGTTCTCATTACATGTACTTGTATAATTATCAAACTTTTGTATTTCCGGGTGGGATGTACCTGTTCCAGCTAGAAGACTGATATGCTGCCTCGTTGTGTGTTCTCATTACGTGTACTTGTATAATTATCAAACTTATGTATTTCAGGGTGGGATGTACCTGTTCCAGCTAGTAGACTTGTATGCTGCCTCGTTATGTGTTCTCATTACATGTACTTGTATAATTATCAAACTTTTGTATTTCAGGGTGGGATGTACCTGTTCCAGCTAGTAGACTTGTATGCTGCCTCGTTGTGTGTTCTCATTACGTGTACTTGTATAATTATCAAACTTTTGTATTTCAGGGTGGAATGTACCTGTTCCAGCTAGTAGACTGGTATGCTGCCTCGTTGTGTGTTCTCATTACATGTACTTGTATAATTATCAAACTTTTGTATTTCAGGGTGGAATGTACCTGTTCCAGCTAGTAGACTGGTATGCTGCCTCGTTGTGTGTTCTCATTACGTGTACTTGTATAATTATCAAACTTATGTATTTCAGGGTGGGATGTACCTGTTCCAGCTAATAGACTTGTATGCTGCCTCGTTGTGTGTTCTCATTACATGTACTTGTATAATTATCAAACTTTTGTATTTCAGGGTGGGATGTACCTGTTCCAGCTAGTAGACTGGTATGCTGCCTCGCTATGTGTTCTCATTACGTGTACTTGTATAATAATCAAACTTTTGTATTTCAGGGTGGGATGTACCTGTTCCAGCTAGTAGACTGGTATGCTGCCTCGCTATGTGTTCTCATTACGTGTACTTGTATAATTATCAAACTTTTGTATTTCAGGGTGGGATGTACCTGTTCCAGCTAGTAGACTGGTATGCTGCCTCGTTATGTGTTCTCATTACGTGTTTTCTAGAGTGTATCATCGTGGGATGGATCTATGGTTAGTTAACGTTCTCGTAAAATTGAGTTTTTTTCCTTCTCAAGGAATCGAAAATACTACATTATTGAAATTATATTTTGAATTTTTCTTTTACTATAATATATCTTAGGCTAATTTATTTCAATTGATAGATATGAATTAAGAATTTATTGTCAATTTCATGAACATCGGGGAAGCAATATTTTTGTGTCGCCTGCGAAGCATAGCGACACTTAGGGATCACTTTGTCCGTTGTCCGTCTTTCCGTCTGTCCGTCCATCAGTCCGTCTGTCTGTCTGTCACACTTTGGGTGTCACAGCCCATAACTTTTGATTGGTAAGTGATAGGGCTTTGATATTTCACATGTGTATTCCTTGTGACAAGACCTTCCTACACATACCATAATTTTTGACCTAGTGACCTTGACCTACATATTTGACCTACTTTTCAAAAAAATTACAAATGGAGATATCTTTTGATTGGTAAGTGTTAGGACTTTAATATTTCACATGTGCAATCCTTGTGGCAAGACCTTTCAACACATACCATAATTTTTGACCTTGTGACCTTGACCTCGATATTTGACCTACTTTTGAAAAAAAGATGAGATTCACTATATCTTTTGATTGGTAAGTGATAGGGCTTTGATATTTCACATGTGTATTCCTTGTGACAAGACCTTCCTACACATACCATAATTTTTGACCTATTATCCTTGACCTTTATATTTGACCTACTTTTCAAAAAAATTAAGAATGGATATATCTTTTGATTGGTAAGTGAAAGGGCTGTGGTATTTCACATGTGTATACCTTGTGACAAGACCTTTCTACACAGACCATAATATTTGACCTTTTGACCTTGATCTAGATATTTGATCTACTTTTCAAGAAAAGTAATATTGGCTATATCTTTTGATTGGTAGGTAATAGGGCTTTGATATTTCACATGTATTTTCCTTGTAACAATGCCATTCTACACATGCTATAATTTTTTACCTTTTGACCTTGACCTAGCTATTTGACCTTCTTTTGTAAGGTTGTACATATCTTTTAATTGGTAGGTGATAGGTCTTTAATATTGATGATGAGACCTTTTTGTTACCAATTTTTACGTAGTGACCTTGACCTAGATGATTGACACTCTGTTCTGAAAATTTGAGAATGACCATAACTTTTAATTAGTAATTAAGAGGTCTGATATTTCAAATGAATTTCATTTGACAAGACTTTTCTACTGATACCAATAATTTGATCCACTTTCTAGAATAATAATCAAACCGATTCGCAGGCGACACAAGCATTCCTTGGATTGCTATTTTTATCCCTTAAATTGCTCAAATCTGGCCTGCAAAATTCAATGTAGTCTCAGAGGGAAATAGCATAGAATGCAGCTTTGGATAAGATGGTATTGAAAGAGGGGAGATACCCTACATGGACTCATTGTATAGAAAAGCTTTTTCTTGTCCAATGCTGTACTCAACATTTCTCAGAGAGAGAAAATGTATGCTTAGAACATGACTTTTCTTGCCAAATTAATAGAAATATAAACACAAGGTTGGCCTTGGCTACATTTATCTAAATGCTACATGATTGTTCTAAACTTTGCCTGTAATTATTTCGAAGATCGAATAGACAAATCCATATAAATCAGCCAGAGTATGTTTCTGTAAAAAGAAATCCTTGTTAAAGAATACAGTCCACTGTTGCATGTGTTGATAAGTTGAACTTTAAGTGATCATCAGAAATAGTTCTACTTATCAGGAGTTCAGCTTACTGAGTACACAACCAGCAGTCTATTTTCAATAAGATTTAGTCCGCTGTCTCTATTACTATTCAGAAATATATCTATTTTTTACCGATAACGATCAGGCTACTTTTATTGGACATGAATGTAATATATGCAACTCCAGAGCAAGAAGGTATCGATTATCGGTCCACTGATCTCCATTTAATTAGTCGAAGTTTGTTTAAAAATCAACTTTTATTTTTGGCTTGATTTATTGAGGTAAGTTCTCAAGATAAAATGAATTACTGGTATGGGACCAAAAAATTAGCTTGACTTTCGGAAAAATTTGAGTCATTGGGATTGGAGTTATCAGGAGTAAAAATGCATAGAAATCAACGGAAGAGATTCTGGATTTTTAAAAACAGTTTGAGTAAAGTGGAAATTCAAGTTAACTGAGTTTTACTAAACAAGAGTAAACTGTATTGGTCCAAATTAGGCCTTTATCATATGAATTCCTTCTGAATCTGGGTTAGGGTTAGGGTTAGGCTAACCCTAACCCTAACCCTAACTCTCTTGAACTTTGATTTGTTGAAATTAACACTACTGAAAAATTAAAGTTTCTGATTTAATAGTAATTACCGAGAAAACCCAGTGTATGTGTTATAAGATTTCTGATATTCTTGTAAGTGTGATTGTTTCACTCAGGTGCAGAGAGATTTAGTCGCGATGTAGAGCTGATGTTGGGCAATGACTGTATTATATGATTTCTGATATTCAGGTGCAGAGAGATTTAGCTGTGATGTAGAGCTGATGTTGGGCAATGACTAATTTATATAATTTCTGATATTCAGGTGCAGAGAGATTTAGCCGTGATGTAGAGCTGATGTTGGGCAGGCCTGTTTGGCTCATCTTCAGGATTTGTTGGTGCATTATAACTCCTCTAGTCATGCTGGTATGTATATAATTTACATTTATATAACTCTATACTGGTTATTGACCAAGTACTGCCAATTGTCATACAGTTTATGTTTACATGTAGCTTTTGACACTTAAATTCTAAAAGTAGGATGTTTAAATTTAAAAATGCCTAAAAAATGAAGATCCATCAGTACAAAGCTAATTCTTTTAATCCCCTACGGGTTAGCTGGAGAGGACTAATATTTTACATCCCGTCTGTCTGTCATACTTCAGTTTTGTGGACTTTTTGTGCCATGGTGTGGTAAAGTGATATTGTATATGATCTTTAAGGTAGCTTTTATCATAACTCTGACCCAGTATCAACCACCTGCCTATGAGGATTACACATACCCAGGCTTTGCCCGGGCACTGGGCGTTAATTTGTCGTTTATACCCCACATTCACCTACCTGTCACTACATGTATATGAATCAGATGTAATAAAGCTATGTTATGTTTCAGGTAGCATTTATCATAACCCTGACCCAGTATCAGCCTCCTACCTACGAGGATTACACATACCCAGGCTTTGCCCGGGCATTAGGCATTAATTTGTCGTTTATACCCCTCATTCACTTACCTGTCACTACATGTATATGAATCAGATGTAATAAAGCTATGTTATGTTTCAGGTAGCGTTTATCATAACCCTGACCCAGTATCAGCCTCCTACCTATGAGGATTACACATACCCAGGCTTTGCCCTGGCATTAGGCATTAATTTGTCGTTTCTACCCCTCATTCACTTACCTGTCACTACATGTATATGAATCAGATGTAATAAAGCGATGTTATGTTTCAGGTAGCGTTTATCATAACCCTGACCCAGTATCAGCCTCCTACCTATGAGGATTACACATACCCAGGCTTTGCCCGGGCACTGGGCGTTATTTTGTCGTTTATACCCCTCATTCCACTACCTGTCACCATGGTGTATCTCCTAGTCAAAACTGAAGGAAGCTTATGGGAGGTTTGTATGCATGTTCATATTTCACTCTTCTGATTATGGGAAAGAACACGTGTGACATCACAGTGTTTTTACCTGGGACAAACACAGAGATCACCTTAGCTCTGCAGAGTAATGACACAAAAATCTCATTTGCTAAAAATCAATGAGAAATTTTCGATCTCAATTTTTGAATTTTTGAATAAAATTGATTCTTTGTTTCTCAGACACCACTGCTCACTATAATTTGTACCCCACAAGACATTTTTTCACAACTTCAGAAAAATATATCAGCCATGCCTCATTTCCATTTAGATAATTAACATTGATTAAGTATCTATTCATCTAAAGGAAATTACACTGTCTTGTAAATATGTCTTTTAAATAATGTTCCAATGGTACACATAAAAGTATTCTAGTAGACCGTGAACAGTCATTGTACGCAAGTGTCTAATCTGCAAGTAAAGGGTGTCCGATAAAATATTCACGCCAAGACTATCCACGCATTGCAAATTGTTTTTGTTTGAATTGTGTAGATATTGTTCACGTTGATGATTCAGATACATGTATAAAGCTGGTCAACTCAGGTGCGCAATACATCTTGTAAACTTTTGTTGAAAAATGTTTATTAAATTACATTTGTATACTTTTCTTTTCTGGTCTCTTTTCTATGCAAACAATATCAAAACTGCATTGTAATATTACTGAGTCTATTGATAACAAAATGATGAAAAACCATGTAACGCTGACAACTGCCAGAGAAATGTAAAGCTTAATCCTCACTCCTACGGATAAAAACAAACCCTGTCATGTTGGATGTAATATTCACATTCAAAAACATGAAAAAGCAACACTATGAGAGAAAAGTACCCACACAAACGGGTACTAATGGGTTTAGTGCATCACAAGCCATGACCTCAAAGACAGACTTGGATTTATCATGTGATGCAATCGCACTATATAATATTCATTGTAACAAAAATTAAATTTCTTATTTAACATTTTTATTTTCAGAGGCTGAGATTACTGACTGCACCTTCACCAGATTGGGGTCCTCATATAAACAAATATAAAAAGAGTTATCACTCTGAGAAAAACTGTCTAGATACACAGCCCTTCCTTATACAGGCTCAACATAACATTCTGGGATCATGGGTAAAGCCTAGGTGATGAACACTAAAGCCAACGGTACAGGATGGAAGACATAATGGTCTATAAATAGCCCTGGTCTGGAAGATGTGCATTCATGATTGTGTTACGATAAAAGAGAGTATTCTTAATCAAACAATTTTTTGATTTGTGGCTTATGTAGTGTTCTTGAAACTCGCTTCAGAAAGTAGAAAATATGTCATGAACAAAACCACAAAATTCACATTGTAAGTTTAAAAAAAAATTGTATTCTTGTGAGGTCAGAAATTTTTATATTTATACTGAGAGTATTTTAAATAATTTTTGATATGTTGTTCCTACTGTCTGAACAAACAGCAAAACACTAGAACATTTATTTTGCAATTAGTTCGATTTCAAATCTTTTAAATGACTTGACTAAAATTCCCATCCCCCAAAAATGAATTTTCAGCTGTAGTTAGTATATACTTGCAAATACAAGAATTATACATGTATATCAAAATTTACCTATTACTGTATTAGGAGAGTTTTCAGAATTAAAAAATTAATGTTCAAGTTACAAACTTGTGATTTCCCTATTTCTGAAGCGAGTTACAATTGGACTGTAAGTATGAAATGCTGCAGGTTTTCGTGTGAACAATTCTATGTTCTGTTGAGTTTTCATGACAAGTGGGTTTTTGTTAAGTGTTTCCTGTGATTTTAGTCATACATCAATGCTTTAATGTTGTCATATTTCAACATAATGGTATAATTTGTGGGTTGTCTTCACCAACAAGGTATACATGTATATTTATGCGATACAAAAAAGGATAGCTATATTACAGAAATTGTTTTCTATACCACAGATCTGATTTATGGATTGTTTTATTACTGTGAAAAGACAGCAAATGTGAATGATAATAGAATGGTTATAGTTGATTCACTCCTATCTGCAGTTGAAAAAAAAAATCATTTGATTCTGGTAGTTCCTGCATCCTGTTTCTATAGTTGCTTGGAGTGCAGAGTGTTTGTATATGTACTGTCAGAAAATCCATCAGTTTACATTCCTGGTGTGAAACGTAAACTATAGATCATATTCTGTTGTAATCTACATGTACATGTAATTGTTTGTTGTGAATTCTAAAGTTAATTTTTGTTCATTATTCCATGAATGGTTAGATCTGATTTTTACAACTACTATGTAACTACTGTCATGATTATTATGTATCGAAAATATTAAATATGAATTTCTATTTTACCATGAATTGGTATAATTTTCACGTAATGTACAGCATGTAAGCGCTTTCCCTGTAAGTTTTAAATTATGTCATTTGATTGTTGGTTGTCATTTGCTTATTTTTGTTTCAGAAATATAAAAATATAATAATGAATTCAATGAAATACTTCATATTTTATTTGTAATCATGAGTTGAATTGCATTAGGCGACAGAAATTTAATTTTTAGTTTAACGGATTTTATTTTTTCAAAATAGGGTAGGAGGAGGAAATAGAAATAAAATAAAAATCAGTAAATTTCAACATTTCATGTTTTGTGCCACGATCACAATCTTAATTCAGCTTGTTTATCATGTTTTCAAAGCCACATTCTCTTAAAGACTTGTACGATAAAGATTAAGTGAGAATGAAAAGTTAAAACATAATTTGGATGAGTGGAAGAAGAAAATTGTACAATCATTTCATTTTATTTTTTTCCAAATTGTGGTAAAATAAGGGTCAGCAGATCTGTAAAACTAAGAATTAAATTTCTGTTGCCTTATCCATCTAAGTTACGTGTATTTGTGGTTGAGTTAGATTTCATCATCTGATATAAATGTCAAATAGTATTTAATTCACATGTACAATGTACTACATAATGCTTGTTATGGAAATGTCTGATTTACACAATAGATTGCTCCATGTGTTCAACACAATAATCTATGAAATTATACCGTTGACCTTGACCTTCTTTTCTTAATCCTTCATGGTGACCTAAAAAATCAAATTACAGCAGATACAAAAATGTATCATTACCTTACAATTTTAAATGTAATATTTCAGTACTACATGTATATATATTCCAATTGACTACTGCAGATGGCATAAAACTTTTCTTTGGATGCCCTAGTCTGTTATGAATTGTTCTTGTATGTAAAAATACATATTGAACAGAGTATACATATTAAGCTTGCTTTTTTCATGGTTGACTATTTGTTCCCCGAGTGTATTGCATGATTGTTTCACAGTTTTTTTTTCAGACTAAGTTAGGGATATTTGTAATACACACATGATATGAAACTATGGTATTTTAGTGTCAAAGTTGCAGTATGAAGTGTTAAGGATAAATCTGTCTGTTCTTATGTTTTACATTATTTACATGTACATGTTTCTTATTTGTTGTCCATATATTGTTGTATAGTCATCTAGATCTCCAAGGCGTATCTCATTCCGCTAGGCGCTCCATTACAATGTCATATTGAGAGTGCAACATAGTGGAGTTAACCTATGACATTGTGATGCAAGACGGTTATATAGTGTGATCTAATATAACCATATTTCCTTCAAATTGGCTAGAGCTATCTCCCTCTTTGGATTACAATTCTCAGACTTTATTCATCTCTGCTATGTAAAAATTGTTCTACTTTAACTTATGTTTTCGCATCATATACATCTATGTCTAGATAAGAATTACAAACAATATGGTATCAAAGAATAGTCAAAAGGCGAGTTATGAAATCCCTTCAAAATATTTATGTCTAAATTTTTAATGTCAACATTTTGCATAATTTGCATGGTAGAAATTGATAAAGTCCAGAGGTTGTAATCCAATATGATGGTTAACTCTGGGATTTAACATCATCATGGCGGCAAACACTACAGACATATACTGCTGCTATTGCAAACAATTTTATTCATACGATACATTTTTTTCAACTATTAATTTTAATGCATGATATACATGTACGTCTTAAAGTTTACTGTAAAGCGTTGAATACACCTCAACCATTCCTTACCCGCTAAAAGAGATTTTTTACCAGTAATAAATTTTCTGTTTTTCACTTTTGCTACAGTAACTTATGTTTTAAAGTAGACCCTTTATGTAACAAAAAACTGACTCTCTTTGTACTTTAAATCTATAATATGCCCCCTAGATGTATGGATGACCTTTTGTGGACTTTATGTAATCTAACTGCAAGGGGTATCACTAATGAATTTGAGAAATGAAAAGTGTATGACAATTAGTATTAATTTTCAAGTACATGACTTTGTATATTAATCAGTGATTTTTTTCAGTAATTTGGTAATGGGGTTGGGGCCCGTGCAATTGGGATAATTAACGACATTTGGGAGTATTTTGGGAAGTAAAAAGACAGTTTATACAATCAAAAGATCAGAATTGAATGTTTAATCAAATAATTTTCTTTTAGATATGATTTAATTTCTTGTGCTTAAAATAATATGGCAAATGATTAATAAATTTGCTACTTTTGAACCAGTAATGTCACTAATTTCGGTGATAATTCCATCTATATGTGATTGGGAAATTTTAGACCCACAACTGGGATAAAAAGATATTATTTTTCATTAGGAATGGGGCCGAATAACGGCCCCAAAAAGGGGCAAATAAAATCCCTGTTAATACAAGTACATGCGTCTTAGCTGTAAGCACAGATCTAGAGGTGGATAGGGTTAGGTGGTCAGGACCCAACAATCCCCCTCTCCCTTGAATTTGCCAGTGTTTTGTACAATTTTTCCCCCAAAACCATCATAAGGATGGGTAAGGATCAGAGGACACATACATGTATGGTTGATTAAGGGAGACTGTAACCATAGTCAAATTTGGATAATAATATTGTCAACCCTTTCAATACATACATTGGGTAAATAAGCTTACCTTTGGTAAATATTAAGTGAATACAGTTTTGAAAGAATTTTTTTGTTAAAAAAGTATTTGTGAAATGTAAATATTTGAATTTTCTGATTTATTTTCTTTGGTTCTATCTCATGTTTTAGGTGACGTTATTAATCCTATATCATAGGGTATTTTAGAAAATGTTTTAAAGACAGTTCAAAGAAGATGAGTATGACAATCTCTGATAAAAAGATCTGACTTTAATTAAGATTGACACACAAAATTTTCGTTATTCAAGAATTTATTTCTATCAAGGAAATTATAATACATTATGCTGTCCTTCAGTACAAACTTAGATTCATTTACTTCTGGAATTTTTGGTTACTAGTTTAGGTAAATAGATTTTATTTGATCTTTGCTTGATGTTTTGTGATCATTGAATGCATGTACATGTAAATATGCTTCATTTCACTACCTATCAGTTTAAGAGCCATTTCATGTGGTAATTAAGAGATTTTTTTTTACAATCAATTTCTTGAGACTGATGTATTTTTTTTAACTCTTGATTAGCATTGGTTAAGACTTTTGAAATATTTGCGACCTTTGACTTGGTACACTTGGGCTGGAGATCTGAAAGTTTCGATCACAAATATTGATTTACTTACCAAATTATCAGCCAGATTGTTTCACAATTGGCAGATTAATCAAAATTAAAAAAAAGAAGTGCAATATCCTTGTTATATCATTTTCAAAAGGGATTTTTTGCTCCATTTTTAATATTATGTCCTACAACATGTTTTTGTTCACTCTCTGTTCATATTACTGTTTGTTTTTGTAGGCCCTATGTTACTATGGTTTTTTACCTCCTAATACTGACGTTGTTCACCCACTTGTGCCAGACTTCTGTTCTATTAATGTCCTTGTTATTCAACTTTTAAGGTCAGATCTCGAGATATTCCCTCCTAGTGCTAATTCAATTGACGCAAGATTCAAATACAAAATATGTACATGTACTGTACTCCGACAGGGTCAGTCAGGTGTATGTAACCTTAGGAGCTATCACTAAAACTAATTAGGGTTAAAAAGTTACCCTCCTCAAATCATCGTATGAAAATTTTTTTGGTTTTTTTGATAACAACTTTTGAATTATTTAAGGTCAACCCCTATGTACCATTGTATAAACCATTTGCACAGCGAATTAAAGTTTTGTTGTAATTGACTATTTTCTTGTGTTGTTTTAAGCCTTTTCAGACTGTCTTTCCATTTATTTTAATGATACTGTATTTCTAAACGAATGATTTCAAAGCAACAATTTCTATTTGATTAAATGATGTTTAGGGTACATATTCCAGCAGTAAAATTTACTGTGCATCGCCAAAAAAATCACAGCGCACACAGGGGTTGACTAATCATAACGCAATGGTTGTTATCAAAAACCCCCAAAATCTTCCAAGGATGATTTGAGTTGGGTAACTTTTTATCTTATAACTTAAATGCCTTGGTTTTAGTGATAACTTCTACAGGTTATAGCCCTGACTGGTAGAGCTCAACATAGTCTTTCTGATCAATTCACGTGGGAGAAGAGTAATAAAACAGATGTTGCAATTTGGATGCCAGAATGATGTCCATTCCTCCCCTTGTTATTAATAAATATCAACATTACTAGTTGATGTCCCATGTTGAACTCCCATTAGGCAACTAGAATAATTTAATTCCAATAAATCAGGTTGCCTACTGTGATGTCACATCCAAGTTTTAAATGTAGTGAAAATTTACCAATATTAGAATACTTTTGATGCTGTAATTCGATGTATAAGCAATTTTCTTGCAAAAATAGGGTGTCTCATATTTAGCAAAAATGTAAATATAAGAAATGACCGTTTTACTTTTGATGTTCATGAGTGTACAATTTTGTTTGGAACATGTGCAAATTTTCCGAGAATTGCTTTGCAACCACCAACCACTGAAAGTAAGAGTCATTTCTTAACAGAAATATGTTACAAATTAAAATGATGTCACCAAGGTAATAAAATTGACCAGCAAAAAGAGACTTAACTGTCATAAAAGCAAATAACTTAAATAAGTTACACCCCTTACTGATTGATCTCTGTAAAATACATGTATGTATTGTATACGTACAGCGAATCTCCACAGAATATTAGTGGGTATCATATATGACTTAGGATTTCATAAAATGGATCTTTGTTGAATACATTATCAATTGCAAAAAAGATTCAAATCTCAACTCTTTGTCTCCAAAATACATGTACATGCCTTGGTTCCTTTACACTCGTCTTATTTTAGCTTGAACTTTGAAATTGTGCTTGCATGTTCAGTATTACAGTTATTCAAATAAATTATTTCACAAAATATTGCTTGATCTGCTTTCTTGTTCATCAGATGTATTTTCTCTATAAATACATGTACATTTAAACCATAATTGGCACATAAACGTAAAATTCAGGTTTAACATCAACTTGGTAAGCCTTTTGATGAAAGAAAACCCGACTGATATCCAAGACCAAGCACAGTGATGAGAAAAAGTGCATGTAAATCAGTATATATTCCTTTGATGAAACAACCTGATTGATATCCAAGGCCGAACACAAAGATGTGTCTATCTGAAAATTTAACCTTGGGATATCTTTTGAAGGTACATTTGTATATACAATCCTGAAGAAGACCTACTTTGGTACTAAATTTTGACCTTGCTAAGATTTGGCCAACAGAAAAAAGATACATGTACAAATGTAGCTCCTGAACGCTACATAGTGTTTCAATAACACATCTTGTTGAATTACAGTCTTATTGCAAAGACAAACTAGACATCCAAAATAAGGTCATTTTTTTTCTTTTATTTTCATTATGTACAAAAAGAGATGACACAAAATGACAGATGAATGACAATAACACTGACAATGTGTGAAAACATGAGAACCTTTGCTGCTGGCTCAACTTGAGCTCCTTAACAAATGATTTATGTAAAATTTGATGATATAGTGATCTACATGTATCAGTGACCAGAAAAAAAAATTAGTATGAAATTTTTTATAATTCTAAATCCCAATGGAGCCTTTTACTGTTGTGCCATACTTCACAATACATATCACTTACGAGGCATCTAATGTGTGGACAAGTCAAAATTTATTTCTTGTCTAAATAAACAATATTATGTTTAAGTCAAGTCTTAACTAAGATTCATATTCCAGACTTCAAAAGGATATCCTACATGATAAAACAGTAAAACACACAAGTGTGAAAGTAAAAGAAAAATATGGTGATGAAAAATGATACAATTTTAAATTGATCTTATTCCACCTTTATAAGATTGTACAGTACTTATCAAAGACGCTGCACTTTATAATCATATGCCATTGCCTTAGGAGTCTTTAAACAGAAAATGTTTACGTCAATACAAAATCTACTCATCGACCTTGCAGTACAACATTCAAAAAGTCCATATTGAACTTGTAAATTTTTCGATGATTTTCACATCTTTTAACGGGATTTCTTACATGATCAAACCATACATATACATATATGTATCTTCATATCAACATTATTTTGATGATTTTAAAAGCAATGGTAAAGTAGTCTTGAGAACACAATAAAACGTCAGGTCTACCGCCTCCCCCTTCCTCTACCACCTCTCATACCGCGACCACGACCACCTCTACCACCACGTCCACCACGACCCCCTCGGCCACCTGGAAACACAAGTAAAATATATATGTTAGTAAATATGGTAATAAGAAATTCAGATATCATGAATAAAATGCCCATATTATTAGTTATAGCGTTTTACAGGGGGGATACTGAAATATATTGCGTCAATGAAAAAAGTTGTAATGAGCGAGGCGAGTTGATCCAAATATAACTTTTTTTTATCGACCCAATATATTTTTGTATCTCTCCTGTAAAACACTGTACAATGAATTTATCCCGCTAATGGCTTTTGGTTTATGTATTTTACGTATGTATTTCCGAATTAACAATACTTTAAAGAAAAGAAATCTCTTCAGTTTTGGTTACTTCCCATACATTACATTTGTTTTATACATGTTTACATTTATTATGCCTTTGATTAGTTAGAATCAATCGGATTTGGTAAATTGCATCATGTGCACGCCGTCTTAATTTCTGTAGACAGTTAGTAAATCATGTGTAGCAATTGCATATGCGCCTTTAAGTGGAGTCAAGGAGCAGCAGTTTCCTCAATTATCCTACATGTCATCCTTTATTAATTATAAAACATAGGTAATCACAGATTACAAAGCTCACCTCGTGACAGCAAAATTCAATTCAAACATATTTCTTAGTACATGTATATTGGCTTTTAAAGGCAAAACCACTCAAGCAGAAAAAGTAGGTCAAGGTCATTTTATGAAAGTTTGATCAAAGATACATCCAATATGCAAGTTTGGTACATTTAGCAGTTATACTTTGCTCAATATTGGCTTTATAGAGTAAAATCACTCAAGCAGAAAAAGTAGGTCAAGATCATTTTATGAAAGATTGATCAAAGATACATCCAATATGCAAGTTTGGTACATGTATCACTTATACTTTGCTCAATATTGGCTTTTAAAGGCAAAATCACTCAAGCGGAAAAAGTAGGTCGAGGTCATTTTATGAAAGATTGATCAAAGATACATCAAATATGCAAGTTTGGTACATGTATCACTTATACTTTGCTCAATATTGGCTTTTAAAGGCAAAATCACTCAAGCGGAAAAAGTAGGTCAAGGTCATTTTATGAAAGTTTGATCAAAGATACATCCAATATGCAAGTTTGGTACATGTATCACTTATACTTTGCTCAATATTGGCTTTTAAAGGCAAAATCACTCAAGCGGAAAAAGTAGGTCGAGGTCATTTTATGAAAGTTTGATCAAAGATACATCTAATATGCAAGTTTGGAACATCTAGCACTTATACTTTGCTCAATATTGGCTTTTAAAGGCAAAATCACTCAAGCGGAAAAAGTAGGTCAAGGTCATTTTATGAAAGTTTGATCAAAGATACATCCAATATGCAAGTTTGGTACATGTAGCACTTATACTTTGCTCAATATTGGCTTTTAAAGGCAAAATCACTCAAGAGGAAAAAGTAGGTCAAGGTCATTTTATGAAAGTTTGATCAAAGATACATCCAATATGCAAGTTTGGTACATGTAGCACTTATACTTTGCTCAATATTGGCTTTTAAAAGCGAAATCACTCAAGTGGAAAAAGTAGGTCAGATGCTGCATCCGATGCATGGGTCCATCTCGGCATCCAAAGATGAATCACTTGTGCAAGTTTGGTTACTGTAGCATTAGTACTTTGTTAGATACTGAGCTACCCCAAACTTCTTATCCAAATCACTCAAGCGTAAAATGTAGGTCAGATACTGCATCCGGTGCATGGGTTCACCTCAGCATCCAAAGATGAATCACTTATGCAAGTTTGGTTACTGTAGCATCAGTACTTTGTCAGATACTGAGCTACCCCAAACTTCTTAACCAAGTCACTCAAGCGGAAAATGTAGGTCAGATGCTGCATCCGATGCATGGGTTCACCTCAGCATCCAAAGATGAATCACTTGTGCCAGTTTGGTTACTGTAGCATTAGTACGTTGTCAGATACTGAGCTACCCCAAACTTCTTAACCAAGACACTCAAGCGGAAAATGTAGGTCAGATGCTGCATCCCATGCATGGGTTCACCTCATCATCCAAAGATGAATCACTTGTGCAAGTTTGGTTACTGTAGCATCAGTACTTTGTCAGATACTGAGCTACCCCAAACTTCTTAACCAAGTCACTCAAGCGGAAAATGTAGGTCAGATGCTGCATACGATGCATGGGTTCACCTCAGCATCCAAAGATGAATCACTTGTGCCAGTTTGGTTACTGTAGCATTAGTACTTTGTCAGATACTGAGCTACCCCAAACTTCTTAACCAAGTCACTCAAGCGGAAAATGTAGGTCAGATGCTGCATCCCATGCATGGGTTCACCTCAGCATCCAAAGATGAATCACTTGTGCCAGTTTGGTTACTGTAGCATTAGTACTTTGTCAGATACTGAGCTACCCCAAACTTCTTAACCGAACGCGGACACGGACGCGGACACGGACGCAGACGCGGACGAGGACGCGGACGCGTGGGGTTATAGCATAAGCTCACTCAACTTCGTCGAGGTGAGCTAATAATAGAGGGAAAAACCATGTTTTTAGTTGCAGTATTTTTTTAATGAAATATTTTCATTGACTTTGGGCACAGATTGGCCCAGTAACAGGATATTGCAGTAGCACCACTTTCATATGATGTACTTAAACAGTAAGCAAAATGGCAAACAGCTTTGAATCCTTCTGCACGTGTAGATTTTATTCCTCAACAAAACAAAACAGTAAATTAGGTTTGCTACTGACCATCTATGGAGAAACAGTTATTAGGTTTGTTACTGATCATCGATGGATTTGTTGGGTTAAGTATGAGCTTTTATTGACATTTCAGTACAATTTGACATTCAACAAAGTTATATTTCCAAATATGTCCCCCCTGACTCCAGTATCAAAATCTGATGTGACGGCCCTATAGCATGTCTAGTGAAGACAAAGGACAAGTAAAACTTTCATTATTTCCTACATACCACGATCTCTACCGCCTCTTGAAGCTCTTGCTTTGGGTGTGTCGTCTATTAACAATGTGTCGAGTGGCAGACTGTCTGGTAGGATGTAATATCTGATATTGTTACCACGGATACTGAGGGTGTCCACCTGTACGGGATCTTTATTCTTGATCGTCATCTTGACGGCCTTAAGGTGAGTGTTCATACAGACATCAACACCTGAAATTAAAGTATCAACCAATCAAATCATGGTGATCTGATATAAATTTATCTATAATACATACATGTACATGTATATCATCCCAAATCATTTCTGTCAGACTTTAAGAAAAGTTTTATTTGGGTGCAAGGTGAAAATTGAAATATATAATGCAGCTCTCATTACATGAGAAGGAGCAGTGGACTTTGAACATTTCCCTTTCAAACAGCCGAGTGCCTTAATTAGGCTATGGTGGAAATGACTTGAAAGTTGACTAACCATAACATTGGCTTACCAAGACAATGTCAAGATCAAAGTCAACCAATATGTAACCATGACTTTACTATCATGACTATGGACATGTTTCTTTCATTTTTCTCTTTCTCCATGTATGGCACATACATGTACAGTTCCATGAAGCTAAGTTGTGTTACATCACATGTATGCATTAGTTCCATGAAACCGAGTTCTGTTTTAGTTCCAACACATAAACCTGAGGATCAATGAACCTAAGTTCTCTTAATTCAATGATGCAAAGTTCCAATGATAAATTCTACATGTATTTCATACCTGTTATTGTTCCATGAACCTGAGTTCCGTTTTTCAGTTCAATTGTCACTGTCTCATGACTTAGTTTCATCAAAAATCTGAAATTAGAAAAAAAATGTATTCCTGATAAGGAGCTGATAAGATAAGGGCCGTTTTTAGCCCTAAATATCGTGCCGTATTTCTTCCACATGACGGTACATATGCAGACAAAAGATAATCATTTTTTGAAATTAAATGTATTTGAAGACTTTTTATTTGTTTTCCATTAAATGCTCATACGATTCTAAAATGAAGGTCCAAAGAGATAGGGGGTACTCGAGTAATAAAACTGATAATATCGACCAAAAACGTAGAAATTTTAGAATATTTTGCCTGAAATGGATAAATATTAACTAAAAGACATCAAATACATCTACATTGTATATCAGAAATACATTTCGAATGTTCTATTTCCTCTAATCGGTAAATAATGAATTCCGGAACTCAAAATACGGTCTTATTTTGTATGTAATGGCTACAATAGAAGCTTTTTAGCGCGAAATACACCTTAGCGGAGAAATCCATATCGCTCCTGCTTATTTCGTTCCTAATTGTTGTACATTTCATTCAATCGTATTAAGAACACATTTTTTGATGGATTAAGGAGAAAAAATAGTCAAATTTTCCATATTCAATTATCTGAAAGATCGATTCTTTAACAAATGCACCCCCTTCCTTTTTTGGTTTTTCGTCTCTGGGGTAGTGTTCCCCCTGGAGATACAGAACCCCACTTTTCCAGAAAATTTGTATCATGGATATACACCTCCAGTATGAGTGGCGTTCTGTATCTCCGGGGGGAACAATGTTCAAAAAAACTTTTTCGTTTTCTATTGATTTCTATGGGAAAAAGAAAAGTTTTGACCCAAATATTAGCAATATTATGCATAATAGATCTAAAATAACTTCAGAGTTTGATGGGATACTGTATTTGTATTAAATTAAGGAACGATTTTTCTTGAAATTTCCATTTTCAAAATTCGACTTTTTAGGGCAGATTTTACGTCTTATCTTATCAGCTCCTTTCATTCACAGATTAATAGTCTTTACGAAAACCCACTAGCCCAATGCCCAAGGCTAATAGAAATTTTGTAGGGCCAGTGGAATTTCACTAAGAAACTAAACAAATATCTGGTAAAAATTGTCTTTTGGGGGTCCCTGTAAAGTGAAAAACGAAACAAAAATTTATGATTTATGATTTAAAAGATATAACCAAGTTTTTAACTTGTCAGTTTGCACCTCCCCCCTTCCATTCGCCAAGATACATGTATTTCAAAAACATGCTAAAATTTAAAAAAACCCGTTTTATATATGACAAAAGATATGTATCACATGATCTATAAAAAATTTGAAGGTGTTTCAGGGAGAAATAGATTTTGTATTAATTTTTTTAGTATTTTCCTTAAAAACTGAAAAAAGTAGGTCAAAGGTCAAGGACAAGGTCTAAAGGTCAGAAAATTTGGTACCAAAAGATGCATCTTCTAAAGATACATACACATGCAAAATATGAAAGCCCTATCATCTCTACTTAAAATTTTATACCCTTTTATTGAAAGTGTGAAGGAATGACAGACAGACAGACAGACCGACAAACCAATCGGTACATGCCCCCTTGGTCAAATGACCGGGGGCATAAAACATAGGGTAATCAAAGATTACATAGCTCATCTATACAGGTTTTTGTAAGAAACCAGGTTAAAGTTTATGAAAAGTAGGTCAAAGTCCAAGTTCAAAGGTCATGGTCTCAAATGAAAGGTCTGGTCACAAGGTACAGACAGGTCCGGGTGTAATCGGGAAAAAACAAAAAACGCAGTGTATTTATTTCAGGTGTTTTCTACAGGTAAATCAGAAAACACAGTGTTATTGTATTCCCCCTCTGTCACTTTCATCCCCCTCTATAGAAGCTATATGCCCCTCTGATGGAAGGTGTGAAAATCGCTCAGGTGTGGAAGTTACCCTGACAAAAGGCCAGGTAGTGGCATTTATACTAGAAGGAAATATAAGATACCATTACATGTATGAAGGCTGTTTAATTTTCTGTTTATTTTTCAAAACTTAACAAACACTTGAAGTTTTAACATGTATAAAAGAGTATTTTAATTTCATAATTTAAACTTTATAATATCCACTAACTTTATAATAAATTGTAGTTTGTTATTGGACATTCAAAAACTGAAATTAAAACATGCTAAAATATAAGATAAAATCATTTTATAATTATACATTTTTTTTTCTTTCTAATATCCATAATTATCTTTTTATTTTTATTTTTTTTTTCACATATTGGACATTCAAAAACTGAAATTAAGGTTCCCGCACCCTAATAGAGTTACTTCCGGTTAAAATTTTTACCCTATTCCCACATTTCCGACAAATACCGATGATTTTATTATCGGGAATGTTCGGAGGTAATTGCATGGGTCATTGGTTGACAAGTGGCATCATCTATATGAGCAAAATTAGTGTATAAAGTATTCTATATGATGAAATAGAAAATCTGTATCTTTGATAATTCTCATTGAAAATGTATTACGGGCTGAATACCTTAAAACATGCTAAAATATAAGATAAAATGAATTTATAATTATACATAATTATCTTTTTCTTTTATTTTTCTGTTTTTTTTTTTTTTTTTTTTTTTTTTTTACATATGGATATCTGAAAGAAAATAATATACATAAAAACAAAACAATGATTATAAAAAAAATTATTGTACTTTGTAATTATACAAAATTTCATTCAATTAAAGAAAAGCTTTTTAAGAATTGAAACATATTTTTCAAACATGTCAAAGAATCGATTTCAGGGTCGGTGCCCCCCCCCCCTCTCATGAATTTGTCCAATACTTTCAGCCGGTAACGCTGCCTGCATGTGCAAACAACATATACCCCTGCGTTAATCCGATTATCTGTTTAGCTTAGCTGACTTCTCCGGACAATGATTTCCCACGCCTCAGATTATGAACTAGATAAAACACAGGAATTATAAATTTTAGAGTCCTCACAATTAAGGCCGGGGTATTGGAGTTTGATATATATTTTATGTCGTTTAAACAGTCATAAAGTGTTTGTATATCAAGTTCTCCCAGATTTTAAGTAAAAAACGTCACGATTTTTTTTCATAAATACTAAAGATGGGTAAATTATTTTGCGCTCCTGTAACAGTCGGATTTTTATTTTTTGACTGACAACAACATTTATATCGTTACGCGATAAACTTATGACACGTGACGGTACGACGTGAATCAAGCAATACATGTAAACGTTTTCTCGTAGCGCGGGGTATGTCAATATGTCAATATACAATGTACACATGTATTTTGATAATGTAACACGTTTCATCATACATTTAATGAAGGAAAATTACGGCCTACATGTTTAAAGTACGACGGAAAATGAGATTAACGTACGTGCGTAGTACAGGTAGAAGCCACAAATGCCGTTTCTCTGGTAAATACAAGCTTGTTGTGGACTACAAGACATTTAACACCTGGAACCAGGTATAAATCAATAAACACAGCGCTCAAACACTCTAGCGCATACTCGAGAGTTTACATCGAAGACGAGACGCCGAAGGAAGTAAGAACCCAGGAAGCAAACCTCCGCACAATTCTGAAGGAAATCGGATGTGACCGTGAATATAGTGTAAAAAATGGTAGAATCCAGAAGAAGGGCGACATTCGTAACAGAAATTCGAATACTTCGGACCAGAATACTGAAAACCGCGAGAACAATTATAATCGCGACGGTTGGAGACAAGTACCTGAAAATAGACAAGCGTTAAGACGCAGAGGAAATGGTCGCAGCCGTGGTGGACGTAGATAGGAAATTTCGCTTGGTGCCTGGAATGTGCGTGGATGGTCCACACAGAGTGGAGATAATCATGTATTTAGATATAATGTCATTAATCTGCTTGATATTGATATTGTATGTTTATGTGAAACTTTCTTAAGAGGTGATGACACTCTTACAATAGAAAATTATGTATGTTTTAAGAATAATAGATTAGTTAGATCAAATAATTCTAGAAGAGGTTCTGGAGGTGTGGCTATCCTTGTGAAAAAAGAAATATGTAATGAATATAATGTAGAAGTATTAGATGATGAAAAACAAGATATTTTATGGTTGAAACTATCCAATGATTATGACACTTTATGTGTATGTGTATGCTATTTGCCTCCTGAAAATTCTGTTTATCATGACTCGCAGAAATTTTTTACTGATCTATTGGAACAAGTATATGCATATCAAAATATTGGTCAAATTTATATGTGTGGTGATTTTAATGGTAGATGTGGATCAATGCAAGATTTTATTGAAGGTGTTGATGAAATTCCAATTAGGAATATTTTAGATGAAAAATGTAACAAAAATGGGGAATTGCTCATTGAATTTCTTGTTGATTGCAACTTATGTATGATGAATGGGCGTATAGGTACCCAAGATTTCACACACATTTCTAATGTTGGAAAATCAATTGTTGATTACTTTATACTCCCACATGAGCTGCTCACTAATGTGTTAGATTTTCGAATTTATACTGTAACCGATCTAGTTTCGGATTTGGATCTAACTGGTTATAATTCGCTACCTGATCATTCTCTTTTAAAGTGTTCAGTTCAATTGTCTCATAATTTAACGGTAAATGACTCTGTTATGGGAAACGATAATGTAGATCAAAGTATTCGTAAAGCCCCCAGGCGTTTTAAAATAAATGCGAGCTCAGAAATTTGTTTTGATGAACAAACGCTCTTTCAACTTAGAGAAAAAATAGAGAGTCTGCAGTCGGACATTAGTAATCGACAAAACGTAAATGATGCATTTAATTCCTTCAAAGACTTGTTAATTAATGAGATGGAGAAAAATCATACCGAAATAAAATATTTAAATAATAACGTTAAAAATAGAAGGCATAGTCGACGAAAACCATATTGGAATGATGAACTACAATTAGCTTGGGATAAGGCTCGAAATGCCGAAAAAGAATGGAAAAAATCTAAAACTCAAAGAAAGGGAAGGCTTCATTCATATTTTATTTCAACACGCAAAGAATTTGATCGTCTGAATAGGAAATTAAAGCGCAAATACCAACTATCACAACAAATTCATCTGTCAAATCTGGGTGAGCAGAATAACACTAAAGAATTTTGGAAACATATTGGAAAACTTGGGTTGGCCAATGAACGGAAAAAGACTGAAAATTTTAGTGTTTATGATGTTACTAATGGGACCATCACTTCAGATGTTGATAAGGTCTTGGGAAAATGGAAATCAGATTACCATAAACTGTATAATAGTGCGGACCAAGACTGTGTGTACGATGACAGGTTCTTAGATAACATTAAGTCAGAATTAAATAGAGGTTCTGTGGATCCACTCCATAATTTTGATACGGAGTCATTGAATGTTGACATTAGTCGAAGTGAGGTCAAAGAAGCTGTATATAGAGCTAAATTAAATAAGGCAGTGGGAATCGATGAAATCCCGAGCGAAATACTCAGGAATGAAACAAGTATTGATCTCCTCTACGATATTATAAAGTACTGTTTCCAAGCTGGTCATGTACCGCAGGAATGGCTTACTAGTGTCATAAACCCGATTCCGAAACCGAAAACTGATCCACTTGATCCACTAACGTATCGCCCCATTTCATTAATATCGGTGCCATGCAAAATATATGCAGATATTTTAAATAGGAGACTGAGTAATTGGTTAGAAGATAATGATCTACTTGCGGAGGAACAAAATGGCTTTCGTAGTAAAAGAAGCTGCTTAGATCATCTTTATGTGCTAACTTCACTTGTTAGAAATAGGAAATTTCGAAGAAAAGATACATATGTATGCTTTATTGATGCCAAAAAAGCTTTTGATAATGTTAACAGGGATTTATTATGGTATAAACTTCTACAGCTGGGGATTAGTGGTCCGTTTTTGGATGCCATTAAATCTTTATATGATACTACACAAAGTACAGTGAGGCTTGGTAATAACATGACGGACATGTTTCCGGTTTCATATGGAGTAAAGCAAGGCTGCAAGATGTCCCTGACATTATATGCCGTATATGTTAATGATCTTGTGGATGAGATAAATGCGCTAGGATTGGGTATAGATGTAGATGACGTTAAATTAGCGATCTTACTATACGCTGATGATGTAGCGCTTATAGCATCAAGTGAAAGTGATTTACAGAGTATGTTGGATGTAGTTGACTCATGGTGTAAAAGATGGAGGATGACAGTCAATGGTGATAAAACCAAAATACTCCATTTCAGAAATCAAAACACAGTCAGATCCTCGTTCTCATTTATATGTGGAAATATCGATATAGATTTTGCCTGCTCCTATCGCTATCTTGGCTTAAACTTCAACGAATATTTGGATTACAAGTATACAGTGCATGAAACTGTAAAGGCAGCCAATAGAGCCCTTTCTGCTCTGTATACAAAGTTTATATCTATTGGTGGTATGACGTATGATGTCTACACAAAGCTATACAAATCATTAGTGGAACCTGTTTTATATTATGGAGCCGGAATCTGGGGTCATTCAAAATGGAGAGAAGTGCGCTGTGTTCAAAATAAAGCTTGTCGCCTTTTCCTTGGAGCAAGTAAAAATGCATCAAATATTGCTTCCCAAGGGGATATGGGATATATATCCACAGAGTCCATGCAAATGCTAGAAGTTTACCGTTTATTTTTTCGTATTCAAAATATAGGTGAAAACAGACTAAGTTTTAAAATGTTTAATAACTTTAAAAACTTAGGGCGCTCATGGGAAAAGAAATGTTTTGAGATAGCCAGAAATTATAATTTTTTACATGTTTTAGAAAGTAGTAGCTCAACTGTAAACAAGATTAATGAAATAAGAGACATTTTTGTAGAAAGAGATAAAGAAGAATGGTTGTCATCTCTTTATAATGATAGAAATTTAGAAAATGGTAACAAATTAAGAATATTTAGAAAGTATAAAAATGAGCTTAGTACTAGCCAATATGTTTTAGGTGTTTTAAACAGATCACATAGACGAATTTTATCGAATTTTAGAAGTGGTGCATTACCATTGGCTGTAGAAACTGGAAGGTACACCAAGCCAAAAACAGTTTTAAATGAAAGAAAATGTATATATTGTACAAATGACTGTATAGAAGATGAATTTCATTTTTTAATGGAGTGTGAATTTTACTCAGATTACAGATATATTTTATTTCTTAAAGCTAAAGAAAACTCGCAAAATTTTGAAAACTTAACTTTGGAAGAAAAATTTCTTTTTATAATGACAGAAAATGAGTTACAATCACTTTTAGCAAAGACACTACATCATATGTTCTATAGAAGAAGATACTGTTCATCTCATTCTAGATGATTATTTTAAGAAGTAGTATGTTTTTATGATACCATGATCATTTTAAATATGAGCACTAGAGTGATAAAATTGAAACATATGGAAACTGTGATTTATATTGTCTGTGATTCAAAATTATTATTTTACTGTGATTTGATATTGATAAATTGAGGCAAGATTTTGATTATAACAGTGTTTTGAAATTGATAAATTGAGGCAAGATTTTGATTCTAACAGTGTAAATTTTTCATTTATTATTATTATTTTTTTTTTTTTCTCCTTAAGAGAAAAGTTGAAAAGTATATGATTATTACAAGAAAATTTGAAAACATTATTATAATGAGAAAATGTGAAAGCTAATTATTGCTATGGAAAATGTGAATGTTATTTATTGCTATGGAAAATTTGAAAATATAATTATTACTTTATTATAAATGTAAAATGATAATTACCATGTAAAAATGTGAAAGCATATTTAATTACTAAGAAAAATGTGAAAGAATGCAGAGTATTATTATAAATTAAAATGTGAACTTTTATATAATGTGATACAAGTGAATAGTGTCTCATAAGCCAAGTGTGGCTGGATATCAAATTTTTAAATTATGTACTGATTTTATTGTGATTATAACATGTAAATTTGATATGTGACACTTTAATAAATTATTTCTGATTCTGATATGTCTTTCAAACAATCTTATTAGTTTTACAAGATTGGTCCCTAGAAAAACGACACCGTAGACTTTATCATCTTTTAATTTCCCGTCTAAATAGGACCTTTAATATACACTACCGGCATCGCGTGTTTTTACCCTGTCAAATCATCCCCGCAATCTTTTTTGACCCAGGGTTTTAAATCCCCGCGGTCATGGATTAACAATGGAGTTGACTCAACGCGGACATCGATCCTGGCAATTCACCGCAACGATCGCCGGGATACGCGGTGGCGATCGCCGCAGTTCTCAGCGGCAATTAATAACTTGTTATTTACCTGTAACAGTACTATAACCATTCTTTTATATTTTACTTATTCTTTTAAAATTTACGTCCTTTATTTTGATGTATTGTTATCATTGTCCTTTAAAAGCGTTACGTTGCAGATACGAAAAGAGAACCGTGTGACTGAATGATAGAACTAGTTATAATGTCCAGCTGTGTTTATCTAAGGATTAGAGAACAATGGGCAGTCTACGGGAGCGGTACGGTCAAGCAAAAATGGGTTTAAAGTCTCCGTCTCCGTCTTTCAACTTTGAGAGATACATCGAGCCGAGGCTTTACGACATTTTTTGTATATCTTTACTGTTCAAGTCCAAAGCACTGGAGACCGTTTCTTTTTGTAGATTCTTCCGTTTGAGATTACTAGTTAGCGGTGTTTTATGTTCGCTAGTTCGTATGTTAAAATTGAAAAACGTCCATCTCCCAATTAGTCAAATATAGCCTTGATAGCCTTATTTAGTAATTTATTGTTTATTTGGTTGTTTTGTTTGCGCAAGTGAAGCGATGTATAGTAAAACGTTATCCAAACAAACCAATTATATATATATACGAAATTACGAAGGTGGTAATTAGGTGTGAAACGATTTCAATAGATAATTCAAAATGTCCTGCAAAGTTTACAATTATAGAAGATTTTTTATAGATAACATGTATCTAAGTTTAAACTGTATTTATTTCAATTTCACATATATATGATGACAATGGTAAATGTATAAATTGCAAGGATAGGGAAACAAGAATAAAGTCTTATATTAATCCCCTTCCTATAATTCAATATTAACTAAATTCAGAATTTTATATGCGTGAAATGCATGGTGAAATACAAACTTCATTCAATTTATACTTAAATAAAATAAGGAGAGAGAGAGAGAGAGAGAGAGAGAGAGAGAGAGAGAGAGAGAGAGAGAGAGCCTGGGAGAGAGAGTACATAGGTGTATAGATATCGAACAGTTTAAATAAGTAGTGATCTAAACAAAATTAATCGAAGGATTTGAACAATAAAAAGTAAACGAAAATGAACATGTATCTAGAAGTTAAACTCCCATTTCACAATGCATATTTATCTTTTCATAGAAAAAAGCTCCGTTTTTATGCGCCAGGGACGCAGGACTCAGAGTTAGATTAATCACCTGCGGCCGTCCGGGAGAAGGAGGGGGGGGGGGAATTTTCCTATAAAATGGTAGAATAAATTTTCTAGCCTGTCCGTTTATTGACTTTATACATACTATTGTCATCTTTAAAAGCATTTTGCGCTGTAATGCAACCCCCACCTCTGTCCATGCTAAGTGTGAAATCGCGACCCCCCCCCTCCCTTCACGATTCAAAAAGGCGTGAAGCCATAATTACTAATTAGATCATTAGATTAATACAGGGGTAGACGGTGTTTGTGTGGATCGAAATAATCTGGGTGTCTTCCTGTCTCTTCGACTTCCGTAAAAAATATATGTAAACACTATTTTATTTCTTTCTCAAGAAAAAAAAATTATATCGTACGTAAACATTATATACAGGAAACCTTATTAAACCTTGAGCGTAATTTTATTTTCTTTCTGTCACAATATCCCTAATTTTCTTCGGACTAAAAAAAATCTAGACATTATGATAGATAAGATTTGAATTGAGTTATATTTGGTCACTCAGTCTTATTTTTAGATTTTAATCCTATATATCATTAATTTTATGTATTTTTAAAAAATCTCAATTTCATGCAGTTAAGGAACACGCAAAGTTTAAATTCAATTCTTCGGAAAAAATCCAGGTACATTCTATGTAAAATTTATTTATTATCTACGGCTTAGTCATGTTGGTACAATGTTTGCTTATTATTTTCTTACTTGAAAGCATAATTATCATAAAATTGCATATATTCTGGAAGAGTCGCTTACGTCGATATTTCCATGTACATGTGACCACAAAAATCCTCCTTCGTTCTGCTTGAGTGACGACGTGTCGCGTGTACGTAGCTGTCAATATTGATTAGGGAAGGGTTATATATGGGCGTGCCTATATGTCTGGTCTTACAAGGTGTGAAGACATCGCCTCTCCCCGTACAGGGGATGATTGTTATACAGGTAGAAGCGCAGGGTAACTGAAAAGGTGTGAACAACTTGTGAGGCATTGTTTGTTGATTTAGTTTTGGTTTGGCGTTCACCGGTTTACTTTTGGAATTCAGTGCGAAAAAAAGGGGGGGGTTATTGTATTACATCTGTTTTATTATTAGGCTATCCCCCTTTTTTTTTTTTTTTTGCTTTTCTTTGTATGCCGGTCTTTTTTTTTTTATTTTACTTTGTTTACATGATTCATCTTTGTCTGGATACACGTCCTTCATCAATCGATTTCTTTTTTTTTTTTTTTTTTTTTTTGCGGACTTGTTTGACCAGAACAAGGAGCACGCACTTTTTTCTTTTCTTTCCTTTTTTTTTAAATTGCATTATCGTATGGTCTTCAATTGGTTTTCTCTGAAAGTCCAATCATCGTGAATTGAATTATTGCTAAGGAGCCAGTGGCGGATCCAGGGGGGGTGGTCAATGGGCGAATTTTGCCGATTTTTACTGAAAATGGGCCAAACTATACCTGTTTTTGGAAAATTTTGGGTCAGTGCCGGGGGGGGGGGGGGGGCCCTCCGCACCCCCTGAATCCGCCACTGGGAGCGATACTTTTACAATCAATGGGCAGATCTAACTCACAGGAGGGGGGGGGGGCTATGAAAATCAGCTTTACTATCATGGCAAGATCGGCGTGTTGACATACAAGTCAAAGCTATACCCGTTTATAAAGCGATTAAAAAAGGTAAAAACCCCATCCACTGATTTAAAAAAAGAGAATTTAAAAAAGGGGGGGGGGGGGGAGTGGCGCGTTAATGCAATGGCATTTGACAGGTAGGGTCTTCCATCTGGTTCAGGTCTGGCAGTGGGTATTACTAATTGACGTGTTTTCACACCTTATCGGCGTATCATCTACCTTCAATCGCCGTTTGATTTACCGTTCTGGAAATCTGAAGGGGGTTAGGGGGTGGGAATGCGACTTTGTAAAAAAAAAAAATGAAATGTGACTTTGTAAAAAAAAATTATCGAGAAATAAATCTTACCAGCCCGAAGTGCTGGCGTAAATTCTGTATTTTATTTTAATAGGCAGCGACTGAAGGAAATATGTTATTGTAGAAATATTAGATGCCGCAAATGCATGTTCACCTAGCTCCCTCTTGCTATTTCTAAAATTTTACAGTAAAAAGCCAGGGGAAAGGGAGGGTTATATAATTCCAAACTCCCCGGTCGAGCTCCCTTGTACATATCTATATGTCGATATCACAACTCACTCTTCAAATTTGATTACTTCAACTTGTACCCATTGACTGACCACTTAAAATGACATGATAATTTTACGGACGAACGCATACACAAGTACCTTTACGTAGATAAGATACGTAAGTGGACGTTGGACATTTAAATCTCAGGCGCAGAACGAGGATAAAAAAGAATGTCGGAGAAAAATCAATATTGTATAATAGAAAAGAACCATTATGGTGAGCGGATCCACACTATTACGTCCCCGGGGTCAGACGAGTACCCATGACAGTGTAGAGATCGCCGCTCTAATGGCTTTGTTTGTCCAGCAATGTACCTGTCACCTGTCACTAATTAATTTGTTTGGAAATTTGATTGTCTGGTCACTACAGACGGCGTAATGCTTAACGTGATACACAACTGGGGACTTGCATTTCATATAGCATTTATTTTATCAACGCTAGTTTAATATGTTTTTAATAATAAGAAGTGAACAAGGACCGACGATTCATTGCATCTTTCACATGCCTATTATAAGTACACTACCGGCATCGCGTGTTTTTACCCTGTCAAATCATCCCCGCAATCTTTTTTTGACCCAGGGTTTTAAATCCCCGCGGTCATGGATTAACAATGGAGTTGACTCAACGCGGACATCGATCCTGGCAATTCACCGCAATGATCGCCGGGATACGCGGTGGCGATCGCCGCAGTTCTCAGCGGCAATTAATAACTTGTTATTTACCTGTAACAGTACTATAACCATTCTTTTATATTTTACTTATTCTTTTAAAATTTACGTCCTTTATTTTGGTGTATTGTTATCATTGGTGACATAAAAATGTCCTTTAAAAGCGTTACGTTGTACATACAAAAAGAGAACCGTGTGACTGAATGATAGAACTAGTTATAATGTCCAGCTGTGTTTATCTAAGGATTAGAGAACAATGGGCAGTCTACGGGAGCGGTACGGTCAAGCAAAAATGGGTTTAAAGTCTCCGTCTTTCGACTTTGAGAGATACATTGACTGGAGCCGAGGCTTTACGATATTTTTTTGTATATCTTTACTGTTCAAGTCCAAAGCACTGCAGACCGATTTTTTTTTTTGTAGTCTTCCGTTTGAGATTACTAGTTAGCGGTGTTTTATGTTCGCTAGTTCGTATGTTAAAATGTTGAAAAGCGTCTATCTCCCAATTAGTCAAATATAGCCTTGAAAGCCTTATTTAGTAATTTATTGTTTATTTGGTTGTTTTGTTTGCTTAAGTGAGGCGATGTATAGTAAAACGTTATCCAAACAAACCAATTACAAATGTATATATATATACGAAATAACGAAGGTGGTAATTAGGTGTGAAACGATTTCAATAGATAATTCACAACGTCCTGCAAAGTTTACAATTATAGAAGATTTTTTATAGATAACATGTATCTAGAAGTTAAACTCCCATTCCACAATGCATATATATCTTTTCATAGAAAAAAAAGCTCCGTTTTTATGCGCCAGGGACGCAGGAGTCAGAGGTAGATTAATCACCAGCGGCCGTCCGGGAGAAAGGGGGGGGGGGTAATTTTCCTATAAAATGGTAGAATAAATTTTCTAGCCTGTCCGTTTATTGATTTTATACATACTATTTTCATCTTTAAAAGCATTTTGCGCTGTAATGCAACCCCCCCCCCCCCCTCTGTCCATGCTAAGTGTGAAATCGCGACTCCCCCACCCCTTCACGATTCAAAAAGGCGTGAAGCCAAAATTACTAATTAGATCATTAGATTAATACAGGGGTAGACGATGTTTGTGTGGATCGAAATAATCTGGGTGTCTTCTTGTCTCTTCGACTTCCGTAAATAATATATGTAAACACTATTTTATTTCTTTCTCAAGAAAAAAAAAAAGAACTATATCGTACGTAAACATTATATACAGGAAACCTTATTAAACTTTGAGCGTAATTTTATTTTCTTTCTGTCACAAATGCCTAATTAAATCTCAATTTCATGCAGATAAGGAACATGCAAAGTTTAAATTCAATTCTTCGCAAAAAATCCAGGTGAATACTATGTAAAATTTATTTATTATCTACGGCTTAGTCATGTTGGTACAATGTTTGCTTATTATTTTCTTACTTGAAGTAAATAATTATTATGAAATTGCATACATTCTGGAAAAGTCGCTAACGTCGATATTTCCATGTACAAGTGACCACAAAAACCCTCCATAGTTCTGCTTGAGTGACGACGTGTCGCGTGTACGTAGCTGTCAATATTGATTAGGGAAGGGTTATATATGGGCGTGCCTATATGTCTGGTCTTACAAGGTGTGAAGACATCGCCTCTTCCCGTACAGGGGATGATTGTTATACAGGTAGAAGCGCAGGGTAACTGAAAAGGTGTGAACAACTTGTGAGGCATCGTATGCATATCAAAAATGAAATGTATATTATGTATTTTCTTAACAATGTACCATGTACGTTTAAAAAGAATAAATTATGGTCATTGTCATTGATGTAGTTTTGGTTTGGCGTTCACCGGTTAACTTTTGGAATTCAGTGCGAAAAAAAGGGGTTGTTGGTTATTGTATTACATCTGTTTTATTATTAGGCTATCCTCATTTTTTTTTTTTTTTTTTTTTTTTTTTGCTTTTCTTTGTATGCCGGTCTTCTTTTTTTTTTTAATTTATTTACATGATTCATCTTTGTCTGGATACACGTTCTTCATCAATCGATGTCTTATTATTTTTTTTTTTTTTTTTGCGGACTTGTTTGACCAGAACAAGGAGCACGCACCTTTTTCTTTCCTTTTTTTTAAATTGCATTATCGTATGGTCTTCAATTGGTTTTCTCTGAAAGTCCAATCATCGTGAATTGAATTATTTCTAAGGAGCGATACTTTTACAATCAATGGGCAGATCTAACTCACGGGGGGGGGGGGGGGGGGGCTATGAAAATCAGCTTTACTATAATGGCAAATTCCAGGAGGTGGGGACTGGATCATGACCTCCTATCTCTAGATCCGCGTGTTGACATACTATTCAAAGCTATACCCGTTTAAAGACGGGTGCTTATAAATAATTGAAAAAAGAAAGGGGGGAGGGGGAGTGATTCAGATTCTGATTCTTTATTCACTATAAGCCGTTAATGCAATCGCATTTGACAGGTTGGGTCTTCCATCTGGTTCAAGATTCAAGATTCATTTATTTCTCATAAACCAAATATTGGTATAGAGACAAAACATACATATAATTACCAAAACAATAAGAACATGTGACATGACAAGATAAGCAGAATTTCAACAAAAGCAGAGCAATATTTTCTAAGAATCATGTAAGAGCAGAATCTGTTTGTAAAGTTTTACAAGAAAATGTTCATTTAGCAGGTACGATGTAACAGTGCAGGTACACTGCATATTGTTTCATATATACAAAAGTGGATCGATATAATTTTGCAAGGATAGAGCAGTTTTGACATAATTATAAGAGCATATGCATGTTAGTACAGTGCATGATCAAATTTGCAGATTCATGAAATGGGCCCAAGTTTAAAAAGATTTTTATTTAATTAGAAGAGAAAAGCTGCTTAGCAAAATACAGTATTATACTATCATTGGTTGGTACATGATCATAAGGTTCAGGTCTGGCAGTGGGGATTACTAATTGACGTGTTTTCACACCTTATCGGCTGACTGCGCAGGGCGTATCATCTACCTTCAATCGCCGTTTGATTTACCGTTTTGGAAATCTGAAGGGGGGGGGGTGGAATGCGACTTTGTAAAAAAAAAAAAAAAAAAAAAAGGATTGTGACTTTGTAAAAAAAAAAAAATAATAATATCGAGAAATAAATCTTACCAGCCCGAAGTGCTGGCGTAAAATTAGTAAGGGTTATTCTACTGTCTCCGAGGGCGTAGCCCGAGGAGCAGTTGAATAACCCACTTGTTGCACGGCAATTGTTATGCCATCAAACAATTATCACCGTTGATTGAGTAATTATAAGTCGTCATTCCAAGTAGGATAAAACTACTCATGGTCAGTAAACAGTTAAGAATTTCACGCATTTTAAATGTAGATTTCAAAGAAAACAACGGTAGAAAAATTCGGTCCAGTATTTGTTGTTACATTAACATGATTAAAGATATTAAATTTAATAAAATAAAGGGAAACTGATATTTGAATTTTTCAAACTAGGGTGTAATTAGGATACATAGAAAGCGGATTTTAGGAGGCTTACTCCGAGATGCGGTTAAGGAGTCCCCTATACAAGTTTTCCAACAAATATTCAAAACTACGGGAATTTTCCGCTGTTATGATATTATATCTTTGCACGTTTCTAATCTTTTCAAAAGTATTTAAGGATACCTGTCAGTACATTATTCTATCGAAATCTTACGAGTTTTGTCTGGAAGCTGATCCTATGCACATTGAAACATTTTACAAAGAGCGGATCTAGAGCGGGCTGGGAGTCAGGAATCCCCCCCCCCCTAGAATTTGTAAAAAAAAAAAAACACACGATTTCCCGTTTCTATGTATTTTCTTCCAGAATCATAGGCTGGACCCCTTTTCCTAACGGGCTGAATCAAACTAATGGGGAAAAATCTAGATCCGCCCATGACATTTAAAAAAGTAGCCTAAGTTCAACCTGTAAATCGCGGGATTTCTTTTTAATTCTTATTATAAAATGCCATTTTAAAGATGCTAAAGCTAACATTCATTTTTTTTTTTTTTTTGTATTTTCAAAACGGTAGGCAATGGACGTAAGGTCAGTTAAGGACAGTTAACGGCTCAGTTGATCATTCAATGATTAGTTCAATTATTAATTCAATCATTGTTTCACAATGAAAAATATTGCACTGTCTGGAAAGGTGTTAATTACCGTCTACAAGGTAGACCGTGCAACAATGTATTTTATTTTAATTTGCAGCGACTGAAGAAAATATGTTATTGCAGAAATATTAGATGCCGCAAATGCATGTTCACGTAGCTCCCTCTTGCTATTTCTAAAATTTTACAGTAAAAAGCCAGGGGAAAGGGAGGGTTATATAATTCCAAACTCCCCGGTCGAGCTCCCTTGTACATATCTATATGTCGATATCACAACTCACTCTTCAAATTTGATTACTTCAACTTGTACCCATTGACTGACCACTTAAAATGACATGATAATTTTACGGACGAACGCATACACAAGTACCTTTACGTAGATAAGAAACTTAAGTGGACGTTGGACATTTAAATCTCAGACGCAGAACGAGGATAAAAAAGAATGTCGGAGAAAAATCAATATTGCATCATAATAGAAAAGGACCATTATGGTGAGCGGATCCACACTATTACGTCCCCGGGGTCAGACGAGTACCCATGACAGCGTAGAGATCGCCGCTCTAATGGCTTTGTTTGTCCAGCAATATACCTGTCACCTGTATAAGCACTAATTAATTTGTTTGGAAATTTGATTGTCTGGTCTCTACAAACGGAGTTATGCGTAACGTGATACACAACTCGGGATTTTGCATTTCATCTGGAGTAATCTTTCATATAGCATTTATTTTATCAACGCTAGTTTAATATGTTTTTAATAATAAGAAGTGAACAAGGACCGACGATTCATTGCATCTTTCACATGCCTATTATAAGTACCCGTGTAAAGAGCCTACAGACATAATTTGATCATGCTTCAATTTTAATGTGAATAGATTCCGCTTCATCTGGACTTGTCGCCAGAAGATGTAAATATTCATTATTTTGACCTGCTTATCCGATATAAAAAAGAGTCGGGATGAAAATAAGGTAGATCCACAGGAGCTCGATGCCAACAACCCTCAATGACACCCGCCCCTTCACGTCTCTCTATAGTCAATATATATAAGGAAAGTAGAGGCGGATATTCTTGTGGATCGTTGGCGTCGAGTCAGGTTATCCGAAACATTTTTAGGCTCAATTTACAAAATGTACTTATGTTTCATGTCCTAATGTTTAAATCATCATTTTATTTATACATGTCATGCTTAAAAACAAGTTTCTATTCATCCGTAAGAAATAGCACCTGGTCAGGTAACACCTGGACAGGTAATTGTCAGCGCGGCAATCAACCGCAACGCCACCGCAACTCCCGGCGATCTTGGCACCGCGATGAAGTGATCTGCGGGGGTCAGCGGCGATGCTGAGGTGGAATTCCACCTTAAATAAGCCAGCCGCGATAGGTGGGCTCAGTAAAAAAACGCTTTGCCGTATGTGTACCCGTGTACAGAGCCTACAGACATAATTTGATCATGCTTCAATTTTAATGTGAATAGATTCCGCTTCATCTGGACTTGACGCCAGAAGATGTAAATTTTCATTATTTTGACCTGCTTATCCGATATAAAAAAAAGAGTCGGGATGAAAATAAGGAAGATCCACAGGAGCTCGATGCCAACAACCCTCAATGACACTCGCCCCTTCACGCCTCTCTATAGTCAATATATATAAGGAAAGTAGAGGCGGATATTCTTGTGGATCGTTGGCATCGAGTCAGGTTATCAGAAACATTTTAGGCTCAATTTACAAAATGTACTTATGTTTCATGTCCTAATGTTTACATCATCATTTTATTTATACATGTCATGCTTAAAAACAAGTTTCTATTCATTCGTAAGAAATAGCACCTGGTCAGGTAACACCTGGACAGGTAATTGTCAGCGCGGCAATCAACCGCAACGCCACCGCAACTCCCGGCGATCTTGGCACCGCGATGAAGTGATTTGCGGGGGTCAGCGGCGATGCTGAGGTGGAATTCCACCTTAAATAAGCCAGCCGCGATAGGTGGGCTCAGTAAAAAAACGCTTTGCCGTATGTGTAATATATTGATCTTTGAAATTTACCATCACGGACATTTCACTGACGTTCAATCGTGTACTTATCCCACAGACTAGGAATTTACAGCATGGAGTACATCAGATACGAAAGCGGGGGGGGGGGGGGGGGGGGGGGGGGGGGTTGTACCAATACTATGTTCTCAAAACCTGGCAAGTCGGGCGACTACGCTATTTTATTTGGTGCCGTCTACGTTGCCGGAGATTATTAAAGTGGCGTTCAGTGAGCCGTACAGGTGTGAAAGAGAGTCGTGGTATCGACAGATATTCAATATCGAGATAAACATGATAAATAGACAATCCCCCCAACACTTTACCCTTGCTTTTTTTTGTAAAATATTAGGGAATGAAAGAGAGAGTTACGTGAAATGGGGGGGGGGGGGGGGGGGGGGGAGGGTTGTACCAATACTATGTTCTCAAAACCTGGCAAGTCGGGCGACTACGCTATTTTATTTGGTGCCGTCTACGTTGCCGGAGATTATTAAAGTGGCGTTCAGTGAGCCGTACAGGTGTGAAAGAGAGTCGTGGTATCGACAGATATTCAATATCGAGATAAACATGATAAATAGACAATCCCCCCAACACTTTACCCTTGCTTTTTTTTGTAAAATATTAGGGAATGAAAGAGAGAGTTACGTGAAATGGGGGGGGGGGGGGGGGAGGGTTGTACCAATACTATGTTCTCAAAACCTGGCAAGTCGGGCGACTACGCTATTTTATTTGGTGCCGTCTACGTTGCCGGAGATTATTAAAGTGGCGTTCAGTGAGCCGTACAGGTGTGAAAGAGAGTCGTGGTATCGACAGATATTCAATATCGAGATAAACATGATAAATAGACAATCCCCCCAACACTTTACCCTTGCTTTTTTTTGTAAAATATTAGGGAATGAAAGAGAGAGTTACGTGAAATGTATTTGCGGCATCTAAATATTTCTGCAATTACATTTTTTTTTTTCATAATATTTTTTTATAATAAAATAGCGAATATTACGTCGGCGCTTCGGGCCGGTAATTTTGTTTTTTCGATATGTTTTTTTAATTTAAGAACAAAGTCGCAGTCTAGTTTCCCTCCAAAAAAAAGTAAGAAGGTGGCGGAGTCGAGGAATGGCCAGGCCTAAAACGGCGGAATAGTAAGATTTTTTTAGTGTTGTAAATGTAGAAGCAGAGTTCGTGAAATGTATTGGTTTTAGTTGCTGATGAAAAAAAAATTGGGTCCGATAAAATCGCACGTTATATCTTTTATTTGGACAGATAAAAATCCCTAAATGTCCGACATTTTATTGGAAGATTTCAAGAACTCTGCAAAACTCTACAAAAGACTACAAGACTCTACAAAATTAAACGATTAGGTCCTAAGATGGGGGGGGGGGGCTTCTTAGGACCTAATAGTTTAATTTTGTTGTCTTTCTCAAAGTACATAGATAACAGCGATTACCAAATTATTTCCATTACCGCACGTAGACCTGAACACCCTTATTCAAAAGCAATTGTAAACTTAGCTACCCCCCCCCCCCCCTTTTTTTTTGTTAGTCCCCTAGGCTACCGGCAATGCCGTAGGGGGCTTTTTTTTCTAATTAATTTTAAAGACATATATAAAATGATCAAAACAGTAAAGCAAAGGACAGTCGTTATACTCTGCGCAGTCAGCCAAAAAGGTGTGAAAAACAAGTTGATTGTCAACCCCTCTGCCAGAAGATAGAAGATTACTGTACCTGCGTACCTGTAAAATATAATCGCATTACCGCGCCCGCACGAACCCCCCCCCCCCCCCCCCTTTTTTTTTTAAAGAAAATCAATGGGTGGGATATTTACCGTTTTTAGAATTATAATACAGTAGACAGTGCTGTGAGTCGGGGATATCTGTGGGGTTTTTTTTTTTTTTTGGTATGGAATAAGTCATTACTAAAGGGGATATCTCTCTCTCTCTCTCTCTTAATATTCACTCTCTTAATTTTTAAATTTCAACTTATTTGGGGTACGACGAATAAAAAAAGAAATAAATAAAGATAAAGTAAAACGAATAGAATAGAGGACGGAAAAGAAAAGTGATTAGTAACTTTTCATAAAAAGTAAATAAAAATGTATTGCGCACGCGACAAGTGGCCAATAGCTCGAGCTGAATCGTCAACGTGAACAATATCTTTAGAATTCCTTAGAATATTATTTACAGTGCGTGAATAAAGTCTTTAAGAAAGCATTCTATTCTATCGTACACCTTATACTCGCAGATTAGACGTTGCCGTAAAATGACTTGTCACGGCGCGCTGATTGTACGTTGGAACATTTTTTATTTTAAAGACGGATTTACAGGACAATGTTATTTCCTTTGATAAATAGATAGATAGATAGTAACATGCGATCGGAAATTAACCAGCGATCGTAAACTAGGCATGACGGATTTTTTTTCATAAAAACGTACGTCTCGTCGGTGAAAAATTATAGCGTGTTGTGGTGTCTGGGAAACAACGAATGAATTTTATATGGCCAGGCCTAAATAAAATAAATATGATAAATTAGAGAAACAAGAGGAGCTCAAATACCGACTTCTTTGAAAATTAGGAGGTCGGAGTCCATGGCCGAACATAAATCACAAATATTTCTTTCAATAAAAATGTTTAAACCTAGAATTTTAAAGTCCATAGGAAAGATGCCAGGCACCAAACACGTATGCAAAGACGGAGTTGATCTATAAACTTTCTGTATATAGTCAGATAGTTAAATTGGTAAACTGTAAACAAATCAAAATGATTTATATGTATATGTAAGAATGAAATTTTTGTTCTATTTCCAGTTACTCTATGGTTTTTTCTTCCTTTTAAAGAAATTTAATATATATAAAATCAAAATGATAAGTTTGTAAATATATGATTTTTATTTTATTTCTACTTACCCATACACTTTTTATTTAATTTAGAAAATCATGAATAAGGATAACTTTAATTCGAATAATATAATAAATATGAATATAATTTTTAAAAATATGAATAATAAAATAATAAAAATTGGGATAACTTAAATTCAAAATATGAAAAAAAAAAATGATAACTTTTTTTTTTTTTGTTTTTTTGTTCAAAATATGAAACAAAAATGATAACTTGGTTTTTTTGTTTTATTGGTTTCTTTGTTTGTTTTTTTAATTTCTACTGAATGCATTAATTTACTTTTTAACAATAAAAATTCTTCCTTAGAAAGGTGACAATACATCTGTATGTCCTATATAGGTGAGGGGAGTTGTTAATTAGCTCAGGTAATAAACATCCCCAATAACACCCTACTACAGGTAAAGTCGCTCTAGGATGGCTCAGGTAAAAACACCTGAAAAACACTGCGTATTCTGATTTTTTCTGCACTGTGTTTTTTGTTTTTTCCCGATTACACCTGGACCTGTCTGTATCTACATGTGAAATATCAAAGCCCTATCCCTTATGGTTCAAGAGATATAGCCCAGGTTAAAGTTTTGTCTACGAACGACGACGACAACAACACCGAGGGTATGGCATTAGCTCTCCGGACTTTTTCGTCCCGGCGAGCTAAAAATGAAACTTAGCTTATATTATGGCCAAAAACACAGATTTGTGAAAAGCCCCCCAGCCTCCAATTTCCAGGTTTTCGTCTCTGGGCATCGCCCCCCCCCCCCCCCACTACAGAACCCCACTTTGTCAAAAGATGTGTATTAGTGATATACAGGGGGTAAAATTCGTGAAAAATCCCTAGGAGCCATGTAAGCCCCTAAGTTATGAAATCCACGGGCCCACATAAAATTTTAGGGGCCCACACATAAAACCTATTTTTTCCAGGGGGGGGGGGGGGGAGCTAGAACTTTGAAAATTCTAGGATGTCTTAACCCCCCTCCCTCATCTCTCTAGGTCCGTGATTGTCCAGGTTGTAGAAAATTGGACAGATAAAAAGTTATTGCCGTTTGCAAAGTAAGTAAAATTTCTGAATTTAAAATACTGGCAAAGAAAAAAAATCTCTGCTCTTCCTCAGTTTCTATCTAAAATGTTCCCATTATTTTCATACAGGTACGTTATTATCATACAGGTACGAGTAACATTGATCTGATAATCACTTTAATCCTATTGTTTGGCCACTTGAGAGCTCCCGACTGTCAGCCTCTCTTGGAAACAGATTTAATTCCACCTTGGGGTCAGAAAAGTGTGAAGTGAATCTACTCAATATGGAGCATATTTACATAGGGAGAGATTTGAAAAGGAAATTCAAAAGGTGTCCATATATATAGATGAGTTCTGTGACACACTTTAGAAGTTCCAGTGCGTCCGAACACCGGGAACTGAACGGAAACCAAAACCTATACCAAAATTTTATTTGTCACTCGCCATGTGGGCGAAAAAGTCAACAACTTTTGGTTACCCACAGGTCAATTTCAGTCACCAATGCGAGTTGGCGAGTGGGAATTTTACCCCCTGCATCTATATCAAACTATTGGTTTTCTAATGTTGCCACTTCAAACTAGTCAGCAGATACAAGTGTGCTTGGGTGCTCCTGTTTAAGTATGACCTTGTGCGTTTCGAGTCAATGTCCCAGCAATTGATTGTTATTAAAAGTAGGTCAAATGCATAAGCATTGGCAGCAGTTTTTACTTTCATTCTAAAGAATTATGGATAAGTTTAATGGACAAAATTCAATTTACAGAAAATTATAAGGTATTCATGAAATATTGAAGCAAAAACATGCTTGCAAAAAATGGTGTCACTATCATCGTTAATTCGGCAGTCATGACTTGTTGCAACAAACTGGTGCCTAAAAATGTATGTCATTTATCTCGTCATACATCTCTTCTTCATGCTATAACTGCTAGAGGAAGCAGTTTTTTTTTTTCCAAATTTGGGAGAAATCAGAAAAAAAATTTGAACATGTGACATTTATCTCGACAGCCCGGGATAATTTTGTCCCTCAATATAGGGCCTTTTCCCTGGAAAACAAGATATTCTTTAAATACAGGGATGGTGGTGTGCATATCTGCTAACCCTAGGACATGGTTAGGAGGAACAGCGGGGTCACGAAACCCCCCCCCCCCAATCTTCCACTAAGAATTTATTCAATCTACCACGATAAAATAACCTTACGGTTATCAACTTTAGCCACAGAAAAATGTATAACCTATCATTCATCCAATTTAATTAATTACTCGAGTAGGGTAACGGATCAGAAACGTCGAATTCTAATTAGATTGATCATTCATCTTTTCACCAATTTTGCTTACTTACAAGATTGTCTTTCTAATTCTGTTGTTCAGAAACCCATGGGTCTTTTATCCAAATATGTTTGGTAATATATGTGATCCCCTATGTGTGATAGTAAAATCGTATCTATACCCTGTACTGATATGGCACAGTGAGTGAATTCGGGGCCCTCTTTCATTTAGGGACACAGCCCTGTAAAAACGGGAACGTAATCGTTTTTGAACTTGTTTTCTGCGCATATTCCAATACCAGGCGACGCCTTATCTTTTTCTTCCTTCTAAGTGCAGCGCCACTGAAGTACAGGTATTATTACACTTTTTCAGCATCGTAGCTACATGTATCTCCTCTGTCAGTACTGTCGTTTTTTCCTTCGTCGATTTCGTTCGCTGCCAGGTTGCCATTATCTGTTATCGTTTCGTTCTTGGTTAATTCAGCTCTTTAAATAACATGCCTTTTAGGGAACCTAGCTACCATTAAGCATTTAGGTATGGAAGTCTGGCGCTCTATCAGTATGCGAGCCAATGTCATCGGTTTGAATCCCAGTCAGAGCATGTGACCAGCGCACAAGTTTACTTCAGTGGTAATACTCAGGCTTGTTTTCACATTAGGGAGATTTGTTTTAGCCCATAGAGAGCTCACCTGGGTGTTTGTTATGGCCAATAGAGAACGTCATGAGAATCTCGGAACTTGGGAGAATCAGTTATTTCATTTTGGTTGAAAAGACATTGGAATTCTTTTTCTGTTATCATGTTGTATTGCTCCAAATGGTTTCTTTGACACATAGAGATACTAAATAGTGTGACAGACTCGTGCTATCGCGGATACCTTTTTGACAGCAGATTAAAAGAGGCAGAGTCTGCCGGTAACCGGCCCTTTGTTTACATATGCCTTCTTCCATGCAAATGCCTATATTTCGGGAAAATACGAAATGCATCTAACGAAATAAATATCTTTTATTTTAACAATTTGTAAAAAGGAGAAAATTACCGTATAAGTTTCATGATTAAAGCGGATTTTCAATCCACTGTGCAGAAAAATAATTTGCCGGGATGGCGTTTGTACAGCGTCTTCTAGTCACTGAAAAGCTTGATTTACCGCTCTAATATTCTATTTACCTAAGCGCCGAAAAGACTTGGACTTCCAAGGCTTTTCGAAAGGAAACATTTCGCTCGTGAACGCACCTGTTATGGTATCCGTTGTACAACATAGCGTTTTAATCATTGTAAAGTATGGTAAATTTTATGCCTGGTAAGGTACTAACTATATATTTTCTGAAAGGTAATGATGCCCTGGGTACAAATATAAGACTCCAGGGTCTTAAAGATGAAAGGGGAAAAACTCTTGTAAAACTTTGTCATTTTGCATAGGTCATATAGAGAAAATAGAAAATTTGAATGCTTCGCCGGTTATCTCCCTTTATTTTTTCTGACCCCAAAATTATTATTTCTGAGCAGTGGGCATTATAAGCTTTCAGAAAATATATAGTTTATAGTACCTTACCAGGCATCGAAAAATGCCCTATTGTACATCGGATACCTTATACAAGTCCCTAGTACACCTTGACCCATGTCGCACAAATTGGGAAGTTTTAAGTGTATTGTCTTTATAGACGTATCGAATTTTGTTACGTTGTTGTTGTACCGTCGTCGTCAGTATATTCCACCTCTTGGTAGGTGCGCCTAGATAGTTGAATTATCGTTCAGGAATAACCTATTTCTGTTTCACAAAAATACCAATTTTCGTAACTTTTGATCGCGTAGAACTAAAAATCGCAATATTTTGTTACTGAATTTATAAATTATTGATTATAAAATTATTGATTATAAATATAAACTAGATTGAAAAACATTCTAAGCTTTTATCATGTTTATTTGACAGTTTTTCCCTTGTTTTGGGGCCGAATTTCGGCCCCTTCCCAATGCCAAATTTCCTCTCTTTTTTTCCCCAAAATCGCTCTTAAATTCCCAAAGAGGTATTATCATGATTATGAAAGAATCACTTGAGAAAATAATACTCAAAACATGGGAGTCACTGAGCACAAATCGTTATGTCGATATAGTAAAGACCGATATAGACGACTAATGGAACAAGTTTCACTCATTTTGATATTGATATCTCGAATTAAATCAGTGATCCGACTCAAATTATTGATATCACTATTTCAAATTAATGATATCACTATTTCAATAAGTGATATTACTTACTGTCCTTTCCACTAAATCCAGAGCACCCTGTTTTGGCGATTTATTCGGTCATCTGAAGAATTTTCCTATAAATTATTGTTTCCGAGAATTGACCTCCTTTAGTCGTAACTGGAAATTAACTTCAACTTACCCTATCAGTTGCCTTTATACCGCAATATGAAAAATGAAAATGTCTACGGGGAATTCCCATGTTCATTTCAAGCCGCCGCCATATTCAATCTTATTAAAACGCGACTTGAACTTCCGTTCCTCTCCTCTCAATCTTATTAAAACGCGACTTGAACTTCCGTTCCTCTACGATACTCTCCACGTACGTGGAGAGTATCGTAGAGGAACGGATTCTAGTCGCGTTTTAATAAGATTGAGAGGAGAGTATCGTAGAGGAACGGAAGTTCAAGTCGCGGTTTAATAAGATTGCCGCCATATTGTTCTCCGTGTCAACAACAGTAAACAGTGACGTCAAAGCCACCGACGTCACGCATTTTCAGCGATTTTACTATAGAAAATCCCCGTAGACTTTTTATTTTCCGTCCTATTTCTAACATAACCGACGCACAGCCAAAACAATGGTATTTTCTGTTACGACTAGAGGAGGACTATAAAACTGATATCTTTTTGGAAGATGACAATATCATATTTTAGAGAAAACCGGGAAAACAGGGTGCTCTGGAATTAGTGAACAGGACAGTAATTATGAAATTACTCATATCCCTAAAACAGTTAGAGATATCAATATTTGAATTAGTGATATAAATTAATAATTCTTTGGAAATGAAAGATATCTCTAATTCGAATTACTGAGTGAATCTGATATCTCTAATTCTTAATGATAATTAAAATGACAAGTTAAAGGCCATGGATCGAAAACCGGAATAGAATGAACTAGTGATATCACAAATTCGAATCAATGATATCTGTAATGCTAAGAATTAATTATATCACTAAATGAAAAAGTGATATCACTAATTTAAATAGAGATATCACTAATTTAATTAGATATATATCACTATTTAAATAGACAGATATATTTTTAATTCAAATAAAATATATCTCTATTCAAAATGATAGTGATATTATAACTGTCTCATGACTGATATCTGTAATTCTATTAATGATATCACTACTAAAATTAGCGATATCACTTTTTTTAATAAGTATGCAAATAGTCCAATTATGACCGTTTGATCGCACAGCTGCCACCACGCCACTTAAATGAGAACAAAGCCAAAATATCGTTTGATGCAAAGTGCGTCGTTTATTCAACAAAGGCGACACTAATATAATGTAAAAGTAAGACCGGACGTGAAGCTCCGGATAATGCAGCATAACCTTACATTATGGCGTTGATTTTATAATCCTTTAATTTCCATTGTTATTATTAAGAAATGACGATTCTGATTGGCCGAGAAATTTTGTTGATACCTGTATCAACACAAAACGGAAGTATGCGCTTAGCAACGTCATAATTAAGCAACGTCGTTAGCAACACGATTTCAAATCTGCTAAATAAACGTTGAAAAGCGACGAAATGAAATGATAATTAAGTAATCGATGTAATATTTTTTTGGTTGATCGAGGTATCGACACCAAAAATTGAGGGAAAACTTACGCATCTTGCGCTACGCATACGATGTCACAGTTTTCCCTCAATTTTTGGTGTTGATACCTCGATCAACCAAAAAAATATTACAATGATTCCTTAATGCACAGACACCAGACATCACATCATTTGGCTAAATTTTGAATTGTATTACAGTAGTATCATATTTGATGGCACTGACTTTATGCGGAGTCATGTTTTTTATTTTGACGTCACAAATGAAAATATCGCCAAATTTTGTGATGTCTCGGCCAATGAATCTACAGGAAAATCAGCTATTAGTGTAACTTAAGAATGCAATTTAAGCTATGTACTATGTCATAGCTTTAATACATACTGGGACTTTCACGAGAACGTGAGCGCAGACGTGTATGTGCACAAAAAATTATATAAGAAAAATATATCTTATAAGTTTCAAGACGATTCTCAGTCTCTTATGCACTTAAACATAACCCAAGCATGGATAATTTTACCTCTTAAGGTCTTAGAACTTGTTAATTTATGCACATTTGGTTTAATCCCAGTTCTGAATTGATCGGATCTATTCATATGGAAAAATGGCAAACATTTCTGTTTAGAATTGAGGCTAAAACAAATGTGCATGAATTTACAAGTTTTAAGACATTTCCATGCCTAGGTAAGTTAAGTAAATTGAAAAGCTGACTGAAAAGTTGCACCAACGCGATGTATAAAATTGCATTGCATCGCGTTTTTCTTGCGCTACTATATAGATATTAGTGATATCTCTATCTAATTAGTGATATCACTAATTTTACTTAGTGATATCACTAATAATAGTTGATTTCTGGGGGTTCTGGCACTGATATCTAACATTGGGCGCCACACTTTTTCTGTTGCGTATGTGCGGCGCAATGAAGTCGGCGAGTCATGACCAGTCAGGACCATGAAGTAACTTTATGGATTAACTCTCCCTCTCGACCCCTGTGTTTGACCAGAAGTACGAGTAGAATAGAGCCTGGGTTGTTTCAGGTCAATGAATCATATCCTCCTCCTTCACAGTCACCACCGCTGCCACCACTGAAGACACCACAGAACAGCTAAGCGTATCCACCACCGAAGAAGTACCTAACAGTTATCGAGTCTTTAAGAAAAGTACCATACTATTAGTTGTATCTCTATCTACTTAGTGATATCACTAATTTTACTTAGTGGCACTGATACCTAACACGGGGCGCCATACTTATTCTGTGGCGTATGTGCGGCACAATGACGTCACCGAGTCAGGACCAGTCAGGACCATGAAGTAACTTTACGGATTAACTTCCCCCTCTCGACCCCCTGGGTTTGACAAGGAAGTACAAGTAGAATAGAGCCTGGGCTGTTTCAGGTCACTGAATCATATCCTCCTCCTCCACAGTCACCACTGCCACGTACCACTGCCGACACCACAGAACAGCCATTCGTATCCACCACCGCCACCAAGCCCACCACCACCAACGCGTCAACAACAACAACAACAACAACAACAACCTTTAATACCATTCAATAATTAGCATTGTTTCAATACAAAGCAGCAGCAGCAGCAGCAGCAGCAGCGACAGAACCAATATTTCAATACCCAGTACAGGAGGACAGCGCAGGGGGAAGAGGGGGAGGATATGATTATTTAAGTGACCTGAAGCAGCCCGGGCTTTTTTCTCCTCGTCAAGATTTTTCATTTGATATGTTACATTATCGATCTCCAAAAGGGATCATGCATTCTTATATAACATGTCCGTACTTGACAGGATGATGTAACAGTCTGTATATGGTCAAACCCAAGGGGGCGAGAAGAGGGGGAGCTAATCCGTAGAGTTACTTCAAAACATAGGAGGGGATCTCCAAGAACACCAGGTTGTAGCACCCACAGCAAAACCCCAAAACACTCAATGCAAAAACACAAAGCAGACAAGCACAGAAAGAGACGCATAAGGGACAAGGAACGTCAACGCACAACACAGAAACATCAAACACAAAGGACTACACATAAACCAACGAGACCAATGGGCAACCGGTGCCGACTTGGGACGGCCATCTGCCACGGAAATAGCAGAGGGTGTGGTTATCCTGGATTACATGCGCACAACCCTCCCACTTTTCCGATCACCCAGAGGTCTCAAAGAAGTTAAAGAAGATCCTGACGATAATCTCAACAGCACTCACAATAGAGCGCAAAATTAAACATCGACGGACCCCTAGCAAGCTAGAGGTGGGACGTACAATTGTGGTGTAAAACAACCTCCTCACTGTCAGATGACCACACACAAACAAGACCGCAAAACGCAGGGACCCAAGCAACACAGATGAATATGTAAATGGATATAAAAAGAGGGCGTACGTAATACAATCCGTGCTCTGCCGCCGCGAGCTCATGTATGTTATCACCCGAGGAGTACGACTGACATTCACAGAGGACATGTGGTCGGGGCCCTGTCTTCTCTGAAGAGGTTTGGACAGGACCCGTCATGGAGTCCCGTCGTCACAGTCAGTCAGAGTGCAAGTTTTAAAAATGCGCTTGTACAAGACTGTAGATTTGTCAAGTACCAAGCCTTGTGTCCGTCTGGTGACATTAGGATCATATCCACGGTATAAAAGACTTCCTCTGGCATAACGTGCATTCCTCTGCATATTTGCTACTTCCTCTGGCATATTTGCTACTTCATCTGGCATAACGTATCAACTGAGATATGTAACACGCCGATGAAGGGGTGTTGCTACTCAGAAAAGGAAAGTTTGTTAGGAAAAGGAAAGAAGTTAGAAGATAAATTGCATAGGAGATATTGTATCCTTTATAACGGTATTGCCGTTACAAACGAATATATGTTTTTCATTATTAATTTGGAACAGATAGAATTAAGGACTTATATGTCCGTCACCATCATATGTACTTCAAAAATTATTTACGTTTTTATTTCTGATAGACTTTAAAAGGATGATCCTAAGGAAAAAAGTAGAATTGTCTTTAGATAACAGTAAAATACAAAAGTTTATATTCAGAACCCAAGCCGTCGCGTTAATTACCAATGTAAATGGAGCCCTTCAGTAAAATCATTATAATAACATTATTTGTGACCGAAGAGTCCTGACATTTTGCACAATTCTTCTCAAATGTTTGTCGCATTGAGTAAAGCACATTAATTCTATTGAGCTGTTGCAACTTTCCTGCGTTTGAATCATATAAGAATGAAAATTATGCACAAGAATTAACACTTTACAAGGCAAACATTACGATTTCTTCATACGAGTTTTCTAATATGTACAACACGCGTCCTCACGACAAAATAAACAATCGGTTGTCCAAAATCATAAAAAGGTATTTTTTGCTATTTTGGAAACTAGTCATTTCACCGATAAATTTCATCGAAATTAAAGGAGTTTAACATCTTAGCATCATCCCTCAATGCTATTTTTAACATAGATTTTATTTGGATATGCTACTGAATCGACCCTACAGGAACTTTGGAGCCTGCGCACTCTCTGTAATGTAAATGTAAAAATCTAACTTCAAAAAATTAAAGAGGGCGCTACTGAAATCATTTTTGGTGGCTCCGCTGAAAGCATTACTGATGAGAATTTAATAGTCGAAACACGTGTCTGGTGCATGGAAATTGGTTTGGAATTTTCTTCAAGAAGGTATAGAGTAAATGGAACCCTTCGACATTATTTTGAACAAGAGGGTGTTATGCTAATGTATATAATGATGGGTTATTTAATATAATGTAATGGAACATTCCATGGTATCCTGATCACCCCTATCATATTGGACCCTTCCCACATAAAAAGGACATTCCTTGGGCTGAGAGCTCAGTTCTGCCTTGGGATTTACAGTGATTGCTGAATTAAGGGGTATGGACAAACTGTTATTCGCCATATTGGATTTTATGTATTGCGTTATTGAAAATCTTTCCTTACACCGAGTCATGGCTCCAACTTCAAGTATTTTAATCCCAAGTATTCCCAACCTTAATAGCTACGTTTTCCCATATTTTCTACGGAAAATTACATTAAGATGTTAACATTAGAAACTTTTTAAATTCATGCACCGAACTGCACAGCTGCACCTCAGAAGAATTTATGAATATTACTATAACTTACCTTAAACAGTACATTGATACTACATCTACAAAATTTGTCCTTCGATTTTGAGTACAAGGTCTCATAATCTTATAAATCTCTTGTTAATACAACACGGGGTATTTTCGAACACGAGTTTTTACAGGTAGCCATTTTCACGTGCCGATCCGCCCCAACATAGGTAGAAAAAAATAAAAGATTTTAAAGTTCCTTGGGTAATTCACTAGAATTTCGAGTGTTTGCGATTCATTTATTAATTATTTACATGATATACATTAGAAAAGTGGGATAGCCTTGTGAATTATTGGTGACAAATTACAAATGTAAAACATTCCGGGGATCCGCCCCTGGATTCCTTGCTATGTTGATATGGCTACTAGACCCCCGCGTGTAAAATGGAGATACCCGGTATTTTGAAAAAGGATGATCAAAATTGGAGGACAAATGTTTGTAGACATATGATGATAGTAACGTTTAAGGTAGGTTGTAGTATAAATCATGAATCCTGCAAACCTGTAGCTGCGCAGTTCGGTGCACTAAGTTCAAATGGTTGTCATGTAAAAATATTGATGCAGTTTTTGCTAAAAAAAGATGGGAGAATGACGATGTTGAGGCAAAGAAAAGTTAGTATTAAAATGGTTAAAATTGGAGTCTTAATTCTGCAGAACGACAGATTTTCAAGTATGCTTCAGGTCAAATCCAATATGGCCGATAAACTTTTGTCCATACCCCTTAACTATAGAAGATACCATGCATGTACTAATATGAATGCAGAATTATGAACAATTAATCAAATACAGATGAATTAGAAAATTATTGTCCAGGCCTGGGACACTGACAGCTAAGTTTGATTTATGTGATTTATCTACTTGAATTGTTGATTATATTGATTTCATATGTGATTTGTTTGATTATGTAATTTGATTCTTATTTGATTCATTTGATTAAAATATTGAAATTGTTCATTCTTATGTTTCACTGAATCATAGGTGATTTCTGGCCTGTAACAAGGGGAAAACTTATATTTGTACATCTGAATCAAAGGGTTTCTTTTCCGCCACAGAATACAAATCATGGATATGTGGTGACCTGTGTTTTGCCTTGTCTTTCCTTTTGGACACCATTTATGCAAGATTTGGTTGTAGGAATTCTTATGGGTACTAATTGTGCGCCTCTTGTTGCAGATTTATTTTTATGTCACATGTTTTTATTGTGTTGGTAATTATATGTATATTTTGTCTCTATACCAATACTTGGTTTCTGAGAAATAAATGAATCTTATACACGTATGAAAAAGAATTTATCCTAAATCGTCTAAAGCAAAGAAAACATGATTATGTGAAATGTTTCATTGGTACTTCTAGGTACCTGGATGATATTCTTACTATCGACAATCCTTATTTTTTGAAAAGTATAAAAATGTTATTTATCCACAATAATTGATGGCGTGTTCATATCTCAGTTGATACGCTATGCCAGAGCAAGTACCAAATATACGGATTTTGTTCTGAGAGCTAGGCGTCTTTCAGATAAGCTTCTCAGTCAGGGATATGTTTGTGACCGACTAACATCGTCACTGAGGAAGTTCTACGGTCGATATGGGGAACTCGTCATACACTATGATGTCCCACTCTCCAGAATGGTGGATGATATTCTGTCATAGACCATTTGAACCATCCAACCAAAGATTGCACTCTATGTCTTCCGAAATGGAAGTAACCGGATGTGACAGCTCTACTGAATTGAGGCGGCGGGTGTTGCATGCAAGCAGGAGATGCTTACTCTTCCTGGGCACCTGGTCTCACTCCCATATCGGGAGTTCGCTTCTTTTCATATGGTGGAGGTTTTTGTTTGTTTGCTTTGGTTCCTGTTTTATCCTGATTTTGTATGCCTTCGGTTTCTGATTTTCTGAATAATCGATTTTGTGCTGTATACTGGGATATGGTCATTATCCATATTTGTCATCTAAACAAGGTAAACGTTAAAAAGACAGAAACACCATTTTTGGACCTTGATATCAAAATTGTTAATGAAGAGATTCATATACAAGTGTGTATGACAAAAGAGATGATTTTGGATTCAACATAGTAAATTTCCCCAGGCTTGACGGTGATGTTCCTAGATTACCGTCCTATTGTATCTACATTTCACAGCTCTTCCGGTATGCTAGAACAAGTACTGATGTTTTGGATTTTCATAGTAGAAATTTGCAATTACCAAGAAATTTTTAGGTCAAGGTTTTCGCTTTCACAAACTAGTAAAGACATTCTGGAAATTTTACAAAAATCATAGTCAAATTATTTTGAAATTCGGACCAATACAAGCAACAAAGTATGTTACTATGGGTATTTCACAATCTACATTTTATGGTGACATAATTAACAAAATAAGAAGTATCAAATATAGACAACATAACCATCGAAAATGCGTCAGAATCATCAAACGCCTTTTATACCGTGGATATGATCCTAATGTCACGTACTAGACGGACACTAGGTTTGGTACTTGACAAGTCTACAGTCTTTTACCAGCGCATTCTTAAAGCTTGCACTCTGACTGACTCTGACGACGGGACTCCATGACTTGCCCTGTCCAAACCTCTTTAGAGAAGACAGGGCCCCGACCAAATGTCATCTCGGAATGTCATTCGGACTCCTCAGGTGATAACATACATGAGCTCGCTACAGCCGGCAGAGCACGGATTGTATTACGTACGTACGCCCTCTTTTAATTTATATTCATTTACATTGCTTGGGCCCCTGCGTTTTTGCGGTCTTGTTTGTGTGTGGTCATCTGACAGTGAGGAGTTGTTTTACACCACAATTGTACATTCTTCGAGATCTCTGGGAAATCGGAAAAGTGGGAGGGTTGTGCGCACGTAATCCAGTATAACTACACTTTCTGCTATTTTCGTGGCAGATGGCCGTCCAAAGTCGACACTGGTTGCCCATTGGTCTCGTTGGTTTATATGTATAGTCCTTTGTGTTTGATGTTTCTGGATTGTGCGTTGGTGTTCCTTTATCTTTTTGCGTCTCTTTCTGTGCTTGTCTGCTCTGTGTTTTTGCATCGGGTGTTTTGGGGTTTTGCTGTGGGTGCTACAACCTGGTATTGTTGGAGACCCCCCCTTCGTTTTACAAACACAGAGACGCTATTTTTGGACCTTAATGTCATAATTGTAAACGGAAAGATTCATACAAGTTACAAGTGTATATCACAATAGAGATGATTTTTGATTCAGCATAGTAAATTTCCCCTGGCTTGACGGTGATGTTCCAAGACTACTGTCATACGGCATTTACATATCACAGCTCATCCGGTACGCTAGAGCATGTACTAATATTATGGATTTTCACAGAAGAAATTTACAAATTACCAAGAAACATTTAGACCAAGGTCTTTCTGGAAATTTTACAAAAATTACAGTGAACTTCTTTTAAAATTCGGACCAATACAAGCAACAGAGTACATTACTTTGGATATTACACAACCTGCCTTTTATGGTGAGGCCATTTCTTGTTTTTATTCTGTTTTGCGTCCTTTTGAAATTAAAAAGGCTACCAGCCAGCCAGGGAGAAAAACAAACAAGTATATTAAACAAAGTTGTATTTTCATAATATGTGACATACTGGTTCCATATGAAATCTGACAGAAACTGGTCTCATTTGATTATAAATAGATTTTGGTCAGCAAAAGAAAGATAGATAATGCAAAGTCTTGAATCAATTAATTACTTTTACATCCATGTTTACAAAAAATAAAAAAGTAAACGATTTCTCATTAATTTTTGTAGTAAAACATTTAATTTGCAAAAGATTTAATCATTTTAATTTTGTTTTGTTTTTTTAATATGGGCTCAAAACCTACCAGCACGAGGACGCAAAACAGAAAATAACAAAGAAATGGCCTGATATGATAAACAAAAATGCGTCAGAATCATCAAACGTACGCCTTTTATAATGTGGATATGATCCTTATGTCACTTAAGACGGACACTAGGCTTGGTACTTGACCAATCTACAGTCTTTTACCAGCGCATTCTTAAAACTTGCACTCTGACTGACTGTGACGAGAAGACAGGGCCCCGACCACATGTCATCTCTGAATGTCAGTCGGACTCCTCGGGTGATAACATACATGAGCGCGCTACAGCCGGCAGAGCACGGACTGTATTACGCATGCCCTCTTTTTATATCCATTTACATATTCATCTGTGTCTCTGGGGCCTCTGCGTTTCGCGGTCTTGTTTTTGTGATGTCATCTTACAGTGAGGAGGCTGTTTTACACCACAATTGTACGTTCTTCGAGACCTCTGGGTAATTGGAGAAGTGAGAGGGTTGTGTTGCTTGGGCCCCTGTGTTTTGCGGTCTTGTTTGTGTGTGGTCATCTGCACGTTCTTCGAGACCCCTGGGAAATCGGAAAAATGGGAGGGTTGTCCTAAGTCGGCACCGGTTGTCCATTGGTCTCGATGGTTTTTGTGTAGTCCTTTGTATTTGATGTTTCTGTGTTGTGCGTTGGTGTTCCTTGTCCCTTTTCCGTCTCTTTCTGTGCTTGTCTGCTCTGTGCTTTTGTATTGGGTGTTTTGGGGGTTTGCTGTGGATACAGTGCAACCTAGTGTTCTTGGAAACCCCTCCCTTTGTTTTACTGTGCGCCTCTTATTGCAGATTAATTTACATGCATATTCATCTGTGTTGCTTAGGCCCCTGCTTTTTGCTGTCTTGTTTGTGTGTGGTCATTAACAGTGAGGAGGTTGTTTTACACCATAAGTGTACGTTCTTCGAGACCTATGGGTAATCGGAACAGTGGGAGGGTTGTGCGCAAGTAATCCAGGAAAACCACATCATCTGCTAATTGTGTGGCAAATGGCCGTCCAAAGTCGGCACCGGTTGCACATTGGTCTCGTTGGTTTATGTGTAGTCTTTTTCGTTTGATGTTAATATGTCGTATGTCTCTTTTTTAGCTCACCTGAGCGAAGCTCAAGTGAGCTATTGTCATAGCGCACCGTCCGGCGTCCGTCCGTCCGTCGTCCGGCGTCCGTCGTCCGGCGTCGTCCGTCGTAAACTTTTCACATTTTCGACTTCTTCTCCAGAACCACTGAAAAGATTTTGATGAAACTTGGTAGTTATGAAGTACTCATGGTCCCCTACAAGTGTTGTTGTTTTTCGTCCTGATCCCTCAACAGGTGGCGCCACCAGAGGCAAAAGTAGGTCCCAGAGGGTACCCTCCTTTGACAAACTTCTTCTTCAGAACAGAAGCACGTATCGACAAACCGAAAGCATCTGAATGATCTAGAGAGATGTCTTAAGAAGTGTTATTATTTTTGGTTCCACTCCGAAGTCAAATTTTTGACGCGTTTTTGACGTCTTTTCGGACTTCGTCAGAAATGCACATTTTTGCACTATTTCTTTAAATAACTCAATAAGTGTATGATTTTACACATTCATTAACTGCATATTTATCATATTTAAGTTACTTAATGCTTTGATAAGTATTTTATTCTAAAATTTAAATTTTTTGATTTTTTATTAATTTTTTTCTTATGTGAAAAGGAAGGGGGGGGGGGGGTGATTTTCATACATATTCAACTTCTTCTCCAGAACCACTGAAAAGATTTTCATGAAACTTGGTAGGAATGAAGTACTCATGGTCCCCTACAAGTGTTGTTGTTTTTCGTCCGGATCCATCAACAGGTGGCGCCACCAGAGGCAAAAGTAGGTCACAGGGGGTACCCTCCTTTGACAAACTTCTTCTTCAGAACGGAAGCACGTATCGACAAACGAAGAGCATCAGGATGATCTAGAGAGATGTCTTAAGAAGTGTCGTTATTTTTGGTTCCACTCGGAAGTCAAATTTTTGAAGCGTTTTTGACGTCTTTTCGGACTTCGTCAGAAATGCACATTTTTGCACTATTTCTTTAAATAACTCAATAAGTGTATGATTTTACACATTCATTAACTGCATATTTATCATATTTAAGTTACTTAATGCTTTGATAAGTATTTTATTCTAAAATTTAAATTTTTGATTTTTTATTAATTTTTTTCTTATGTGAAAAGGAAGGGGGGGGGGGTGATTTTCATACATATTCAACTTCTTCTCCAGAACCACTGAAAAGATTTTCATGAAACTTGGTAGGAATGAAGTACTCATGGTCCCCTACAAGTGTTGTTGTTTTTCGTCCGGATCCATCAACAGGTGGCGCCACCAGAGGCAAAAGTAGGTCACAGGGGGTACCCTCCTTTGACAAACTTCTTCTTCAGAACGGAAGCACGTATCGACAAACGAAGAGCATCAGGATGATCTAGAGAGATGTCTTAAGAAGTGTCGTTATTTTTGGTTCCACTCGGAAGTCAAATTTTTGAAGCGTTTTTGACGTCTTTTCGGACTTCGTCAGAAATGCACATTTTTGCACTATTTCTTTAAATAACTCAATAAGTGTATGATTTTACACATTCATTAACTGCATATTTATCATATTTAAGTTACTTAATGCTTTGATAAGTATTTTATTCTAAAATTTAAATTTTTTGATTTTTTATTAATTTTTTTCTTATGTGAAAAGGAAGGGGGGGGGGGGGGGGGGTTGATTTTCATACATATTCAACTTCTTCTCCAGAACTGCTGAACAGATTTTTATGAGTATTTTTTCAATCATGAATAGATATGTTTACTGTGAACATGGACCCAAGGCTTGTAAGTTCAAGTTCTGGTACCCTGGTAACTTTAGTTTCGTATAAGTTGGTACATGTTCATGTATGCAAGAGTTGTCTTTCTTTAATATTGATTTATGTTTTTGAGTTTTAAATTTTTGGATTATCGATTCATTTGAATGTTATATATTTAAGAAATAAAAAATGACAAGCCGGGCTCTATTGTCTCATAATGCCCGAGCGTCCTCAGCCCATCACATTTATTACCGAGCCGCGTCAGCGGCGAGGTGATAAATGTGATTGGCTGAGGACGCGAGGACGCGACGCGAGACAATAGAGCCCGGCTTGTCATTTTTTAATTTCTATTTTAATGATGACCAAACTTAGACCTTTCGATTCTTGGTAAAAACCAGTTCCTGCCGGTTTATCTGCTTTCAGAAAATGGATAGGCGTGGCTTATCGCTATAGGGCCTATATTGGAGAATAGAGCCCGGCTCGCGTCTGTTGTCTTAATAGGGAAAAAGAATCAAGTCATATTAGAATTTAAATTATTAAATAGGTATGGAAAAGGAAACTAAATAATTTTAAAAAGATGAATAAGTATTTTCAAATTTATCTTGTGAAGACTTGGATATACAACTTTGAAATTACAATATTGAGAGCAGATCAAAATATTAATGTAAGAACAGATCAATGTTATCAATAACACAGTGAAAGGATTGGGAGGGGGTCTGTTATTTTGCTTTAGCTTCTGTATAACTATCTCTCTCTGGTTACTTAGATTACTCAAGAAGAAGGGGGGATGATTTTCATACATATTCAACTTCTTCTCCAGAACCACTGAACAGATTTTCGTTAAACTTGGTAGGAATGAAGAAATCATGGTCCCCTACAAGTATTGTTGTTTTTAGCTCACCTGAGCGAAGCTCAAGTGAGCTATTGTCATAGCGCGTCGTCCGTCCATCGTCCGTCCGTCCGACGTAAACTTTTAACATTATCGATATCTTTTCTGCAACCGCTGCACAGAATTTCACGAAATTTCACAGGAAGCAAGTACTCAATGCCCTCTATCAAATTTGTGTTTTTCAAGCCGATCGGAAATCCAAGATGGCCGCCACAGGCTCTGATTGGCTGACACATTTTCGACTTCTCTTCTAAAACTGCATCACAGAATTTCATGAAACTTCATAGGAAGCAAGTACTCAATTCCCTCTACCAAGTTTGTGTTTTTCGAGCCGATCGGAAATCAAAGATGGCCGCCGCAGGCTCTGATTGGCTGACACATTTTTTACTTCTCCTCCGAAACCGCTGCACAGAATTTCATGAAACTTCACAGGAAGCAAGTACTCAATGCCCTCTACCAAGTTCGTGTTTTTCGAGCCAATCGGAAATCCAAAATGGCCGCCACAGACTCTGATTGACTGACACATTTTCGACTTCTCCTCTCAAACGGCTGCATAGAATTTCACAAACCTTCACAGGAAGCAAGTACTGATTGCTCTCTACCAAGTTTGTGTTTTTCGAGCTGATCAGAAATCCAAGATGGCCGCCACAGGCTCTGATTGGCTGACAAATTTTCGACTTCTCCTCTGAAACCTCTGCGCAGAATTTCATGAAACTTCACAGGATGCAAGTACTCATACCCTCTATCAAGTTTGCGTTTTTGGAGCCTATCGGAAATCCAAGATGGCCGCCACAGGCTCTGATTGGCTGACACATTTTCAACTTCTCCTCTGAAACTGCTTCACAGAATTTCTTGAAACTTCACAGGACGCAAGTACTCATTGCCCTCTACTTAGTTTGTTTTTTTTTTCGAGCCGATTGGAAATCCAAGATGTCCTCTATAGGCTCTATTTGAATGACACATTTTTGACTTATCCTCTTAAACTACTGCACAGAATGTCACCAAACTTTACAGGAAGTAACTTGTACACCTTGTCCTTCTCAAAGCTTCACTAAAAGCGATTTCCTTCAGGTCTTAACTTTGATTGAAAACATACATACAGTCTCCTCAGGTGAGCGATGTGGCCCCCTTGGGCCTCTTGTCATCTCTTCATGTGATCATCTTTGTGTTTTCGCATCTGATGTTTTGGTATTTTGCTGTTGGTGCTGCAGCAGGGTCTCGTTGGAGATCCCCTCCCTTCTTTCAATTTTTTTAATTTGAAATGGGTGGATTTTGTAAGAAAAAGGTGTTGAATGAGAATTAAGGTCTGTAACGCCATTTTCCTCCGATAACGTCGTGGTTTGCTCATGGATAAAACATCCAAAGTCTACAATTTTAAAAATCGCCATAATTTCTTCAAAAGAAGTCGGAAAATTTTCAAACTTCATTAGAGTAGTCAATTTTATAAACTAATCAGTGTATCAAAAATTTTAAGGAACTTAAGACTGTACTTTTCCTAGGAAGTGAGAAAACAAATAATATATGTCACCGCCATCTTGGTATTCAATCCCTCCTTAAATGGTGTTCGTAAGTGTACAACCAATGTTCCTGCCATTGTTCCTGAATACATAATATGTCTGATTTGTCCATAATTTTTTTTATTTTATTTTTGACACATTTTACAATAATAAACAACACATCACAGTCACTCACACACTCATCCATATTTATCAGGCACAATGTCAGTATGTATTGGTACATGTATGATAAATTTGTGTGGAGGAAGAGTTATAATGCTCAAATCAAGTCATGTATTTTTCCATAATTTGGTTGAGATCTGAATCCTACGGAAGCCCGTAGGTGACAGCCTGACAGGTATGAATTATAATTTATCTGGCGGCCGCCAGATAAATTAAGTGGCGGCCGCCAGATAATTATCTGGCGGCCGCCAGATAATTTAAGTTGCGGTCATCACATAATTTACAATTAATCAAAACAAAATCATTGCATGATATGTTCTTTCTGTTCTAGGGTGCTGAATTCATCTTCTCTTTTAATCTATTTGGTATGAAAGATGCAAAATAACCAGATGAAATGTAACAAAAGATTTATCTGGCGGCCGCCAGATATTTAAGTGGCGGCTGCCACATAATTATCTGGCGGCCGCCACTTAATATATCTGGCGGCCGCTACTTAAATTATCTATCTTAGTTATATGGCGGTCGCGACATAATTAAGCGGCGGCCACCGGATAAATTAAGTGGCGGCCACCAGATAAATTAAGTGGCGTCCGTAGAATCCTTATACTGGTTGAAGGTTGTTAATTTAATCGAGTTGCTTGGTATCGTAGAATCTGCCAGTTTTTGAGTCCCATGTGTGGTGTTTGGTATGCATGGTTGGGCTATCGGGTTGTGCAGTTGCTCTGTAATGGCGATCTCCAGACTCCTGTAGATTATGTATTGGATATACGCCTCAAACAATTCATTCTTAAAGATATTGGACAGTTTGAGGCCCGCAGGGCCGAAAACTGTCCAATATCTTTAAGAATGAATTGTTTGAGGCGTATATCGCACTTAAAACATTGATCACTAGTCAAAGTGGCATGACATTTAACCTTGCGGTTCTTAAATATTATGTTAATTGCAGATTAAATCGCAGATTCCGTAAACCAAGACTAAATTGGATGCAATTTTGGGGAAAAAATCAACGAGAATTCTTTGCGTGATGACGATTTAGTTGAAGCTTCTTTGAAGATATAGAATAAAATGCGTGCATGTCTCTAAATTGTCGTTTTCCGGACAAGCTAGAAATAATATAGTGCCTTTAAATACAATAATTGTACCGAAAAGAAATCAATGGGGACGTTCAACTTACTATATATGTGTGCAAGGTTAAATGAAAGAAACAGTTCAGGAAGATATTTTGAAGTAGTCTAGTTCGAACAACCTGACCTAAACCCAGCCTTTGAGGGTTATTTGCATGGGGGGGGGGGTCAAATTACCATCAAAGACTGGATTTAGGAAAGGTTTTTCGGACTAGAAGAAGTCGAGCAAAAATCTTAATTAAAAGTAAAATTAAAAGGATGAAAAAATGAAGACCAAAAAAAAAAAAAAAAAAAAAAAAAAAAAAAAAAAGAAAAAAAAAAAAAAAAAAAAAAAAACTCCGGAAAAAAACCAAAAATTGGAATAGTCAGTACTACGATACATCGAATTCTTGTCACGTGATTTCTAAATAAGGATTGTAACGGGAGATGTCAAAGTACATTTACCTTTGACTGTCCAATATTTAATCTAGGTTGCGTATATTTTTTCTAATAAACGCGACCTAGATTTGATATTGAACAGTCAAAGGTAAATTTCGGACTGTTCGAACAAAGGAAAGACGTCACATTAGAGCAGTTGCATTTAGTTTACTTCACCACTACTTTTACCTCACCTCTACGCTTCAGTGGTCACTGCGGTTAGGGGTTACATAATCTTGGTCTCGAGTATTGACGACTACAGTTAACTTTTAAAGCTGATCTACCCTGACGTTTTGCGGGTACATTTCATATCTTAGACATCAAACTTACGGGAACATTTTATGTAAATTTCCCCTTTTCGGACGAAGAAACATTAGAGCAGTTGCATTTAGTTTACTTCTTACTTTACTTCTACTTTTACCTCACCTCTACGCTTCAGTGGTCACTGTGGTTAGGGATTAGGCCGTGGTATTTAAAATTCGTTTTCCATCCTGGTGTTTTAAAAAAAGACACCCTCCAGTTAGGCGAAAACACACAAACATACAATTTTTGTATTGTTGTCAATGACATGTATTTTTCTGAAATTTTATTTAAGGCACATATCCACTGTACAAGTCAGGGGAGACGGGAATGTGAGCTATTATAGCTAAGTCTTGGTTTAAATAGATCCATTTGAGCCGTTTTTCATTTCGAGTAATAAAGCCGTAGTGGAAGTATGACAGGATACCTTTGGCAATCTCGAATTAATTGTCAGTGTATGCTTTTTATCTGGTATTTTGTCTCGAAAGGTACCAGTCCGCACACGTTAAACAGAATATTTCACAGCCATGGCTTTACATTGTTCAATACACACCTGTCCTGAGGCGATCCAACTACAGTTACCTTTTAAAGCTGACCTGTCACTTTTTTACCATTTAAATGTGAAAGTATAATCATCAGACGGACGGACATGCAGACGGAAAGATCATTTATTTATGTAGCAAAAATTACAATGCTTAATGTTTCTTCGTCCGAAAAGGGGAAATTTACATAAAATGTTCCCGTAAGTTTGATGTCTAAGATATGAAATGTACCCGCAAAACGTCAGGGTAGATCAGCTTTAAAAGTTAACTGTAGTCGTCAATACTCGAGACCAAGATTATGTAACCCCTAACCGCAGTGACCACTGAAGCGTAGAGGTGAGGTAAAAGTAGTGGTGAAGTAAACTAAATGCAACTGCTCTATTAAGCATTGTAATTTTTGCTACATAAATAAATGATCTTTCCGTCTGCATGTCCGTCCGTCTGATGATTATACTTTCACATTTAAATGGTAAAAAAGTGACAGGTCAGCTTTAAAAGGTAACTGTAGTTGGATCGCCTCAGGACAGGTGTGTATTGAACAATGTAAAGCCATGGCTGTGAAATATTCTGTTTAACGTGTGCGGACTGGTACCTTTCGAGACAAAATACCAGATAAAAAGCATACACTGACAATTAATTCGAGATTGCCAAAGGTATCCTGTCATACTTCCACTACGGCTTTATTACTCGAAATGAAAAACGGCTCAAATGGATCTATTTAAACCAAGACTTAGCTATAATAGCTCACATTCCCGTCTCCCCTGACTTGTACAGTGGATATGTGCCTTAAATAAAATTTCAGAAAAATACATGTCATTGACAACAATACAAAAATTGTATGTTTGTGTGTTTTCGCCTAACTGGAGGGTGTCTTTTTTTAAAACACCAGGATGGAAAACGAATTTTAAATACCACGGCCTAATCCCTAACCACAGTGACCACTGAAGCGTAGAGGTGAGGTAAAAGTAGAAGTAAAGTAAGAAGTAAACTAAATGCAACTGCTCTACTAATGTTTTAATGCGGGCACGTCGATATATCCCGAGTTCATATAATTCTGTTGAAATGCGGAGGTTGTTGGATATGTTCTGTAGTGGTATTCAAACTGGCTCGTGGTGTATTAATTAGTGGCATAAATGGTATATTGCTTGGGGAATCCGGGAATTTGGTTTTGTATCAATGTTGTTATTGTTACTTTCGGTGGGGTGGGGTGGGTAGATTTAATCTGCTCGCTCTGTTCTGCTGCTGTTGGTTTTGCCTCTCGTTCTGTCCATGTTTTGGTTTCTCTTGTTGTTGTTGTTCTGTACATCTATGCCCGTGGTTGTTTTGGCATGGCCCTTTCCTTTAAAAAAGTGATAGTTGTTTTAGGTTTCTCGTTTCTTCCTTCATATTCAATTTAGTCTTGCATTCTTGACTTTAATATAGATTTGCTTGCATTTTGTTGCATCTTTAAATTAAATCCATACTATATTTTTTTTGCTATAAAACGTGATATCAGAATTTGTTTTTAATTACGCTCACTATTCTTCTAAAGCAAAATAGTGAAAGAGCTCAGCGACATCAATTTCTGTGTTAATTTGAGGCAGGCGCATAGCTGCCAATACGCAAGTACGCAACTGAGTGCACATCATTTTGCCAAAAAAATATTATATGAATAAACAAATAAGTAAAAATAAAAAGTTAAAAAAATAAAGTAGAAAGAAAGAAGGAAAAATAGAACCTCACAAAAACGAGATTATTTGAACAGCGAGGAAATAGAAGAATTACGTCAACACATTATGAACATTAAAAAAATGTACAAATAGATATATTGAATCGGACATCGACATTTGCTTTATATTTGAATATAAGCCATTTTACAGTGAAATTTGGGTGTTTAAAATTGCCATATTTCAAGAGCTTCCGGGGACTTCGTCCCCTGGTCCCACTGGGATCTCAATGCAGCCCCCAGACTACCTGCATAGACTGATTTGAGTACACATCATTCCTACTCTGGCTACGCGCCTGGCAGTAGATTATCATATGGACATCACAAATTAGGACCTAGCAACAGGTATTAAAATCACTAACTAGATCAATAGTCACGTAAGTGAAACAGGCTGCAGAACTACTGGCAGAGTATTCATTAAGTACACTACTGGCAGAGTATTCATTAAGTACACTACTGGCAGAGTATTCATTAAGTACACTACTGGCAGAGTATTCATTAAGTACACTACTGGCAGAGTATTCATTAAGTACACTACTGGCAGAGTATTAGAGTATTCATTAAGTACACTACTGGCAGAGTATTCATTAAGTACACTACTGGCAGAGTATTCATTAAGTACACTACTGGCAGAGTATTCATTAAGTACACTACTGGCAGAGTATTCATTAAGTACACTACTGGCAGAGTATTCGTTAAGTACACTACTGGCAGAGTATTCATTAAGTACACTACTGGCAGAGTATTCATTAAGCACACTACTGGCAGAGTATTCATTAAGTACACTACTGGCAGAGTATTCGTTAAGTACACTACTGGCAGAGTATTCGTTAAGTACACTACTGGCAGAGTATTCATTAAGTACACTACTGGCAGAGTATTCATTAAGTACACTACTGGCAGAGTATTCGTTAAGTACACTACTGGCAGAGTATTCATTAAGTACACTACTGGCAGAGTATTCATTAAGTACACTACTGGCAGAGTATTCGTTAAGTACACTACTGGCAGAGTATTCATTAAGTACACTACTGGCAGAGTATTCATTAAGTACACTACTGGCAGAGTATTCATTAAGTACACTACTGGCAGAGTATTCATTAAGTACACTACTGGCAGAGTATTCATTAAGTACACTACTGGCAGAGTATTCATTAAGTACACTACTGGCAGAGTATTCATGAAGTTGAAGGTGGCCAGAGAAAGGAAGAAGAAGAGAAGAACTGCATCTGCAGAGTAACACCTTCCAACGTTCATCATTATAGCCCGTTTACGTTCACTGTAATTTTGACTACGTCTCAGAAATAAAACAAAATAGAAAAATAAAATGGATTGAAACTAAATATATAATAGAAACGTGTATATAATGTGTAATGTATAAATGTTTTTAAAATGTCGGGATCAGAATGATAACTGGGGAAAGGGAATTCCCCTTTTGATTTTCCGACGATAGATTCCCCAAGAATTGTTTCCCAAAGAAAGAGGAAGCAAAGGTGAGTTAAATAATTAAATTCTCAGAATATAATAAGATAATTATTCACTCACATTCATTCACCTGTACCGGATATGGTGACTCGGTACCCCCTCCCCCCTTTCCTATTTCATTTGCTAATCGCATTTTGCAAACTGCATACAAACATTTGAGCCAACGAAATTTTGTTTCGATTCATTGTGAAAGTGAAGGTATTTCCTGTTATTCCATACGAGAACTTCGTTTCTTTTTTCCAGGAAACCCCTTATTGAAAAAGTAAGTTACATATCCAGGATGTCACCAAAGGAGTGGCGTCTTTTTTAAGAATATGAAGTAGTTTTTTTTTTAAAAACTGTCGCCCAGTCCTAAATTCCCATGAGGATTGAAAAATATTGATATAAATAAGTACTTATTGGCATTGAAATTACAGAGGATGCTAGTTTGATAGCATATGAGTCAGTGGAGAGATATTTCTGGCAACATAATTACAATAAGTTCTAATTAATGTTTACTTGAATGTAAACATGTTGGCTATCCCCGACATATTGTGAAGGACAAAATACTTGAGTGTTTAATTACTTTTACATTTCAGAATATATAGGAATTCTGAAGAAATAAGATAAATAATTGTTCATTCATTATTTGTGTGGTTAAAGCTGAATGCCTAGGACATGAATCATCACATATATATATATATACACAATGAATAGATCGGATAAATACTATACTATCCCTTATAAAGTTTCATCAGTTACTGCTGTTTCATCATCAAGTGATTATTTAAAATCTCAAAGAGGTCAGAGTATAGAACAACTTTTTGATAGTAACTTGAGTAAGGATTATATATAGAAATGTGATTTTATTTTTTTAGCAAGTTTAAAAGGCATCCGATGGAATGGAGGATATTTACTTTATTCCTAGAGTAAAAGATATGTGTAAGTACTGAATAAAGCCAAGTCATTAAATAAGCTTAAAATGAAAGTAAAACTACCAGGACTTATTCTTCTCTATCATAAATCCACTTGTACATCATAAATTTATTTTCTTACTAACTCAGCAAACTTTTTATCAATTACAAGATGGTCATCTGACCTACTTTTTCTGCTTGAGTAATTTTACAAGCCAATATGCATGTACTTAGATATATGTTTAAATTGAATTTTGCTGCTGCGAGCTGAGCTTCGTAATCCGTGATTACCTATGTTTTCAGTCATGTCAGCTAGTTACCAGCAAAATAATAGTAAACAGCTGGAGTAAAGCGTTTACTTTCAGATACAAATTGTATTTAAAAGATATAATTGAGACTTTTCATATGGGTCTGAATTTTTTATTTACATCATGTACATTTTACAATTTCATATTCCTTAAGGGTCTAGAATTCCGATTTCCTGTTGCCCGGGGCAAGCGAAAACTTAGGTCAGGAAAATGCAAAGCAGGTGTTCTGACTTGCCAGTTGGCAAGTCAACTTGTTAAATGTTTTTATCCTCTTCATTCAGATTTCTTTCTAATCTCCTAATTCTAACACAGGGTTTTAATTATTAAACAAGCACTCAATTTGCTAAATATTCCACATTTCAACATAGCCTTTAATATAAGTTGCAGTATAACTGTATAAGACCTTTCCTTCTCTACTTGGGCTGGGTATCGAAACAAAATTTTCGATACGGTACAATACAATACAAAAAGTACCGATATCCAATATATTGATCTAAATTTCTATTTTGTAAAACGCACAAATTAGCAATTTTATTCACTTATAACTACCCCTCCCCCCAACACATGTACGTCATAGTCAAACGGGTTCCTGGTGGTTAGGTATTACTTATAATTCTTGCACATTCCTTTATATTTTACATGCTATTATGTTCCCTGATGGGTCTTTTTTTTTTTAAATGTTCTTTTTCTTCCTTATTTTGCCTGTAGTCATAAATCAATTTTTTTCACTCGGTCGAAAATTTTTCTGTCAAACCCTTTTCATTAATTTCAGAAATGTGTTTTAGAGAAAATATACAAGTGAGGTCAGTTTGCTTTCAAACGTTTCTGGAATAAAAACTAAAGATTGAGTCAATATTACTTTGAAGTTTTAATTAATCATGTTGAATTACAAAAATATAACTTACATGCTGACCTTCCATTAAGGAATATCATTACATATGATATTCCTTAATCATTGTTGTTATTGGTAGACTTTGAAACATAAAATAATTTGATTAGCCAACATGAAAGGCAAGCATGATCGATTTAATTAAAAACATATCTGTCTTTTACGAATAAAACAATTATGATCAAACATACATTTTCATGAAAATAATTGAGATTCCACATAAAGCACATGGTTTGTGCCATAAATAACTGTATCTTAATGTATCAGAGCAAAAATATCGATACTCGTATCGATGACCAATATCGATACGTACCAATATATTGACCCAGCCCTATTCTCTACATGTAATTTTTAAAGGGCAAGTGATTTTTAGGGTCGGGCAAGTAAATTTTATGCCATGAGTTGCCTATGGCAAGTAGATTTGAAAAAAAAAATCTAGAACCCAGCTCCAGTATTGTCCATTTGTCCTGTCTGTTTGTCTATTTTTTATGAATAACTTATGACGGTAAGTGATAGGGCTTTTATCATGTTTATATTTCACGTACATGTATATATTTCTGGTGACTGGATCCTTCTTTTTAGTATCAAGGTCTGAGTTTGCTTGCACATTGTCACAAAATAGGGGCATACATATTCATTTGTAGTAGTGCTTCAAAAACACATTTTGTTTACATTGGATTTCTGTTTGATAATATTACTGTAAAAATGTGTGAATTGAAGCCATAGAGGAAGTTCTTTATATTTTTAGGGACTCATACACATACCTTCTGTTCGTGTGTAAACTTATGCATAAGAGTTTAAGATTTTTTCATATAACAAATTTAGAAAGTATTTCATTTGAAAGGTAGGGCCTTAGGATTGATGAGTTTATTAAAATATATTTATTTTTGTAGAGGAGCAGTTGCCATGGAGAAGAATATGATTTAGGTTCTTGTCTGAACTCCATTAAGATGGATGGGAAATTCAGGGCCCAGGATGTATACATGAGAATTCGTAAAGACGAAGACGATCTTCAGCCGACTCATGAGTTACTGAAGCAGATCTTTGTTGATCTCCGAGATTTCCTTCTCAAAACGCCACCGGACAAAAAATTCCAGTTCAAAGAATTTTATAGAGTTTTACAGTCTAGTTCCCAGGTCCCAGATTTTGATCCAGTGAAAGCTTCTACTGCCTTTGAAAATATAGAATTTTATCTTATTTTGATTTCCAAATATCCATGGAAACCTGAGTTTAAAGTCATGAAGGTATGTACTTGTTCATTTGTTGTCATCAAACTTGTGCACTTGCAGATTTTTCATTTGGTTGGAAGTAAGGGAGGTTGTTCAAAGAAGGACCCCCTTCCTCTTCGCAGAAATCATATTACATGTAGAAGATTATCATTTTCCTCAAGAAAGCAAAGTATGGGAAATATACAGGAATAATATCACCCCTCTTTGTCCTTTTGCTTTTGCTACATTTTAAATAAACTAAATCAAAAATTCATTTTACTTTCGAACTGTACTGTAAATTAATATATAGTTCAATAACAGTCTTGTGGTACACTCAGGTAGATAATATGCTGTTTTAACGAGATATCACACGCGTTTCAGTAGCCTCCCTTAGACAAGAATTTTTAAGAAATCTCCACGCTGAAGATTTCCGATTTTCGTGACTTAAAATGTCTTGATGTTCTGACTTTGTTATAGTCGCTCAATCGGCAAGTCGATCCAATAGCTCAGAGGTAGAGCTCTTGCCCACCATGCGGGAAGACCAGGGTTCGAGCCTGTGCGCAGGGGTAATAAATAGATTAATCGTATGTAAAATCGAATTTATTTTTTCTTTGCAAAGTAATGGTAAGCCTAGAGTGACCAACAATAGTCAAATTTTTGCTGAAATTGAACTTACAAATGTATTTGAAAATATTGTTAAGACTTTTTTACCGTCACATACATATGTCGTATCTATTCAGAAATAAGTCAGATGTCAGTAAAGTGTTTGAACGTAGAGAAACTTATAATATAGTTACCCATATGGTACATGTAATATCATTACACATGTGCACATACTGTCGTGTTACAACACAAAATCTGTATTCGGCTCTATTTATTTGCATATTGACATCTCTGTGAGTGAAGGAACACTCGGTGATATTTCAAAAAGATGATTATATAAATTCTGATGCTTTTGTCTTTGGTCACACAGTAAAGAAAGATAACTCGAATTGCACTTTTAATTTTTTACATGATAATTTACACAGTCAGTCAGATTTTGCAACATATGACATGGTGATTGAATGATTTCTTTTTATAAGAATTTGCACAATATGTTGAGGGAACCATATGTGAAGTTTCATTTGAAAATCTTGGGCTGAAAAAATAATATAGCCAAACAATGAGCATTTCCATTACAATCAATGGAGTGCTAAAAAGTCTGATCAATTTCAAAATCTCAAAATTTTGGATGGTGACCTCCTAATATTGTCCCTTACATCTGAATTAAATTAGGAAATCAGAATTATGCTTTTTTTCTGAAAATAAGTGTTGTATAACACGAAACGTGTGATATCACCTTTAAGCAAAGTGTATATATAGTTTAAACTGTTTAAAAGTATTATATATAATCAAAATTTTTGCTACATATGACAGATTTGAGATTTATTAGATGTTAACTTTCATGATCATGTGACATTTTGTGAAGTTGAAGAAAGGGGTAGGGCCACAAAGCCAGATATTGGCCCTAATTTTGAATATTGTACTTCATAGAATTTTTAAACATTCTCTACATTTTGAAACATTCTCTACTGAATCACGGATATATCTTTTGTCATTTATCAATAGCTTTTAGCCCTTTAAAAACACAAAAATTCGTCATATTCAGCGAAATTGATGCAAAAACTACATATTTCTATAAAATTAGCAATGGCGGCATGCATTAACTACGATGAAAAAATTATATGTGAAAGATTATCATTATATCCTTTTGTCATAAATGTTTTATCTCAGTCAACGCATGCGGCCACATTGAATTCGTCCACAAAAGACAAAATTCCAAGCAATTTTCGCCATATTTTGTCAATGACGTGAAAATTACAGTTGAATGGCACTTTGTTTGGTGATACTTTTCTTTTTATCAAAAGCGGTAAACGTCCGTGTATTGTCATGAGAAATATCAAGTATTTCTCATGAAATTTATTTCTAGAGAAAAATGGAGGGCCGATTTAGGGGTCTCGTGGCCTTACCCCTTTTAATTTGTTTACAGTGTTTTTCTTTCCAAAAAGATTTGTCGATATTAGGCCCCTTTGGAGTATATGTTTTTCCCCTCCTGACAGAGAATTCCCCCCCCCCCCCTATAAAAGAGTTTTTCTTTGGCAAAAGATCTTTTTGAAATAATGTGTAAAATTCAACAAAATCAGAATCCAAATAGTAGAATATGATTCCTTTATATGTACCTGTTTTTATTTAAATCCATTCCATTTATATTGATGCTATCTAATACAGTTTTTGCAAGAATTTTAATTTGTTAAAATTCCCATTTTGAGTAGTTCACACGCATATTTTCCCCAACGTATTGGCCCTGACCCCCTTCCCCAAAAAGTGAGAAAAAACACTGGTTTAAAGTGATTTTAGAGGAAAGGTTTTTCGTCACCCCACCTATAAAATTTGTCTATATCTAGAAATTCTTTTGAGAATATAGTCCTTTTATATTATTTTTAGCTAAGTGTACGTACAAAACTGTATCAACCCTATTTTGAACATTTATTGATCCTAAATCACATAACGAACCTTTCATAAAGAGGGGATATCTCATTGAAAAATGATGTGATCCTTGCTCTAAAAGCAGATGGCTCCTAGATTATAAAGTATAGCCTGGACTTTCATATTTCAAAAAGTCAGACATTTGTCGTACAAGTATAAAGTACATGAACTATATTTTGATACCAGGATGTTAATCAATTATATCCTGGCTATAACTTTTTAATCTTGCATGCATTTAAATAATATTCCACAGATTTGAAATCCCCAGGATCAAAAAGAAAGGAGGGGATCTTCATCAAGACTCGTTTGCAACACCAACAGCAAAACACCAAAACACCCACAGCAAAACACCAAAACACCCACAGCAAAACACCCAAACACCCATAACAAAACACCCAAAAACCCAATACAAAAACACAGAGTAGACAAGCACAATAAGAGACATAAAAGGGACAAGGAACACCAACTCACACCACAAAACATCAAACACAAAGGGACAAGGAACACCAACTGACACCACAAAAACATCAAACACAAAGGGACAAGGAACACCAACTCACACCACAAAAACATCAAACACAAAGGGACAAGGAACACCAACTTGCACCACAGAAACATCAAACACAAAGGGACAAGGAACACCTACTCTACCACAAAAACATCAAACTCAAAGGGACAAGGAACACCAACTCACACTATAAAAACATCAAACACAAAGGGACAAGGAACACCAACTTGCACCATAGGAACACCGAACACAAAGGGACAAGAAAGACCTACTCACACCACAAAAACATCAAACACAAAGGGACAAGGAACACCTACTCAAACCACAAAAACATCAAACACAGAGGGACAAGGAAAACCAACTTGCACCATAGGAACATCAAATACAACGGGACAAGAAACACCTACTCACACAATAGAAACATCAAACACAAAGGGACAAGGAACATCAACTCAAATAATAGAAACATCAAATACAAAGGGACAAGGAACACCAACTCACACAATAGAAACATCAAACACAAAGGGACAAGGAACACCAACTCACACAATAGAAACATCAAACACAAAGGGACAAGGAACACCTACTCACACAATAGAAACATCAAACACAAAGGGACAAGGAACACCTACTCCACCACAAAAACATCAAACACAAAGGGACATGGAACACCAACTCACACCATAGAAACATCAAACACAAAGGGACATGGAACACCAACTCACACCTTAAAAACATCAAACACAAAGGGACAAGGAACACCTACTCCACCACAAAAACATCAAACACAAAGGGACAAGGAAACACCAACTCACACTATAAAAACATCAAACACAAAGGGACAAGGAACACCAACTTGCACCATAGAAACATCAAACACAAAGGGACAAGGAACACCAACTTGCACCATAGAAACATCAAACACAAAGGGACAAGGAACACCTACTCACACCTTAAAAACATCAAACACAAAGGGACAAGGAACACCTACTCCACCACAAAAACATCAAACACAAAGGGACAAGGAAACACCAACTCACACTATAAAAACATCAAACACAAAGGGACAAGGAACACCAACTTGCACCATAGAAACATCAAACACAAAGGGACAAGAAACACCAACTTGCACCATAAAAACATCAAACACAAAGGGACGAGGAACACCAACTTGCACCATAGAAACATCAAACACAAAGGGACAAGGAACACCAACTCACACTATAAAAACATCAAACACAAAGGGACTAGGAACATCTACTCACACCACAAAAACATCAAACACAAAGGGACAAGGAACACCAACTCACACAATAGAAATATCAAACACAAAGGAACAAGGAACACCTACTCACACCACAAAACATCAAACACAAAGGGAGAAGGAACACAAAACACTGAGGGCCAAGGAACACCTACTCACACAATAGAAACATCAAACGCAGAGGGACAAGGAACACCTACTCACACCATAGAAACATCAAAGACAAAGGGACAAGGAACACCAACTCACACAATAGAAACATCAAACACAAAGGTACAAGGAACACCAACTCACACTATAAAAATATCAAACACAAAGGGACTAGGAACATCTTCTCACACCACAAAAACATCAAACATGAAGGGACAAGGAACACCAACTCACACAATAGAAACATCAAACACAAAGGGAGAAGGAATACCAACTCACACTATAAAAAACATCAAACACAAAGGGACAAGGAACACCAACTCACAAAATAGAAACATCAAACACAAAGAGACAAGGAACACCTTCTCACACCACAAAAACATCAAACACAAAGGGCCAAGGAACACCAACTCACACTATAAAAACATCAAACACAAAGGGACAAGGAACACCAACTCACAAAATAGAAACATCAAACACAAAGAGACAAGGAACACCTTCTCACACCACAAAAACATCAAAAACAAAGGGACAAGGAACACCAACTCACAAAATAGAAACATCAAACACAAAGGGACAAGGAAACACCAACTCACACAATAGAAACATCAAACACAAAGGGCCAAGGAACACCAACTCACACAATAGAAACATCAAACACAAAGGGACAAGGAACACCAACTCACACTATAAAAACATCAAACACAAAGGGCCAAGGAATACCAACTCACACAATAGACACATCAAACACAAAGGGACAAGGAACACCAACTCACACAATAGAGACATCAAACACAAAGGGACAAGGAACACCAACTCACACAATAGAAACATCAAACACAAAGGGACAAGGAACACCAACACACACAATAGAAACATCAAACACAAAGGGACAAGGAAACACCAACTCACACAATAGAAACATCAAACACAAAGGGACAAGGAACACCTACTCACATCACAAAAACATCAAACACAAAGGGACAAGGAACACCTACTCACACCACAAAAACATCAAACACAAAGGTACAAGGAACACCAACTCACACTATAAAAACATCAAACACAATGGGACTAGGAACATCTCTCACACCACAAAAACATCAAACACAAAGGGACAAGGAACACCAACTCACACAATAGAAACATCAAACACAAAGGGACAAGGAACACCTTTTCACTCCACAAAAACATCAAACACAAAGGGACAAGGAACACCAACTCACACAATAGAAACATCAAACACAAAGGGACAAGGAACACCTTCTCACACCACAAAAACATCAAACACAAAGGGACAAGGAACACCAACTCACACAATCAAACACAAAGGACCAAGGAACACCAACTCACACAATAGAAACATCAAACACAAAGGGACAAGGAACACCAACTCACTCCACAAAAACATCAAACACAAAGGGACAAGGAACACCAACTCACAAAATAGAAACATCAAACACAAAGAGACAAGGAACACCTTCTCACACCACAAAAACATCAAACACAAAGGGACAAGGAACACCAACTCACACAATAGAAACATCAAACACAAAGGGACAAGGAAACACCAACTCACACAATAGAAACATCAAACACAAAGGGACAAGGAACACCTACTCCACCACAAAAACATCAAACACAAAGGGACAAGGAACATCTACTCACACCACAAAAACATCAAACACAAAGGGACATGGAACACCAACTCACACAATAGAAACATCAAACACAAAGGGACAAGGAAACACCAACTCACACAATAGAAACATCAAACACAAAGGGACAAGGAACACCTACTCCACCACAAAAACATCAAACACAAAGGGACAAGGAACATCTACTCACACCACAAAAACATCAAACACAAAGGGACAAGGAACACCAACTCACACAATAGAAACATCAAACACGAAGGGACAAGGAACACCAACTCACACAATAGAAACATCAAACACAAAGGGAGAAGGAACACCAACTCACACAATAGAAACATAAAACACAAAGGGACAAGGAACACCAACTCACACAATAGAAACATCAAACACAAAGGGACAAGGAAACACCAACTCACACAATAGAAACATCAAACACAAAGGGACAAGGAACACCTACTCACATCACAAAAACATCAAACACAAAGGGACAAGGAACACCTACTCACACCACAAAAACATCAAACACAAAGGTACAAGGAACACCAACTCACACTATAAAAACATCAAACACAAAGGGACTAGGAACATCTTCTCACACCACAAAAACATCAAACACAAAGGGACAAGGAACACCTACTCACATCACAAAAACATCAAACACAAAGGGACTAGGAACATCTTTTCACACCACAAAAACATCAAACACAAAGGGACAAGGAACACCAACTCACACAATAGAAACATCAAACACAAAGGGACAAGGAACACCAACTCACTCCACAAAAACATCAAACACAAAGGGACAAGGAACACCAACTCACACAATAGAAACATCAAACACAAAGGGACAAGGAACACCTTCTCACACCACAAAAACATCAAACACAAAGGGACAAGGAACACCAACTCACACAATAGAAACATCAAACACAAAGGGCCAAGGAACACCAACTCACACAATAGAAACATCAAACACAAAGGGACAAGGAACACCAACTCACTCCACAAAAACATCAAACACAAAGGGACAAGGAACACCAACTCACACAATAGAAACATCAAACACAAAGGGACAAGGAACACCTTTTCACACCACAAAAACATCAAACACAAAGGGACAAAGAACACCAACTCACACAATAGAAACATCAAATACAAAGGGACAAGGAACACCTACTCCACCACAAAAACATCAAATACAAAGGGACAAGGAACACCTACTCCACCACAAAAACATCAAACACAAAGGGACATGGAACACCAACTCACACCATAGAAACATCAAACACAAAGGGACATGGAAAACCAACTCACACAATAGAAACATCAAACACAAAGGGACAAGGAACACCTACTCCACCACAAAAACATCAAATACAAAGGGACATGGAACACCAACTCACACAATAGAAGCATCAAACACAAAGGGACAAGGAACACCAACTCACACAATAGAAACATCAAATACAAAGGGACAAGGAACACCTACTCCACCACAAAAACATCAAATACAAAGGGACAAGGAACACCTACTCCACCACAAAACATCAAACACAAAGGGACATGGAACACCAACTCACACAATAGAAACATCAAATACAAAGGGACAAGGAACACCTTATCCACCACAAAAACATCAAATACAAAGGGACAAGGAACACCAACTCACACAATAGAAACATCAAACACAAAGGGACATGGAACACCTACTCCACCAAAAAACATCAAATACAAAGGGACAAGGAACACCTACTCCACCACAAAAACATCAAACACAAAGGGACATGGAACACCAACTCACACCATAGAAACATCAAACACAAAGGGACATGGAAAACCAACTCACACAATAGAAACATCAAACACAAAGGGACAAGGAACACCTACTCCACCACAAAAAACATCAAATACAAAGGGACATGGAACACCAACTCACACAATAGAAGCATCAAACACAAAGGGACAAGGAACACCAACTCACACAATAGAAACATCAAATACAAAGGGACAAGGAACACCTACTCCACCACAAAAACATCAAATACAAAGGGACAAGGAACACCTACTCCACCACAAAACATCAAACACAAAGGGACATGGAACACCAACTCACACAATAGAAACATCAAATACAAAGGGACAAGGAACACCTTATCCACCACAAAAACATCAAATACAAAGGGACAAGGAACACCAACTCACACAATAGAAACATCAAACACAAAGGGACATGGAACACCTACTCCACCAAAAAACATCAAATACAAAGGGACAAGGAACACCTACTCCACCACAAAAACATCAAACACAAAGGTACAAGGAACACCTACTCCACCACAAAAACATCAAATACAAAGGGACAAGGAACACCTACTCCACCACAAAAACATCAAACACAAAGGGACAAGGAACACCAACTCACACAATAGAAACATCAAACACAAAGGGACAAGGAACACCTTATCACACCACAAAAACATCAAACACAAAGGGACAAGGAACACCAACTCACACAATAGAAACATCAAATACAAAGGGACAAGGAACACCTACTCCACCACAAAAACATCAAATACAAAGGGACAAGGAACACCTACTCCACCACAAAAACATCAAACACAAAGGGACATGGAACACCAACTCACACCATAGAAACATCAAACACAAAGGGACATGGAAAACCAACTCACAGAATAGAAACATCAAACACAAAGGTACAAGGAACACCTACTCCACCACAAAAACATCAAATACAAAGGGACATGGAATACCAACTCACACAATAGAAGCATCAAACACAAAGGGACAAGGAACACCAACTCACACAATAGAAACATCAAATACAAAGGGACAAGGAACACCTACTCCACCACAAAAACATCAAATACAAAGGGACAAGGAACACCTACTCCACCACAAAAACATCAAACAGAAAGGGACATGGAACACGAACTCACACAATAGAAACATCAAATACAAAGGGACAAGGAACACCTACTCCACCACAAAAACATCAAATACAAAGGGACAAGGAACACCAACTCACACAACAGAAACATCAAATACAAAGGGACATGGAACACCTACTCCACCAAAAAACATCAAATACAAAGGGACAAGGAACACCTACTCCACCACAAAAACATCAAACACAAAGGTACAAGGAACACCTACTCCACCACAAAAACATCAAATACAAAGGGACAAGGAACACCTACTCCACCACAAAAACATCAAACACAAAGGGACAAGGAACACCAACTCACACAATAGAAACATCAAACACAAAGGGTCAAGGAACACCAACTCACACAATAGAAACATCAAACACAAAGGGACAAGGAACACCAACTCACACCACAAAAACATCAAATACAAAGGGACAAGGAACATCTACTCACATCACAAAAACATCAAACACAAAGGGACAAGGAACACCAACTCACACCACAAAAACATCAAACACAAAGGTACAAGGAACACCAACTCACATCACAAAAACATCAAACACAAAGGGAGAAGGAACACCAACTCACATCACAAAAACATCAAACATAAAGGGACAAGGAACACCAAATACAATATACAATCAATAAACCATAAGACTACACATAAACCATTGAGACCATCGGGCAATCAGTGCTGACTTAGAACGGCCATCTGCCATACAAGGGATGTATATACCTCCCTGGCCTTACCAGTAGCAAATGGTGTTGTTATCCAGAATACGTGCGTACAACCCATCCACTTCTCCAGTTACCTAGAGGTATGGCACAATTGTAGATAACCTCCTCACTATAAGATGACCACACAAAAAAGACAGCAAAATGCAGTGTGAAATGTCAAGGTCACAACTTCAGAAAAAAAATGGAATAAAAATTCTTGCTGGGTCATAACTTTTTAATCTCTACAAAGATTTAGACAAAATTGTTGTCAAGGACAAGGGATATGTTTCATGGTATCAAATTAAAAAAAAATCCTGTTTTCAAGGTCAAGGTCACAGTGAAAAAAAATGGATTTTTTCTAGGATTTTTTAAAAAACTTTCTCCAATTCCTTTATTTCACAAAATTAATGCACAAATCAAGGGTTGTGTCATGACCTTGAGGCAAGGTAAAATCTACAAGGTCGATGTCAACTTGAAAAGAAATGGAAAAAATCTTGTCAAGTCTAATACTGCTGTATCATTTTCTTATTGAAATGAATTAGAAAAAAAAAAATTTTCAAATCATTTGAGAGACCCAAAATTTCATACAGAATTTCTCATATGAAGCTTAGCTGCTGCTAAACTGTTGCAGCATGACTGGTTGAATATGCAGTTAGACAATTTATATTAAAATATCACAAAGGAAATATTAAAGTAACCTTTCTAGTTACAATAGACAGCAGATCTTATTCAATTAACCAATATTTTGTGAGTTTTGACCCATTTCCACTTGATTTATTGCCCATCACTCAAGTGGGGTCCAAGCTCCACCAGATCTCTACACTTTATTGGCCGGATTGCAAAGCAATTCCGGCCTATAGATTGACGATGTCGGTCCGTCTGTCCGTCTGCCGTCAACATTTTGGTTAAAGTTTCTGGTTGAGGCAAAATCTAAGGAACTATATGCAGTAGAAACTTTATATTATACATGAAGGTTGCCCATGACAAGACCTTTCAATTTATGCCGTAACATTTGACCTAGTGACCTTGACCTTGGACTTTGACCTAGTTAAAGATTTTGGTTAAAGTTTCTGGTTGAGGCAAAATCTAAGAAACTATATGCAGTAGAAAGTTTATATTATACATGAAGCTTGCCCATGACAAGACCTTTCAATTTATGCCGTAACATTTGACCTAGTGACCTTGACCTTGGACTTTGACCTAGTTAAAGATTTTGGTTAAAGTTCCTGGTTTAAGCAAAATCTATGGTACTGTATGCAGTAGAAACTTTATATAATTAATGAAGCTCGCCCATGACAGGACCTTTCAATTTATGCCGTAACATTTGACCTAGTGACCTTGACCTTGGACTTTGACCTAGTTAAAGATTTTGGTTAAAGTTCCTGGTTTAAGCAAAATCTATGGTACTGTATGCAGTAGAAACTTTATATAATTAATGAAGCTCGCCCATGACAGGACCTTTCAATTTATGCCGTAACATTTGACCTAGTGACCTTGACCTTGGACTTTGACCTACTCAAAGATTTTGGTTAAAGCTCCTGGTTTAAGCAAAATCTATGGTACTGTATGCAGTAGAAACTTTATATTATTAATGAAGCTCGCCCATGACAAGACCTTTCAATTTATGCCGTAACATTTGACCTAGTGACCTTGACCTTGGACTTTGACCTAGTTAAGGATTTTGGTTAAAGTTCCTGGTTTAAGCAAAATCTATGGAACTGTACGCAGTAGAAACTTTATTTGATACGTGTAGGTTGCCTCTGACAAAACCTTTCAATTTATGCTGTATTATTTGACCTATTGACCTTGACCCAGTTAGTGACAAAAACTTACTTTGCAATCCGGCCATACCGTCTTTAGCGGTGTTTTATTCACACATATTTTGAGATAATGTATTGAAATTGGAAACAAGATCTACAGCTTTGGTGTTAGGATGCAGGGGTATATTGCAAAAGTTAGTTGTATAAAATGTACATTATAATAGAAAAATCGTAATAAAGTACATGCATTTAATCTTAGATGTATAAGACATTATCTGTGCACATATATACAGCACTGTATCATGAGTAAGTTAGTACATGTGCATGGTACATTTTGTATACTTCATATATGATGTTTCATCTTCACATGTAATACCAATTACACTCATATTTATATTGGTACATTTTGGGCTCTTCACATTTCCTAGGAAAAAAGCTTTTACAGTTAAAGTACACTGCATCCTCTCATTTAACAAAAGTTAAGGCAGTGTTAATATAAAATATTGTGATGAGGTAGATTGAACCTGAATCAATCCAGTCACACTCCGATAATCCCTATAAAAGTACATTATATTGTGATAATACAGTGAATCTGAAGTGGCCTAAATACACCAAGGCAGAGCTGTGACTTGTAAAGATGAGCAAGTTTTTTTTAATTCATTTTAACTTGATTTGTTAGTTATAGATTCTTAGCACAACATTTGGCTGAAAGCCATTTGAGTTGACACAATCACTCGTGCATCTTCTGTCTGTATTTCTGTCCCATTGCTCTTTTCTTAAGTATATTTTTTTTGTGTGTAAACAGCTCCAAAAGTTTTGACCTTGTAAACTTGAACTTGGAGCTTTACCAACGCTTGAAAAACTTTAACCTTAAGCCTAACTTTTCAATTGCAAGAAATAGGGATTTCAAATTTCACATGGGTATTCTTTAAAGTTTTGACAAGACCTTTCGCTTATGGCAAAATTTTATGACCTTGTGACCTTGGAGTTTGACCAACTTTTGAAAAACTTTAACCTTGGGTTTAGCTATTGAAGGTAATTGAAAGGGCTTTCATAATCCACATATATGCATTCCATGTGACAAGACCTTTCTATTGATGTCAACATTTTTTACCTCTGACAAACACCCAACAGCTGGGGACCAAAATTCTCTGATTTGTTTGTTTAATGACAGAAATTTTTATGTAGTTATTATTGTCGTATGACAAATTTGCAACAAATTTTGATATTTTCAATATTTCAAATTTGTCATTATTCATATAGGTTATTATTTTCTACATAGCTTAGTGTAACTACTTAGCCTTATATCCTGAAACTATTGGTGATAGATACAATACCTTCAAGGATGGATATTCTAGTGGGTGGTGGTACTCTAGAATTTTCTCAGAATCCTGATTTTCCCCGTTCTTATATATACATATATACTGCAAAAAAAAAAATAAAATAAAAATAAAAAAAAAAAAAATAAAAAAATTGGAGACCTGCCCATTATTGCGATTATTTTGCTTTTTAACTCATTGAAAAAGTACTTTAAGTTGAAAAGATCTTGTGACCGAACTTGATCTCCTCAGGGGGAGGGGGGGTTGACTTATTCTACACTCAGTAGATAACCGCCAACAGGCACTTTGTGTTTTAAAAGAAATACATCTTGTTTTTTGTATCCTTATTTGCCACATCTTCCCTTTGAGTCTGTGTCACCATTGGAATAAAGAAAAAAAATGTTAGTAGAGCTACATTCTCGACAGAGTCTTCTTGTTTCTTTTTTTCGATGTTGAATCTCAAGAAAGGAAGCAAGTAATCTTTTCTTTATATGGATTCATGGAAGACTCAGATTGACATTATAAATCTCCACATCATGTGAACCTACGGGGTATATGGGTTATATAAGAAGTTGTCTCCATGGACATTTACTAACAATTTGATTTTGTCGATTTTCGTTGCTATAGTATCACCCATCTTACTTTAATAAATAGTGAGTGATATGACCCACTCGGACCTCTTTTTGTAGGTAATTTTGCCCCTTTTAGTTATTGATTCATGTGTTTAACCTAATACTTTATTTTTTTTCATTCAATAGCCGTATGCTGGATTTTTCCAAACCAAAATAGAATCACATCTTAAGCAAACGGAAGAGATATTTAAGTTGATGGGCTACGTGCCAGTTCAAGGAAGTAGACTGTTGTTAAGTAAAAGACTAAACACTGACATAGCTTTAGCTGTAGCATTCGAGTGTTTGTTAGCGTCTGTGGAGTGTTCTATCATCAGTGAAATATATCAGTGCGTGGGTGATCGCTGTGAAGTGAGTAAAGTAGTGAAGTGTCGACTCGAACACTCGGGTAACATAGAGGAAACAGTAGCTAAACTAAAGAAACAGTATGACTTATCTTCGTATGTTTTCGTCGAGTCTCGGAAAGCAGACACGCGGACGCAACTGAAGCCCGTAAGTGACATCCAAGCGGATTACGTAGGTTCTAGTCCCAGTTCTCCCACGGATGTCCCGTCCCCTCGAGGCTTTGGCAAGGATAAGGACGTGCCGTACATTGACGAGGATGTTCAACACAACGAGAATGAGAGATTTGAGGAAGGTACGCTAGACGACCATTTAATGGCAAGTCTAAGATTAGTTTCAAGTACGTCTGAAAAAGACAAACGGACACAGTCAACGCAAGAACCTAAAAAAGCCTCAGATGAGTGGTCGTTTGTTCACGATAAATTACGCAAGGAATACGGTGATAGCTACTACCATGGTGAAAGAGGCGATGTGCTCAGAGACGAGGGAATCTGTTTGGACAAGGACGAGTCTGAGCGGGAGACTGGTGTCATATCTCACATGGGATCCAAGAGAACTTCAGGCTACGTCAGTGCATCACAAGGCGATCGTAGCAAGTCGGTTGTTCATGGTGTAAATTCTCGAAAAATAACTCAAGATTCTGGCATCGCCGAGAAAAGTCCGCTTCCATCACAACAGGTATTCTATCCTCCCGAAGACGCCATTGCTAGTTTCAGTCGATCACGTGGTCCCGCATCGAGTACAGTACCCGGAGAGTTGCCAAGGCAACGTTCGTCTGCTTACGCTCACGCTGAACTTGCAAAGTCGTATCCGGGTGGGCAGTCATATGAAGCGCGCGGAGTAACATCACCTGTTCAGGCGTCGGGTGCCTCCATGAAAACTCGTGAAAACAACTCTGTAAGCAGTCCCGCGTCATTTTCGAATTTTAGTCACTCTGCGCCGATTTTGCGAAACACGGCAACCGGGTCAGAGTATGTGGCTGGAGGTGCACAATTACAGAACAAACGGTGGCCGGCCGATAGCTGGACGTGTCCGCATTGTACGGTACAGAATAACACCACACTATCTGTGTGTGTTGTCTGCGGTAAAAGCAGGACAGAACCCGTCAGGAAAATGGTTGTGCAATCAAAGGAGAAGAAAAATTGCCCACAATGTACATTTCTGAATGTGCTCGATGCGATGGAATGCGAAGTTTGCCAGAGTGCTTTCATGTGATAAAGTTTTTGAATTATGTTCAATTAGATGTCTATCATTAAACGTTGTGAAATTTAAGCTTGCTTCAAGTCTCAGCGGTAGATTAAAGAAATGCAGACTAGCTTACACTTTTTCAGTATAATGGAAATTATAAAGTTAACCCTTCAATTAATATGATCAAATACGTAAAGATTCTAAAATTTGAAATTGTTGCATGTTCAATATAAACGATATTTGAGGATTTGTATGTTTTTATATCGCCTGCAACGCAAGAGCGACAAAAAGGGATAACTCTGTCCTGCATCCGTCTGTCTACCCGTCTGTCTGGTAGTCACTCTTTAACATGATTGTCTATAACTTGCCTGATATGTATTACACTTCAATCAGAGTTGCAAAGGTGATCAAGCATGATGAAACACGTCTAATGAGGGTCAAGATCACATTCAAGGTCAAGGTCACATTCAAGGTCAAGGTCACATGTTTAGGATCATTCGGGTTAAACATGTAACAGGCGATATAGCTGTTTTTGAACACTTTGATTTTGTCAGTCTGAAATTATGAGATGTTTAATTTTCATCGCCTTGCAGCACATATTTTGAAGCGGAGAACACTATCATCAAACTCGATACCAGTACAATAAACGTGCATAGTTACGAGGGCTGATTGATATGTTGTGAGCCTCGTATTTAAGGATTTGAATTTTATCGGACATTTCTCTACATACTCCCCTTTAGTATCTATACACTTTTGCCACCAGTGTTTTAGAGCCTCAATACCACTTTTAAAGATCTCCTTATCTTGACTGGTCGGAAAACCATCCCTGTACTGCAAGTATGACGTTATCATCGGACTGAAATTGGTCGCCAGAAATAGTTGCTTTCAGTTTTGGGAATAGATGAAAGTCTGATTGAGCAAGATCAGGTTAGTAAGGCGGGTGCTCAATCAAATTAAAGCCACAATCATGAATAGCAGCCATCATGGCAGTGACAGACTTGTGAACTGGAGCATTGTCCTTATGGAACAACACATTTTAACTAGGGAACTTTCCGCGGCGCTTAAGTTTAATATTTTCCCGTAACTGTGTCAGAAGTGAAGCATAGTATGTGCCATTGATTGTTTGTACTTTTTTGGAGATAATCTATCTGCAGAATACCTTCTGTAACCAAGAAAACCGAGGCTCACAACATATCAACCAGCCCTCGTATATGTAAGAAGCATCCATATAGATTTTCTATGTCAGGGTCAAAGTTGGAAATTGTTCGATTTTGTTATTCCATATCCTCTAGAGGACACGGTTTTACTAGTATTATAATCTGACTGAAATTGGTACAAATGGATTTGATCTGAGGACGAACCATACCTGCGCTTGCTGATTTTCAAGGTCAATGTAGAGACAAACTTGTTTAAATTTTGAAATTCTTAGATATATATTTTCTCCAATTATAAATGAATAATAAATTTTTCATCATAAATCTTAGAAAATTTCTTGCGTTTGATATGAGAAATTGATGTTCAATGTGCTTAAAGAAGAGGTACATGTATTTAAAGAATGATAATTACTGGTTTCTTTCAAGATGTTATGACAAACCTGTATTCGGATATTCGTATTTTTACTGGGACGCATTTTACGGTTTGCGTCAAGACATCGCTTTCTATATTCTGTATCGGAGACAAAGATACATCGTGGCTAAATTGAATGACCTATGAAACTTAAATCGTTCATTGTTGAATTAGCTATCTATTTTATACCCCCTCCCCCGCAACGAAGTTAGGGGGGTATACTGGATTCACCCTGTCCGTCCGTCCGTCTGTAGACGAAAGCTTGTCATCGCAACTCCTCCCAAACCATAGGATGGATTTCAGTGAAACTTGTACAATGGAAGATCATGATATGTAGATGTGCATGAAGCAAGGGGTTTGCTGTTGAAAAAGTTAGACATGAGCTATAACCCTTGGACTAAGATTTTTCATGCATTTTCCTTTTCAAACCTTGTCATCCCAACTCTTCCCAAACCATTTCTTGGATTTCAGTGAAACATTACACAACGAAAGATCATTATAGATAAGATAGATAAGATAGTTTATTGACCAAAATGGGCCCTTGCAGGCATGACATTTCAATATAAGGCATCATGACAAAAGATAAATCAATAAATAAATCAATCAATCTTGTGAATACACATGACAAAGTAAACAGAAATCAATTCACCATTTAGTTTGCTTAGAATAACAAAGAGGTATAATTATCATGAAATTATGTTTCATATTATTGTGGACGGTGATATATATATATTTTTTTTATTTTTATTTAAAGGTAGTGAGATACATTGACTCAATAATATATGTAGCTAAATTAGATAAGCATTTATCTGAAAATTTTCATGATTTTCCTAAGATAAGTGCCGAGTTGAGGAGAGTTTTTACATATTTTAAAACATCCACATGCACTATTCATGTACCAGCCAGAACTAAATAGGTATGTTTATTATATGTAGATGTGCATGAAGAAAGGGGATTGCTGTTGAAAAAGTCAGACCAGGTTTATGGCACTTGGACTAAAATATTTTTCATGCATTTTCAATGTCAAACCTTGTCATCGCAACTCCTCCTAAACAATATCTTGGATTTTAATGAAACTTTGCATAATGAAAGATCATGATATATAGATGTGCATGAAGAAACGAGATTGCTGTCGAAAAAAATTAGACCTGAGTTATGGTCATTGGACTTAGATTTTTCATGCATTTTCAATGTCAAACCTTGTCGTCGCAACTCCTCCCAAACCATTTCTTGGATTTCAGTGAAACATTATGTACAATGAAAGATCATGATATGTAGTTGTGTATGAAGGAACGAGATTGCTGTCGAAAAAATTAGACCTGAGTTATGGCCCTTGGACTTAGATTTTTCATGTATTTTCAATGTCAAACCTTGTCATCGCAACTCCTCCCAAACCATTTCATGGATTTCAATGAAACTTTACGCAATGAAAGACCATGATATGTAAATGAAGAAAGGGGATTACTATCGAAAAGGTTAGATCTTAGTTTTGGCCCGTGGATTGATTTTTCATGCATTCAATGATTTTCAGCGTCAAACCTTGCCATCGCAACTCCTCCAAAGCCATTTAATAGATTTCAATGAAACTTTAAACAATGAAAGATCATAATATGTAGATGTGCATGAAGAAAGGGGGTTGCAGCCAAAAAGGTTATACCAGAGTCATTGCCCTTTGACTTAATTTTTTTTATGCATTTTAAATGTTGAATCTTGTCATCTTATACAGTTGTATATATACCATAAAACATTTTACGTACGAAGTATTTTATTCGATATAGTGACTTTAACCCTGAGCAATACCCTTATATGAGAGAATATCCATTTTGTTTTTAAAGTAAGGTCAGGTCATAAAATGGGTCTGCTCAGAAAAGGTATTCGGCGGAGGGTTAAATTCGTCCCTATAGGGCAGTTTTCGTGTTTTTTTTTCATTTTTCTTCATGGAAAGTTGTTGCTTTTCATTAACACTATTTTAGCCCACTTAAGCAAAGCTGAAGTGATATAAAGTGCACCTTATATAATCAGTTTGTCGTTAATGACGTCAGCGTCCGTCATTTTGTCGTTTTCTCAATTACTGCACAGAATTTCTTGATTAGAGAAAGTAAGTACCGGTATTCAATGCCCTCTTCCAAGTTTGGGTTTTTTGTTTGTCTTCTACGCAAGATCATAATACATCGTACCCTCAAAGATCTACTGATAATTGTACGCAACGGCGGCAGACATGCTCTCTCTTCAGTTCCAGCAGTTCAATTGAAAGCTATCTTGGATGAAGCAATGGTTGCATTCTTAAGAAACACTGATTGATTCGGGCTAAACATCATTGTTGCATTCGCACAAAATAAACTATATCCTTTGGTTAAAACACCTCCCCAAAAATGGTTTAATTTCTTTAAATTCAATAGCATAATTTAAAACCTGATAAATTTTCAGCATGGACCAGACATGCACGTTTCGGGTACTAAACCCTCGTCATTGATCCTTAGTCTAAACAATGTAATATGGCCAAAAAGTATGAAAATTATGTCCAAAAATGTACCAAAAGACGTAGCAGAATGAGTGGGATATTATGCTACAGGACCCACGTTTTAGAAATTTCAAAATATTTTGTAACAGAAAATTTCAAATGCGTTGAAGAGACAGACGATCAACCGAAGTTGATCGAACTTGGCTACATGTTCCATCGGGGACTCTTGGTCCACCAGCAGTGATACTCACCAAGTGGTACAAATGTTTAACGCCTTTAAATTCAATAGCATCATTTAAAACCTGATAAATTTTTAGCATGGACCAGACATGCACGTTTCGGGTACTAAACCCTCGTCAGTGATCCTTCGTCTAAACAATGTAATATTGACAAAAAGTATGAAAATTATGTCCAAAAATGTACCAAAATAGATGGCAGAATGGGTGGGATATGATGCTACAGGACCCACGTTTTAGAAATTTCAAGAAATTCTGTAACAGAAAATTTCAAATGCGTTGAAGGGACAGACGATCAACCGAAGTTGATCGAACTTGGCTACATGTGCCCTCGGGGACTTTTGGTCCACCAGCAGTGACACTCACCAAGTAGTTCAAATGTTTAACGTCTTTAAATTCAATAGCATCATTTAAGACCTGATAAATTTTCAGCATGGACCAGACATGCACGTTTCAGGTACTAAACCCTCGTCAGTTATCCTTAGTCTAAACAATGTAATATGGCCAAAAAGTATGAAAATGATGTCCAAAAATGTACCAAAAGATGATTCATAAAAATTCCATTTATAAACATAGATTTTGATCTTCTGAACATCTCTAATATTTTTCGGGATCATCGCGTACAAAGTGCCATTCCTCAATATTTTGAGAATTTAGAACCTCCTCTTATTTGTTACAAATATAAGAAGCCTGTTCGAAATTCCGTTTTTAACTACAACAAAGCTACATCAGATCCTAAAATCCTAGAATCATGTCCTAATTCTTGAGAATGTGCAACGTCTGAATATCTATATAAACCAGCTGGTCATATAATTACAGGTGACTTTTCAATTATCCAAGACAGGCAGCTCCGTGGTCTTCTAAAAAAAGAGGACCGAAGTATAGCATCCCATCCTATGTTTAACGTCTTCAAATTCATTAGCATCATTTTAATGCAGATAAATCTACAGCATGGACCAGACATGCACGTTTCGTGCTTTTAACCCTCGTCAGTAAAATGAAATATGGCCAAAATCTGTGAATATTATGTCCTAAATATACCGAAAGACGTAGCAAGATGGCTGGGATATGATGCTACAGGAACTAGGTTTTAGAAATTTGAGAAAATTCTGTAACATAAATTTACATATGCGTTTGAAGAACAACCAACCGAAATTGATCGAACTTGGCTACATGTGCCCTCGGGGACTCCTGGTCCACCAGCAGTGACACTCACCAAGTGGTACAAATGTTTGACGTCTTCAAATTCATTAGCATCATTTTAGTGCAGATAAATTTACAGCATGGACCAGACATGCACGTTTCGGGTATTCAAGCCTCGTCATTGATCCTATATCTAAACAATGAAATATGGCCAAAATCTGTGAAAATTATGTCCTAAATATACCGAAAGACGTAGCAAGATGACTGGGATATGATGCTACAGAACCCAGGTTTTAGAAATTTGAGAAAATTTTGTAACAGAAATTTACATATGCGTTTGAAGAAACGACCAACCGAAATTGATCGAACTTGGCTACATGTGCCCTCGGGGACTCCTGGTCCACCAGCAGTGACACTCACAAAGTGGTACAAATGTTTGACGTCTTCAAATTCATTAGCATCATTTTAGTGCAGATAAATTTACAGCATGGACCAGACATGCACGTTTCGGGTATTCAAGCCTCGTCATTGATCCTATATCTAAACAATGAAATATGACCAAAATCTGCGAAAATTATGTCCTAAATATACCGAAAGACGTAGCAAGATGACTGGGATATGATGCTACAGAACCCAGGTTTTAGAAATTTGAGAAAATTTTGTAACAGAAATTTACATATGCGTTTGAAGAAACGACCAACCGAAATTGATCGAACTTGGCTACATGTGCCCTCGGGGACTCCTGGTCCACCAGCAGTGACACTCACCAAGTGGTACAAATGTTTAACGTGTTCAAATTCATTAGCATCATTTTAGTGCAGATAAATTTACAGCATGGACCAGACATGCACGTTTCGGGTATTCAAGCCTCGTCATTGATCCTATATCTAAACAATGAAATATGGCCAAAATCTGTGAAAATTATGTCCTAAATATACCGAAAGACGTAGCAAGATGACTGGGATATAATGCTTCAGAACCCAGGTTTTAGAAATTTGAGAAAATTTTGTAACAGAAATTTACATATGCGTTTGAAGAAACGACCAACCGAAATTGATCGAACTTGGCTACATGTGCCCTCGGGGACTCCTGGTCCACCAGCAGTGACACTCACCAAGTGGTACAAATGTTTAACGTGTTCAAATTCATTAGGATCATTTTAGTGTAGATAAATTTACAGCATGGACCAGACATGCACGTTTCGGGTATTTAAGCCTCGTAGATAGATAAATTTCATGAAATGTCAAGTGTCAAATATCAAATGTCAATATTCAAGATAGATTTTATGAAATGTTGCGAAGTGCTAAAGGAAGCTTTAGATAACTATACCAAACGATGGTGTTTATCGGAAGGAGTCGAATCGCATGCTCTGAATGACTGGAAAAACCTCATTTTGGATATTGCCGATATTCGAATAGATAACTACAACAAAAATCCTCATCTTTTTGAAAATCCAAGTTCTAAATCTGAACGATATTTCAAACCCAAGTTACGTAATTTACATGAAAAATATGTCTTCTCGTCTGCAGACAAAGCAGCCAACGGCACCATAATTATTTGAAAACACTACTACATATCAACTTTAGTTTCGGAGAGATTCATACAAGTTTGCTTGACAAAAGAGATGATTTTGGGTTCGACATAGTAAATTTCTCCTGACTTGACGGTGATGTTCCTAGATTACCGTCATACGGTATTTACATTTCACACCTCATACGCTAGAACATGTACTGATGTTTTGGATTTTCATAGTAGAAAATTGCGAATAACCAAGAAACTTGAAGGTCAAGGTTTTCGCTTTAAACTAGTAACTTTAGACTTTCTGGAAATTTTACCAAAATTATTGTCAGCTTCTTTTAAAATTCAAACCCCTACAATCAACAGAGTATATTATTTTAGGTATTTCATAACCTGCATTTTAACAAAATAAGAAGGATTAAAGGTAGACAGAATTACCATCGAAATTGTGTTAGACTCATGAAACGCTTTTTATACCTTGGATATGATCCTGCTGTCACCAATCGAACACTTGGCTTTGTACTTGACCAATCTACAGCCTTTTACCAGTGCATTCTAAGGAATTGCATTCTCACTGACTGTGACGACAGGCCATGTCCAAACCTTCTTTAGAGAAGACATGGTCCTGACAACCTGTCCTTTTGCATTCCATTCGGATGCCTAGGGTGATAACATGCATGAGCTCGCTAAAGCCTGCAGAGCTTGTATTTCGTACGCCCTCTGTTTTTCATATCCATTTTCAATTCCGTCTATGTGTTTCTTGGACCACTGCGTCATGCTGTCTGTTTGTATGATAATCTTACAATGAAGAAGTTATTTTACACTCAGTTATACGTTCTTTGAGATCTCTAGGTAAGCAGAAAAGTGGGAGGGTTGTGCGTACGTCATTCGGATAAAGGCCGTCTGCTACTAGCTTGGCAGATGACCGTCCTATGTCGGCACCGAGTGCCCTTTCTCGTTGATTTATGTGTATTCATTTGTGTTTCTATGATGTGATTTGGTGTTCCTTGACGGCGGGTGCGGCTAGCCAACAGGGGATGCTTACTCCTCCCGGGCACCTGGTCCCACCTCTAGCGTGCTAGGGGCCCGTCGATGATCAATTTTGTTCTCTATTGAGAGTGCTGTGGAGATTTTCGTCAGGATCTTCTTTAACTCATTTGTCCCTTTTGCGTCTCTCTGTGTCTGCTCTGTGTTTTTGCATTTAGTTGTTTTGCTGTGGATGCTGCAACCGAGTGTCCTTCCTTGTGCACCGGGTATTTTATTTGAGCGCATTTAAATAGGTCTGTAGTAAAGTTGTAACCTGGTATGTTTGAGCGCATGAAATTCCTCGGTGGTATAGTTGTGTACCTGATTATGTTTAACTCATCAAATTAATCTGTTGTGTGGCTGTTCACCTACTATTTAGTTTTAGGGCATCAAATTTGTCTGTTGTATAGTTGTGCACCTGGTTAATTTTAGAGCAATTACTTAGTCTGTGGTGTAGCTGTGTACCTGGGCCCAGTTTCACAAAAGTTCTTACGAAAATTCTCAGGAATTTTCGTAACTTTCTTCCTTCTATAAAAGGTTCAAAATATTTTATAGTTAGATTGTATCGTGTTTTCTCATATCATTTCTACATACTTAATATAAATTCAAAAACAAAACCTTTCAAATGTAAGTCAGTTAGTAGAACTGAGCGATCAAAAGTTACGAAAATTCCTGCAATTTTTCGTAAGTATTTTTGTGAAACAGGCTGCAGATATTTCGTTTGAGCGCATTATATATAATTACCGCTAGTATATGTTATATAGTTTTATATATAATTACCGCTAGTATATGTGGTAGAGTTGTGCGCCTGATTATAATTACCGCTAGTTTATGTTATATAGTTGTGCGCCTGATTATAATTACCGCTAGTTTATGTTATATAGTTTTATATATAATTACCGCTAGTATATGTTATATAGTTTTATATATAATTACCGCTAGTTTATGTTATATAGTTTTATATATAATTACCGCTAGTATATGTTATATAGTTTTATATATAATTACCGCTAGTTTATGTTATATAGTTTTATATATAATTACCGCTAGTATATGTTATATAGTTTTATATATAATTACCGCTAGTATATGTTATATAGTTTTATATATAATTACCGCTAGTATATGTTATATAGTTTTATATATAATTACCGCTAGTATATGTTATATAGTTTTATATATAATTACCGCTAGTATATGTTATATAGTTTTATATATAATTACCGCTAGTATATGTTATATAGTTGTGCGCCTGATTATAATTACCGCTAGTTTATGTTATATAGTTTTGCGCCTGATTATATATAATTACCGCTAGTATATGTTATATAGTTGTGCGCCTGATTATATATAATTACCGCTAGTATATGTTATATAGTTGTGCGCCTGATTATATATAATTACCGCTAGTATATGTTATATAGTTTTGCGCCTGATTATATATAATTACCGCTAGTATATGTTATATAGTTTTGCGCCTGATTATATATAATTACCGCTAGTTTATGTTATATAGTTGTGCGCCTGATTATATATAATTACCGCTAGTATATGTTATATAGTTTTGCGCCTGATTATATATAATTACCGCTAGTATATGTTATATAGTTTTATATATAATTACCGCTAGTATATGTTATATAGTTTTATATATAATTACCGGTAGTATATGTTATATAGTTTTGCGCCTGATTATTACCGCTAGTATATGTTATATAGTTTTGCGCCTGATTATATATAGTTACCGCTAGTTTATGTTATATAGTTTTGCGCCTGATTATATTTTGGTGCTTAAGATAAGTCTGTAGTGTAGTTGTGCACCTGATATTTTGTTTGAGTGCATTAAGTTGAACGTCTCTTCAACGCATTTGAAATTTTCTGTTGTCAAAATTTCTTAAAATTTCCAAAACGTGGGTCCTGTAGCATCATATCCCATCCATCCTGCTACGTCTTTCGGTAACGTTTTGGACATAATAATTTTCAAAATCTTTGGCATTATTACATTGTTTAGATTGAGGATCACTGACGAGGGATAAGTACCCGAAACGTGCATGTCTGGTCCATGCTGAAATTTTTTTTCTGTTCTAAAATGATGCTATTGAATTTGGAGACGTTTGATATTAGTCTATGGTAGAATGCACCTGATTATTTTTAGAACAATAAACAAGAGGCCCAAGGGGGCCACATCGCTCACCTGAGGAGACTGTATGTATGATGTTAATCAAAAGTCAGTATAAGACCTGAAGGAAATAGCTTTTAGTGAAGCTTTGAGAAGGACAATGTGTACTTACTTCCTGTAAAGTTTGATGACATTCTGTGCAGTAGTTTAAGAGGGTAAGTAAAAAAACAACACAAACTTTGTAGAGGGTATTGAGTTCTTGTTTCCTGTGAAGTTTTGTGAAATTCTATGCAGCGCTTTCAGAGGAGAAGTTAAAAATGTGTCAGCCAATCAGAGCCTGTGACGACCATCTCAGATTTCCGATCGGCTAGAAAAACACAAACTTGGTAGAGGGCATTGAGTACTTGCTTCCTGTAAAGTTTCGTGAAATTCTGTGCAGCGGTTTCAAAGGAGAAATCGAAAATGTGTCAGCAAATAAGAGCCTGTTGCGGCCATCTCAGATTTCCGATCGGCTCGAAAAAAAAACAAACTTGCTTCCTGTGAAGTTTCGAGAGATTCTATGCAGCGGTTTCAGAGGAGAAGTTAAAAATGTGTCAGCCAATCAGGGCCTATGGCGGCCATCTTGGATTTCCCATCGACTCGAAAAGCACAAACTTAGCACAGGGAATTGAGTACTTGCTTTCTGTGAAGTTTAGTGAAATTCTGTGCAGTGGTTTCAGAGGAGAAGTCGAAAATATGTCAGCCAATCAGTATCTGTGTCAGCCATCTCGGATTTCCGATCGGCTCGAAAAACACAAACTTGGTAGAGGGCATTTCCTTTAAGATTTGGTGAAATTCCATGCAGCGGTTGCAGAGGAGATGTCAAAAATGTTAAAAGTTTACGCCGGACGGACGACGACGACGACGGACGACGGACGGCGCGCTATGACAATAGCTCACTTGAGCTTCGCTCAAGTGAGCTAAAAAGTGTGTGGTGTAGTTGTCATCTGATACTCAGATTGAACTCTTGCCAACAGTGCACTCCCCATCAATCAAACACGCCCAGAATTGGTGTTCAAACCTCACTTGTATAATATTTCTCAAATTGAGATTTTTATCTTTCATTTTTTGAGAATTACATGACGGAATGAGATGCGAAATGTGACGAACGTCTCTGGTTGCTGTGTTGACGAAACATTCTTTCCTTAAATATTTCTTCAAATAATTTCTTAAGCTGAAGAACCCTTCAAGTGAATTTGAGGAAAATTCAGATAGATGATTTTGTGGATTTTGAGGTTGAGAGAAATCTCAATTTGAGAAGAAGCATGACATTTAGATTGATTTCCTGATCTCGATGGTCTTCATTTCAGGAAAGGGACGTGTCGCTTTGGGGAATTTTACAGAACAACCAGCAGATCTTCAGCATCTGATACTGCTAGATGATTGTGATTATTTCATTATTTCTTTCCTTGATTGAATAAAATCAGTCATATTGACGACATGCACACTTCGATTTCACATTAGGTGTATAAGGTTCCCGATCAATTCTTTTTCGCATAGTCTAATCTTGTTCCTGTTCATGTCATTTTCACTTAGTTTTATTTGTTCCTGTTCATGTCATTTTCACTTAGTTTTATTTGTTTCTGCTCATGTCATTTATACTTAGTCTAAGTTGCTTCCTGTTCATGTCATTTTCACTTCGTCTTATTTGTTCCTATTCATGTCATTTTCACTTAGTTTTATTTTTTCCTGTTCATGTCATTTTCACTTCGTATTATTTGTTCCTTTTCATGTCATTTTCACTTAGTTTTAATTGTTCCTGTTCATGTCATTTTCACTTCGTCTTATTTGTTCCTGTTCATGGCATTTTCACATAGTCTTATTTGTTCCTGTTCATGGCATTTTCACTTAGTTTTATTTGTTCCTGTTCATGGCATTTATACTTAGTCTAATTTGCTTCCTGTTCATGTCATTTTCACTTAGTCTTATTTGCTTCCTGTTCATGTCATTTTCACAAAATCTTTTATACTTCCTGTTCATGTCATTTTCACAAAATCTTTTATACTTCCTGATCATGTCATTTTCACAAAATCTTTTATACTTCCTGTTCATGTCATTTTCACTTAGTCTTATTTGCTTCCTGTTCATGTCATTTTCACTAAGTCTTAGTAATAAACATTACAGTACCCATCAGTTATTCAATCTCAAAATCGAGAAGACAAGGCAAAATGATTAGAATTTTCATAAGAACGACTGCGAACATCGGAATGAATAACATTCCGAAGTGAGACAAGGTGCCCGGGGAGAGTCAGCGTCTCCTGATTGCAACACCCGTCGCAAAAGCTCCATGGAAGCTTTCAAATTCAGTGATTGTCTCGATGTACATTTCTTGTTTGGTGATGATGACAGCGATGCAATCACAATCCAGAATGTCACTGATCATTCTGGAAAGGGGGATCTGATATGCTTTTATTATATTCCCGTAGCTACCGAAGAACTTCCTCAAAGATGATGACAAATATGGATAATGACCATATCCCTGTATACAGCACAAAATCGATAATGCAGAAAATCAGAAACCGAAGACATACAAAATCAGGATAAAACAGGAACCAAAGCAAACAAACAAAAACCTCCACCATATGAAAAGAAGCGAACTCCCGATATGGGAGTGAGACCAGGTGCCCAGGAAGAGTAAGCATCTCCTGCTCGTATGCATCACCCGCCGCTTCAATTCGGTAGAACTGTCACATCCGGTTACTTCCATTTCAGCCGTTGTTCGATATAACCCTTACATGCATTGAGCCGTCTGGCTCTAACGATGAAATCTACATATTTGGAATATGCCCTGGCGTACCGTATGACCTGGGAAACAAAAATGCCATAAGCAGGAAAAGACGGAATGTTGCCACTCATGAAAGGGAGTTAGTTATGTGGAAGCTGAATGCATCACGCTTGTCATACAGTGAGATGTTAAAATGGCCGTTTGCGTCGAAAGATAGAAGTATATTCAAGTACGAAGCGGATATGTCGCTCTCGGTTGTTTCCTTGATCTCTAGTTCATCAGGATAGATTTCATGTAGATGATCCTTTAAGTTCGGATTAATGATGGACAACACGTCATCTATGTATCCGAAGGTACAATTGAACTGAGATGCGAGGTGCTTTCGCCCTAGCTTTGGATGCAAAAGCGATGTATTAAATATCATCGCTTTGGTGAAAACGGTAATCTTCACGGGAAGGTGAGCGCAGACATGTATGCGCGCAAATTATTTGCTATAAGAAAAATATTATACATCCCATTTGTTTCAAGACGACTCTCTTGTGGTCTAAGCATAACCTAGGCATGGATAATTTTACCTGTTAATGTCTTAAAACTTGTTAATCCATGTACATTTGTTTTAGACCCAGTTCTAAACATAAATGACTGCCATTTTACCGGATGTACAATATCTAGTCAATTCGACCTAAGCATACTTCAATGGGAAAGCACCTCTCTTTTGTAGGAGCACTCACCCCAAGGGATCAAGGTCGAAACAAGGCAACGTATACAAATCATTCATTTAACTGTTCCAAGTTCTTTCTTTTTCATTTTCAGGTTTATAATGCCAGTACATGCGATATATATGATCCCATAAGGTGAGAGCACCAACAAAGGAGAGGTTTATACAGATTGAAATGTGCAACGGTCGAATTGATCGGATCTTGCACATCCGGAAAAATGGCAGACATTTCTGTTTAGAACTGAGACAAAAACAAATGTTCATGGATTTACAAGTTTTAAAACAGTAACAGTTAAAATTATCCATGCCTAGGTAAAGTTTAGTAAATTGATGAGCTGATTTGAAGAATGCAGGGCACAATATTCCTCAAAAAATAAACTTCCAACCAAACGAACCTGTTGCACTAACGCTCTGTATATTACATACAGTAGCGTATATCTAGCGCTACTTTCGCCCAGTCGAGAGCAAGGTCAAACATAGCACTTAACCCTCGTAAGTGATCCTCAGTCTAAACAATGTAATCTGGCCAAAGAATGTTAAAGTTATTATGTCCAAAAATATATCAAAACACTTAGCAGAATGAGTGGGATGTCATGTTTAACTTCTTCAAATTGAATAGCATCATTTAAGAGTAGATAAATTGGCAGCATGGACCAGACATACACGTTTCGGGTACTAAACCCTCGTCAGTGATCCTCATATCTAAACAATGTGATATGCCAAAAAAAGTGTGAAAGTTACGATGTCGAAAAAGCGAACCGAAAGACGTAGCAGGATGAGTGGGATATGATGCTACAGGACCCACTTTTTTTAAATTTCAAGAAATTTAGATAACAGAAATTTTAATGCGTTGAAGAAACGATCAACCGAAATTGATCGATGATTGATTGATGCCAGAGGAATTTCAAGAAATTTTGATAACAGAAATTTTCGAATGCGTTGAAGAAACGATGAATCGAAGTTGATCGAACTTGGCTACATGTGCCCTTCGGGAACTACTGGTCCACCAGTAGCGACACTCACCAAGTGGTACAAATGTTAAACGTCAATTTCAATAGCATCATTTTTGCAGCAAGGACCAGACATGCACGTTTCCGGTGATCCTCAACATTTTGTCCAAATTATCTTAAATTTTGATTAATGATAGAAAAAAAAATTTTAACATATGTTACATTTTTAAAAAAAGATTTTTTTGTTGTGTTGAAATCATGTGTCAAAAATAGGGGGGGGGGGGTTCTTACACATAACTTCAGGTGAATGTAAATTGTATATAAGCTGCCTTATGAGAATGTTATCATATATTCCACAATAGCACCTTCAAGCAAAGGTCACTGAAGGTCATCAATAAAGGTCAAGGTAATTCATAAAGGTTAAGGTTAGGGTGAATGGTCATAAATAGCAGTAGGAAAAGTTCAAAATTCAGTAAAAAAATTATTTCAATTCAAAATGGCCTGAAATTTTGTTTATCAAAGGAAAAAAAAAGCGTTTTTGTTTTTATATGTAGCAGGTTTTAAGATTTTTATTGCATTGATGATAAATTGTGTACCAAAAATAAATGGGGTTGGTTGCTTCAGACATAACTTTAACAGAGTAGTGTCTGTTTTTTTATTGTCTGATGGGATTTTGATTCTCTGTGCTAACACCCCTATCTAAATTTTGCTTTACAATTTTCAAAAGGCTGTGTGCCGATATAATTAAGATTTTTGGATTCTGATTTTGGGTTTTTTTGTTTGATTTTCAGGAATACACATATAATTCACTAAATAAATGAAATGAATGATATTTTAAGTAACATCAGAACGTCAATAGTGTCATTCTCATAGTGAAAAGTTCGATATCAAATATATGAAATATATGAACACACTACAACATATCATTTACATGTCTAAATTTACGTTTTTAAATTTGCCTTTGATTTAAAGAGTCGTTGTCATGGATACCAACAGGTAGAGTCTGCTGTACCGGGTGTTGACATGTATTGAAAGCAATAAATATAAATTTATGAGAATATTCATTTATTGACGATTCAGAAAAAAGTGACAAATCAGGAATCTTGTGCTTAGCATGTTTCAGAAAAAAGACCTTTATTTACGAAAAAGTTGACATTCACGTAGGAGTTATTTGCTACATTTAGGTATATTTGAGTTCATAGAATCTCTCTGGGTGTGTGCGTTCAATACAAGTCAAACAAATCCACAAATCAAGTATAAAAATCATTATCATTGGTCATACAACACCATAAAGATTTCAGCTAAAAACGTGATATCCAATGACGTGAATGAAAAAATAACAATTAGGAAATGATGTAAAACTGTGTTGGTATCTCATTTAATTTTTCAGTGATTCAATATATGTATCTTAGCTCTTGTCTTGGCTCCCGTTATTTTTATATGCTTGACGTATTATAATATGGCATTTTCTATGCTTCCGTCCTTTCGTTCTCTTAAAAGCAAGACTAAGACCAAACCATTTAAGAAAATTGCCATGTCGATTCGATTTAGCAAACAAAGATTTCATAGAGCGTTCATGATCGGCGGTCAATGGCCGTGACGACAATCTCAACAACACTCACAATAGAGCAGCAAACTGAACATTGACGGACCCCGACCATCTAGAAGTACGGACCCCGAGCAATCAAGAAGTTGGACCAGGTGCCCGGGAGGAGTAAGCATCCCCTGTTGGCTAGCCGCACCCGCCGTCGATGTTCACGCACGAAAATGAAAACATTATGAAAAAACATGCACTGTCTGAGGTTATACTTATATAGAAAGCGATATGACGACCATTTAAAACACTTACTGTCTAATCCTTCGCGGAGAACTTTGTTACGAGATCCATACGGCAAAGGGCATAAATGTGCAGATATGAGATTATAAGACTCTTTCATGGTATTAAATGACAGATACACCGGTTCCACCCGAGGGGTCTCAAAATCATGTAAAACCCGAGGCTTGCCGAGGGTTTTGCAAAATTTTGAGACCCCGAGGTCGGAACCGATGAATCTTTCATAGAATAACATGAAAGAGTATTTTTTCTCTCATATCTAAGGGCCAAAATCAAAACTGAAAGAAAAGGGACGAAATTTGAAAAATGTCAAGTTGATCAAATGGCAAAAATTTAGCGATATTCGAATTCAGCGCCCCCGAAAATGGTTTATTCTAGATTATTAAGAATAAACTACGAATGTTGCGCTTTTCTAAAGATGACGCAAGAGTACAATGAAAAACGATCGTAAAATCGATGTTTTATAGCGACGTCGCCGCTATCTTGTTAGTTTTGCGGGCTGAAATCATGACATCACAATAACGTAAACAATCGAAACAATAGCGTCATGTGATATGTGATACAGCTGTCACATGGTATGTGATACAGAAGTAGCTCACATAGCTGTATCTCATGGGCCTTCTCTGTAACACATACGCGGGTATGAGAGAAAAAGAAGGTCCTGATAACGTTCATTAAACAAAGGAGGGGATCTCAAGTATACAATATACAATTATTGACTGGGAATGAGGGCAATATATGATTTGTTGGACCTGAAGATAAAATATTGCCCGAGGCCGAAGGTCGAGGGCTATATTTTGTCTGAAGGTCCAACAAATCATATATTGCCCGAATTCCCAGTCAATAATTGTTTTGTTATACCTTACATCAATACTGCAGCAACGAACCGATTAGCCCGGCATGTTTACGTTCATTTTCTTCTATAAGAGAAAGAGCGCGGAAAAATAGGTAGAGCTAATAGCGTCATCAATGACGTGACGTCACAAAGGATGTACCGTTCATCGGTCAACATTTTTTGAAATATTGCCCTAGGGCCAATATTGATGTTAATATTGACCGCTTGGTCAAATATTCGAATTTATAGGCATTTTTCCTATGGGGATTTTATATAGAGATACTGACAAGGGTATAACAAAGGCACATGTTACTACGAATCCACTTACAAAATTCTCATTAAACATTTAATTTGTTTATTTTAACTTTTTAAAAAAACCACTTTTTTTATCTTTATTTTAGAATTAACTTTTGATTTCGTTTTGACATTAAACACTATGAATTCCGCGCTAAAATGAACTATTGAGATGATTCATTACATAAGTTGTGCTTTGTGTTTCTGTGGAGCCTTGGTCAGTTTTTCGTCCTATTTTCTTTTCGCGTGAGAAAATTCTGATTTGTATTTTTTCCAAATTCGTAAGCCTTTCGATTGTGTGTGCATTCTTAAGACTTACACACTATGACGACAGTACTCTATGACGGGCCCTGTCCAAACCTCTTTAGAGAAGACAGGGCCACGACCACTTGTCCTCTCTGAATGTCAGTCGGACTCCTCGGGTGATAACATACATGGGCTCGCTACAGCCTGCAGAACACGGACTGTGTTACGTACGTACCCTTTTTATATCCAGTTAAATATTCATCTGTGTTGCTTGGGCCCCCTCCGTTTTGTTGTCTTGTTTGTGTGGTCATCTAATAGTGGTGAGGTTGTTTTACGCTATAATTGTGCGTTCTTCGAGGCATTTTGGTTACCGGAAAAGTGGGAGGGTTTTGCGCAAATAATCCGGATAACCAGTCCAGTTGCTGCTTGTGTAGCAAATGGCCGTCCTAAGTCGGCACCGGTTGACCATTGGTCTCGTTGGTTTATGTGTGGTCTTTTGTATTTGATGTTTCTATGTCGTGTCACTTTTGTGTCTGTCTATTGTGAGTGCTGTTGAGATTATCGTCAGGATCTTCTTTAACTCATTGCTGTGCTCGTATTTGTGTTTTCGCATCGGGTGTTTTGCTGTTGGGGATGCAGCAGGGTTTGGTTGGAGATCCCCTCCCTTACTTCGTGATATGAACTCTAATATTATCATCGTATATGGCAAGGATCTTGTAAAAATCAAACTGTGATCATGGCAATTAAAATGCAATATAAGAACTCCCACAGCGAGTATGCTATTTCAAACACACCTCAACTCCTACGTTTTGTACACAGACTTTTTATACAAACTGAATTGACTGTGAAAAACTACGGAGTATCAATTTAGACTCAAGACCCTACGAAGTCAGATGAATCCCTTTTCTATGATAATATATCATAATGTGTTTATATCCAAGAAACAAATGATGTTGATACTTTAATTTCAATATTTACAACGTTTATGATTTTAATAATACCGAAGGGTTCCAACTCTATACTTTCTTGAAAGAAATTCCAAACCCATTTCCATGCACCAGACACGTGTTTCGAATATTAAATTCTCATCAGTGATGCTTCCAGCGGAGCCCTTAATTTTAATTTTTTAATTTTTAAATTTAATTTTTTGAATTCAGATTTGTACATTTACATTACAGAGAGTGCGCGGCTCAAAATTTCCTGTAGGGTCAATTCAGTAGCATATCCAAATAATATCTATGTCCAAAATAGCATTGGAGGGATGGTGCTAAGATGTTACACTCCTTTAATTTCGATATTTATCGGTGAAATGGCAAGGTTTCCGAAATAGCAAATATATATATATATATATATAATGTCAAATTGATAATGGGCCAAAACAAAGCTTCTTTCAGGTGACAGGGCTGGAAAGAAGTAATTAATAAGTACATTTGACAAACATCATGTCACGGGGAACGATTTTAACTGTGCCAACTGGAACGTGAAATAAGTGTTTATATTATAATGTCGAAGGGTTCCAACTCTGTACCTTCTTGAAGAAAATTCCAAACCAATTTCCATGCACCAGACACGTGTTTCTAATATTTAATGTTAAACGTCTTTAAATTCAATAGCATCATTTAAAACGTGATACATTTACAACATAGACCAGACATGCACGTTTCGGGTATTAAATCCTCGTCAGTGATCCTCAGTCTAAACAATGTAATATGGCCAAAAAGTATGAAAATTATTATGTCCAAAAATGTACCAAAAGACGTAGCAGAATGGGTGGGATATGATGCCACAGTACCCACGTTTTAGAAATTTCAAGAAATTTTGCAACAGAAAATTTCAAATGCGTTGAAGAGACAGACGATCAACGGAAGTTGATCGAACTTGGCTATATGTGCCCTCGGGGACTCTTGGTCCACCAGCAGCGACACTCACCAAGTAGTTCAAATGTTAAACGTCTTTAAATTCAATAGCATCATTTAAAACCTGATAAATTTACAACATGGACCAGACATGCACGTTTCGGGTACTTAACCCTCGTCAGTGATCCTCAGTCTAAGCAATGTAATATGGCCAAAAAGTATGAAAATTATTATGTCCAAAAATGTACCAAAAGACGTAGCAGAATGGGTGGGATATGATGCCACAGGACCAACGTTTTAGAAATTTCAAGAAAATTCTCATCAGTGATGCCTCCAGCGGAGCCACCAAGAATCCTTTCAGTAGCGCCCTCTTAAACTTTTTGAATTTTGATTTGTACATTTACATTAGAGAGAGTGTGCGGCTCCAAATTTCCTGTAGGGTCGATTCAGTAACATATCCAAATAGTATCTATGTTCAAAATAGCATTTAAGTCTACGAGTCTAGATATCATGTAGTCGCCATTGCATGAAAGCATTGAAACACAATATCCCAAATTAAAAATCAATCACAATCAAAATACTTATAAATTCTTGAACAAGAAAAGCTTAAACATTAACGTTATAGCTGGAGTACGGACAGCCTTTTCACTTAAAACATGCAACTATAAAAGTTTCATGAAACCTTAGGTGTATAAGGTTCCCGATCAATTCTTTTTCGCATAGTCTAATCTGTTCCTGTTCATGTCATTTTCACTTAGTTTTATTTGTTCCTGTTAATGTCATTTTCACTTAGTTTTATTTGTTCCTGTTCATGTCATTTATTCTTAGTCTAATTTGCTTCCTGTTCATGTCATTTTCACTTAGTTTTATTTGTTCCTGTTCATATCATTTTCACTTCGTTTTATTTGTTCCTGTTCGTGTCATTTATACTTAGCCTAATTAGGCCGTACAGCTAAATTTTCAAATCCAAGAATGTTCCTTTAAAAGTGATTCACGACATTATACAATTATTGACTGGGAATGAGGGCAATATATGATTTGTTGGACCTGAAGATAAAATATTGCCCGAGGCCGAAGGTCGAGGGCTATATTTTGTCTGAAGGTCCAACAAATCATATATTGCCCTCATTCCCAGTCAATAATTGTTTTGTTATACCTTACATCAATACTGCAGCAACGAACCGATTAGCCCGGCATGTCTACGTTCATTTTCTTCTATAAGAGAAAGAGCGCGGAAAAATAGGTAGAGCTAATAGCGTCATCAATGACGTGACGTCATAAACGATGTACCGTTTATCGGTCAATATTATTTGAAATATTGCCCTAGGGCCAATATTGATGTAAATATTGACCGCTTGGTCAAATATTCGAATTTATAGGCATTTTTCCTATGGGGATTTTATATAGAGATACTGAAAAGGGTATAACAATTGAATCTGTGTCTGAAGAGCATTAAAGAACTTAGAATTGATAAAGACATGCGAATTTTGAAAATTAATGAATTTTAAATACCAAATTCTAAATAAAATCTGCTTAAGAAGGGAACAATTCAAACTGTACTATTTGACAAACACTTTGTTCCCGGGACACCTCTAGATTCACCGAGTTTGACGGGTTTCTTTAAATTATGAAACGCACAAGAAAAGAAATGAAAAGTAACGAAACGAAATGATTTTTTTTCTTTTGCAAAGAAAATATTTATACAGATATTTATAACTGGAAATTCAAAACGTAGAAAAGGATTAAAAGTAACCGGATTATATTACATGACATTGTACGTTCGGGTATAGTATCCATGAGTTCAACCTACATGCGTACCGTAAATAATTTGAAAGGTCCGGTACATTTTCTGTCAGTTTCGTTGTAAGCCCAGGAATACCATGAATAGGATCCGGATTCTCCTCAAGATACATGTACTTTGAAACGGCAAACGAAGTTTCCTGACCTAAACTCGAGATGCGTAACGGAAAAAAAGTTACACCGACCAAACGCTTCGTAGAATTTAAATAATACATGCAGGTCATTGATGTTCATGCGCATGAAAATTGCATTTATTTTTTGCTTTGTTCCCCTAAAATCACTTAAACAAGACACTAAGGTTGGATGGAACCCCCCATACGTAACATTAAACATAAACGGAGAAAGCAGTTATACCGACCGAACAGAGCTTTTTTAGAGGTAAAGACAAGCTCAGTGATAGTTAAGTTTTGCCAATTCACCCGTTCTTTGCTTGTACTACTAAAGAACGACTTTTTATTATTTTGTAGTAGAAATATTTTCTAGACTGTTTTGCCATGCATAGAAGTATCTCATTTATTGAAGTTATATCATTCATTTTGGTAACTTTTTTGTGAAAATATCAAACATCAAAATCCAATTGAATTTTAAAAAATCGATTAGAATTCTGATTATGAAATTTGTACAATTTTACAGCACTAATGAAAATCAATCAATGAAAAAATAAATACTCTGAATTGTCTCATGGTATACAAAAAATTCATTCAGTGGCGCCATCTACGACATTTTCTCTCATAGGAATGCAGGAAGATTATTCATTTACATGTATATTTCTTTTGTTTTGTTTCGCGTTTGTGCTCATACATCCTTTATTTATCTATAACAGTTAGATTATTTGTAGAATTAATCTATTATCAGGAAAGCCGTTACAAATGCACATATACTTCGATGTTATTTCGTTTACAAATAAACGTTCAAATTAAAAACCAAATTTCGGTGCGTTTTATGAAAACAAGTTGGGGATGTGTGTATTACAAGACAGCTAGATATGTTTTTGTTGTTGTTGTTGTTGTTGTTTTTTTTTTTTTTTACATATTTCTATCCCCTCCTCTTCCACCAGATATTTCTCCTATTCTGTCAAATGAAATTACATGTACGTCTGTAAGTCTTTTAAGGGTCAACACTTAACGGTGTCGGTATAGCAAAAACTGTTAAAACGCGGAAGTCTCTGAAAAATATTCAAACAGGTGAGAATAACCAAAGAACTAACCCGAACCCCAGATATAGCAAATCCATTCTTTTCAGTTTAGTATGAAAAGAAGTAAAAAACAAAATCTTTAATTCATTTTTAAGAAATAACAACTAGCTAGCTGTTGTTTGTTGTCTAGTAATTCCCCTCGTCGCATGAACCAATGAAATTATCAACGAGCCGAGAGTATCGGAGTCGTAGAAAATTTTGAACATGTTCAAAAAATTTCTGTATCGGCCCGGATAGCTACTAATTGCCAAGGATAGTCACGACTTGCCACGACTTGTGCCGGATCGAGCTACGGATTGCAACGGATAGCTACGGATGTAATTTTTTTCTCGATCCGTAGCTATCCGTTGGCCGATCCGTGAGAGTGTGAAGGGGGCTAACAGAGCTGAAATGTAGATACTATGATACGCACAACAAATCACAGCTAGCTAGTCTAATATTGTTCTGCACGATCTCTGTTGCGCTTGCATGGGCAAAGCTTGGCGAACTGAAAGTTTGTTCGAGATTTTACTCCAGCCGAGTTCTAAAGTACATATAGGGAAAGAATCTTAAGTCTTGTTAGATTTGTTTGTTTTGTTTTGCTTTTTGTTTTAATTTGTTTTGTTTTGTTTTGTTTTTTGAAGAAAATGAAAGATACAAAGCCCCATATACCTTAGGAAAATAAATATATATAGATAAGTAAAACCTGATTCTTTTTTTTCCAGAGAAAGTGTATTTCAACATTAAACCTTTAAATATATCAATACAAACTCATTTGAGGTGCTGCAGTAATTATTGTCGTAAAAATCACTTTTCAGACTGAGTGTAAATGATACAATTCTGCGTAACCGATTAATAATCGATAAAATCGCATCAGATCACCAACCGTTTGTAATCGATGATTCATTATGAAGGCTCAGCCAATTCTTTTTTGTCATACCTATGATTTTGAAATAAAAATCTGGAAAAAGTGAATAGTTGAAGTATTAACTAATATATTGACCAAACAAACGCACACAATACAGGTAGGTTTTAAGTTGATATCAGACACCATCCGTAACAATCCATAGGGGAGTCGTAGCAATCCGTAAGAGAGTCATAGCAATCAGTAGTATTCGTATGACTATTTTTATCACAAAAATGGTCCCAGATTGCTACGGATGGCTACGGGTTGTTATGACTCCCTTGCGGATAGCTACGACTCCACTACGGGTTGCTAAGACTCCCCTACGACTCCGCTACAACAAATCTATCCGTATCGGAGTCGTAGAAAATTTTGAACATGTTCAAAAAAATTTCTGTATCAGCCCGGATAGCTACTGATTGCCAAGGATAGCCACGACTTGCCACGACTTGTGCCGGATCGAGCTACGGATTGCAACGGATAGCTACGGATGTAATTTTTTTCTCGATCCGTAGCTATCCGTGGGCCGATCCGTGAGAGTGTGATGGGGGCTAACAGAGCTGAAATGTAGATACTATGATACGCACTGGTTCCCGCGGCCCACGGGAGGAGAATACAAAAAATATCACTATTTGATCGTAAACGTATGATTTAACGGTAAAATTTATAATTTCATTTTTCGTTTCATTTCTTTTCTTTTCATTTCGTTTCTTAGTTGAAAGGCCCCCGAGTTTACAGATATTATTAAGGAGTTACCTCCCTTCAAATGTTTTACCGCAAGGAAATTTTTTTTCGGTCTAAAAATCGAATGTGCAAATTTGTGCTATCTTTCTTTGTCCATTTATTGTTTTAAGTACATGAAACAAATCAAAGTATTGTGATTTATCATACCAACTTTGTCCAACAACTGAAAAGAGATAAATAAACGAGAAATTTCATGATTCGAAGTGATTTTTGCCCATTATGTTTATGAAGAAGCTCGAAATGTCCCGATTTCTGACAATTAGGGTACGAGTTGTCGTTACTCTCAGTCGAAACCTAGCGGTCGTTGAAAGGCCTACCTAATTTGCTTCCTGTTCATGCCATTTTCATTTCGTCTTATTTGTTCCTGTTCATGTCATTTTCACTTAGTTTTATTTGTTCCTGTTCATGTCATTTATACTTAGCCTAATTTGCTTCCGGTTCATGTCATTTTCACTTCGTCTCATTTGTTCCTGTTCATGTCATTTTCACTTAGTTTTATTTGTTCCTGTTCATGTCATTTTCACTTTGTCTTATTTGTTCCTGTTCATGTCATTTTCTGTTCGTGTTATTTGTTCCTGTTTATGTCATTTTAAGTTAGTTTTATTTGTTCCTGTTCATATCATTTTCACTTAGTTTTATTTGTTCCTGTTCATGTCATTTTCACTTAGTTTTATTTGTTCCTGTTCACATCATTTTCACTTAGTTTTATTTGTTCCTGTTCATGCCATTTTCACTTAGTATTATTTGTTCCTGTTCATGTCATTTTCACTTTGTCCTATTTTTTCCTGTTCATGTCATTTTCATTTAATCTTATTTGTTCCTGTTCATGTCATTTTTATTTAGTCTTATTTTTTCCTGTTCATGTCATTTTCACTACGTCTTATTTGCTTCCTGTTTATGTCATTTTCGCTAAGTCTTAGTAATAAACATTACAGTACCCATCAGTTATTCAATCTCAAAATCGAGAAGACAAGGCAAAATGATTAAAATTTCCATAAGAACGACTGCGAACCTCGGAATGAATAGCATTCCGAAGTGAGACCAGGCGTCCGGGGAGAGTCAGCGTCTCCTTATTGCAACACCCGCAAAAGCTCCATGGAAGCTTTCAAATTCAGTGATTTTCTCGGTGTACATAATGATGTACACATCAGGTAAGTATTTCTTGTTTGGTTATGATGACAGCCATGTAATCACAATCCAGAATGTCACTGATCATTCAGGAAAGGGGGATCTGATATGCTTTTATAATATTCCTTTAGCTATCGAAGAACTTCCTCAAAGATGATTTCAGCCGTTGTGAGATATAACCCTTACTTGCATTGAGCCGTCTGGCTCTAACGATTGAATCTTCGTATTTGGAACATGCCCTGGCGTACCGTATGACCTGGGAAACAAAAACGCCATAAGCAGGAGAAGACGGAATGTTGCTACTCATGAAAGGGAGTTACTTATGTGGAAGATGAATTCGTCACGCTTATCATACAGTGAGATGTTGAAATGGCCGTTTGCGTCGAAAGATAGAAGTATATTCAAGTACGAAGCGGATATGTCGCTCTCGGTTGTTTTCTTGATCTCTAGTTCATCAGGATATATTTCATGTAGATTATCCTTTAAGTTCGGATTAATGATGGACACCACTTTATCTATGTATCTGAAGGTACAATTGTACTGAGATGCGAGGTGCTTTCGCCCAGTCGAGAGCAAGGTCAAACATGGCACTTAATCCTCGTAAGTGATCCTCAGTCTAAACAATGTAATCTGGGCAAAGAATGTTAAAGTTGTATCAAAAGACGTAGCAGAATGAGTGGGATATGATGCCAGAGGAATTTCAAAGAAAGGAGGGGATCTCCAACAACGCCTAGTTGCAGCATCAACAGCAACCTCCCAAAACACCCACTGTAAAACACAAAAATGACACGCACAGAAAGAGACGCAGTAGTACAATGAACGTTAAATCACAGAAAAACATAAAACACAAATGACTACATATAAACCAACGAGACCAATGGGCAAACGGTGCCGACTTAGGACGGCCATCTGCCTCGTCAGTAGCAGACGGTGTGGTTATCCTGGATTACGTGCGCACAACCCTCCCACTATTCCGATTACCCAGAGGTCTCGAAGAACGTACAATTGTGGTGTAAAACAACCTCCTCACTGTCAGATGACCACACACAAACAAGACCGCAAAACGCAGGGTCCAAGCAACACAGATGAATATGTAAATTGATATAAAAAGAGGGCATGCGTAATACGACCTGTGCTCTGCCGGCTGTAGCGAGCTAATGTATGTTATCACCCGAGGAGTTCGACTGACATTCAGAGAGGACAGAATAAAATTTCTGTTATCAAGAAATTTTGATAACAGAAATTGTCGAATGCGGTGAAGAAACGATGAATTTTCAATAGCATCATTTTTGCAGCAAGGACCAGACATGCACGTTTCCGGTTCTTAACCGTCGTCAGTGATCCTCAACACTTTGTCCAAACGATCTGAAATTTTGATTAATGATAGAAAATAAAACATATTATTTTTACACATGTTACATTTTTTTAGATGTTTTTGTTGTGTTGATTAGAGATCATGTGTTAAAAAAAAGGGGGGGGGGGGGTTCTTACACATAACTTCAGGTGAATGTAAATTGATTATAAGCTGCCTTCTGAGAATGTTATCATATATTCCACAATAGCACCTTCAAGCAAAGGTCACTGAAGGTCATCAATAAAGGTCAAGGTAATTCATAAAGGTAAAGGTTGAAGGTCATAAAAAGGAGTAGGAAAAGTTCAGAATTCAGTAAAAAAATTACTTCAATTAAAAATGGCCTGAAATTTTGTTTATCAAAGGAAAAAAAGCGGTTTTTTTTATATGTAGGAGGTTTTAAGTTTTTATTGCATTGATGATAAATTGTGTACAAAAAAAGGGGTTGGGGGTTGCTTAAGACATATCTTTAACACAGTAGTGTCTGTTTTTTTATTGTCAGATGGGATTTTGATTCTCTGTACCAACACCCCTATCTAAATTTTGCTTTACAATTTTCAAAAGGTTGTATGCCGATATAATTAAGATTTTTGGATTCTGATTTTGGGTTTTTTGTTTGAGTTCCATTCACTGGTTGTCAGGAATACACATATATTTCACTAAATAAATGAAATTAATGATATTTCAAGTAATATCAGAACGTCAATAGTGTCATTCTCATAGTGAAAAGTTCGATATATATGAAATATATGAACACACTACAACATATCATTTACATGTCTAAATTTATGTTTCTAAATTTGCTTTTGATTTAAAGAGTCGTTGTCATGGATACCAACAGGTAGAGTCTGCTGTATCGGGTGTTGACATGTATTGAAAGAAAGAAATATAAATTTATGAGAATATTCATTTATTGACGATTCAGAAAAAAGTGACAAATCAGGAATCTTGTGCTTAGCATGTTTCAGGAAAAAGACCTTTATTTACGAAAAAGTTGACATTCACGTAGGAGTTATTTGCTACATTTAGGTATATTTGAGTTCATAGAATCTTTCTGGGTGTGTGCGTTCAATACAAGTCAAACAAATCCACAAATCAAGCATAAAAATCATTATCATTGGTCATACAACACCATAAAGATTTCAGCTAAAACGTGATATCCAATGACGTGAATGAAAAATGACAATTAAGAAATGATGTAAAACTGTGTTGGTATCTCATTTAATTTTTCAGTGATTCAATATATGTATCTTAGCTCTTGTCTTGGCTCCCGTTATTTTTATATGCTTGACGTATTATGAAATGGCATTTTCTATGCTTCCGTCCTTTCGTTCTCTTAAAAGCAAGACTGAGACCAAACAATTTAAGCAAATTGCCATGTCGATTCGATTTAGCAAACAAAGATTTCATAGAGCATTCATGATCGGCGGTCAAAGGTCGTGACGACAATCTCAACAACACTCACAATAGAGCAGCAAACTGAACATTGACGGACCCTGACCAATCTAGAAGTACGGACCCCGAGCAATCAAGAAGTGGGACCAGGTGCCCGGGAGGAGTAAGCATCCCCTGTGGCTAGCCGCCCCCGCCGTCGATGTTCACGCACGAAAATGAAAACATTATGAACAAAACATGCACTGTCTGAGGTTATACCTATATAGTGTAACGGTCCGAGCGGTATTATTTATTACGAAGGTTCGTTACCAAGCTCACGCTCGGTACGCCGCGACAACAAAATAAAGTTACGAGCAAATGTAAACAAACGATCAAGGAATCTGTCAACGCAGAGGCTACTTGCGCAGTGCTTCTAACTATTATCTCAATTTAGATTGAATTAAAGAATATATACAGAAATGATTAAATTGTTGGGAATGGGAAAATAACGTTACAAGAAATATTTACAAGATAATAACAAGGGGGTACTTATATCTTACCAATGCGCATTGATAGTTACGGCACAATGGTAACAACGCCAAGGTAAGTTACAAGGGCGCACTTGTCAGTGCGCACGGCGTATCAACAATCTTTCCAGCTCTTATAATATACCCTTATTCAGAATATATCGATTCCTTTTACAGGAACTATATTTAGATCCTTATTCAGGAACTATTAATATCTTTTACCTTTCAAAGGTCGTCTTTTCTCTACGACGTCTGAAGCTGGACTGATCAAAATCTGCCCTCTCGCTTCCTTTTATACCTGATTATCACGTGGTACATTTGTCACATGACTTCTTTCAATGTGGTTAAATAAATGCACAACAAACCCGAATATTCTTTTTTATATTCATTACAATAGGAAGTGATATGACGACCATTTAAAACACTTACTGTCTAATCCTTCGAGGAGAACTTTGTTACGAGATCCATACGGCAAAGGGCATAAATGTGCAGATATGAGATTATAAGACTCTTTCATGGTATTCTATGACAGATACACCGGTTCCACCCGAGGGGTCTCAAAATCATGTAAAACCCGAGACTTGCCGAGGGTTTTGCAAAATTTTGAGACCCCGAGGTCGGAACCGATGATTCTTTCATAGAATAACATGAAAGAGTATTTTTCTCTCATATCTCAGGGCCAAAATCAAAACTGAAAGAAAAGGGACGAAATTTGAAAAATGTCAAGTTGATCAAATGGCAAAAATTTAGCGATATTCGAATTCAGCGCCCCCGAAAATGGTTTATTCTATATTATTAAGAATAAACTACTAATGTTGCGCTTTTCTAAATATGACGCAAGCGTACAATGAAAAACGATCTTAAAATCGATGTTTTATAGCGACGTCGCCGCTATCTTGTTAGTTTTGCGGGCTGAAATCATGACATCACAATAACGTAAACAATCGAAACAATAGCGTCATGTGATATGTGATACAGCTGTCACATGGTATGTGATACAGAAGTAGCTCACATAGCTGTATCTCATGGGCCTTCTCTGTAACACATACGCGGGTATGAGAGAAAAAGAAAGTCCTGATAACGTTCATTAAACAAAGGAGGGGATCTCAAGTATACAAAGGCACATGTTACTACGAATCCACTTACAAAATTCTCATTAAACATTTAATTTGTTTATTTTAACTTTTTAAAAAACCACTTTTTTTATCTTAATTTTAGAATTAACTTTTGATTTCGTTTTTACATTAAACACTATGAATTCCGCGCTTAAATGAACTATTGAGATGATTCATTACATAAGTTGTGCTTTGTGTTTCTGTGGAGCCTGTGTCAGTTGTTCGTCCTATTTTCTTTTCGCGTGAGAAAATTCTGATTTGTATTTTTTTTCCAAATTCGTAAGCCTTTCGATTGTGTTTTTTTTTTGGAATTTGATTTCGGGTTCACTGATGATCAGTAATAATTGTTAAATATTTTTGTTGATATTGGATATAAACACGAAAAATAAGGGGAAAACAAAGCATCAAGCGCTCGAGCACTATTTCTTCCAAAAGCACCATTTTGAGAGAATAGTACCCGCACAAACGGACATTAATAGTTAAACAATGAACTTCGTACTTGACCAATCTACAGTCTTGTACCAGCGCATTCTTAAGACTTACACACTGTGACGACAGTACTCTATGACGGGCCCTGTCCAAACCTCTTTAGAGAAGACAGGGCCACGACCACTTGTCCTCTCTGAATGTCAGTCGGACTCCTAGGGTGATAACATGCATGGGCTCGCTACAGCCTGCAGAACACGGACTGTGTTTCGTACGTACCCTTTTTATATCCGGTTAAATGTTCATCTGTGTTGCTTGGGCCCCCTCCGTTTTGCTGTCTTGTTTGTGTGGTCATCTAACAGTGATGAGGTTGTTTTACGCTACAATTGTGCGTTCTTCGAGGCCTTTTGGTTACCGGAAAAGTGGGAGGGTTTTGCGCAAATAATCCGGATAACCAGCCCAGTTGCTGCTTGTGTAGCAAATGGCCGTCCTAAGTCGGCACCGGTTGACCATTGGTCTCGTTGGTTTCTGTATGCTCTTTTGTATTTGATGTTTCTATGTCGTGTCACTTTTGTGTCTGTCTATTGTGAGTGCTGTTGAGATTATCGTCAGGATCTTCTTTAACTCATTGCTGTGCTCGTATTTGTGTTTTCGCATCAGGTGTTTTGCTGTTGGGGCTGCAGCAGGGTTTGGTTGGAGATCCCCTCCCTTACTTCGTGATATGAACTCTGATATTATTATCGTATATGGCAAGGATCTTGTAAAAATCAAACTGTGATCATGGCAATTAAAATGCAATATAAGAACTCCCACAGCGAGTATGCTATTTCAAACACACCTCAACTCCTACGTTTTGTACACAGACTTTTTATACAAACTGAATTGACTGTGAAAAACTACCTAGTATCAATTTAGACTCAAGACCCTACGAAGTCAGATAAATCCCGTTTCTATGATAATATATCATAATGTGTTTATATCCAAGAAATTAATGATCTTGATACTTTAATTTCAATATTTACAACGTTTATGATTTTAATAATGTCGAAGGGTTCCAACTCTATACCTTCTTGAAAGAAATTCCAAACCAATTTCCATGCACCGGACACGTGTTTTGAATATTAAATTCTCAACAGTGATGCTTCCAGCGGAGCCACCAAAAATCCTGTCAGTAGAGCCATTTTTAATTTTTTGAATTCAGATTTGTACATTTACATTACAGAGAGTGCGCGGCTCAAAATTTCCTGTAGGGTCGATTCAGTAGCATATCCAAATAATATCTATGTTCAAAATAGCATTGGAGGGATGGTGCTAAGATGTTACACTCCTTTAATTTCGATATTTATCGGTGAAATGGCAAGGTTTCCGAAATAGCAAAAATATTTACATATGATGTAAAATTGATAAGGGGCCAAAACAAAGCTTCTTTCAGGTGACAGGGCTGGAAAGAAGAAATTAATAAGTACACTTGACAAACATCATGTAACGGGGAACGGTTTTAACTGTGCCAACTGGAACGTTAAATAAGTGTTTATATTAATAATGTCGAAGGGTTCCAACTCTATACCTTCTTGAAGAAAATTCCAAACCAATTTCCATGCACCAGACACGTGTTTCGAATATTAAATGTTAAACGTCTTTAAATTCAAAAGCATCATTTAGAACCTGATACATTTACAACATGGACCAGACATGCACGTTTCGGGTATTAAATCCTCGTCAGTGATCCTCAGTCTAAACAATGTAATATGGCCAAAAAGTATGAAAATTATTATGTCCAAAAATGTACCAAAAGACGTAGCAGAATGGGTTGGATATGATGCCACAGGACCCACGTTTTAGAAATTTCAAGAAATTGTGTAACAGAAAATTTCGAATGCGTTGAAGAGACAGACGATCAACCGAAGTTGATCGAACTTGGCTACATGTGCCCTCGGGGACTCTTGGTCCACCAGCAGTGACACTCACCAAGTAGTTTAAATGTTAAGCGTCTTTAAATTCAATAGCATCATTTAAAACCTGATAAATTTACAACATGGACCAGACATGCACGTTTCGGGTACTAAACCCTCGTCAGTGATCCTCAGTCTAAGCAATGTAATATGGCCAAAAAGTATGAAAATTATTATGTCCAAAAATGTACCAAAAGACGTAGCAGAATGGGTGGGATATGATGCCACAGGACCCACGTTTTAGAAATTTCAAGAAAATTCTCATCAGTGATGCCTCCAGCGGAGCCACCAAGAATCCTTTCAGTAGCGCCCTCTTTATCTTTTTGAATCTAGATATGTACATTTACATTACAGAGAGTGCGCGGCTCCAAATTTCCTGTAGGGTCGATTCAGAAGCATATCCAAATAATATGTATGTTCAAAATAGCATTTAAGTCTACGAGTCTAGATATCCTGTAGTCGCCATTGCATGAAAGCAATGAAACGCAAAATCCGAAATTAAAAATCAATCACAATCAAAAGACTTACAAATTCTTGAACAAGAAAAGCTTTAACATTAACGTTATAGCTGGAGTACGGAAGCTTTAACATTAACGTTATAGCTGGAGTACGGAAGCTTTAACATTAACGTTATAGCTGGAGTACGGACACAACAAGAAAAGCTTTAACATTAACGTTATAGCTGGAGTATGGAAGATTTAACATTAACGTTATAGCTGGAGTACGGACAGCCTTAACATTAACGTTATAGCTGGAGTACGATCACAACAAGAAAAGCTTTAACATTAACGTTATAGCTGGAGTACGGACAGCCTTTTCACTTAAAACATGCAACTATAAAAGTTAAATGAAACCTTTTTAAAAGATGATAAAAGTCGACTCCATCCAGACTCGAACCCACGACCTAAGACGTTAGAGGTAGAGGTTTATGTGTAGTCTCTTGTGATTGATGTTTCTATGTTGCGTTTTCATGTCCTTTATCCCTTTTGTGTCTCTTGCTGAGCAAGTCTGGTCTGTGCTTTCGCACGGTGTGGTTTGCTGTGGGTGCTGCAACCATTTATTGTTAGAGATCTCTTCCTTTCTATTTACATGTAATAATTGAATTAACTTAAAATTTCTGTTCGTTTAAATACTTTCAAACTAGATACAAAATTTCAGGCTAAACAGAAGGGAGTTCGATCTAGTTTGAAGACGTTTAACATTACATGCAGTCGGCGCTGCACAAAGTAATTTTAACATCACCACCTATAATGAATTTCCATTTTACAAAACGTTCTATGGATATTCAAATACAACAAAAGTGAAAGGTCATAACAAAACCTTGATCGTGTCTTTTTCAGAAGAAGGACCCATTTTCATAAATCTTCTTCTTTCTGAGAGCCTTTACAAATAAACTTCATATATTTATGCATAGATCCCATTGTTCATGACCCCAAAACTCAATTTCAAAGTCAGCACATTAATCTCCTTCCGATTGTGACGACATTAATCTTCTAAAACGAAAACCTATCGCCGTTTTGTTTTATTTCTTTCATTGTAATGTTTGGAATGTGATCTTGGACAGAAGATACCAAAATGAACAGACAGACGTGAGATAATTCAACATTAAAAGATGAAGGACAATATTAACACTTTGTGGTCAGTAATTGAAACACAAAAATCAATATGGAAAGGATAACACATTCTTGAAAAAATGTTAAACAAAACTTTCTTACGGAAAAAGAAAAAAATGGATAAACAGTCGGATACAATGGCACATCTCGACAGAAACACGAAGGGCAACGGCGGGTGTGGCTACAGAGGATATTTTCTTCTCCCGAGCACATGTTCGCATTCATTGCTTGCGAGGGGTGTGTCGATGTTCATTTAGGTGCTCTATTGTGAGTGATGTTGAGATTGTCGTCAGGATTTTCTTTATCTCATTTATCTTATTGAATATATACATAACCCATTGTTAGTGCGGATTGCATAATGTTTAATATAAAAAAAATTGATTAATTTAAGTATTATAGAATCAAAAGAAATGATTTAGATAAAGATTAGATAAACAAATTTTAAAAATGCTTCTTTTTGTAAGTAGCTTCGTTGTAACAAATGTCTTTGTATACTTATGAACAATATCAGGAAACTTTAATCTACATGAATATTAATCATCATTCTTATACAGGGATTGAAATTCCTGTGCCCTAATGAATAAGTGAGATTTCTTTTTTGGAAACTCCATGATATCATTGACAAATAATGCCAAATCTGAAAGATGCATCATGTAGTATGATAATTATAAAAATATGTTGTACAAGGGAAGGGGGTGGTGTCAAAATATATTGCTTGATGAAAAAAAATCATTGGGCGAAGCGAAGTCCTTAAACGTCTTTCGATATTTTTTGGACAAAATTTTCACAAACTTTGTCAATATTTCATTATTTAGATTGGGTATCACTGACAAGGACAAAGTACAAGAAACGTGCATGTTAAACGTCTTCAAATTAAGTAGCATCATTTAAAAACAGATAAATTGGCAGCATAGACCAGACATGAACGTTTCGGGTACTTAACCCTCATCAGTGATCCTCAAATCTAAACGATGTAATATGCCAAAAAAGTATGTCAGTTACTATGTCCAAAGACGTAGCAGGATTGGTGGGATATGATGCTACAAGACCCACGTTATAGAAATTTCAAGAAATGTCTGATCCATGCTGCTTATATATCTGTACTTAAATGATGTTGTGAATTTGAAGATGTTACATTGGATAACCATATATGACATGGAAATTATACAGATAAAACTCTTAATCGTAATGATAACCTTGAGTGAGGAGAAAGGATTTATTTCAAATCGAATCGAAAAGACGTTTTACGTTAGTATTTCAATATTGTACATCAAATTGGAGAATTTTCTTAGAAAATTGAAAATTAATTTGAACCACTTGGTTAATTAGAAGTCCCCGAGGGCACATGTAGCCCTCTTCGGTTGATCGTCTGTCTCTTCAGCGCATTCGAAAATGTCTGTTTTCAAAAATTCTTAAAAATTTTAAAACGTGGGTCCTGTAGCATCATATTCCACTCATCCTGCAACGTCTTTCGGTAAATTTTTGTACATAATAATTTTCACACTCTTTGGCAATATCACATTGTTTAGATTGATGTTCACTGACGAGGGTTAAATATCGGAAACGTGCATGTCTGATCCATGCTGAAAATTTATCTGCTCTTAAATGATGCTATTGAATTTGAAGACGTTTAACATTTAACAAATTCATTCACAATCTTCTATACAAATCCGTGTTTTGAAATTTTCCATTCAATAAAGAACCTCGATCACCCGAGAATGAGTCAAAAGTATCACATTGATTACTTTTCAACGTTCATTTCAATTTCTGAAATGGTTTTACTAATTACGAAACTAAGCGTCTAGAACAACATAGCTGGCCATGCATGTTATATACTGTGTTGTTCGTTGATTCAAGCTTTAAACGAAACTATATAAAACAGATAGCATGACCAGCTCTTTTTCGCACTATATCCGTCATAAAGTATCCACAGAGAATTTTCAAATTTCCCCGCCCCGTCCCCTTAAGCGGATCGAAAGCTAGGGAAAACATTCGACATTTTAATTGCACTAATTGTTTACTTATATATATATATATATATACAGTATTCAAACAATACACCAAAAGAAAATATAATTGATAGCTAATCACATCTTCTGTCAAATTTGAAATGACAGGCCCCCTCACCCTACAGGTTTTCCTCCAATCAGAACCAGTATTTTAGCGGACTCTGACCTACAGTTATCAACGAAATTTCTCAACCTATCAGATTCTTATTTCATTGGAAATTACAATAGAATTAATTGATTTCTATATCATAATTTAAATTTAGGAGGTTAATACCCTTGAACAATCCCTCTAATGGATAGACAAGTCCTTTATCATATTTTCTGCCAATCCCTCTTGACAAAACAAATAACTAAAATTTAGAGGATCGCCAAATTAATTCAGTTAATTATATTCAAACTTAAACCGGAAATCAGAATCTAAAAATTACGATTAAAAGGCTTCCGAATTCTCGAAAAAATATAAAACAGAACTATCATCCAAGAAAAGAAACTCGTACAAAAAGACGGAGGCCCTAACAAAGCACATGGAGGCACGTAGGACAACTTTATCGGGTTTTGTTGCGTTAAAATTGGTTTGAATTTTCTTCAAAAAGGTAAAGAGTTGGAACACTTTTATATCATTATCATAAACACTTATTTCGTGTGAAACAGTTAAACTCGTTCCCCATGGACTGATGTTTAAAGTGTACTTTTTCCAGCTCTGTCGCCTCAAAGAAGCTTTGTTTTTGGCCCTTTATCAATTTGACATCATATATGACAAATATGGATAATGACCATATCCCTGTCTACAGTACAAAATCGATAATTCAGAAAATCAGAAACCGAAGGCATACAAAATCAGGACAAAACAGGAACCAAAGCAAACAAAAACAAAAACCTCCACCATATGAAAAGAAGCGAACTCCCGATATGAGAGTGAGACCAGGTGCCCAGGAAGAGTAAGCATCTCCTGCTTGCATGCAACACCCGTCGCTTCAATTCGGTAGAACTGTCACATCCGGTTACTTCCATTTTGGAAGATATAGAGTACAATCTTTGGTTGGATGGTTCAAATGGTCTATGACAGAATATCATCCACCATTCTGGATAGTGGGACATCATAGTGTATGACGAGTTCCCCATATCGACCGTAGAACTTCCTCAGTGACGATGTTAGTCGGTCACAAACATATCCCTGACTGAGAAGCTTATCTGAAAGACGCCTAGCTCTCAGAACAAAATCCGTATATTTGGTACTTGCTCTGGCATAGCGTATCAACTGAGATATGAAAACGCCATAAGCAGGCGATGAAGGGATGTTGCTACTCAGAAAAGGAAAGTTTGTAATGCTGAAATTGAAGTCGTCACGTTTGTCATAGAGTGAGGTGTTCATGTGACCATCAGTGTCGTAGGACAACATTATGTCCAAATAGGATGCTGAATTATTTGTCTCTGTAGTTTCTTTGACTTCAAGCTCCGAAGGATAGATACTGCTCAGGTAATCCGCGAATTTTTGATTATTGATGGACAACACATCGTCTATGTATCTGTAAGTGAAGTTGAAATCAGAAGCTAAGTATCTTTTCCCTTCAGAGACCAAAGATTGAATGAATTCAGCTTCGTACGAGTAAAGGAAAATGTCGGCAAGGAGTGGGGCACAATTGGTACCCATTGGAATTCCGACAATTTGCTGGAAGACCTTTCCTCCAAACACCACAAAAATGTTGTCGATCAGAAAGTTTAACATCTGAATAATGTCTGTTTCAGTGTACTTATTTTCAGAATCGGACTTTTCTTTTACAAAGTAGGTTTTGTCATAGTTAACAACAATAAATTTGTATTTGCGATTACCGTTCTTACTTGTAAACGCATTACTTATAATTTTTGCGAGTCTTTCTTTTAATTTAGAATGTGGAATTGTAGTGTAAAGTGTCGAAAAATCAAAGGCTTTGATCGAATGGACTCTACTAAAATGAGTGGATTTCAGATGTTCTAAAAGTTCCTTCGAATTCTTTAAAATCCACATCTGGTTGATACCACTGCGAGAATATACTGTCGAACAATATTTTTGTAGCCCAGATTTGATTTCAGATAAAACTTTGGTGAGTAAGATCGATACAGATTTGGTAGAACATTTTGAGGAACCAGCGATGAAACGTTGTTTGTACGGATTCTTATGCATTTTAGGTATGCAGTATAAGTATGGTAAATCTAAATCTAATTTGGTAGTGTCGAAGCCAAAGGAAGCAAGAGCTGATTTGTGGTTATCTATTATTTCAGAGGCAGAAAGGTTTGTTGGGGTGTAAGTGGGATTTCCAGGTGTCGAATTTAAACCCAACTCTTTAACTAGACTGTCGAAATAGTACTTTTTGCAAGTAAATGTGTAATTATTTGAGGCTTTGTCCGCTGGTGTGATGACATAATGTTCTTGGAGGTAGGTAAGTTCTGTGATAACATCAGGGTCTTTAAATATAGACACGAATCTGAATTCATAATAAACATCAAAGAAATACCTAACAGTTATTCAGTCTTAAAGTCGAAAAGGCAAAGCCAAATCGTAAGAATTCCCATCGGAACGGTTGCGAACCCCGGAATGAACAACATTCCGAAGTGAGACCAGGTGCCCGGGGAGAGTCAACGTCTCCAACTTGCATGCAACACCTATATTATTTTGCTATTTCGGAAACTTGTCATTTCATTGAATAAAAGGAGGTTTAAAACATCTAATGAGATAAAGAAGATCCATATTTTGTTTTATTGACTCATTGAAATCATATATCGCTTACAAATACCTGGGAGCGGAATTAACATAAGCTTTAAGCTTCTTTTCCAATCCTATTCGTTATATTGTATGTACACATTCATAAAAGCTTGTGACATTTGAAAATAAATATGTTTAAACTAAGATCCTGACGATAATATCGACAACACTCATAACAGAGCACGAAATTGAGCATCGACGGACCCCTAGCACGCTAGAGATGGGACCAGGTGCCCGGGAGAAGTAAGCATCCCCTGTTGGCTAGCCGCACCCGCCGTCTAAGTACCATCCCTCCGATGCTATTTTGGTCAACGTTTTTATCTAACTTTGCTACTGAATTGATCCTACAGGACATTGGAGCCGCGCACGCTCTGCATAGCAATTGCATAAATTTTAATTCAAAATAATAAAACCAGAGGGCGCTACTGAAATGAATTGTGGCTGTGTCTGAAAATCACGTGTCTTTTGCAGTAAAATTGGTTTGTAATTTTCTTTAAGAAGGAAAAAAGTTGGAACATTTCCGTATTTTTATCTCATGAACAATCTCTTTTTTAAAGTTAAAATTGTTCAGTTTTATTGAAGATGATTCATTGTTCGCAAAATGCACATCTCACATCTGGTGCACAGTTTTTTCCTCTTTTCATCCATAGGGCTGCTATTTTGAAACAGAGTTGGGGACACATCGTGTTGCTTTTAAACAAAATATAGTCTAAGAAGTGAAACGAGTGAAAAGAACCATATCTAGGTATGAGAAAGTAAATTTCTGAAATCTAAAAAGGTTAGGTATAAGAGTTAGGATTAACCCTAGCCCTAACCCTTTCTAGGTCTAGAAAAAAATTATATAAATCAAGTTGATTTCCCTATATACGGATAAGTTTGAATACAAATGCAGATTTTCGTTACGATTGGTCAGCTACAACCTTGCACAATGTAAGTTCATAGGCTACAGAGCAGCTAACAAAAAATAACGACGTCGTAAGATGTCTTATATAAATTTGACATTATAAAAGAATTATAACACCTCTCATCTTCACAAAATTTAAATATCATTTCATGTATTTTATGAGACATATTCTATTTTCATGTGCATTTTTACCTTTATATCATACTGTACTTTCATCTTTGATGCAGTCAAACGCACATAAGCGCAAATTAAGGCACCACTTCATTTACTTTCGTTTATTTTTATTCCACTCCATCAAAAATCGCGAATGTATATATGTATTCATGATGAAAATACTTCTTTTTATGTTTACAGCATTAGTTATAATGCATTTGGCGCATATCAAAATGCATCCATAAGCTGTAAATTCCCAATCTGTTTTATTCAACCAAAATTCAAAACTGAATGACTGCCCGGTGCTCCGTAAATAACTCTGACGTCATAAATTTTTGGTTTGTTTGATCAACAATATCATGCATAAATCTTTTAAAAAAATCGCAAATTTTGCCTTATCTCATTAAAACGTCGCAGGGATCATAGCGAGTTATTAATTTAATGATAAAGAAAGATTCATTGATAATCGAGCATTTTCATTACTTTATTGAACAACGTAGCGTAAGGGATGGGTTCATTTCAATAACTAAAATTTCCCAGCTACGTAACCTCTAACCTTCATGTAACAATTTCGTCCTTTCTATACATTATTTTAACTGATATTTTATGTTTTCTATCTCTGAATGTATTCCTTCATTTCTAGACTTCATATGTGATTTTTAAGGCACGTGTCCACGAATTTTCAGAACGGTCCTCATATTTTATCTTGATAAGAACCTAAATGCAGAAGTTGAAAAATAAAATAAAATAAAAATATGAGTGGGAAGGTATATTTGATCTTGAAAAATAATTTACATTCTCTTTGAGATAAGCATACTTATCGACTGATGTATTGCCGGACGAATAAAACATAAGTAAATTAACAATAAATAGAATATATACAAAGCAAGAATAACCATGTTTGTATTGAGAAATGGGGGACACCGGGTGTATAAAAGAGGAAAACTTCGTTAATATTTATAGTAACATGAGTAAGTTTATTAGATATTTGTTGGCATAGTCAATTAAAGAAATGTTTCATTCGTAAAATTTCGAATTCTTCTTTAAATTGTTCGAGATTGGCTTTCTTTAAAACATCATGGAAAATTCGGGGAAAGGCAGTACCCATAGAAACTATCATAAAACGTCTTGGGTGACATTCCAGGCATGTATATTTTTATGCTTTTTTATTTTGTGTTAGCTAATCAGAAACGATATAATACCATGTCATGTTTATGTCAAACAGAGAATAGAATTTGTCGTACTTTGATTGCTTTGACTACAATTTTAGTCATTGTATGAACCAATCCTTTTTCTCCTCTAAGCCCACACATGCACTTTCGTTCATACTTTCTTTTAACCTTTGTTTCCATTTTTCCAATCAACATTAGCATCTTATTTTTTCAATAAATACCTATTCCTATTTGCTGAATGAAAAATATTATTGGAACCTTTCCAAAGGATAGGTGGTGAAGACATACCCAGGAGTACATAGCGAATAGATGGAAATGTTTAAATTGTATAAGGTCAGTATCCTTTACGTCACTTTTCTCTATAAAAATATTCATATAACTAAGAAACGTTCAGTTTATGAACCACTTGTCAAACTGCTTTTCTATAACATTCAAAGTAACCATTTTCAATTAGAGATATTGAAGAACACAGAGGTGAGGTTGAAAAATATAGGTTTTAATCATGCATAGATTTTATCCACATACTTTTACTTATTTATAAAGATTTACTTGCATCAAACATCATAACGTATATTCTGTACTTTTTCTTCACAGGTGTCAAGGTATGGATTTGAAATCTATCTTTAAAATTCTCGAAGGGCGGGAAAATATCACGCATTTGAGTGACATCCAACATATCTTGGCTCCAGCTATACTTCTCAACATTTCAAATTCATCTGTACCAGCGAATACAGACTCACCAACTGGAGCGTTAATCTTTCTGTTTGGTGCGCCATCTCTTCTTTTCCTCGGAACCCTCGGTAACAGTTTATCCCTGGTTGTAATGAAAAAGTTCGCCAGTAAACTATCAACATACATTTACCTGTTCGTCTTGGCCTTCGTAGATTTGTTTGTCTTATACATAGGTCTCCTTCCTAAGTGGATCCAAACCATCCTTGAAGAGAACATCTTCAGTACTTCAACCATAATCTGCAAAGCTGGAAATTTCGGAGGATACTTTGGAAGCCACTTTTCAGTCTGGCTGATCGTCGTGGTTATATTTGAAAGATTTTTAACTGTACAGAGTCCAAGACGAGCTGTCAGGATTTGCAAAGTAAGAACTGCTCTTTACATCATAATTGTCCTTGCTAGTTTGCTGATTATTCTAAATTCTCACATATTCTGGACAGTAGGCATTGAATACGATGAAGCGTCTGACACCAAGTCCTGCCAGGCGTCTGGGAATCTATCAAGAATCTTCCCTTGGGTGGATGGTGTTGTGTACTTTGCAGGACCGTTTCTGGTGATAACCATTCTAGTAGTTATCATGGTCTTTGCTGTTTGCAGACGACAAGAACCGAAGCCAGTTTGTGCGCATGGCGGCGCCAGGAAATTCACTGTTGACGACAGACGACATCTTGTATCGAGGAAAAACAAGCGGCTTACCCTGATGTTGTTAGCCGTATCAGTAACGTATCTCCTCACTACACTCCCCATGGTAATAATCCTCATCTACTACACCTTCCAACAAGTCACATCCGCAGAGAGTTTCAGAAAAACGGAAAGCATACGGATTATTGCAGAGTTATTGATGTACACCAATCACGCCATTCGTTTCATCCTTTACTTGGCGGTTGGAAAGGAGTTCCGGAAACGATTTAAGATGCTTGTATGTTTAAAAGACAAAAGTGAATCGCTTAGATTTGACGCAAGAACAAGAACATTCTCTTTTTCCCAAAATGGACGTCAAACAAGATCTACTTTTATTACGACAAATATTCCACTGGAAAATTAATTGATAAGAAAACAGTTCGAAAGCGGAGGTCGGAGAATGCTGGAGTTTATTTGTTGAAAGTCTGTTTTGAAAATCCATATCATAAAACGGCGAAAAGAAAAGCAGAATGCAAACGTGAATGGACTGTATGGTTCAATATGAAGGAAACAAGTATGATATATATTTTAATGGGAAAATGAATTTACACTGGAACTTTTATAACAGATCTGAATCTGATTATATTGAGATCATTAATCATTTGAATGTTACGTCTTTTAAATTCATATTAAAAGAAATCATACTAACAATCTCATTTTTTTTCTTTCGAGTGCCATTACTATCAAAGGTGAATATCTTCTATGCATGTAGAAATTAATAAAAATAAACACTTTGTTGAGAAGATCCCATGGACTTTCATCCAAATCTTGTGTTCGATAGATAATCCTAGAAGCGTACACCAAACAATGAAAGAATCAAAAAGACAGGAGGTGATCTCAAACAACACTAGGTTGCAGCACCCACAACAAAACACAAAAACAACCCATGCAAATACACAGAGTTGATATGCACAGCAAGAGACGCAAAAGGGACAAGAGACATCAAGACAACCCAGAAACATCAAACACAAAAGATTGTCATTTTGTGAGGAGGTTGTTTTATACCACAACTGTGACTTCTTTATGTACATAGTCTTTTGTGTTTGATGTTTACATATCGTATATCTCTTTTCCGTCTCATACTATGCTCGTCTTTTGTGTTTTTGCATCGGATGTTTTGATGTATTGCTGTTGGTGCTGCATCAGGGTCTTGTTGAAGATCCCCTCCCTTCTTCTTATCTTTGTACAATATCTTCATATGGCCAAGAGTTATATTTTGTCTCAGTGAATGGAAGTCAAACAGAAAACCACATCAGAGACCAAAAAATAACAAACAATAGACATGCAATCTCATAAAAAACAATCATTTGTAACATTTAAACAGTGGAGTGTTTCTCACGAGATGAAAACAAGCTAATAAACAAGGAAACAGCTACACAGCACCATAGAAACACGAAGTACATCACTTAAGAAATGACGGTCTTACTATTGGTATTCAAAAGCGAAGCTATTCTCGGAAAATTGTGTCCAACGAGAATTATACACCTATGAACACCGAAAGTAAGACAGTCATTACTTATATTTACACTTATTCTAATTATCGATCATTTTATATGTATATGCACATCACATAACGTTGTTTGAATATATGTGACCTCGGACATATTAAATCGAAATCTTAGATTGCAAAATTGTATATTTCGTCGTCCTAGAGATCCTAGACAAAAATATAAAAGAGGTGCGGCGGTAATTCTATAATTCTAATCTCGATTACCTCGATGAATCAACTTTAAGGCCAAACACTTAATAAATTTTTTTCTCGAAATTCTTTTATAATCTACAGTAATTTTGTTGGTAAATACATTTTGATATTAATTTTGATACCTACAAATACATACACCTTTTTCATTATTGAATTAACGAAAACAAGGACAGCAATCTGTTTGCCATTTGATTTTCGTCACAGCGTGTTATCAATGGTACCCCCTTAAAGTTTTGAAAAGCAGATCGAGCCTATCTTTATTGTGTGGGTTTTTTATTCAGCAATATAATATGATTCTCATTTGATGACGAATTAACTTTCTACGAACACACATTCCGGCTGATTCGTACAAATAAATGGATGAATTGTGCAAATTGTCAAAAAAAACAAACAATCAAACAAACAAAAAACATAAAAAAAAAAAACAAACCAAAATACAAAAATATTAAGAAACTAGGCATAATTACTTTTTTAGACCATTCTTTACGATATTACAAAAATGGTACCTATAAACCCACATTGAGAAATCAAAATGACCGCTATTTTAACGATTGCCGCTATTTTCGGGGGAAAACTATCATTATTCACTTGATAATATTAAAAGTATTTTGATCGTTTAAGTTAGGATCAATTGAAAATTATTAATGAAAAATCAAGATGAAGCGTGATCTGACGTCATCTGACGTAACGTTACTTTACTCCGGTACGCTAGAGCGTGCACTGATGTTTTGGATTTTCATAGAAGAAATTTACATATCACCAAGAAACTTTTAGGTCACGGTTTCCGCTTTCATAAACTAGTAAAGACATTTTGGAAATTTTACAAAAATTACAGTCAGCTTCCTTTAAAGTTCGGACCTTTACAAGCAATAGAGTATATTACTTTCGGTATTTAACAGTCTACATTTTATGGTGACAAAATAAACAAAATAAGGATCAAAGGCAGACAGCATAACCATCGAAAATGCGTCAGAATCATCAAACGCCTTTTATACCGTGGATATGATCCTAATGTCACTAGACGGACACTCGCATGGTATTGGACCAATCTACAGTCTTGTACCAGTGCATCTTTAACACTTGCACTCTGATCGACTGTGACGACGGGACTCCATAACGGGCACAGTCCAAACCTCTTAAGAGAAGACAGGGCCCCGACCAGCTGTCCTCTCTGAATGTCGGTCGGACTCCTCGGGTGATAACATACATGAGCTCGCTACAGCCGGCAGAGCACGGACTGCATTTCGTACGCCCCTACCCTATTTTTATATACATTTACATATTCATCTGTGTTCCTTGGGCCCCTGCGTTGTGCTGTCTTGTTTGTATGGTCATCTTACAGTGAGGAGGTTATTTCACACAACAATTGTGCGTTCTTCGAGATCTTTGGGTAACCGGAAAAGTGGGAGGGTTGTGCGCAAGTAATTCGGGATAACCATACCATCTGTTACTAACGTGGCTGATGGCCGTCCTAAATTGGCACCGATTGCCATGGGTCTCGTTGGTTTATGTTACAAATATGGATAATGACCATATCCCTGTATACAGCACAAAATCGATAATTCAGAAAATCAGAAACCGAACTCATACAAAATCAGGATAAAACAGGAACCAAAGCAAATAAACAAAAACCTCCACCACATGAAAAGAAGCGAACTCCCAATATGGGAGTGAGACCAGGTGCCCAGGAAGAGTAAGCATTTCCTGCTAGCATGCAACACCCGCCGCTTCAATTCGGTAGAACTGTCACATCCGGTTACTTTCATTTCGGAAGACATAGAGTACAATCTTTGGTTGGATGGTTCAAATGGTCTATGACAGAATATCATCTACCATTCTGGAGAGTGGGACATCATAGTGTATGACGAGTTCCCCATATCGACCGTAGAACTTCCTCAGTGACGATGTTAGTCGGTCACAAACATATCCCTGACTGAGAAGCTTATCTGAAAGACTCCTAGCTCTCAGAGCAAAATCCATATATTTGGTACTTGCTCTGGCATAGCGTATCAACTGAGATATGAACACGCCATAAGCAGGCGATGAAGGGATGTTGCTACTCAGAAAAGGAAAGTTTGTAATGCTGAAATTGAAGTCGTCACGTTTGTCATAGAGTGAGGTGTTCATGTGACCATCAGTGTCGTAGGACAACATTATGTCCAAATAGGATGCTGAATTATTTGTCTCTGTAGTTTCTTTAACTTCAAGCTCCGAAGGATAGATACTGCTGAGGTAATCCGCGAATTTTTGATTATTGATGGACAACACATCGTCTATGTATCTGTAAGTGAAGTTGAAGTCAGAAGCTAATGTGTTGTCTATTATGTTCGATGTTTGATGTCTCAGTTGTTGTTCCTTGTATCTTGCTGTATATGTCTTCTCTGTGATTTCCTTTAGGGGTGGTTGGTGTGTTGCTGTTGGTACTGCAACCGAGTTTTGTTGGAGATCCCCTCCTTTCTTTACTCTGTGCAAAGATGTGTTCCATCCTCGCTGTTGCAAATCATAGAAAATTGAGATTGGTATCAGATGAAATCTTATAAAATGCTCATGTGTGTGTTTTTAGTTTAGTAAATAATTTTGTTTGAAATTCAGAATACTGTTATATTAGTTGTTACGATGTATATTTGCATCCTCAATATCCATACATTTGTATTAAGTTCTTCTAGTTTTTTTTACATGTTTGTCCTTATTCAAAAGATATATTTTTTAAAAATGAATATTCTTTTATATCGGGATATTACTGAATTTCTTACGAATATTGACTCTCCCCTCTTCTCTAATTACTCGGACGTTTTAATAGTTAGAAAACATTTATTTACATTACGTTACGGTTCATGTTAACCTCTATATGATAAAAATACCATTAATTGAGAATCGAACATTTTCTTGTTTAAGTTTGATCGTAACATAAACGGTAAAAAAGGATTAATCATCAAATGAATAATGAGAATTTTCTTGAAAATAGCGGTCATTTTGATTTCTCGAGATTGGTAATATTGTAAAGTATGACCTTCAGAACAAGTGTGCCAAGTGTCATGCTTTCCTGAAAAATATGAATTGATTATTTCACCATTCGGCTAGAGTAATATACACTGTAGCTTGTACAGGTCCGAATCAGATGAATCATAAGCTGCTGACTGCAAGTTTTGTAACATTTCTAGAAAGTCTTAACTAATTTTTGTAACATTTCTAGACAGTCTTAACTAAGTTTTGAAAGCGGAATCCTTGACTTTCTTGGTATTAAATTGTTTTCTACTGTGAAAATCCAATAGTAGTGAGTGAACATCGACGTCAATCAAGGGGAAATTTACTATTCTGAATAAGTCTTATTAACCTTTACTTACGTGAATATCAGTGCCTATCACATCTACTCGTATTTTTTATCAATCAAATGTTGACTATTTATTTGCAGTGCTAGTATTTCTTATTGGATAATCGATGAACAAGTTGCAAGTTAATTTACCTTTCAATGTACATGTAGTTTTTGCTATGACGTCACACGTTCCAGCGGCGACCTCATAAAAAGAGGCGTTTAAAATAGAGTTTTTACCGACTAAAGCATTTAAATATAGTTACCACAATGATGTTTTTACAAAAATTTTCAAGAAAGCTGTGAATTTCCTCTTATATTTCCGTTAGAAATTGAAAATATCAATTTTACCGTCCAGTACACTCATCGTGGTAAATCTCAGTTTCTGACAAGGGATTCGACGGTACCCTATCAGTTTTTGTTAATCGCATGGCTCTATAACAGTACCCCTACCTCGGTTCACAATAAATTGCAACATGTACTTCTTTCACATGTATTGATTCGATCTATTGTTGCTTTCTTAAAGTAATTATGACGGTCATTCAAAGCGATACTGTATGACTCAAATGCAGATTTAAAGTCACCAGAAAGCTGCTGACAGATTCCCAGAATCTCCCATGATATCGCTTTTTGGTTCCAGGAAATATGAAATCCATTATCATTGCGAATTAATGTTTTCACCTCCTTTAATAAGTCGTTAGTTTGTGGTTTTCTCCTTGTTTGGAGAAACTTAGGAAGAGCACCATATTTATAAACACTAATGGTGGTATGGTCAAAAGACCTGATCTACTGTATTCTATGGAAGCACGACATTCTGGAATCAACTCTGGTAATGCTGACTTAATGTCCATCCTAACATGACTCGCAACTGATGATTTGATTAATTCGTCAAAAGGAATTCCCTGCCGTCTTCTCTCATAAATGATGTCATCACTGAGGTTCCAACTATACATGTACGGTTGATTTTGAAGTCTTTGTTTCACAAAACCTAAAGTTTCTATTGTCTTCTGATAATTTCCCTCCACATAACAACATTTGGCATAAGCAAAATAATTTGAAAACAACGTCGTTCTTGTTCTGAGTTGGATTCGTTTTGCTGCTTTCATTTTCTGATAGGATTTCTTTATTACTGGAACACTTAGAACAATATGACTGTTCGGATGGAGTTAAGGAATCTGCATACTTTTGTAAAATGAAGTTCGTCTTCAACTTAACTGCGCACAGTTTCTCTTCTGAACTTGCTCTTAGATTCAAAGTATTATGTAATATTGTAATAATCTCTTTCAAGTCATACATGAAGCAACCAATCTGGAACATAAGTACCACCTTTAATTTTCTCCTTTCTATGTCGGTAAAAGACAAAGTCACATCTCCATCGTGTGATAGTACGTGTGCAAATTGAGGCTTCGAATGGATAACTGACAATTTTTCATTAATTGACGAGAGGCGCAAGAGACACAAATGACCTTCCGAATAAAACTCATGTAATGTTGATAATAACTTTCTTCGATTTGCTCCGTACACCTTTCCGTAAAACATGTTATTTTCTGGTATGAAAAAGTTCGGACAATAACCTTCATTCACCCATCTTATTAACCGTCGGAATATTTTCCAAAACTTGGAAAGAAAATTCTCTGTTGTCCATCCGGTCTTGTTCTCTGATATTTCCCAAAAGACAGCAGTTTTTATATAATAAGAGCAAAGCAAAGGTTCGTCAGAAGATATTTGTTTAAGGACTTCATTCAAGAACATTTTCGATAGTCCATAGCAAACGAACTGGCAGTAATTCATTGAACAGACTAGTGTCGTCTCTGCAAGTGAGAATGATATTCTCCATTGAAGGTCCATCAATTCATTGACCATCTGATTCCGACAATAAATAGGAACTAAAAGGCAGCCATCTTTGCAGATGTCTGTCAATAATTGTAAGATGGCCAGCAGAGCTGTAAGGATCTTCTGACAAAGCCCATCGCTTGCTCCGGCCAAGAAGGAGAGCGTAATGCATATGCAAAGTCACTGTCCCTGTCAAATATTCGCATTGACTGACATGGGCCGTGTGTTGTGGTTAAACTTGTAGTACATGTATGCTTCTCTGACAGCGTAACTGCTAACATATCTAACGCCACGTCTCCACACTAACGCATCGAACACTCTATGATCACTTTCATCACAGCTCGAACATCGGATTAAAGTATACCCAGGTGGAACACCCTCACTTACCAAATACAGTAAAGTTGGAGACCTAAAGCTATGAAGATAAGAGAGGAAAGAGGTTCTCCAAACGGAAGCGTTCCTATTGACAAAAACTGAATCCATATCTGAAGAAGGAAACTCGAATCCTTCAGATCTACTCCCACTTATTATCCTGGATACTTTCCAAGATGTATCACAGTTGTAAAAGGAGTCCGCAAGATAAATTCCCTGTCGCCGTAAATTCACAATACATTCCTGTCCTACAACATCTCTTACAGTCTTGAATAGTCCTGCTGAAATCTGATATATGTCGTCCTTTCGAGACGACTCCGCCATATTGAAAGTTGAATTTCACAACTTTAATTGATATCAAGTATTAAAATGGGAAACATTTGAAATTTACCAGTTTACACACATGTGTGTAATTACAGACACATAAATGCAATAACTAGCGGTTAAATACGGTGATAACTTTAATACTATATTGTAAGGTTCATAAATACGTTTTATATATGTAACTGTTCGCCTGAATGGATTTAAATAAACCTGTTAAACGGCCTTCGACCTGGGTAAATTGCATATCGACATTAATGTAGAGGTTGAATAAGGTGTACCGTCCATAACATAACAGAATTGTTAATGCCATCGATAGCAGTATTAATACGGAAGTATTATTGCTAACGATGTTACACAGTTTGCTTCCATTGTAACAAAAGTATAGTACGGCCCATAAAAGGAATTCCCGGTGGGGTTTCAGAATTTAATAGATTCAATTGTATTTAGAAAACAGCTCTAATCAATATAAACATATATTATTGAATATCAATATGACAGTGTATTGCATTAAATTGTCATTTGGGAATTTACTTAAAATGAAATCAGACTTAAAACAACAACAACAAAAAAGAGCTATCAACAAAAAGAACATTGATGACCATTTTCTTTTAATTGTGTATGACATTAATTCTCAGCTTTATCTTTGAGAATTATAAATATGTTTGGCATGACTTAGGGCAATGAACGGAAAATGACCAAAACTATTTCAGTTAAGTTTAAGGCTTTACGATAGTTGCCAAATAACTTATATCATTAGCATATTACCATTTACCGTCATTTTTAGGAAATGTAAGTATTTATGGACAAACAACGTCATGGGAAATATCACTTACAACGGAACACACACATAAACACACAGATATTTGAATTTTAAGAAGCATTATTTCTAGAGGCGTAAATTAAAGCAATAATGATGGCAAATTACAGAACAGTTAGGTAGCGATAAAAAATGTGAAATCTCAAGTTGTGAACAATGAAAATTTCAATGAAAGAAAGGAGAGAATCTCCAACCTCACTCGGTTGCAGCACTAACAGCACAGCACCAAAAACACCCGAACTGAAATCACAGAGAAAACATGTACAGTAAGAGACGAAACGAGACATAGAAACCAAAACACTAAAGACTACACATAAACCAACGAGACCAAATAATGTCGGTGCCGATTCAGGATAGCTGTCTGCCACGCAAAGTAGCAAATGGTGTGGTTCTCAGGATTACGTGTACACAACCCTCCAATGTTTAGGGTTACCCAAAGGTCTTGAATAATGCACAATAGTAGTGTGAAATAACCTCCACACTGTAAGATAACCATACAGTAAGACAGCAAAACGCAGGAACCCAAGCAACACAGATGAATATGTAAATGGATATATAAGGCGGGTGTTTGAAATATGTATAGTCCGTGCTCTGCCGGCTGTAGCGAGCTCATGCTTCTTATCACCCGAGGAGTCTGACCAACATTCAGAGAGGACAGGACTGGTGCTCTGGACCCTGTCTTCTCTAAAGAGGTTTGGGCAGCACCCACCATGGAGTCTCGTCGTCACGGTCAGTTAAAGTGAAAGTCTTAAGATCAAGCTTGTACAAGGATGTAGATTGGTCAAGTACCATGCCGAGTGTCCTTCTGGTGACATAAAGATCATATCAACGGTATAAAAGACGATTGATGATTCTGATGCATTTTCAACGGTTATGCTCTCTGCCTTTGAACTTTCTAATTGTTTTTATTATGTCACCATAACAGGTAGGTTGTGAAATACCAAAGTAATATACTCTGTTGCTTGTATGGGTACGAATTTCAAAAGAAGCTGACAGTATTTGTTTTTGTAAAATTACCAGAAATTCTGAACTCATTTATGAAAGCGATAATGACAAATATGGATAATGACCATAGCCCTGTATACAACACAAAATCGATAATTCAGAAATTCAGAAACCGAAGGCATACAAAATCAGGATAAAACAGGAACCAAAGCAAACATACAAAAACCTCTACCATATGAAAAGAAGCGAACTCCCAGGTATGGGAGTGAGACCAGGTGCCCAGGAAGAGTAAGCATCTCCTGCTTGCATGCAACACCCATCGCTTCAATTCGGTAGAACTGTCACATACGGTTACGTCCATTTCCGAACCTTGACCTAAAAGTTTCTTGGCAATATACAGAATTGATATCATGAAAATCCAAACATCAGTACATGCTCTAGCGAACCGGATGAGTTTTGATATGGAAACGTCTTGGAACATCACTGTCAAGTCATGGGAAATTCACTATGTCGAATCCAAAATCATCTCTTTTTTTCACACACTCTTCTCCGTTTTCCATTTTGATATTTATGTCCAAAATGGTGTTTCTGTATTGATAATACGTAAATGATCCAACACTATACCTTCTGGAAGAAAATTATGCACCAGACGCGTGTTTCGGCTATTAAATCTTCATCAGTTATGCTTAAAGACAAAGTGATTTTTCGACACAGTGAAAATTCATTTCAGTACCGCCCTAGGGTTATATTCTTTAAAAATTAAATTTGAACATTTACTTTATAATGAGTGCGCGGCTCCAAATTTCCTGAAGGGTCGATTCATTAGCATATCCAAAATAAATCTATGTTCAAAATAGGGATGGTGCTAAGATGTTAACCTCCTTTAATTTCGAGGATATTTTTGAATGTAATGATAAGTTTCCGAAATAGCAAAATAATATTTATGATGTCAAAGTGATAAACAAAGCTTCTTTCAGGCGACAGAGCTGGAGAGAAGTAATTGATACATTTAAAAACATGCATGTTACGGGGAACGAGTGTTAGTATGCCCTTTGCCGTGTGGAGCTCGTAAAAAAGTTCCCCGCGAGGGGTTTGACAGTAAGTGTTTTGAATATACTTTCCTGACATTGTCGCCATAGCACTTTCTATATAGACATAACGTCAGACAGTGCATGAAGTTTTTATATTTTCATTTCCATACTTCATAAACATCGACGGCGGGTGCGGCTAGCCAACAGGGGATGCTTATTCCTCCCGGGCACCTGGTCCCACCTCTAGCTTGCTAGGGGTCCGTCGATTTTTAATTTTGCGCTCTATTGTGAGTGCTGTTGAGATTATCGTCAGGATCTTCTTTAACTCATTTGTGTCACACTTATGCCCTTTGCCGTGTGGAGCTCGTAAAAAAGTTCCCCGCGAGGGGTTTGACAGTAAGTGTTTTGAATATACTTTCCTGACATTGTCGCCATAGCACTTTCTATATAGACATAACGTCAGACAGTGCATGAAGTTTTTATATTTTCATTTCCATACTTCATAAACATCGACGGCGGGTGCGGCTAGCCAACAGGGGATGCTTACTCCTCCCGGGCACCTGGTCCCACCTCTAGCTTGCTAGGGGTCCGTCGATTTTTAATTTTGCGCTCTATTGTGAGTGCTGTTGAGATTATCGTCAGGATCTTCTTTAACTCATTTGTGTCACACTTATGCCCTTTGCCGTGTGGAGCTCGTAAAAAAGTTCCCCGCGAGGGGTTTGACAGTAAGTGTTTTGAATATACTTTCCTGACATTGTCGCCATAGCACTTTCTATATAGACATAACGTCAGACGGTGCATGAAGTTTTTATATTTTCATTTCCATACTTCATAAACATCGACGGCGGGTGCGGCTAGCCAACAGGGGATGCTTACTCCTCCCGGGCACCTGGTCCCACCTCTAGCTTGCTAGGGGTCCGTCGATTTTTAATTTTGCGCTCTATTGTGAGTGCTGTTGAGATTATCGTCAGGATCTTCTTTAACTCATTTGTGTCACACTTATGCCCTTTGCCGTGTGGAGCTCGTAAAAAAGTTCCCCGCGAGGGGTTTGACAGTAAGTGTTTTGAATATACTTTCCTGACATTGTCGCCATAGCACTTTCTATATAGACATAACGTCAGACAGTGCATGAAGTTTTTATATTTTCATTTCCATACTTCATAAACATCGACGGCGGGTGCGGCTAGCCAACAGGGGATGCTTACTCCTCCCGGGCACCTGGTCCCACCTCTAGCTTGCTAGGGGTCCGTCGATTTTTAATTTTGCGCTCTATTGTGAGTGCTGTTGAGATTATCGTCAGGATCTTCTTTAACTCATTAGTAAGGTTTACCTTGTTGAGTTTCAATTCTTGTGGATAAATTTTCTTCTTACATGTTTCTAAGACAGGATTTTCAATAGGCAGGATGTTATCATAGAAGTACCATCGGAACATTAAAAAAGGAAAATATCATTAAAAAGGATATTTTCGAACAAAGGTCAGCCAAGTTTTCATAGCGTCATCAGACAGCACTTTAGTTTCTTTTTTCGTCACTGCTTGTCACATATTAATTTTACTGTAGGTTTGAACCTAACTTGTACTTGTTGGAAACGCGTACATATATTGAGTGATTTTGATAATTTTTATGAAAAAATTGTCATTGTTTGTTGATTTATTCTTTGGATGAATCTTTGTCATAAACTAAGAAAAGACCAACAAAATCCAGAGACTTTATGGTGAAGAAAAGCGAAAGATAAATTATTACAATGCTTTTAATCCCCGAATTTTTATTTCTAAAGCATTTGGTCCGTTCATAAACTGCACGACAGATGTTTTCCTGCCATGGGAAGTACGCTGTGATAGTCTAAATGTCTACAGGGTGTTGGTGCTTGTTGGAGATCACTTTTCTTCATATGGTAGATCTTTAATGTCTGCTCCTTTGCCTTAGTTCTTTCTTTTCCTGATTTTGTATGCCCTTGGTTAAATGATATTTCGATTAACGATTTTGTACTTCTTAATATGGATTTTTTTTTTCATATCTGTCACCCCCCCCCCTTTCTTGCACCCAATCGCTGGAGTTCTTTATGGTTGCTTCAATTATATATTGTATTGTTCATCGTTTGATTGGATCTTTCTAAATTTGTACCTTTCGGTGTTTTTAATGTATTTTGACGGGGACTTTTTCATTGAAGTATTTCTATTCGCCTTTTTAGCGATTGACGATCAGACCAACGTAGATTTATTTTGACAATTGTCAGTACAATAACCCATTGGTGGAGTCTAATAATGTAAATATCATTTTCATCCATTCGTAAAATCTCTGAATACTGGTAACTTCCATTGAGAAATTGTCATTATTTATAACAGAATTTATATTTTCAACAAAAAATACTTTTGATTTGAACTTAGAGCATGGGATATACCGCAAAATACTTGACGAATCGGTGGTTAACATCTCAAACATTTTTGCTTGTGCGAAAATCTTTTACCAATTATTTTCGACTATATTAAGAGAGTGCTTCATAAATCAGTTACTGTAAATTGCTGTATTTTCGTCAATGTCAATATTCGTCAATTCAATAAAAAAAGATAATTTCGTCAGTACGTAAAATGCTTTATTCAAGTGTCCCTAAAATAAAAATTCATCTGTTCAGATACCAAATGAATACTTTACATTCTGATCCGCCGTAAAATCGATCGTACACATTTCCTATAATTGATTGTTCATTAATTATTAATTGGTCGATTTCAAGAAATCGACCTTACTAGATTTGTAGACCGGATGCTGTCAATAGGAGAAAGTTCCTACTTGATTCCATCAGATCCACAATGCAACATTGAATTATCCTTATGAAAGAAACGTTTTCGTGACTATAGTGAAAAACACGTGACCAGAGACAGGCATTCCCATGACCTCCCACTTTATCCACTTCACAAAAATAGGACATGTCGTCATGACAACGCTTAGGTATCGCAATTAATCTCTGAATGGATATGAAGAGTGTTGCATCTTGATTTGTCCAGTGTAAATGTATCTATTTTCTAACTTGTCAGAATTATAAAGACATACCATTCTATAAGTACTACTCTTTAGTCATTATTTTAAGAGTAAAAAATTTTAACCTATGTCGACGAATTAAAAATATTGCGGGATTAAAGAGATGTTGATATCGACCAAGCTTTTTTGGAAAGCTAATACTTGTCTAACAGTTAGCGTCATGTACCATGTCGCCAAACACTTTCTATATAGACATCACCTCAGACAGTGCAGGTATCTTAGATATATTGTTTTCATTTTCGTGCTTGAACATCGACGTCGGTGCGGCTAGCCAAACAGGGGATGCTTACCCCTCCCGGGCACCTGGTCCCACCTCTAGCTTGCTAAGGGTCCGTCGATGCTCAATTGTGTGCTCTATTGTGAGTGCTGTTGAGATTATCTTCAGGATCGTCTTTAACTCATTTGTATCACTTAACATACATGTATAAGTATAGGTAATTAGACTCTTTTAATCTTAAACTCAGTACATTTGATCCTTTAATTCTACATGTCCTAAAATAACAATTTTATCTGCTTACAATTATTTTAGGGTATTCTCTTGTACTAGGTTCTCAAACCGTGGCCAATGAGCGAAACTCCCCTCTTGTTTAGTAAGAAGTTTGAATAAGCCTTGAGCTTCCTATATTGGTCCTTCTTACTTAGATACATTCATTATCTAAACTTTGTTACTAAACACGGTGCGTTAAAAGCGCCACCAAAAGTGCATTCTGCACTGGACTATGGAGAGTATTGAATAGGTAAAGCTGTCCTTCGTGGTTCTAAAAAAAATTACCCGGATAAGTGGGAGGGTTGTGTGCACGTGATCCGGATAACCACACCATTTGCTAATTGCAGATGGCCGTCCAAAGTCGGCGCCGGGTGCAAATTAGTTTCCTCCTTTTATATGTTGCCATTAATGCTCGATGTTTCTGAACGTCTGATTCGTATGGTGTTCTAGTGAATATTGTGTCATTTTTGCCGTTTGTAGTTTTGTCTGATGTCATTAATGTGTCACTTTCTTGTGGGTTTGTTTCACTGGGTGGGTGCAGGGTGGTCGTGCTGGAGATCCTCCCCTTTCTTGTGGGTTTGTTTCACTGGGTGGGTGCAGGGTGGTCGTGCTGGAGATCCTCCCCTTTCTTGTGGGTTTGTTTCACTGGGTGGGTGCAGGGTGGTCGTGCTGGAGATCCTCCACTTTCTTGTGGGATTGTTTCACTGGGTGGGTGCAGGGTGGTCGTGCTGGAGATCCTCCCCTTTCTCGTGGGTTTGTTTCACTGGGTGGGTGCAGGGTGGTCGTGCTGGAGATCCTCCCCTTTCTTGTGGGTTTGTTTCACTGGGTGGGTGCAGGGTGGTCGTGCTGGAGATCCTCCCCTTTCTCGTGGGTTTGTTTCACTGGGTGGGTGCAGGGTGGTCGTGCTGGAGATCCTCCCCTTTCTTGTGGGTTTGTTTCACTGGGTGGGTGCAGGGTGGTCGTGCTGGAGATCCTCCCCTTTCTTGTGGGTTTGTTTCACTGGGTGGATGCAGGGTGGTCGTGCTGGAGATCCTCCCCTTTCTTGTGGGTTTGTTTCACTGGGTGGGTGCAGGGTGGTCGTGCTGGAGATCCTCCACTTTCTTGTGGGTTTGTTTCACTGGGTGGGTGCAGGGTGGTCGTGCTGGAGATCCTCCACTTTCTTGTGGGTTTGTTTCACTGGGTGGGTGCAGGGTGGTCGTGCTGGAGATCCTCCCCTTTCTCGTGGGTTTGTTTCACTGGGTGGGTGCAGGGTGGTCGTGCTGGAGATCCTCCCCTTTCTTGTGGGTTTGTTTCACTGGGTGGGTGCAGGGTGGTCGTGCTGGAGATCCTCCCCTTTCTTGTGGGTTTGTTTCACTGGGTGGATGCAGGGTGGTCGTGCTGGAGATCCTCCCCTTTCTTGTGGGTTTGTTTCACTGGGCGGGTGCAGGGTGGTCGTGCTGGAGATCCTCCCCTTTCTTGTGGGTTTGTTTCACTGGGTGGGTGCAGGGTGGTCGTGCTGGAGATCCTCCACTTTCTTGTGGGTTTGTTTCGCTGGGTGGGTGCAGGGTGGTCGTGCTGGAGATCCTCCACTTTCTTGTGGGTTTGTTTCACTGGGTGGGTGCAGGGTGGTCGTGCTGGAGATCCTCCCCTTTCTTGTGGGTTTGTTTCACTGGGTGGGTGCAGGGTGGTCGTGCTGGAGATCCTCCCCTTTCTTGTGGGTTTGTTTCACTGGGTGGGTGCAGGGTGGTCGTGCTGGAGATCCTCCACTTTCTTGTGGGATTGTTTCACTGGGTGGGTGCAGGGTGGTCGTGCTGGAGATCCTCCCCTTTCTCGTGGGTTTGTTTCACTGGGTGGGTGCAGGGTGGTCGTGCTGGAGATCCTCCCCTTTCTTGTGGGTTTGTTTCACTGGGTGGGTGCATGGTGGTCGTGCTGGAGATCCTCCCCTTTCTCGTGGGTTTGTTTCACTGGGTGGGTGCAGGGTGGTCGTGCTGGAGATCCTCCACTTTCTTGTGGGTTTGTTTCACTGGGTGGGTGCAGGGTGGTCGTGCTGGAGATCCTCCACTTTCTTGTGGGTTTGTTTCGCTGGGTGGGTGCAGGGTGGTCGTGCTGGAGATCCTCCACTTTCTTGTGGGTTTGTTTCGCTGGGTGGGTGCAGGGTGGTCGTGCTGGAGATCCTCCACTTTCTTGTGGGTTTGTTTCACTGGGTGGGTGCAGGGTGGTCGTGCTGGAGATCCTCCACTTTCTTGTGGGATTGTTTCACTGGGTGGGTGCAGGGTGGTCGTGCTGGAGATCATTCCCTTTCTTGTGGGTTTGTTTCACTGGGTGGGTGCAGGGTGGTCGTGCTGGAGATCCTCCCCTTCCTTGTGGGTTTGTTTCACTGGGTGGGTGCAGGGTGGTCGTGCTGGAGATCCTCCCCTTTCTTGTTGGTTTGTTTCACTGGGTGGGTGCAGGGTGGTCGTGCTGGAGATCCTCCCCTTTCTTGTGGGTTTGTTCACTGGGTGGGTGCAGGGTGGTCGTGCTGGAGATCCTCCCCTTTCTTGTGGGTTTGTTTCACTGGGTGGGTGCAGGGTGGTCGTGCTGGAGATCCTCCCCTTTCTTGTGGGTTTGTTCACTGGGTGGGTGCAGGGTGGTCGTGCTGGAGATCCTCCCCTTTCTTGTGGGTTTGTTTCACTGGGTGGGTGCAGGGTGGTCGTGCTGGAGATCATTCCCTTTTCTCAATAGAGCTGTTACGTTTTTTTTTTTTTTCGTTTGTCTTTTCTCTCTTTTTGGGAGTAGACATTTGTAACCTTCTGCATGTAAATCGTGTACCACTGATGACAATTAACATTATTTGATTCTGTCCGCATATCTTTCCGTAAAACATGTTATTGTCTGGGTGAAAAAGTTTGGACAATGGTCAACGTCAACCCATTGTATATCAATTAATCGACGAAAAATATTCCAAAATTTTGAAGGATGATTTTGAGGTGTCCAGTCATGTTGTTTGTAAGATATTTCCAAAGAAGAGCTGTTTTCAAAAAGTAGAAACAGATGAGATCTTGGATAGGAGACATCTTCTTTAAAACTTCAGTCGTGAAAAGTTTTACTAGAGTAGACCATAACACATGACGGCCGCAAAATTAACCCTGAGCAAGGAGATCTAGCCTGCTCAGGCCAGCTCAAAGTATATATATGTGATATTCGTTCCAAATCATAATAAGTATCGGTTCGGCAAGGACCGTGTGAAAAAAAGATGAACTTGTAGACGTGGAATTTTCTCTGAGAGTTTTACTGCTGACATTTACATTTCTGCCTTAGAAGTTAAAAAAAAAATTAAGATTCTCAATATAAGGTGATAAGAAGCTTTTAGATCAAATCTTTTGTCCATTCTTGTACTAGTCAAATATCGGATTAACGCAAATCCCGCAGGAACATGTTCATATTCCGCAATAAATAAAGTAGAAAAATGAAGACTGTTCAACCAAGTTTTTATAAGCTAGGTTGACGAGCATGCACATGTAGTCAACATCAGAAGTTAAAAACTGAAATCCTTCTTACCTGCTGCCACTTCAGTGTCAACCTGACTTTGTAAGTGGTCGTATTGCAGTTATAAAGATAATAAGCTAATATCATACTTCTGTCGGGGAAGTTCCACAAAACATTCTAGTCCTGTTATGAATTTTCAGCTGTGTCTTGAAAATGATATTTTCAGATAAGGATCAAATACTTTTTCTGTTCCTTGAGAGTAAGGCAATTATGTCTGTGCTCTATCATGTTTATTTCATCTAGAAGCACTTCTTACTACAAGTTTTCGCGAATTGCATGAAATCTTATTTCATAAAGGAAAATAAAAGAAGTGGAGCTTGTAAAAATGCTGAACAAGCTTATTGGTAAATTGTATGATTATGTTTTGTTATGAATTAATAATGCAAAATTTATATATGTATGAAGATGCCGGTAACATAATGTATCATTCTGTAGAGCTATGTGTTGAAATTTTATGACCTGTCAAAATTTTGTGTTTCTTTTTATACTTTACTGGTGGGTTATCCTTGGGTACAAGTAAGTATAATACCCAAAATATCTTTTTTTTTTTTGAAAATAAAAAAAAATCTGTGATAAAAGGATAGTACGTGCGTCCTTCGATGTGATTTAATTTTCCGTGATAAACACATCATAAGTATATTACGGAAATCTTAGTAAATTTTATGTTTGTTTTTGGTGAATGAACATGGCTTTTTACGTATTTACATGAATAAATCAATTCAAAAGCAGTATTTATTGACGAATTTGTATTGATCATGTTTATGAACCCAAGGACTAAAGATGAATAGTCTTTGTTTGATCAAACCGGATCCTTAATTCAATGGCGTAGCTCTGCCTGAAAAAGTGGAGGGGCACAACATCCCAAAATTTCTAACAAGCAAAAAAAGAAAGAGAGGAAAAAAAAAAAAAAAAAGATTGGGGGTTTCATGTTCTGTATGCACAAATTTTAACATCTCTGGTGCAATTCTAAATTTCAAATACATGACTAAAAGTCTGGCGAGCGGTAGCGAGCCAGGAATTTTTTTTAGCAGAATATTAATTGACTTATCAGAAAATACTTTCTATACCCTCTATCATTTACAAGTACATGTAATATATTCTATATTGTTTGACGTCATGTACTTTGATAAAGTAATATGTAAAAAGGATGGATCAGAGTAGCAGAAAGTCTATAAAGAACTTGCGAGCGGTAGCGAGCCAAAGAAAAATTTTGAGAATTGACCGAAAAAATGTAGATTTATGGTACAAAATGTTGCTATTTTAAACAATGTTAATGCATCATAAAATTTTGTGATTGAAAAGGGGGGGCATGTGCCCCCGCTGCCCCCCTTTCTCCTACGCCCTTGTAATTACATTTACCACATTAAAAAAAAACTTTTCATCTTGCCTGGGTTTCAGTTAACTTGGGAACGAATCGTCCTCTAACCAGGCGCCGGATTAATGCAAGTCGTTTTGGTTTTGCATGCTACTGGATATTCAGTTTGAACGTTTTCTCCGATGGAAAAGCAGAGGGACATATTGAAAGCATTTAAGTAACGTAGATCAATGTTGCCGACCATGGCACGTCGTTTTGTCAATCCATTATTTAAGATAGGAAAGGTCCTAAAGCTTGCCGTTGCAGACACTAATGTTGTTGAAGTGAAAGTCGTTCAATTGAAGATGGACGATTACCTTACACAGGTGCACAATTGCATTACTTTAATTGACAGCATGTCAGTCCATAATTCAATGAAAGCAGAACTGATTTCAATTTTTTTTATTGTCGGACATTAAATCAGTTCTGATCGGTCGTATTCCCTTACGGTGTAGTATCGTCTTCGTTTTTTTGCGGACAAAATAAAACTACTTAAAGTGCTTTGGTGGAAGATTCTTGGGCACGGTTATGTTCAAAATTACCCTGGCTCTTACTTTGCATGGATAATTTATCCCAAATCAGTCTAAAAATTCTAATTTAGACTTCTTTCACTTTGGACTCCTTTTTTCTGTTTTCAGATTCTTCCATATTGAAGAGCGAATGTTCCGAATGAAAGAAAATAATACTTTAAGACAACTCGAACGAAGGACTTGGTCATTCCATATGTGATACGGAAAAATGATGAACAGAGATGAAAACACTAATATTTACTCTTTACCTCGACATATCGAGTACGCTTCAATTTTTTAATTGATATTATATTAAAATCAATTGAAAAAACATATACTTTCTGTTATATTTTGAAAGAAAATGTGCGTATATTATTGTATGATAGATTTGAGGGGCTGTATAAAAAGTCAAAGTAAGGTAGGATTCAGCGCATTGACCTGTGTTTATTTTGAGAACACCCCTTAAAACAGAAATTCCTGATTTAGAGGGATGTGTACACTATTTATAGGGTTGATGACATGTTATTTTTTATAAATTAAAATATACAAATGTTTAATACAAATATTTCTTTATTTCAATCTTATATTTGAAACTCTAAAGAGACGAAACAAAGTAAATAGGAGATTTGGAACGACTGAGTCCTTTGTTCGAGTTGTCTTAAAGTATCGTTTTCTTCCACTCGGAACATCTAGCTCTTCAGTTTTGAAACTGAAAAAGGAGTCTGAAAGTAAAAGAAAGTCTAAATTAGAATTTGTAGACTTATTTAGGATAAATTATCCATGCACAGTAAGAGGCAACGTCTTATTGAATCGAAAACTGTTCATAGAACAATTAAGAACCTTTAGAACCCGCTTAGAAACTGATTTTTTATCCACGCCAAGATGGCGGCTTCCACTACACTTCGAAATCATGGAGTCGCTCAGGACTCTTACATATTTTGTTTAGAGTCCTGATCGTCCGGACTAGTCAGTCCACAGGTACTTTAGTCAGTGAAAATTGTCTATGTATCTTTTTTTTTCGACCACACGTTCCTTCCGTTATGTTTGTAAAGCCTGAGAGAGAGAAAAGTGCAAGGGAGAAGGTGTGCAACTTCTCCCGCGTATCAGTAGGTCACGCTTCACATCAGATCGATTCTCCTTCATTAACATTGATTAAACAGGTTGAGGAAAGGTACCGATCGAGCTAATATACCTCGATTGAGCTAATATACCTCGATTGGGCTAATCAATCTAAATATTTTCTGTAGTAAAAAATCAAAACATTCTCAAAATTATTTTTTTGTGCAAAATCGCATTAGTTCCTTATAAAAGAAGTAATGTTTACAAAAGAAACATACCTGAAAAGTGAATGGTTACTGAGAAAATATACCTCCATTTTCCTGAATATACTGGGCAAGATTTCTCTAAATCTAGAAAGTTTTCAGGCATAGTTGCTTTTTAAATATTGTTTCTTGATATAAAAGCTTGTGCGATTTTGAACCCAAATATAATTTGGAGGAGAAAAGTTTTTTTTTCTGAATAAAAAAGTCAGATTGATTAGCCCGATCAAGGTACATTAGCCCGATCGAGGTATATTAGCTCGATCGGTGCCTTTCCCCAACCTGTTAAAATCACTTTCGGTATCATAATTGTAGCTCCAAGCCTCTTCTGTCAACCCACACCAATCCTTCACTCGAGAGACCCCTTGTTACAGCTAAACAGACCCCAAAACTCGCCTTCAGACGCCTCTGATGTGCCCTTTCATTCAATCATAACACGTTCACAATGCTGGAAGTAACATGTGCCTTGATGTCAAACTACTAAGTGCCCTGATTCTGCTTATTTTGCACATGCCTGACTCACATTTGTAGCAGGTCAGGCATGCGCCAAGTCACGACTTAACATGTGCTCTAACTAGGGCTGTCATGTTCACATAGCTCACGATACGATACATATCGCGATATTTACTCACGATACAATTTGTATAATGATACATCATTTTCTTTCTTTCTTTCTTCCTGTTTGGGCACCTGCAGATATTCATTGTAGATATAAAGGCATTTCGGTAATTCATCAGATATTTTAATAAAACAAGTTTAACAAGAACAAATAAAGATAAATTCATAACTTGAATGCTTTGAGAGTTATTGTAATGACTAGAAAATGGGAGTGTCTTTTAAAGTTATTTTTGAGGACTCGGCATCAAGCGTCGCCAAGTTGATTTTTTTAAAGATAAAACTAAATGCCGAAAACCAACCATATATCAACGATATGGCCTCTTCTCATATCGTGTATCGAACCGTCGTCAAGAACCACGGTGAATCTAGAACTGCGGCAAATAGTGACAGCCCTAGCTCTTACGCCAGACTTCTGTTTGGTTTAGCCTTGCACATGCCTGACCCACGCTTGTAGCAGGTCAGGCATGCGCCAGGCTTACTTACACAGTATCTGACGTATTTCTGTCGCTGTCGTGAATCTTTTGAAAAAGAAAGGACACAACAGAAGCGTATTAAGGTGAGTTTTGGGGTCTTTTTAGTTGTAACAAGGGGTCTCTGGATTGAAGGATTGGTGTGGTCTGAAGCATGACGTGACCTACTTTTGTTGTAAAAATTCCACTCAGGAGAAGTTGCACACCTTCTCCCTTCCCCTTTTCTCTCTCTCAAGGCTTTACAAACATATGGAAAGGAAGGTGTGATTGAAAACTCAAGTACCTGCAGTGTGCGAAATTAACGGTGGACTGATAGACAATGTCTATAGTTATTCTGGTCGGTCTATAGAGATCAAAAACTCGGTAGACCGACTTGACTATAGGAAACTGACCCGAGTCATGTAAATGTTTGCTCTTCGCACAGCAATAGCTTAGCAATAGCAGGTAAGGCCATATAAAATTGATCGGTCGTTTCTCAGACACCGCCGCCGATGAGAATTTTTTATTTCAATTGCAGAAGAAAAGAAAAACCCACTGTGTGTCATTTTCAATCGTTACTTATAAAAAAAGGTACCCGATAAATATTTAAGTGTCATCACAGCACGTTCCATATTTACGTTAACGTTAGGATGCCTTCTGTTCAATATTTTACACGTGAATGGATATAAATATTTTTACATGGCCTAAATGGTGTCCGCCCAGTATTCCGAAGGTCCGATAGTTCGAGGGACCATAGAGTCGAAGGTCCGATAAATCGACGGCCCGATAATCCGAAGGCCCGATAGTCCGAAGGCCCGATAGACCGAAAGTACTGCATTCAGATATACAGAAGGATCCATAATCCGAAGTACCTAAAGAATCGAATATCCGATATTTCGAAGGTCTATTAGACCATAAGTTTAAAGGTCCGATAGTAAGAATGCCTAATGGTTCGATGGTCTGATAGTCCGAAGGTTTGAAAGTCCGAATGCCCTGTGCATGTAGATATAAACTTGATACAAATGAGTAAAAGAAGAAGTTGATGATGCCTGACTGTACCATTGAAATTGATAGATTTAGAAATCTAAATGGAGGGGGAGGGGGCTGAAAGAGATATTATCAAGGAACTTAAATTGCATATATACCCAATTATCAAATCAGATTTTAAAAGGTATAACAAGACAAATGATAAAGAAATGATATCATCACAAGGACTGTACTTTGAATTAGATATCTGCAATGGCTATGCAATCGCACATAAGTTAAAAAAAGGAGGGGGGTGCAGTTCAACAGCGCAAACTGCTCCTAAACAATATAGTTATTTAGAAAGTAGTGAAAAAATATTTATAATAAGATCTAGTTAAGATATGTCTATACTGCTGAAAGCCATCGATCAGAATGTTGGAAATATTAGTTGTTTGTATAAGTCAACCAAAAGAAGAAAATAACGAGAACGTCCTTATTCATTGGAATTTGAAAATGTGCGCGAATACTTTTATCGGTAACACATGCAAAACACACGTTTTTTTTTTTTAATTTCTTTAAAGATGTATGTTATAGATTTTATAGGATTATCATAGTTGCAAAGATAGCCTGGGTAGGCGTATGCGCTGAATGAAAGTCAACCCGAAATCAGATTCCAAAAATAGCAACGCAAACGCAAATGCAAGATACATGTACGCACATCGGGGTTTTAATATTTCTCATGGACGCACAGACAGCGTCATAATATAATACGTGCCGTCTTATGGCGAGCGTATAAAAATCACATTCAATCAAAAAGCTTACAAATTAAGGAATTTTATTGGATATTTGGACTTTTTGGTCTTCGGACTATCGGGCCTTCGGAGTTATGGGCCTTCGAACTATAGAACCTTCGGACTATCGGGCCTTCGGGCTATCGGACCTTCGAACTATCAGTCCCTCGAATTATCGGGCCTTCGAACTATTGAACCTTCGTCTTTTTAGACCTTCGGAATACTGAGTGGTCACCAGCCTAAATCCAGCCTATTTATACTACCAATGATTATTTAAGCACCTGTAAAACCTTGATGTGTTGTAGTACATGCATGTACTTCCGTATTTTATCGTCCTTTCGTCATCTAAAGTCGGTCGCGTTGGCGTTCTTTGACCGGTTGAAATATGTTGAAGGTGCACACCCGGGCACGAAATAAAACCCGGCATGTGCTAGTTGTAGTAATGAATCGGATAATGACAGTGAATCTGACAGGGAAATAGAACAATTTCAACAAAATGAACTTGAAAATGAAAATCCCATCACACAAATTGTCTACCAAATTGAGAGAGAATATAACTAAATGAACGGCAGATGATTTTAGCAAATAAAATGCAATAAAATTCTGATTTCTGTGCCTTTTTATTTCGGTCTATAGGAAAATGCTGAGGTCTATAGGAACTAAAATTACTGTGGACCGAATGTCTATAGGACTTAAAAGTTAGTTTCGCACACTGTACCTGTGGTCAGTCATGAAAATTTGGGCATTTGTTAAGCTTAGGGGACTGGGACCTTATAGAAGAAAAGTGATGATTTTAACAGGGAAAAATATTCCTACCTTAGTCCCGTCACTATATCCAACTGTCTTGCGTCACAGACCCTCTGAAAAGAGGGAGGGTTAGTTATGTGCATGCAGTGGTGGTGAAGGGGCGAATTAGCCGGTTTGGACTAAAAATTGTCCAAAAGTATAAGGGTTAGGAGAAAATTTGGTCCCTCTGCTCTCCCTTGAATCCACCTCTGACATTTGATTTGACATGTTTAATGGGCATTATACCGGTACCATCCATGTTGCATGTGGACATGTCTATCATTTCTTTTTATTCTATCTTGATAGCAAATTTCCTCATTTTATTTTTAGTATTCTTTATCTTGCAGTATTTTTACCATGCAGAAAACAAACTGGCAGTGGACAATAAGAACCTCAATGTTAGAGTTGGTGATCTAGTGCTTGTACAGAAGACTGACCAACTATATGGTGAAAATGTGGAACATGAACTCAGCCAAGTACTATTTAAGGAGGGTGAGGTGAATGACCCAGTTACAGGACGAAGATGTCGAGGAACTGAATTTGTTGATGATGAATTACGGAAGAAAATTCGAGAGCAGTTGGACGTATTTCAATCAAAATCATGATGACTCCCAAATTTTGTGTGTATAGTTTTAAAACTCATCCTGTTGAAACTTCTGCTTGCTAATTCCAAAAGGCAAATAAATGGATTTCTGCCTTTTTGCAGATACATGTATATATTGCTGTATTGTAAGTTCAAGTCTATAAAAGTGGATTTTCTCAAGTTTTGTCACATTGACATGTTTTCATCCCTTGAAAATTATGTAAGAACCATTTGATATAATTACGTGTATCTTGTTTTATGATTATTATTGATGGTAGTTCAAATTCAAAGTGAAAAAAGACGTTTGTTTGATATCAATGGATAAGCCTACAATTTCAGAGATCATGTAAGTTACATGTAGATATGTATGTACAGTTGTTAAATGTGTGAGTGTGACAACATCTTATGTGCTAATATATTGATGTACTATTTAGTGTCTGCTCGGCTGACTCGAGATAAAGATTGATACAATTCAGTAGATCTCACTTATTCATAAGTTTTGTGAGTGTACACATTTAGATTATACAGACAATATGGGAGCAATGTTGTCTTCTGACATGTGTTATTTGTCAAAAGGATCAAGGTAAAATAGCAGTGACAACTGAAAGTGGTTTTATTATGACAATGGATAGTGTATTCTACTTCTTTTGAAACTTCATACACTTATTCTCCATTCATGAGAAAATTATATGTCATATTGATCAAAAGGTTAAAGTTCAAGGTCACATGCTTTCAGATATGTTTGAGGGGCATCATTACTAGCCATGAGTGGAGTCTCTTTGACTATTGTTTTGGGGGTAAAAAATTAACTCATTCATAACAATTCACAAGGGGATTTTTCTTTTCAACTGGGCAAGTTTGATGCAACTTTCTTGTTGGTCTTCATATGAACTTTGATGTAAGAATACTTATAACATTTTATTAGTGGGAGCACTATGATTACTTGATTTTCAGGTCAAGGTCATTATTCCTTTCATTGATGTTTCAGGAAACAAGTGACTAGATGAACAGCAAGGTCATGTCTTACATTTTCTAGTTTTTCTCCTGCACTGATTTTATAACAATGCACATAATACCACGGGCAATGACAATCTAAACTTGACCTGAGCTAATTTAACCTGTGTAAAATTTTCCTTGTGCCAGCTTTTATGATACATTGATTCAAGGTCAAAGGTCAGAGCTCTTGGTGGCTTAAATAACACTGTCTGTGCAAATATGGATATGAGCAATAGATGCATGTATCTCAATTGAATGTCTGTTGCCTAGAGTTCATTGGTATGTCGCAGCCTTGAATCAAGGTTATAAGTCAAATTGAAGGTTGCAGAGCACTTGAGAGTAAAACCTTGTCCAGGCAATTTTTCTTTTCACTTTGCTGATGTGAATTATTGATTAATTTTTAAGACCCAAGGAATGTGTTATGGCTTGAAGGAAGGTCAAATTCAAGAGTACCAAGTGCATAATTCTGGCCATATCTTAACAAACTCTGTTAGTGTGAGCCAGTCAGTGCAAATATTGAAAAATCAAAGGATGTGATCTTAATTCATGATCAATATGCAGTTTGAACCCTGTATGGGAATAACTTTTCTCTGTCTTTGTGGATTTGAATAGTACACATATTTTCAGAACTGAAAGATTTTATCCATATCCACTTCATACAAATATTTTGACAAGCCATTTGATCATTACATCAAAAAGTAACAGTACAAAGGAAGGTACTTGTATGTCAGGCATTCTACTATATGATACTTGGCACACTGGACCTACATGTACGTGTCATTACTCTGAACTTATGTCAGGGTCACAGTGGGTTGAACCATGTTTGTGCCACAACTTTTGCCAGTCTACATGAATTTTAACATTTCTCAGAATTGTTGGTTGTGTATGATTTTGAACTCAAGTCATAGGTGAATATTCAAGGTCAGAGTCAACATGATGGGATGCACTTTGTTTTGAACACATTAAGGCTTTGCTGCTTGCATAAATTTCTTACTACAACACAAGGGTATACCATGCTTTGGAAGCAAAGTTCCAGGTTAAATGTAAAAGTATGTAACCTCCTTGAGGCCATACCTCTTTTTTGCCACAATTTCACCGTTAACAACTAGGACCAATGGATACCGTATGTTAAATAGCCCTGAAGCAAGATAAAAACTTTTGGTTGCACAGTCAAGCATTAGATGAGTTAACAATGTCTTAAATTTGTTAAACCAAGGGCAGTCTTGACCTTGATAAGTGCCATTTGTATAAAGTTTATTGACAGAGTTTTGTTAACAAGCTATAACTTGATGCAAGAAACAATCATTTAACTTGATAAGCAGAAATTTCTATGTACAATTGAGCAGGACCTACTAAACTACATGTATATATAAAAGGTTTCTAAGATAAAGTGGAAATGCATCCAGAACATGTATACCTCTACATATAACTGATAGCCAATATAAGAATTAAGAGAAAGACATTAAGACAATTGCTGTATATTTAAAAGAATTCTAACTTTCACATACAAGTACATGTATAATGGATGCCAATGGTACAAATGTAACAAATATTTCAACTTGAAAGCATTTATACAAAGTGAAACTCAATGTAACAAACAACTGGGCAGGTTCAAATCTTGTCAAATTACATGATTAAACTAGATTGAGAAAATCCTATGTCAATTTTCCTCTTAGTGTCAGATTTAATGTTTGTCGTTAAACATACGAATCTAAGACAGGGAATCATACACAATTGCCAAGGTTTACAGATTGATTCGACTTTATGATGAAGAATGAGTTTTGAACAAAGATACACTGACAGATAAAAAAACATTATAGACAAAAGTTATAAAAAGAATAAATAATTACACTTTTATCATCTGCATGTGCAAGCAAATCGAATTTCCTTTCAAACATTTAACATCTTCCAGGTGTATGAGAACATCATGTTCATATTTATGTAAATTACACAATGAGAAAGCCTGCATATTGGCTCGGTACACACTATCATAGAGCTTACACGGCACCAGGAAAAGAAATTAATGAGATAAAATTATACAATAACAATTACATATACATGTATACCTATCAAGAAATATTCAAATAATGAAAATCTTATATTAAGTCTTCAAAAAATTATATTCAGATTCCAATTTGAATTCTGAAATAGATATAATATCTAGATTTCAATGACAGTGTTGCTTAATATCAGAAAAGTTGCTTATCCTAAGGACTGAGGACTGGTAGATCCTGGAAAACTGATTTCTACACTCTTAAAAATCTGTAACAGTCCAGGGTTATTAGCTTGATGCTCAGCCTTGGAAATTCAGACGTCAATAGACGTAAATATTATATAAATCATCATTGCAAGTAAATGCACACACATTCTCTTACATGAATGAATTACAAAGAAAGAGAATTTGAATCACTTATTGACCAGACACAAATTATAATGTTTTTGTAATGTACATAACTTATGGTTGATTTACTATGTACACATCACAGTCTTTTGCTAAGTTTTAATTCCGCAGGGCTTGTAACCTGAAATGTAGGATTTAAAAAAAAACGCATTTAAACATCAAACAAAAACTTTCATCTCATCAGTATTCATAATATACATGTAGCATTGTAATATGACATAACCCGTTAAATTTTGAAAGAGAAAATCAGAAAGATTACTACAAATAGGTGCTTAGTTTTTCTATGTTCTTTCATTAAGGAGAGAACTAATTGTTGAAATTTAAACTCCATTAACATGGATTGTGTGTTAAAGGATGCCTTAATAAGGGAAAAGTCAAAGAAGTAAAGGGTCTATGGTAAAAAGAAGGAGATATTTCACATTAAAGAAAATGACCCCAAAGTGATTTTTTTGTTTTCTCTTCAAATTCTCTTCAATCATTTAGATGACATTTAACGTTTAATGATTAAGAAATTTCTAATCAATAGAATTTTATATTCTAAAGACAAAATACATATAAAATACCCACATATCACAGCCAATTGTGCCTCATGTGAAATTCATGTGAAATTTACATGAACTTTACTTGAAAGTTCACATGAAATTTATGTGAAACGAGCACGAACATGAAATTTACATGAAATTTTTCACATGAAATTCATGTGAAGATTTTTACATGGATGTTATGTGAATTCAGTTTCCTGTGAAGGTCACTTAGTCTTAGAAAAATTCATGTGAAATTCATGTGAAGGAAATTTATGTGAAATTCATGTGAAATATTTTTCACATTAATCTTATGTGAAATTTACATGATGATCATTTCATATGAATTTCATGTGACGCACAATTGGCTGTGTAGGGTAGGTCAATGAATTGCATTTTAAATACAAACCTGCGACTTAAATCATCCTCTTTTTCTCTCTCTGGATTTGATTTTATTGATGCTGATGGAGCACTGAGGTCTTTTAGCTGATCCATGATTTCCAGGCCATTTTCCTCAGCTACCTCTTTCATTAATGCCTCAACTTGATCCTGGGGTGTCGATAAGGTGGTGGCTGTTCCCATGGCGTCCTCCAGGGTCTGTCAAGGTCAAACAGGTCAGAATACAGAACATAAACAATACAGAGGTCAGAATACAGAACATAAACAATACAGAGGTCAGAATACAGAATATAGTCATAACATTTTTAGTTCACCTCACGAAGTGACAGGGAGCTTATGCTATCACCCTGTAGCCGGCAACTATGTCGGCATCCGCACTAGTATGTTAAGAAATTTTATTTATATTATAAGAAGTACGAAGGCCAAACTTGCACAAATGATGTGTATCTATGTTAAACAAATGTAGGTCATTACCTATATTTTCTGCTTCAGTGCACATGTTAGGAAAATTTGGGTATCAATGTTACAAAGTTCTATTTATTTAATTTAAGTACTAGGAAGGCCAAACTTGTAAAGGTGATGTGTCTTTATGAGTAGATCACAAATCTATGGTCAAATGTAGGTCATGACCTATATTTTTCGCTTGAATGCACATGTTAGGAAGATTTAGGTATCAATGTTACAAAGTTTTATTTATTTATTTTAAGTACTAGGAAGGCCAAACTTGTAAAGGTGATGTGTCTTTATGGGTAGATCACAAATCTATGTTCAAATTTAGGTCATGACCTATATTTTCCGCTTGAGTGCACATGTTAAGGAGATTTTGGTATCAAAAGAGTACTCCCATTCATGTAGAATTTGAGTCAATAAATGAAATACTCTACTTCCCTTTCCTGTTTTGTTTTTGTGTGGTAGCATTTTTGTTAGTTCTCAGTAGAACAGATTTTCAAATTCAAAATTGTGTAACCTTTGACTACTTTCTGTTTGCTGCCATGAGGTGAGCTTTGTAATCTTTGATCACACAATGTTTACATTTTGTTATGGAATATTTCGCTCATCATTTAAACAGCCGGTTGTAAATTTTTTTTATTTTGATAATAAGGTCATGAGTTTGATCCCAGGCCATTGCTGTTCTCCTTCAGCAAGTTGCTTTACTCTAATTGCTCCAGTTTACCCAGATGTGAAATAGGTACATGTACTTGCAAGCAAAGGAGTTTATCTGTGATAGACCTATACTGATACTGGGTATTAACACACGCCTTATGAGCCTCAAGTCCAGGAAGCTTAGGGTTAAAATTTTTCTTCCCTCTAATCTTTTATCTATACATTATGGCATCATACAGATATAGTGTCACTCAAATGTATGTGTTTTAAATACATCATTTCTGGATGACTAAATTTGTACATGTTCATTATACACGTGATCAGAGAATTTTGGATACTTAAACTTACACTTGTTCTAACATCAATGTCTTCAAACTGCTTCTCAAACTTCTGCATGACTTGTTCTACCTGAAATAACAAAGGAAGATTAACATATGTATGGTACAAATAATTATAGTATGTACTGTAAAATTCTGCAACATGATACACACATATTACATATAGATGAGTCTCATCCACTGCATATACAAATTGATGCTGTGAGGGGATATTTGATTAAAATCATGATATAATGTTCCTAAATGAGGATGTTCTTTGTGTTTGCCCTTTTTATTTTCCACAAATCAAAGAAATATTACCATTATCTTTGACCTATTCACTCAAAATTAAAGTTGAAGAAGTATAATTGACAATGAAAAGCCTAAAGCGTAGTTTTAGGTCAAAAATCATAAAAGAAATATGCAAAAATTGTAAAAGAAATATGCAAAAATTGTAAGGGAAGGCGGGTCTGCATAAAGCATGATGGATGGAAAGACTGACAGATTGACATCTTTGATTGATACATACCTTTTCTAAATCCATAGATGACATCGCCTTGTCCAGAGCTTTTGTAACACCCTCCATGTTTTTGACAATCTAAATAAAACACAGATGGTAAATAATGTAATGCTTTAATCAGAAAGAATTCTTTAGTAATTTCTAAAAATGCTGAAAAGATAAAGAATGAATCTACTTCAATTGCAAAGTTGATTGATTCAGAACTTTAAAGTTTACTGATTCTGACTTTCGACAATATTGAAACAGAGATATCCTCTATCAATGTGCCTATATCTTATTCTCTCTCTAAACCAAACTAGTCCTTTCAAAAACATGCTTGACTTATATATAATGGATAAAGAAGTTAATGCCATCTATGTAAAGACAGAGACCTCACCCTTGCATTCATGATTACTTACAGTGCAATGAAAATAAATTGCTTTTAGAAAATCTTGTTTTTCATTTTCAACTTTTTCAGTTCCGCTTTAAATTTTGATAAACAATCCTAAAGTCAACCTATAGTACAATTTTGTATTGGGACAAACTTTCAGATAAATTTGAAGAAGAATTATACCCCTTTCATGGTGACAGCAGTCTGTACTTTTGATGACACGGCATCAACACGAGCTGCCATACGGAGATAGTTTAGACCCTCATTCTTTTTCCTGATGGCATTTTCTGCATAAATTTTAGCTGTCTCTGGATCTCTCTTCTGTAAACTCTGTGAATACAAAAAGGGAAGTTTCTAACCATGCTAACGATTCTGTATGGCAGTCCATTTTCATTGTATTTTCTTTATAATATTTGGTGTTTACAAATTTCACTCATGACATGAATAAATTTTTTGGGTATTACCGTATTTTGAAAATATCTGAACTCTCACTGTAACTTAAAATATCACACTGCATTTCCCTTAAAACCTTAAATATCTACTGCCAATTTTTGTATATAAAGGTTAAGTTTACCTTTTGTACTTTTTTCCTTTCTTTCACACTTTCTTTTTCCGCTTTTGAAGCTAAACGTTCCAACTGCTTGGTTGTAAACTACAAATAAGTGATGAATAATTATTACTGACATTCAATCTGCCATACCGTATTGAATACAAATGTACATTTATTTCAATAAAATCACTCCAACTTAAACAATTTTTACATTCCTATTTGAAGCACTCCTACATGTATTTGAAGTATTTGGTGTTCTAAATTTGGCTTATTTCTGTCCAAGGGTTTTCTTCCTGTTATAAATTCCTAGTTTACACACCCATATATAAGAAATTACAGTACATTGATGAATTGATACGTGTATTTATAAAATTTTCAGCTTTTCTGTAAAATAAAGATAAACATGTGCATCACTATATACCCCCACCATCTTATGGCGGGGCATAAAAATGCAATTTTGTTTCATTCTTTTGTACAAATTATTTTCTTTTAAAAATGACCAGAAAATATGCAGTTTGTACATGATGTAATATGCTATAAAACTTAACAAACAATTCTATTACAATTACATTTAATATTTAGTAACTTTATCTTCTCAATGGCTTTAACTTAATATAAATTATGATATTTTCTTTATATACTTACTCGTAAATTGAATAAGCAATCTGAAAAAGAAAGGAAAAGAAGCAAATTTACTAAGTAAGAGTAACAAATGCAAAAAAAAAAATTATAATAATTATGTATCATGACTTATGAATCTTTATAAGGGTATATACTTTATTCAAACTTTCTATATACATGTACCATTGCATGGACAGTAGAGAGGTTTAGTTACACGTGCTTTCAACGTGTACGTATGACTTGCAAGTACAAGTCACCGTTTGACGTCACAATCCGAAGACGTCGTTTAGTTATACGTGCAAACCGGTGAAGGTCTAAGTAGAGCTATGTAAAGCCCCCGTTCCACTGCAATCCCGCTGTACCTACGTTCATTTCCGACCTCGAAAATTGCCAGGTCGGGAGAGAACGGCTCTTAGTCGTATCTTGGTCTGGTACAGCGTATGTTGGTCCAAAATCGATCGGTATTAGAGCGGGCACGCTTTGGAGGTCGGGAAAAGTTTCCCGTATTCTTTCAACCGGTTGAAAGAATACGGGAAACTTTCCCGCTCTCTTTGTGGTTGTGAAATAGTCGGCGCTTGGTCGGGATAGTCGTGGGTACAGCCTAGGTTAATCGTGCCCTGGTCGGGCAAGAGCGTGGCTTGAGCGTGGACTGATCGGCATTTAACTTAACCCCGCTCTCTTCACGCATAAGATACGCTTTAATTACGCCTTGTTCCCGATCTTTATCCGTCTATTCTACGCTCTTACCACGATCTATTCACTACAGATTCAATGTTTGCTGATCTTACCAAGACTTTTTCATGACCATCTAGCAACCTATTCACGCTCTATATGACCAAGTTACGACCAAATGACGCTTCAAATAGGATCTGTGCATATTTCAATCATTTTCTCGCACTGATATTGATTTGTTCAAAATACTTATTACCAAGATGTCGCGGCGACGATTATTGGCTATCCAATGCCACTTTTTAAGTAAGGATTTTTTTTTTAATTTTGATCGCGACACTTTTTGGTAAGGCTTGGTCAAAACGAGAAATATAGGCTTCTTCTCGGTCGATACGATCATTGGATGAAAAATGATATCAGTTTAAGTTAGAAATTATGTTTTGAGCGGGAATGCGTCGGGGACATTCGGTAATAGATCGGAATTGCATCGGGAATATATCGGGTTTATGTTGGGAGAAGATCGGAGTTTGATCTGATAGAACGGGACTTGGTCGGCAATATGATCGTGAGTAGAGCGGGTAAAGCGTGAGTAAGTCCGCGATGAAACGTGAATCGGTCATAAATTGATCGGGAATCGGTCGGGAATAGAGCGTGATGTCAAGAAAAAAATGAAAAGGTCGGGGAAGTTTTACCCGCTCTTGTGAAAATTTCGGTCGGGAATGGTCGTAGGTACAGCGGGATTGCAGTGGAACGGTGGCTTAAAAAGGTGTACATGTAGCTAGCTTCTTTTCTGTCGGTTAAATATGCGAGAAATGTACATTGAGGTTCATAAAACCTCGACGTAATGAAAGTTAGAATCCTAAACTTACTAAATAACACCGAGAACTGGAAGATCAATCAATGATAAGTGTGGAAATTCTCAAAGAAGTTACCCATTCTGCCATTACGTGTAGAGTGTCGTTTACACGTCCATAACGTGTAGCTATACGTCACGACATGACGTCATTTGATCAAAGACCGCAGGAAGCGATGACGTCATACGTACACGTCGCGCTAAAACTTGTAACTAAACCTCTCTAGTAATAACATTATTTTTCTACTAAACGTAACACAGGTCCTTTAAAGCTAAAAACAAAACAAAATGAAAAACAATTATCTTTCCATCAATTATACTTTCTGAGAATTGGTGCTCAAAAGATTACATAGAGTTACATGTATATAGGACAAAATGACCAGACCCATTTTCCAAGACCAAGGGAGTCAGGGGTTCTAATAAAATATCAGGTGCACAACTGGACCACAGACTCAGAATAATGCTAAAAGAACGATCTTTCTATCAATTATACTTTCTGAGAATTTGTGCTCATAAGATTACATAGAATTATATAGGAGAAAACTAGAACTGCCCTTAAAGTTAAGTGAAGAATTATACCCTCTGCGAGACGTTTTTCTCTTAAAGGATTCATTTGTGACACAACACAGAAAGTTCTGGTCATAAAGAATCTATATGTGAAATATCAATGCCCTACCTTTATAGTTTAAAAGTAGGTCAAAGGTCACTTGGTCAACATCATGGTATCAAATGAAAGCTCTGGTCATGAGGAATCTATATGTGAAATGTCAAAGCCCTATCCCTTATAGTTAAAAATCATTCCAAGGAATGCATGTGTCACCTGCGAAACATAGCGACACTCAGGAATCACTTTTACAGGGTATGACATCCAAGTGTGACAGACAGACAGACGGACAGACAGACAATGGACAAAGTGATCCCTAAGTGTCGCTATGCTTCGCAGGCAACACAAAAAGTAGGTCAAAGGTCAAGATCAATGTCACTAGGTCAAAAGTTATGGTATCGAATGAAAACCCTTATCATGAGGAATACATATGTGAAATATCAAAGCCCTATCCCTTATAGTTTAAAAGTAGGTCAAAGGTCAAGGTCAGAGGGCCAAATGCTTGTTATGATGAATGTATGTATGAAATATTAAAGCCTTATCAATTATACTTGATGAGATATTCACTTTAAGAACTTCTTAACCAAAATATTACAAAAAGGTCAAAGTTCAAAGTCAAGGTCGCTAGGTCAACTGATTTGGTATCAAAATGTAGCACCTGTTATTGCAAATGTATGTATAAAATATAAAGCCTTATCACTTATACTTGAAGAGATATTAGCTTTAAGAACTTCTTAACCAAAATGTGACTACAAGGTCAAAATTCAAAGTCAAAAGTCACTAGGTCAAATGTCTTGGTATCAAAATGTAGTACTTGTTATGGTGAATGTATGTATGAAATATAAAAGCCCTATCACTTATATGTCAACAAAATATAAGCATTAAGAACTTCTAAACCAAAATATAACTATAGGGTCAGGGTTCAAGGTGAAGGTCACTAGGTTAAATGTCTTGGTATCAAAATGTAGTACTTATTATGGTGAATGTATGTATGAAATATGAAAGCCCTATCAATTATACTTAAAGAGCTATCTGCTTTAAGAACTTCTTAACCGGACAGACGAAAAGGTTGACAGACGGACAGACATACAGAAGGAAAGGAGGGGGGGGGGGAGTGTACAATGACCACATCCATTTTCCAAGACCCTGGGCGACAGAGGCTCAAACAAAATATCAGGTGCACAACTGGACCACAGACTCAGAATAATGCTACAAGAATGATCTTTCTATCAATTATACTTTCTGAGAATTGGTGCTCACAAGATTTAGGAGAAAATGACCACACCCATTTTTGAAGACCCTGGGGGTCAGGGGCTCAAACAAAATATCAGGTGCACAACTAGACCACGGACAAAGAATAATGCTAAAAAAATGATTTCTCTATCAATTATACTTTCTGAGAATTGCTGCTCACAAGATTACATAGAGTTATACAGGAGAAAATGACCACACCCATTTTCCAAGACCCTGGGGGTCAGGGGCTCAAACAAAATATCAGGTGCACAACTACGGTAGACCACAGATTCAGAATAATGCTACAAGAAAAATCTTTCTACCAATTATACTTTCTGAGAATTGGTGCTTACAAAGATTACATAGAGTTATATAGGACAAAATGACCACAACCATTTTCCAAGACCCTGGGTGTCAGGGGCTCAAACAAAATATCATGTGCACAATAAGACCACAGACTCAGAATAATGCTGAAATAATTATCTTTTTATCAATCATACTTTCTGAAAATTGGTGCGCACAAGATTACATAGAGTTATACCTACATTTTTTGTATATAGGAGGAAATGACGACACCCATTTTCCTAAGACCTGGGTGTCAGGGGCTCAAACAAAATATCAGGTGCACAACTAGACCACATGCCCAATATAATGCAAAAAGAATCTATTTTGTACTATTCACAGATTCAAAGGATTCGTGCTCACAGGAAAAGTTTAACAGACAGACAGACGACCGGCCGCCGCACATTAGTGCTGTATATTGAAATAAATTTTTAAATACAATACCGGTACAATACATTTAATCCTCATCTAAAACAATTTTCTTTGACTGTGAGGGGTAGTAGGAATTACCGAAAAGACAGCATTTACCCAAAAGACAGCATTTACCGAAAAGACAGCATTTACCGAAAAGACAGTGATATTTACAGAAAAGACCCCAAATTGTACCGAAAGACACTTAAATTTTAAAACTAAACACATTTTATGATTGGAAATGTGTTGATACAATTAAATGTATCATCAAAACCAAAAAAAAGCTATTTGATTTAAGGTTTGTTTTAGTCATATATATATAGTTTCCTCTGATAGAGAATGTAAAACTTACTTCAATAATGATAAATTGATATGAATGTTGTAGCAAAAGTCATAATTATCATGAAGTAGAGTGTGAATAACTGATTAATTATATACATGTAAAGTGCTTATTTCATAACAACAAATACGAAATATATGTATTTGGTAATTTTTTTTGTGGTACATGTACATGCAGTTGTATCTGTTGTTAAGTTGCAGTTGAATTATGAATTTTGATTGAATATCATGAATAATTTGTTCTTAATTTCAATGGTCTTTTCGGTAAATATATCTGTCTTTTCGGTAAATGCTGTCTTTTCAGTAATTCCTACTACCGGACTGTGAGTGCAGTATTGGTAGTACGGACATATAACTTACACTGTTAGTTATGAGAGTTGGAGATCTATCCCCTATGTGAATTTCAATTGAAACATTTGCCAACAAAGTAGATAAAACTTCATTTTCCAATTTCTAAAGTGAGTTGTGCTGACAGTGGAAGTGAAGCGAGAAGGGATTTTACAGCAAAATTAACAAATAGGCAGTGGCTCCTGAATAGGAACGTTCGTATCTTTAGACCTATGTCTCCGCGTACGAACATGTTTCTGATTGGTCTGTAACTGTCACGTGACTCGGGTCATGTGTCCATAACAAAATAAAAAGTTGATTTTTGTAACCATATCAAAAGGCATACGAGTTTATTCTGCATAATCAGAGTGTAATTTAGCAACCGGGACAAGAGGCTATTTCCTATGTTCTCAATCATTATAGTGATCAGTGATCAGTTACTGTAATAGAAGCGCACTTGTCGGCTGTTGTGTGCACGTACTGACATTCTGTCGCTCCAGCGGCAGTTGAAGTTTTTGATAGTTTTGAGACGGTAACAAATATGTACATGTAGATGCAACTCCGTGCTTTTTACTTCATTGTACTTACATGTAATTAACTTTTCAAAATATGTCACAAAAAAGATACAATTTGAACACAAGATGCCTTAAAAAAACGAACCAAATTGAAATATATATATGCAGAAGCTCACTACGATTTGTGTTCGTACGCCAAGACATAGGTCTAAAGATACGAACGTTCGTATCCGGAGCCACTGCCTAACAAATAATCATGATCTAGCACAGAATTAGCCCAAATCTGCATATCATTTAATGTTTTATCAGTGCTTTCTACAAGCTGGACATATCTACATTTAAAGTAGTTACAGTGCAACCGAGAAGGGATATTTTGCTGTGCCGTTCCACTGTCACTAGTAACTACTGTCCGTGCAGCTCACTTCAGAAATCAGAAAATTGAAGTTTTCTCTACTTTGCTGGCATATTTTCTAATTAAAATTTATACAGGGGGATAGATCATATACCTGTCAACTTTTTTCAGACAAAAGAGGGTCAATGACCCTCTTTGGAAAATGAAAAAGAGGGTCATAGCGCGCGAAACAAAATCGCGACCTTTTGCTTGTGTCATTATGAATAAAATTTACCCCCCCCCCCCAACATGCCCCCCATAAAAAAATACTGGTCAATAAAGTTCATTTTATTGTAAGACATGTAAAGCATTTATTTCAGTTGTAATACTGCATAATCATGATAATGTAGCACATGTGTAAAATTTTAGGACTTATTAATCAATGCCTGAAGGTTCATAGTTGAATTTGCTAGGCTAGTTATATTTTTATCTAGTAATTGCTATACATGTACCATGATGAAGATTTTGTGTGAAATAAACTCTACATTTCACTGCTTCAATTGTTTTAAACACTATAAAATCAAAGCACTAAAGGTACTGAGTGCGAATAGCCAGAATAATCTCACTTATAATGTATGACAAAATATTGTGTTTTCAAAGTTATATTTGTTCCTGAACACCTTCATAGGCCAGTTTATGGACGTATAAAGACAGAACTAAAATGCAAATGCATAATGTTGTCGTAATGACTTGAAAGATAATGTCTGACAGTGAACATGAAAATTAAATAACATCACATTAAATCTACCCCCCCCCCCCCCTAAAAAATAAAACAATCCAATATGACTATCCATTGATGATTCCATATACGAGGAAAGAAGACAAATCTTATTTTCTAATTTGATCCCCATTCTCTCTTTAACCTTTCATGTTCAATGTTAGGTGTGTGCTAAGAATTTGAAGGTAAATTCACTCCTTTTTTAGTATAAAAACATGATAAATCCTAAACGGGAGTGTTTTGATCTTTTATTTTTCATAATTGTTAATATCATATTTCATGATGGAAGTTCCTAATTTTTCCGTCGTATACAGATTTTATTTTGTGAAGCGGGGCAAAATAAGCCTACTTGAAGTCAGTTTTACATTTAAATGATTCAACTTAATATCTTTAACGATAGCACCGTTTCATTTATATATTGTCCACTAAAACAGATAATCACCTAGTAATGGAAAGGGGTTTCCAACACACAGACTGTGTTCATCTCAGTACATACAGATGCAATTTTTCATTAGGTCATGCATGTACATAACACAACAGCTCGATTCATATAGATATAATTCATTGATTCAGACAGTGATAAGACTTTATACCGATCATGACGCTGACGCAGTCCCAAGGTACATGTAAACAGAGTAACATCGTTTATACATACTCAGTAGACGGGGCTCCCATGAGTGAAGAAATCAGGCAATCGCTATGTGCTATTCGCACAAAAATTTGTCCCTTTTCGTCTGCATAAATCTCCGTGTTTATGATCGTCTTTCCATAGACATTCCCATAATAATCCAAGCCCAGGTCGTTAAAACAACATGAAAGTTGCTAATTACTTCCCATATCACTAAACAAACAACCCAATTTACCTGTAAGCAGGTGTTTTAATTGAAAAGTCACAGCTGGAAATTTAAAGTCCCAAGTAATGGACGGAACCAAATCGAAATCGGGTGATTCAGGGTCAGCAACAAAAATAGGGTGAAAGACATGACCCGTGCGGGTGATAAAAAATAATCGGGTCAAAGGGTAAAAAAGCGGGACTGACCCGCGGAAATCAGGTCAGCTGATAGCTATGGGATAGATCTCGAACTCGCATAACTAACGGTGTATGATATATGTCTGTACGACCAATAGTATGCTCACAATGAAAGAAAATAATTTTAGATAGGGAGTTTTCAATATTAATTTTAACATGACGTCGTCGACATTCTCCATAGACTTAGTGTAAAACATCGCCGACGTCAGGCTAAAATTAACATAGAAAACTCCCTATCTAAAACTATTTTCTTTCACTGTGAGCATAATATTGGTCGTACAGACATATATCACACACCGTTAGTTATGAGAGTTCGAGATCTATCCCCCGATATAAATATTAATCTCAAAAATTGCCGACAAAGTAGAAAAAACTTCAATTTTCCGATTTCTGAAGTGAGCTGCGCGGACAGTACATTTAAAGAGTCAGAGGAAATTCAAAACTATTTATGAGAACGAATTTGTATGCAAGGTATGTCTTTGCTTATTACCATCCATTTCTGAGTTAAAACACGTAAACCTGATTTAATAATGTATTTCCATTCCTTTAGATACTCTAGTCTAATAATAACTTGACTCAAAATCACGGATGATGTGACGTCATTTGTCAACAATATCTAAGACATTTCGTTTCAATTATCTTTCGAGTCTCATTATATTCGTTGTAATAATAAACATCATCTACATCTACATCAGTACGTCAATCCATCACACTTGATGACTACATGACGGCGCAATGCGCAAACAGACCATAAAATTCAAAGAAGTACCCAACCATTATTCAGTCTCAAAGTCGAGAAGGCACGGCAAAATTGTGAGATTTCCCATCGAAACGGTTGCGAACCCCAGAATGAACAACATTCCGAAGTGAGACCAGTTACATGGACAGCATGACAAGTAAAGGTCATGTTCTGAAATTCAAAAATGGAACAAAACAGAACAGAACGGTCAAGGTCAAATCTCAAGGTCAAGGTCAATACCTAAAATCAGATCCACTTGCTCAGATCTAAGTTACGATATGTGATAATCATATAATATGAATCAAGGCAAAGCCTTTTTGTGCGAGCGGAGAGAAAATAAATATGATTTTAGACTATGACGGTTTATCCTATCTTACAAAACTTTCTGTTTGGTGATTGCCAAAAAAAAAAAAGGCAGTATAAGGCGAGTGGAAACACAGAGGCATTTGTAAAATTGGTCTAGACCAGCAGATGAACATTTTAAAGGGGGGGGGGGGCTTAAAATATGGTTCTTTGCACGTTCCTGTTTTGGCCTTGACCGGCAAATATTAGATTAGGTTGAGGGGGGGGGGGGGATTCCAGTCAAATTTACAGAAAAATACGAGCAAACACAAAAGGTGTATGATTTTGAAACTTTATATCAACGATCTAGTTTAGAGAGCTCAGTTAGAACTGGTCAGATCAAGGATTTATAAACAGACCTGGTTATATTTCCTACATGTGATTTTTTTTATTTCAAGCCATTTTAATTTTGTTATAAAACGGTTAAATGAAAATAAATAACTCATTGCATATCGCCCAAAAGAAAAAAAATCCATCTCGCCGATGTCAGATACAATCGTGCAAAGCCTGTTTCATAACATTTCAATAAAGAAAACCACTTTAATATCGGACATCAAAATTATAATTTTGGAGAAATGTTCGGATGCCTCCAAATATTATCGTAAAATCCGAGAAGTGTTCTGGATTGAGAAACTTAATAACGTGAAGCCATCCGGATTGAACACAAAATCGCCCATGGGAATACTTTGGCCGGTTTATTGACCTTTTTAGAAGCGTTTACGTCAAGCAAATACGTCCATTAAAGGAAAATCTTACAACGTCAAAGTGACATTAAGAATTTGGCGCGATGACGTCAATGACGTCATAGAAGCACAGTAAACAAAATACTCAAACGAAGATGTCGGCTTTCCTAAAAAGATTCCGCGGTTACGCCGAGTTGTCGATGCTATTTCGTAATCTGCTTTACGAAAAATTATGTCAATAAATTTAACTTGTAAACAAAAATTGAGTATAACATATACGTATACTCGGAGTCGAAAAAAAAATTAAATGGCAATATTCAGCATCTCCGCAGTAACTCTGTCTGCGAGGGGACGAAAGTTTTTGAAAGCATAGTAGTACATTCTCATTCTTTGATTCAGCATATTTTCTCACTAAGGTAAGTGTATACGCGTTACCATAAGGGCGAGCTTCGCTCGCTATTATTGGTACCTTACTTATGTGATGAAATATTTCTTCCAGCATGATATTTATTCCTTGGAAATTTTATCTTATAATATTTTTTCCCAAGAACTTTTGTTATGTATCAAAAATTCCAAAAGGAAGTTTTATTATGTAATGAATCTTCCATGATCATAATAAAAGTTCTGATACCACGGAAAATATATTACATAATAATTGTCACTGGAAAAAAAAATATTATAATGAACTTTTTTAAAAATAGAATTCAAAATAAGAAGTAACAGATTTCAAAAATCATGTAAAGTCTTGTCCCATGATGCCTTGCACTCCGTTTTAGCCCTGAAACGGAGTGCAAAGCATCATGGGACAAGACTATTTAAAATCATGTACTGTACAGTGTACTACTACTGTGCAACATGAAAATTTGATCCCTACATTGTTTGGATCCGATATTCAAGTGTTGTACTTGTATAAAAAAATTAAAATTATATGTAATATTATATTATAATAAAATTGAAAAGGTGACTGTAATATTAATACGTTCACAAACATATGAACCATTCAACAGAATGTTTGTTGTAATATTTATTCCTAAAAGCTAACGATATTACTGTAATCATTAAAATGTTTGAATCATGAGAAAATATCCCTAAATCAGAGCTATTTATGTGTTTGAAGAATAGATGGAAAAAAAAATTATACTCACATGTAATATTTCTTCCGTAAAAAAATCTGTCCTTTGGGTAAGTGAAAAAAGAATGAAACGTCAACAATTTTCAAAATACATTTCCGTCTTTATACGTAAGGGAAGGATGAAAAGGAGGGGGCGGGAGGGGGGAGGTAAGGGGGTGGGAGAGGGAGAGAGGTACCCCTCTGTCCGCCCCCCCCCTACTATAGGTAAAGTCAAATTCAAAACAAGTATAATGTTCAGTAACAAGAAGGTCCCAAACCAAGGACTTATCCAGTGGCGGATCTAGGATTTCAGAAAAGAGGGGGGGGGGGGCAAGGTTTCAGCTCGAAGAAAATTTGACAAGCAAAAAAAAAAAAAAAAAAAAAAGAAAAGGGTCGAAGAGGAAAAACGGTAATCTCAAGACTGATGATCTAATTAAGAAGTGGGGGAGGGGGGATAATTTCCACTGCATGTACAAGATGTAAAGTTTCTTGATACATTTGGTAGACTGGCGAGCGAAGCGAGCCGGAAAATTTTAAGATATGAAGTATTCATTTTGTTATACAACTTTATTCTATATTGGCGAGCGAGCAGAGGGAGCCGTAAAATTTTTGGAATAGATGGTTACATTTTGTATAAGAATACAATCTCTCTCTCATTTTCCATGCTCTATTTTGATTGACCAATTGGGGAAGGTTGGGAAGATTAGGGCATTGCAACCCCACTATCCACCTGTCTAGCCTGGTTAGATCGGCCCATGAAAATGAAGCATTTGGTAATTATTCAAGTGTTAATTTGATTTTGAATTTTGTATACGTTTATGACATATGAATCCGTTCAAACACGATGACAAAGAAAGTTGAAGACAAAGTGAAGACAAAAAAATCGACAGCTAATGAAAACTGAATTGCGGCGAGCGAAGCGAGTCGAAAATTTTCCCCAAAAGTAAAGAGATTAAGCATAAAAAGAGTATTCTGAATCAATAACTTTGGGTGAAAAAAAGGGGGGGGGGGGCGGGCCCCCTGGTCCCCTCTAAATCCGCCACTGTTATCTATAAGTCCCTGCTTAAACGCATAATACTTTTAATTTCAACACACATGATTCTGGATAAGAAAATGTACGCTCCAAAGGCCATCTAGCTATTTCAAGTACTTTTTATTAACTTGGTGAGGCCACTCCGATCAACAACAACAACAACAACAACAACAACAACAACAACAACAACAACAACAACAACAACTTGTAACTTACAAATATCAGACATTTCACACTACAAAATTCCCTAAAAAACCTTAAATAACTTACAGCGTTTATTTTAATAGAGCTACTCCAATAATATATATTTTTCTCATCATTTACAGAAGAGAGAGAGAGAGAGATCGAGAGAGAGAGAGAGATCGAGAGAGAGAGAGAGATCATCTCATCATACAGTCCGTATATAGCCAAAAATACGAGTTTTAAGCGTGGTTTCTCATCCAATATAGTGCGAGAATCGAGACCTACACTTTTGGAAAACAAAATTGCCATTTCATGTTCAATCGAAGTTTCTTCAATTTTCCATGATTTTACCTAGCATGTGAAAAATTGCCTCATTTCTTCTTTTCGACTTTTATGCAAAAATCACGCATTCACGTAAGTACATAATTGACCTCCTTTCTCTCCACAAAGAAAGCATAAAAATCGTTATACTGATGGAAAACATTTAAACTGAACGTCTTTTGAGTAGGAGAATATTTTATCAGCCTAAAAATGAAAACTTAAAAGTATTTGTGGAAACGCATAACTTCGAGCAGTATAATTATTTTTAGATATACGGGTAACGTTATGGGTACATCTATACAGAGCGTAACGTAAGTTGACACTTTGATGTTTGGCTTTAACATGTTTATTTAATTGCATAAATATCTCTAGACTTTTATTGTCCGATGTTTATTGACTTTGAATTGACCCGTCTATAATTCGCGGTATAAATGTTACATTTAAGTATAAACAGGTAAACCTCTCTACCTTGTACCTATATGTCCCTGGAGATAGAGAGCTACAAATGACCCGTTTAATGCATTGATCGTTTGTGTTGATCACTGTAATTAGCCAGCGACCCTTTGCCGTGCGGTCACCCTCCCACCTATCCCCTCACTCACACGACCCCCTCACCCCAATGCCATCACGGCACGTGGTTACACCTGAGAGAAATCGAGGGCGTCTGGCAAGAATTCTGTCATCTACAAAGTAATTATAGCGAGAATTTGGTTAGAGGTAAGTCATTTATACACGTATTTCTTGATGTAATTTGTGTTAAGTGTAGGTCCGTGCAAGAATAAACAGGGGTACGTGATACATCAATTTTTTTTTTGCAAAACGTTTTATTCTATCTATATGTGGCACAAATCAACATATGAAAATCATTTCTCGAGGTAGTTATGGTGAATCGAAATATTCACTTCATAATTTAATATAAAGGACAATGAAAGGGAAAATGGCGGGAAAATTCTCTACTTAAAAACCAAATTGACGCCTTGTTGTCTTGCAAAACATGCAAAACAATTTATGAAGTGTGATGAAATCTGCGTAAAAAGGTTAAGCATTTTTTCTTATATCATGAAATACAATGAGCAAATGACCTTGACCTTTAAGAAATGACCCTGAATGACAATTGGACAACTTAAGTTCACATCATATAAAACATTTTGTAAACTTGTATGATGGACATTTTTTTTCTGGAATACTTTTCGTCAATGCACCAAAATATTCTCAAAGCCTGACCTTTTTATCTTTTGTTCAGTAATGTTAAAAACTAGAAATTGTCGGCATTCTCCGTAAGCTGCGACGGGAAGTAGACGTAGGATGCCGATATAACTACATGTATTCCGAGGCGACGAGACGACAATAGACGATGAAGTGCAAAAATGACAAGTACATATTTCCGCTGCACCGAGCGCTTTGTCATGTCTACAGTGGAGATGACTTTACATGCGTGTGATCAATGTCTGTATCTATATATAATAACTTCCTTGTATTGTAGTCAATCATCCCCCTTGCCGCGGTACCCTCTATGCCAGAGGTCGCTACACGTGCAAGGACACAGGATGAGCAGGGGTGCGGACGTAGTGGGAGGAACTGTCCGTCTATTGATGACGTCATGACCACGCCTCCTTGGAGGGAGATAAGTACAGGGTATGTAGCCTTTAAAATGTGGTTAAAGGATGACCATTGATGCTTTATAATTATGATAATTAACCCCTGTAGGGCCTCAATCAATGCAATTGAAATAATATCCCCTATTTCCTTAAATATAGAGGACATTTATATACAAACATCCTTAAACAGACAACAATACGAAGAAGCTCGTAAGCCGTACTGAGAGGAAACATCTAGAGATGTACATGTATATGTGATATGGTAGGTAAAGAACTCTCATTTGCTTGTCGTTCTGTTAATGTACGTAAAGATACAATATCATATAAACATAATTTATTTTTGAAGAAATATACACAGGATAAGAAGATAAGATAAGCGCTTTCATGTCTAAGCTAGAAATAGACAAAGCATGATACGATATAACTTGAGCATAGTAATATTTAATATTTGCTGAAATATCCAAGTCGGTGGATTTAGGAAGCGGGGGGGGGGGGGGGGAGGGTCTGTATCAATTCACGGATTTAGGAAAGGGGTCGGGGGAATCGAGTGTTTTTGTTTTGAGTTTTTTTTTGCGTAAGGTGCCTGTTTGATTTACAGTTCAAACAATATTTTATTCAAAAACATTCAAAAGTGATTGAACAAAAAGCAGAGCCTATTTAAGGTACCCGTGCCTTTACAATAGGGAAAACTAGCGATAATTTGCACTACTAGTAATTTGGGAAAAATTTATAACAATATTTTTTTCCGAACTACAATACTTAGAATGTATCATTATTTATCATGTTTATACTATATTAGATTCAAACGAACAAGTAACGAACACTAGAGGTAGGTGTTCTATATGGCAGGGCCACTTCTCTATTAACCGAACTAAGCACCAAGGTTTTTTTTAGGATATGCCCATTTATCTGTCACGCACAGCATACCCATTCTACCCGGCCGGCAAGACGTACAGTGTCAGATTTCTTTGTTTTAGATAGCATGTTTCACTGAAAATTATATAATCCACGTCCTTGAATCGAGGTGTAACTTAAGAAATTTTAAATAGCAGATGTATAATTTCCCATAGAAATTTGATAAGAAGATATCCATATTTCTCGAGTATCAACTAAAAAGAATGCGGAATAGATTTATGTGTCGTGATTTGTTTATACACAAAACTGCAATAAATGTACATCACTTAGGATAATAAATACTGGCAGACAGACAATCATTACGTTGACAAACTGACCACATCGATGACTTTTTTTTCAGTTAGGGGGTTGATATCATAAACCGCATTCAGGCATTGGTAGTAGATGAATGACTAGAAAAATTAAAAGAAAAAAAAAAGAGTATTTACTGTATCATGTCGTAAATCAGATTACGCGACAGTGAGTTGTGCATTTTTTTTTTTTACAAAAATCTCAGAAACTCAATAAAACCATGTTTTCTCGTTTCTTACAGTTCCGATGCACGATGTAAAACCTATAAAGAATAGGCATAACCGCGGGATGAAAATGATAATAATTTCCTAATTAATTATACAGATACACGATTACCTGTCATTAACATGGAAAGATAAAACAGTCCCTGCATGTGTGCATTTCTTGTACATATATTATACCTGTAAATACCAACATATAAAATATATCAAAGGAAAGATGGTTGTACGCATAGATTAGAACACAACAAGAAATATAAACATAATTCCAATCAAACAGTTTTGTTTACAAGAACTATTTTGCGTGAATCTCCGTCTTTGAGTTTTCTATCAATCCTCACGCGCATCTTTGCGCTCGTTACTATACTGTACGTCCTCGTATCTAACGTAGCATCTTCGGCTCTGGCACGGGGCCCGGGAAACTGGGAGCTTTAACATGAATGGGTCGGCAAGTATAGAACATAGGATATATATACGTATATATATCAGAATTTTTTGGCTTTCTCTCACGTGCATGGGTGTATAGATATAGATGCTACACGGAATCACAGAATCAAAACAAAACAGAACGCGCATGTTCCTTGTACCATTTTAATTGGACAGAGGTATATATGCTGTAATCTAAGGCATTAAGACGCAAAATATTACAAAAAGGTAGAGAATTGTGCGAATTTCAATTCATATTGTGATAATCAGTTCTAGACTTTAAGATGCAGTAGTTTAGATATCGATATTTGACTGATATTCTTATTTTTCAGGAACCAGCTGATTGCTCATCTCGGAGACAACGTCGGCCGCCATTACCATTTCTTTGTCTCGTCACATCTGCCAGTGTATTGGCGATCTAGAGAACTTGGATGAGGGGGAAACAAGAGGACTTGATCGTCAAACGATTATCTAGATCAATAGAAGGTTTTCTTTTAGCGAGGACCTTCTGTTTTCGATGTCGACCAGCGCTGTACAACAACGGGTCGCCGTGACTGTATTTCCAATAACATCGTCATATGACGTAGTTGGTAAGGTGCCGAGTAGATTCGATGGCGAAGATGACGTCGTTTTACTGGAACTTGTCAAAGCAGGGAAAGATAAAGAGGTCAGATCGATTCTCAGTAAGGGAGACTATCGAGATCGGAACTACAGAGACGGACTTGGTCGTACGGCGCTCCATTGGGCCACGGAATATGGGTATGTACATTTCGTTAAGTTACTGGTGGAACATAAATGGGACATAAACTCCCAGGACAACAAACTACAAACACCGCTACATGTAGCTTGCAATCACCGCGGTACTGAAACAGCGTTGTACTTCATCAGTAACGGATGTGACATCAATATCCTAGACGGAAACGGAAATAGCCCTCTACAGCGTGCCATTCATAACAATATGGAGGAGGTATTTTACTTCCTGTGTGAAAGCGGTGCTAACGTCAACTCGAAGAACAAAAATCTATGGTGTCCACTTCACGAAGCTGTTCGAGTCGGGAATGAAAATATAGTGCGTCGATTAATACGCAGAGGCGCTGACGTTAATGCGGTCACAGAATACAAGGCAAATCCCTTCTCCACCGCCATATTCTACTATCGCATTGCCTTAAAGAACTCGTACTCTAATCTAGACTCTATATGTAGATTGTTGATAGACAATGGGAGTTACTTGAGTGAATGGGACGGCCAGTGGACACCGCTAATGTCCACAATATCTCTGTGCAATAGCTACCTTGCTGGACTACTTCTTTATCACGGATGTAAGATTCCTACGCCTGCAGAGTGTGGGAGGAGCCTTATTGTAGAAGCATTTACCCGATGCGACACGAATGTCGTCAAGCTGCTTATATATTGTGGTTACCGGGTAACTCCTGATGAAGTAGAGCAGTGCAATAAAAGGATTCCCACATTTTCTCGCTCCTTCAGACGTCTGGCCTTTTCTGGAATCCTGGACGCTAACACAAACGGACACAAAATTATCACGTGGTTGAGGGAGCGATCCGAAAATGTGGCTCCATTATCGGAACTATGCCGCGTCAGTATTCGTAACTCTGTCAATGATGGGTCACGTGACAAATCCATCGTGGACAACATAGAAAACTTACCTCTCCCTCGATGTCTCAAAGATTATATTGCCTTAGAGGATCTCAGCTCTCTGATTCCCGCGTAAACATGGTCGACAATCATGGCGGACATCTCATGTATCATGGCCTTATGATCTATTTCTATCATTTTTGAAGTTTTGTGTATTACCAACGGTCTTTTTATTGTATTTGTTTTTGTAGTTTATTATTTTTTTAATTTTTGCGTTTATCTTTCATTCATTTTAATATGAAGCGCTTCAACGCAAACCGATTTCGAAAATAATCCAGATGATGTGAGATTACTGTTAGACGTTTTTAGTACCTCTACCTCTATCTATCATGCTTCTATTCAAATACATATGAGATGTAAACTTTATCACAATATAAAATACAGGAAACTGATCAGATAAATTGCTTAATGCTTGTAAGTCTACAAAGATACAATCAGCTTTGGTTGCTACGGCAACGATGAACTATGGTAGAATTGACTCTGGCACATTGTTTTACATTTATTGCAATCATCTTCAATTTTTGCGAATTATTGATTATTAAATAGGCTCTTTAGCAGAACTGAAATATAGATGAACGTGAACACTCTAATAGTACTGAATTTTCATCTCACCCTGATTTTTACACATATTGACGGTTAGTAAGTTGACTTTGAATTTGTATTGAAGGAATGTTTTTTTTTATCCAAAATATGAGAACATACATCATGTAATAATTATATATGAAGTTCTACGTTTTACTGAAGCCATTGATGAAGTGCCAGATATCTTGAGATGGAGTATATAGTACACTACATGTATATATATTTCGATGATCAGTCCTCTGGACTATTTTAGTTCTTTGAATTCAAGCGCAGATTCAGCATATATTGAGGAAATATTTCACACGATTAAACCGATAAAAAGGGGTTTATATGTACACCAGCTTGACGAACCATGGTCTGCGCATGCTCACTTACATATGTGTCTGGAGGCAAAGAAATCGTAAATTTGTGCAATATGTTTAGTTTTTACATTGTATATCAGCACCAAATGACAGTACGTTCAGTCAATAATGTTGTTCTTTTACTTGTATCATGTTTAATTTAAAGTCTTTTTTTCGTATAAAAACTTGGGTATATTTATAAACCATTGAATTATTCATATTTTATTCCTTTATCATGTTTATACATATTTGCTTTGACCCCGAGTCATGTTTTTAATGGCTCCGTATATTTTTTTCTCAATCAAGAAAACGAAAATGAATAAAACTTATATTGTAAGTTCAGTATATGTATTAAGTATTTTTTCTGAGATACATATTAGGTTCAAGCGACGCCGTGTATTGTGTTTAAGGAGAAATGGAAACAAGAAGCCCAAGTTGACCTAAATCGCTCACCACCGATATAATAAGTAACCAATGACCAGCAAAGGTTTTTAGATTTGATGGAAATCTGGGTAGCGATAATATCCTGTCGTCTGGCAGAAAAAAAACCAAATACAATTCGACAAAGTACCATGATCTGTATGGCGTTGATCAGCCTTTTCATGTGTCAGCAAATCGGATCCGTTTGCACACCGAAAACAATATATTTGTAGAGGATCAAGGGTGTCTACATCTTGTCAAGTTTTGTAAAATTCTGTGAAGCAGCTGCTGAAAAGAAAAAAGCCCGACGAACAACGACAGACGAACGAAACGCTTTAACAAAAACCCACTCTAGCTTCGTTCATGTCAATATAAAAACGCACTGAAAACATACTTTTGCACCATACTACAAGGACAATTTAAGTACTGTAGTATGGTATATGAATGAAGTTGCAATAAGCCACTTGCCGAAATTCATAATGGCTGACAAAATGACGAAAAATGTCCGAGGTAGACATTTTTTGCGCACTTTTTCATTGTTAGGTCACGATTAAATTGCGTCTTTTAACAATTACAAAACGCCAAAAAATGTTGACTCGGACATTTTGTGCTTTCTAACAAAATCGGAAAATAGTCTATTGGATGATCATTCGGATCCCCTCGCACTTTATTTGTAACGACATAAAGAAAGAAGAAAAAGGTCGAGGCTAATCTGAATGTTGGATGATAAGGCGTATATGTGCGATTAGCAAAATATGAACACCTAAGCAGACCCTTCAAAATTTAGTAAAACCAAGGATTTAAATGAGAAACTTATAACGTGAAATATGTGTACTATAGATTAAAAATCTAAAGTCCAGTATTTCGTTCGTTCGTGCTTGTGCATGTACGACTTTTGACCAAAATGCCGATTATAACTAACTTATCTATCATCGTCTGACGTCTACATAGATCCACATCAACATATCTCTATACATTGAGCCAACGGTGATATCAGGTGTCGAAGGAACGATAAATAGCACAGATATCAGATGAGAAGAGGCCTGAGGAGAACTGGGGTGGGTCAAAAATTGTAAGAATTGTACTTTTGAACGCCCCCCCCCCCCCAATAACGATAAAAATGAGCGCCACCCCAAATTTAAATCAGTCAACTTCTCACGAAAACTTGTCAAAAATCCTCTTCATGAGGATGCCCAAAAAGACTTTACTTTCCTCATGCATCCAAAATGTAAGAGGACGGGACTCCATGACGGGACCAGTGCCCGATCCTCATCAGGTAAACCAAGGTCTTGACCCATCACATGTGAGTCAAACGTTATACATGGGCTCGTCCAAGCTTAAGTTCAGGACCACTCACATGTCCTTTTAAAGAAGTAAGTCAAACGTTATACATGGGCTCGTTCAAGCTTAAGTTCAGGACCTGGTTTGAGTAACCACAATTATCACGGTGGGTAATCTTGATATGTAGAACATGCATTATTGTTCACAAAAAATGGAAATATGTGATGTACGGAGTAAGGATGGTTTAGCTATGTTTTGCATCCAATATGAGATATCCTTTAAATCTATATGTGTTTCGAGTTGGTGAAAAAGCGTCTTGCTCATATTTTGGATACAATTCTTCGCTATTGCATCACATTCCCCTTCTCCAATATTACGCCAAATGGAAAAGCCGAATTTCCTGTGTTGGGAGATTATTTAGAGTGATAGTTTTTTTTTGTTAAAAGAGAATCACTAACAGCTAGATGACGTATTTTAATTGAGCATATATAGAATTTTAGTAATCATACATGTATATTGTATATTCTAATATGGCTTGATTCTTTTTCCCTATTAAGACAACAGACGCGAGCCGGGCTCTATTCTCCAATATAGGCCCTGTAGCGATAAGCCACGCCTACCCATTTTCTGAAAGCAGATAAACCGACAGGAACTGGTTTTTACCAAGAATCGAAAGATCTAAGTTTGGTCATCATTAGAATAGAAATAAAAAATGACAAGCCGGGCTCTATTGTCTCATAATGCCCTCGCGTCCTCAGCCAATCATATTTATCACCTCGCCGCTGACGCGGCTCGGTAATAAATGTGATTGGCTGAGGACGCTCGGGCATTATGAGACAATAGAGCCCGGCTTGTCATTTTTTATTTCTTAAACAAAAGACTCACGTGACTGTGTTGCTTGTATGTAATTTTTAATACACGTATACTCAATGAGATACCAAGAACAACAAATGCTACAAAGTCCACGTTTAAAATGATAAAAAGTTATGAAATTCTGAATCAGCAGCTTGTTGATTACTGTATATTATCGAAGAACATACATGAATTTAATGTCCATCCTTTACACATAGCATCTGCTTAAAATGACGTCACGAATTTCAAATTTATCGTCTGCCCGGAGGACCTCGCTCCTGGAAACTTACATCAGCACACTGGTAGAATGCTTTTGGTGCCTGACTGTTGTTAGGCTCGTATACCACTTGCAAATAGTAGAGGGTACCAGGTCGGGGCGGAGGCTGTAAATTCGGAACTGGTATGGATACCGAGTAAATAGTTAGAGACGGTTCCCCGCCATCCGGGATGGTCTTCAACATTTTGGGTTCTTGATTGCGCTCGCCGAGTGAGATGGTGAATTTGCCTGGTGACGTAGCGTTATGGTGGTCAAGATTCTTCATAAATATTACAGTCATGTTTTCCTCTCTGTGGAAAGTAACTTCATCATGTCTAGGTTCCTTACCTCCGCACGGCCCAGTGGTCAAGAAACAAGCATCAGCTCCGGCCTTGTTAAGTCCAGTAATGTTGCTTCTCTGCGCAGGATTCAATAAACATAAATGTCCATGAGCCACCGCCAAAACTGAAGCAAAAACCAGAAAAGGAATCATCGTTAATCTGCTGAGTAGTCTAATATGGCAGTAGACGGACAGGTCAGGACTTATATACCACTTACGTAAAATTGACCAAATGTCCTGGAAGATAAGGCTTTCTCTCGTGCTCATGGTGTTCTATAATAGGCGATATTCACCGACAAACATGCTGGTGATAGGCAAGGATTTGGAACTCGGTCAGTGCTACCTTGGTACGCTCGTTTTCAGATATTGCCCCCCCCCCCCCAAAAAAAAGATATAAAAGGGGGGTTGGTTGGTTATAATTTTAAATCAAATATCGAAGGACTTTTCACAATAGGGTGCTTTCGCCGATCTCTTTGATGAGAACAAATAAAGAAAATACTGTATGTCAAATAAGAAGGTTAAGAAAGGGCAACATTACCCAGATTATGGCAAATAGCTTTCACAAATACAACTGGAAACCAATCATGTACCAACAAGTGCTCAACTATTGAATAAAACATATACTGACATAAATAAACTAACAGCAGAACCCCCCCCCCCCCCCCCGAAAAAAAGTGCATAACAAAACAATAGAAATAAACATAATGGTAGACAACCACACAAACAAGTGAGTTAAACCAATATTACTTTATACTCTTTAAAAGCGTCAAGAATGTAAAAGAGTTTAGCCCACCGAAAAAAGTGCACTTGCTGAAAAACCATGATGTGGTGGCTATCCAGAATAGATGCAGTGGAGCCTCAGAAGAAATAATGATGCTGCAAAACAGGACTTTTAACACAATACAGACATTGATATTGATAAATTTTAAGGTTTACATGTATATATAAGAGACTACAAATTGTCGGACAGTTTCTATGTACATAATGTGCTCCCGACATAATGTAGATATTCTTATCTTTGTGTACGTCTTCGTCGTTGAACTCTCATTGTTTACTCCTGTATAAGATATAGATATATATAATACTTTTCAAGTCAAGTCGTCAGTTAATTTGCTTGCATTGTTTTTGCTCCGAAGTTTCGTTTAATAGATACTGAAGTAAAAAAATTCGTTTGGTTATATCCATTTGAACATGTTGAATCTAAACTGAAAATAATTTTAATTAAAAAACGCATAAACCCATCTTGGAATCAAAAATTTACAAAATCTGATCAAAGTTAAAGTAAAATTACATGAGTTGTACTTGCAAATTTCCAAAAAGTATGGTCTTATTGCAGCCAAGAGATTTTATTTACTTTAATAATGGGCCACAAGTGCAGATCTAGAGGGGGGGGGGGGGGGGGGGGTGGTGGTGGTGGTGGTGGTGCTTGTGTAAAAAATGTTGAGTTTTCCTGTTTTTACGAAAAAGGCTCAAAATTATAGGTTGGACCGCTTTCTCACTGGACATCCCTCCCCTCGGAAAAAAAATTCTAGATCAGTCCATGGGCCACAATAAAGATCTATGATTTACCGTTATATCTATGATGTAAGCGTCGGCTGGTTATCCAAGACAACATTATACTTACGTAGGAGAGGGAAATCAGCTGATTTCTCGTTGGTGCTAAACCTAATAAAAATAAACATGGAACTTTATGTATACCTAAAAATATCGCAATGTATAATATTTAGTATGCTACATCACAGTATCATTATGTCTGTACAGAATGCGTCTTTGTACAACGAATAATATGGAGTTATATATACTGCACAAAAAAGTTAAGGAGATTTATTTATAGTTTGCATTGGATTACCATTGTGAATGGGACTTTTGTTTCATTTGCATAGTTATAATGTCATTAATGAGATGGAGTCTTAGACATCAATTTTTGATGAGTTAAAGAAGATCCTGACGATAATCTCAACGATAATCTCAACAGCACTCACAATAGAGCAGAAAATTGAGTAAGATGTCAGTATTTGTATAACTCTGGGCTTCAGAAAGTCAACTGAGCCAAGTGTCTATCTCCTACCAATTTCTGTAAAAATGTAAATTTCAGAAAAATAGGATCTTTACCCAAAATCTACACGGAAGGAATAATTCATAATTAATCAGTAGAAATTGCATGTATAAAGTACAAAATGGTACTGTTTTGAAAATCCGGTATTCAAACTGAGCTCATCGCTGTAAACGAAAATCTGACATAACCCTTGAAATTTTTGAAAACGTAAGAAATAGAGTGAGAACAATTTTTACATTAAAATGAGAGGTTTTAAACTGAACAATCATTTAAAGTTAAATGATAATCATGAGTTTAATGAATCTTGAAGGTTTATCGAGTTCGGGTAATTAAAAAAGAGATGAAAAAACTATGATTTTTGGTAAAATAAGCATTTTATTCAAAATTGAAAATGGGGAAAATTAAAAAAAAATTTGTGAACCAAAAGATGAAAGCAATGACCAAACATTATGTTTGATCGTTTCTTTTTGTAATATTGTCCCTAGTTTAGCTCCAGTATCTTGATGAAAATTACACAACACTATTTTGAACGAGAATGATCCCTAACTTTTGTTGTCCCGTATATATCAATCAGGGGCATCGTTTAAAAGACGAGAACTTTAATTTTGATGATGAATACGGTTTTCTGCAAAATGACGCGTATTAGTTGGAGTTCCCTTATATCCGGGACATTGTTCGTCATTTGTCAGTCAAACTAGATCTTAAAACTGTCTCCTACATGTGAGATGATTTTCTATAGATTATGTCGTCATATGTGACTTATTTATGTTAACATGCAAGATGATAATTATGCTGACATGCAAAATAATGATGTTGACATGCAAGATAATTATGTCGCATGTTGACAAAATAAGTTGCACATTGACATAAGTAGCATGTCGATATATTGTATAGAAAAATATCTTGCATGTAGGAGGCAGAAGTATGCCACCATACTAGAGGACTCAAGATGTAGTGTAAGTGCTGTTTTTTCTTGAAAATTTAATCAAATTTTGCATTTTCATACGGCATAATTTAGAGTGAAAGTTTTCTGAAACCGTTACTATTATTTGAATTCTGTTTCCGCCAAGTTGTAGAAGAGTTATTCGTCTTTCAATTAAAATGAAAATATCAAAATGCACCGAAACAAATTTTGAGAAATAAAAACGCGCGAACACCACCCCTTTGGGGGAAAAATTGATTGAAATCCGTCGTTATTGTTGGTGTCCTCTATTTGTAAGATAGATTTCAGTCATTTTTTATATGACTGATTTCCATCATTTGCAAAATGAAAACCTTGATAATTCGTTATTAACAAAGATGCAAAGAAATAAATGATGAATATTAATCATCTCTAAGAACTATGTCTCTGACTGTATTATGTATATACAAGTAATGGATGGTCCTAGAATGATTATTAAAATATACGTTCAAACAGGATAAAAATAAGGATTTTTGATAAACAAATTGTGTTTTTCTAATTTTTGGTGATCACCTTTAAACAAGGGTTTAAAACGAAAATTAAAAAAGTTACACAGCCAATTGTGCCTCACGTGAAATTCATATGAAATGAGCATCATGTAAATTTCACATGAAAGTTCATGTAAAATTCATATAAATTTCACATAAGATTTATGTGAAAAATATTTCACATGAACTTCACATAAATTTCCTTCACATGAATTTCACATGAATTTTTCTAAATGACCTTCACAGAAAACTGAATTCACATAACATCCATGTAAAAATCTTCGCATGAATTTCATGTGAAAAATTTCATGTAAATTTCATGTTCGTGCTCGTTTCACATAAATTTCATGTGAACTTTCATGTAAAGTTCATGTAAATTTCACATGAATTTCATATGAGGCACAATTGGCTGTGTACCCCAATAAACTATCAATGGAGTTGGAATAATGGAGAAACAACCTTCTCACTGTAAAATGATAGCACAAACAAGAAAGTATTTACACATCTCCTCCCTTCTCTTTACATAATCCTATAGATAACACAACAAGACTACATAGAGTGACATAGGAGAAATCAAGACAGTATTACACAGAATCCTAAAGAGAAAAGGGAATGATCTCCAGCATGACCACTCTTTATTCACCCAGCGAAACAAACCAACAAGAAAGTGACACATAAATGACATCATACAAACTCCAAATCGCAAAAAGACACAACAACATTCACTAGAACACCATACAAAACAATCGTAACAGACATACAGAAACATTAAACATTGATGACAACACATAAAAGGAAGGAGACCAATGTGCACCCGGTGCCGACTTTGGACGGCCTTCTGCTTTTGGCAAATGGTGTGGTTATCCGGATTACGTACACACAACCCTCCCTCTTATCCGGATACACAGAGGTCTTCATAGACACACAATTGTTGTATAAACATAAAACTTCTCACTGTAAGGTGGCATCACAAACAAGATAGTTAAACGCAGCGGCCTCTTGTAACACAGATTCTATGTAAATGGATATAAAATATTCTATGGCATGCGTATAGCAATCTGTGCTCTGCTGGCTGAAGCGAACTCAAGATCAATCACCCGAGAAGAATGACCAGCTTTCGAATAGGACAGAAAATCAAGACAAAGTTTTCTCTGACGAGATTTCAACAAGGCCCATCATGTTTAGACTTGTTTTCTTCATAATTTCATATTATCTGGATTTCCCCTCTGAAGGCTTCGAGCACCACTGATGAGACATAACTTGTTAAAATGCACATATGATGCACTGAAATTTTATAATCGAACAAATATCTCAATATTGGAAGATTAAAGATAGTTTTGTACGTTTTACCTAGATGACTACTGGCATTTATTTCTGTAACAACTCTATGTAACTATTTAAGTTGGAAGGCTGTGAAATGAAATCCAGATTACACACTATATAGATAAAGTGTATGTCCGTCCAAAGTCGACGCTGGATTTATATTGACCACTCCTCTTATGCATTGCCTTTCTCGTTTCAGCCGTTGTTTCTTTGTTTATCTGTGGAATTGTATCCGATGTCATAGAGAGTTTGATCACATCACTAATACTACTGTATTATTGATGCCTGTTGTTATGTTAATAAGTTAATAGTCGCAAGTCTTCAGTGCTCACCATATCAGACCTCTGTTTAATATTTCGATAAGCTATGGTAAAACTATATTATTTTATGCTAAATTCATATTTTTTGTATTAGATGTATAGCTGTATCGACAACATAGATCCTGTAGGATTGCATGACGTCAGAACAATTTTGGAAGTTCGATTGTCATAGTTACAACTGAGGATCCTAATCAAATAGCATTTATTTCTTTAAACTGTTTTATTTGTTGTTTTTTTTTCGATAGCGCCACCTAAAATGGATTCCGTTTAGAAAATATAGTCTTTAGTCTCCGTCCATTTTATGTTTTGTCGTGTGAACGGTGTTTTGCCTTGTTTATTAGTTGTTGCCATTGTCTCCGTTAGTGCTGTCCTCCCCATTTCACGTCTCATGCGTGTTTTTCCTTGTCTATTGGTTGTTTTCATTTTGCTGTCACTTGCTTATGCCATTGTGATCACAACGGCATCGTCTAGTTTGGGATAATCTTAATTTAAAGTGTCACTTTAATTTAATCTGATTAAACCTTGGAACCGCAGTATTGACGTAAACACTTATTTCCTTTTGTAGTGTTGAGCAGTTAAACTCGTTCTCCGTGACATTGGATGTTTTAATTGTATTAATTACTTCTTTCAAGCTCTGTAGCCTGAAAGAATGTTAAAAGTCTTCAAATTCAATAGCATCATTTAAGAACGGATAAATATGCATCATGGATCAGACATGAACGTTTTTGGTACTTAATCCTCGTCAGTAATCCTCAATCTAAAAAAATGAAATGTGGCCAAAGTGTGGAAGTTATGTCCAAACATGTTCTGAAAGACGTAGCATGATGGGTGGGATATGATGCTACAGGACCCACGTTTTGGAAATTTCATTAAATTTTGATAACAAATTTTCGAACGCGTTGAAGAAACGATCAACCGAAGTTGATCAAACTTGGCTACATGTGCCCCCAAGGACTCTTAAGTGGTCCACCAGCAGTGACACTCACCAAGTGGTACAAATGTAAAACGTCTTCAAATTCAGAAGCTTTGTTTTGGCACTTTTTTTTAACATCATACATATTATTTGGATATTTCGGAAACATGTCATTTCAGTCCAAAATATTATGAAATTAATGGAGGTTAACATCTAAGCACCAATGCTATTTTGGACATAGATTTTATTTGGATATACTACTGAATCGACCTTCAGGAGATTTGGAGCCGCGCACTCTCTGTACAGGAAAAAGACAAATTTAAATTCTAAAAATCAAACCAGAGGACGCTACTGAAATGAATTATGGGCTTTTTAAAGACACTTTGGCTGGAAGCATCACTGATGAGGATTTGCTATTCGGAACACGTGTCTGGTGCATATTAAATTGGTTTGAAATATTCTTCAAGAAGGTATAGAGTTGGAACCCTTCCGCATTTTTAAAGCTATTTTGAACATATATTTTATTTGGATATGCTAATGAATCGATCCTACAGGAAACATTGAGCCGCGATTTCTCTGTAAAGTAAATGCACAAATTTAGATTCTAAAAATAAAACCAGAGTGCGCCAGTGAAATGAATTTTAGTGGCCTTTGAAAGGCACTTTGGCCGGAAGCATCACTGATAAGGAATAAATATCCGAAACACTTGTCTGGTTCATGAAAATTGGTTTGTAATTTTCTTCAGGAAGGTATAAAAGTGGAACACCTTCGTATTATTAGGTCTTCCGACTTCCGTCGGAAGACCTATTGTTTTCGTAACCGTGGAAAATTGGATCAGCGATTTCTCAAGAACCCTGTAAGCTAGGACAATGAAAGTTCTCCAACGTTACGTTTGGAGTAAAAGCTAGATTGGTCTTTTTTATTTTTGGTCTCTGTTATTTTTTTATCATGTTTTTTAGTAGATTCAAATATTTGACGGGAGCGTCGAATTACTCAAAAGGACCGAAAATTTCATGTTTTGCTATTTGTAAGCTTAAATATCTCGTATTTTGCTATCTACAATTTCCATTCTTTTTGAAAGTCGACAGCCATGCAAGATATGAAATGCTAGATGCACACTGTAACGATTTATTACGATGACGTCCTTCACCGTCCTTCATATTTCCAAATTCAGAAGTTCATAGGAGGAAGCCACTTTTTTGCTTATAATAGTAAACAAAAACTAAGCTTATGAAGTTTCCTAAAAATTTCAATATTATTATTTTTTATCCATATATCTGTCTTATTTAGTCTTTCTGATTTTTCCTATCTCTTACTGTTGAAAAGATATGAGCATCGAAATTTTGAGTTGGGTATTTCGATACACCTTCACGCCAACAGATCGGGCGCACACTAAAATTGGTAGTCCGAGTCCGACTCGAGAAAAGCAGTGTTGAGATTTTCAAATTCCGATTTCACGGCAATGATGAATATGCATTTCATAAATACATTTCGATATACACAATTTGATTTTAAAACAGTTGATTAATTTAGAAGAGATCAGCTACAAACCAGAATTTACACACAAAAAGTGGTAGTTTGATTCCGATTTCTAACCTACAAACCTGTTTCTAAACTTCAATAACTATATTTTGAACATCAAGTTTAATTTCTAATTCTAGCAAACGTTCGAACATAATTTTCGGTTGGTTTATTTACAAATTGATGAACAATTTCTCCAACATTCTTCCCTCACCTCGTTTTTCGAAAACAGTTCTGTTTATATTGAACGATGTCGCCATGATGGAAATTCAAAATAAACTTTGAAAAAAGGGAAGGGGGGTCCAAATTTGAACCTACACAGCGAGAACCTCATGGTATTTATATATATATATTGAACGTAACTTGTTATTACCATTTCTCTTCTCAAGAAAATTGGTTCTACAGCTACGAGCTCGCCTTTTTTATGGGGGAAGGGGGCAGGAAGAATTTGCAAAAAAAAAATCCCGGCTCTGAAAAATGCTGAAAAAAATATTCCGGCCCATAGGGCCGGCAATTTTTTTTCCCGGACCATGCAAAAGTAAGGATACATAGCATGATATGGAAATTTTTGCCGGCCCTTTGTGCCAGACAATTTAAAGTCAAAAAATTAATTAATATAAATACAAACTGTTCACATAGCTGTATCTACCAGAGACCTAATACGCATAGGCACAAAAATCTAGAAAAGGTTCTATTTAAACATCATACAATCTGTCTGAAATTCGCTAATTGCAAAGGGACATCAGAAGGAACGGTTATTAACTCATACTCTGTAACAGCGGGGAGTTTAACTTACACAGACATTCACAACATTTGACAATTTGTTTAAATCCGGCCCGAAGAACCGGCGAAAATTTTTCTCCGACTCTGGTAATGGCTGAAAAAAATGGCCTGCTCAGAAAATTGCTGAAAAAAATTTACCGGCTGGCAATAGAATTCCTGCCGCCCCCCCCCCCCCCCCAAATCAAATGGTTGCTCACCAACAATTATCGGTTTGAAAATTTAATGTTACTGCTATTTGAAAACTTAAATATATAATATAAATACATGTAATGTGACGTCCTTCATATTTCCAAACCAAAAATTGTACAGGAGGAAGACACTCTTGTTGCAACCGCAACAAGAAACCTTTCTAGTTTACATGTATAATGGAAATGATCGAATTCAATTGAAGAAGTTACATGTACCCCCACATAAATATATTCAAAGGAATATACGGAAGTTTCAGAGCTTTGGGGCTTTCGTGAGTTTCGTATAATCTTCTTCACTCTGCTTACACCCATATAAAATTTTCAGATGAGAAAAATCATATACCAGAAAGGTCTTTGTACTTGGAGAAGGAAAAAGATTCGTTCATCGTTATTGATCATTGATGGAACAATTATGTTGGTAAACATTAAAAGGGAAACTACCTTGTCACATTTAATGACGGTAATTAGATTTTAGTAGATTACTTTTTATTTCAAGGGTAGAATTACTTTTTGCAATAAAAATGTTCATAATAGTAAATATAAAAACCTCAAGGTTCATTTAAGATAAACATAGAGCTGTTTATTTAAAGTGAATAGATTGATTCTATGAAGTTGTTTGTCTCGGATAAAGGAAATACGATTAAAAAGGAATAAAAACGGTATAAAAAGGTTACAGCCAGGGGTACATCATTCCACTCTTCGAGGTTGTGATTTTCAAAGGCCGAATGCGTTGTTGTACCGCATGATATAAAAATGAATTAGTTTGGAAAACAAAGAGAGATAAATAAAGGATTGAGGTCTTGGAAAGTAGAGCGGGATTTGATCTTACCGTTAAAACATTATCTGTGTAACTACTGTACTGCAACATCACATAACAACTTTGTCGCTTTCAGATTTTTCTAAGGATGAATTATTTCAATAATTAAAACCCTCAGTTACTTTGCTGTTTTAATTAAAATACTGGCCGAGTTGAATCGCTCAGCATTTCGAAGCCGATATAATTTCAGCATTCAAACATTGCGCACGCGTAACATCATTCATATTCTTTCAATATTCTGGAATATGGAAGTTACTTTAACAATTATTTTCACTTTACCAGGTAATTTTCACTGAATTATTTCTGACATTTTGCATTATCTTGTTTCTTTGATAAATTTATTCTATCTTAAAGTACTTTCATAATGTGTGCAAGTTGAAAATTTCTTAACATTTTTTTGATAGTTCAAAATAGAGGAGAGGTTGTGATATGGAATGCAGACAATGTAGAAATAATTTGTTTTTTGTCTTCATAATAAAAACATGAACTAAGTATGAAATCATTTACGACTTTCAAATACATACTAAATATAAATATTACACGTACATGTTGTCATTATTATTAAACAGTAACTTAGAACATCTCTAATTTTTATTAATTCATTTTTTAAAAAAATCTTTGGAGTATTTTTTAAAATTATAGGTCCTGGTATTGAAAATTTGTTTTGTCTGCATGTTTGATTGTTGGCTTTTGTTTGTTTATATATATTGTCAATATTGAAATATAGTACATCGAAACGCAAAACACAAAATGGACAGTCGGGGCCGACATCAAAACGCCATACACAAAATACCACACACAATGGACAATCGTTGCCGACTTGGGACGGCCATCTGCCACGTAAATTAATACAACACTGGTCGTGTTTCAGCCATTATTCAAAAAAGGAGATGAAAAATCCCCTTTACGTTATCTACAGGCAAAGAATCCACTTAAAATAAGTGAATTCCTCAAACAATATCCAGAATGAATATATCAAAATCAATAAATTCTTTAAGTTAAAAATGAAATGGTTACTTCTGTATCACATTTAACTTATCAAAACAATGATCATATTGTTTTATAAGTTTCAGATTTGATATTGAATTCATCTTTGTGTATTGAGTAAAAGTTTTCTATGAGTAAATCTATTGGCAAGATAAATATGGAAAGAAAAATAGATAGGGAATAAAACAAATACACTAAACATCTCCAGGAAATTAAAAATTGACAACTTTTTTTGGCATCCATAAACATAATAAAAATCGATCGATCCCTTCATTATAATAAAGTGCAATATTTTTTACATTCTTTGTATAAACACAACAATACTTTCTTCCAGACTGTAAGTAAATATGTGCAATGATGTATCTTGAGAGAAAACTCTTTGCATAAAGCCTTTCTAGTAATCAATTGCCAAGGGGGGAATTTTATATTTCCATGAAGGTCCATTAACTTCGCGGATGTACGGCGGATATATACATGTACATAAAATCATTTTACTAAACTGCGAATATACGCAGTAGATTTGCATGTAAACGATTTTTCTTTACTCTAATTGTGAAACCAATTATTTTCCATTGATATTTCTGTTTTGGTTATTTATAATTATGCAGTTTTATGCAAACCCACATTCATATCAAAGTATTATTATTATAAACTTAACGTTAGTTCACAGGGCCCTGACTTCCTGTCCTCTCTGAATGTCGGTCAAACTTCTCGAGTGAAAACATGCAAGAGATCGCTCCAGCCAGCGGAGCGCGGACTGTATTTCGCACGCCCTTTTTATATCCAACTACACTTCATCGGTATGTTGCTTGGGCCCCTTTGTTTCGCTGTCTTGTGGGAGGTTTGTGTGTAGTTAATCCGGACAACTTCATTATTGACGTCAAAGTGTCCGTCTAAATCGGCACCGATTGCTCATTAATCTCGTTGGTTTATGTATAGTCTTTTGTGTTAAATGTTTTGATGTGTTTTTCGATGATCCTTGTACCTTTTGAGTCCCTTGCTGTGTATGTCTTCTCTGTGTTTTCAGTTGAGATGTAGGTTCTGCAACTCAGTCTTGCTGGAGATCCCCTACTTTCTTTCAAAATATCGAAGCTCAAGTGAGCTAAAATGATCATAGTGCATGTATGAATTCGTCTGTGGCTTAGCTTTCCGTCTGTCGTCACTCATTGAGACGTGAATATCAATATCATAAACTGATATGTCCAAAGAAAAATTTGATGGTGCTGTTATCCGGATTACGATCGCTATGCCGTTTAATTCATTCTGCCTTACGCAAAACGCATGGACAAAAGTTTTCCATAACCCGTTGTTAATAAAAAAAGAAGTCCGATCGACTTTGAGGTAGGATGAAGAATCAAGGTCCATTCGTCTTCTCAATTAAATTTGCGCTTAATCTTATTACTTATCTATGAAAATAAACGTACCTTTTCATCCATCATTTCATTCAAAGCACCAATATAAAGCATCATAGTTTAATCATTTAATAGTTTATTTGATTATTATTTTCTTTTTATCTTTTTCGGTTTTATTTGTTTTAGTAATATAAAATTTCAGTTTTAGACGCCAATATAAGGCACGGATTCTTGTGGGAGGAAAACCCTATTTGGAATGACGCAATTCCAGCTACTCAGAATCTATGGGTAGCAGAAGGAAACTCAAGAGTGACATGCGCATTCAAGTGCTTCAATGACACGTCATGCGACAGCTTTATCTACCTCCCGGTTACAAACCAATGTCAAGGTCATAAAGCGTCCTTAATGGACATGTCACAAGGGACGATCAACACAGTTGGAGCCAGGAATTACAATGGTAAGTACACGAAAATTATAGGATTTCCTAATATAAATCTCACGGCGGCCGTTTAAATAATACGGAGGTGTTCAAACTCTGTACCTTCTCTGTACCTTCGTATATATTGAAGAAAATTTCAAACCAATTTTCATGCACCAGACAAGTGTTTCGAATATTAAATGCTATCAGTGATGCTTCCAGCCAAAATGCTTTTTCATATGCCGCCCTAATTCATTTCACTAAACTCACAAAATGATCCTTTAATATTTCATAAAGTAGAATGACAAATATGGATAATGACCATATCCCTGAATACAGCACAAATCGATAATTCAGAAAATCAGAAACCGAAGGCATACAAAATCAGGATAAAACAGGAACCAAAGCAAACAAACAAAAACCTCCACCATGTAAAAAGAAGCGAACTCCCGATATTGGAGTGAGACCAGGTGCCCAGGAGGAGGAGGCATCTCCTTCTTGCATGCAACATCCGCCGCTTCATTTCGGTAGAACTGTCACATCCGGTTACTTCCATTTCGGAAGACATAGAGTACAATCTTTGGTTGGATGGTAAAATGGTCTATGACAGAATATCATCCACCATTCTGGAGAGTGGGACATCAAAGTGTATGACGAGTTCCCCATATCGACCGTACAACTTCCTCAGTGACGATGTTAGTCGGTCACAAACATATCCCTGACTGAGAAGCTTATCTGAAAGACGCCTAGCTCTCGGAACAAAATCCGTATATTTGGTACTTGCTCTGGCATAGCGTATCAACTGAGATATGAACACGCCATAAACAGACGATGAAGGGATGTTGCTACTCAGAAAAGGAAAGTTTGTAATGCTGAAATTGAAGTAGTCACGTTTGTCACAGAGTGAGGTGTTCATATGACCATCAGTGTCGTAGGACAACATTATGTCCAAATCCTAATCATAAAAGAAAAGAGGGGATCTCCAACAAGACTCTTTTGCAGCACCCGCAAGCAGCAAAACATCTAAACACCCCAACGCGAAAACAAAGAGTTGACATACACAGCAAGAAACGCGAAAAGGAGGGGGGGGGGGCACCAAATACAACATCAAACGCAAATAAAATCCCAACGAATTGGTGATTTAGGAGGCCATCTGCAACATAAATATAAGTATATAGAAATTTACATAATCAATTTCCAATCAGATAAAAAATTAAAAGATAAAAGAAATATTGGTAAATATATGCTAAAGGCATTGCCCATGGGTAGGCATGCCCTTAAAGCTCAGGGAGTTGAACGCATTACGCTTCCTTTATTGAACGCTTCCTATATCTAACGACTTGAAATGCATTGCACATTTCCCGTTTCAAATAGTGAACGTGGATCAATTGCATATGAATAACTTATCAGAATAATTTATTCTTTGAAATATGCACGATCTTTAAGACGCGTGACGACATCAAAAAGAGATTAATAGTTTGGCATGCGGCTTAATATGTTAATGTGTAAGAAAATAAAAACAAAATTCCTTTCATTTCACTTTCCGCCCATAGCGTCGGTCATTGAAACGTGTTATTTAAAAACACTGCCTATAAAGCGATTCGGGGACACAGCTTTGATGATATGAAAAGACCAATCATTATATCCATGCAGTCAATGATTGCTTTTAAAGTGAAAAAGCTTAAAATCAAAGTATGAATTTAATGAAAATTTTGTTAATGTCGGGAAAGCCTCCGATACCACAGTAACACGGTAACCAAGTAGTGTAATGCAGAAGAAAAAAAAAATGCCATTGTTGCTGCTTTATGTCAACGAAATTTCATTAGGGTCGACAAATGAACCCTCTAATTAAAATCAATAATAATCATCAACTCGTAGATGCTAGTCTTTAAAAGATTGTAAAACAAAGGAGGGGATCTCCAACAACACCAGGTTGTAGCACCCAAAGCAAAACCCCAAAACACCCAATGCAAAAACACAAAGCAGACAAGCACAGAAAGAGACGCGTAAGGGACAAAGAACGTCAACGCACAACACAGAAACATCAAACACAAAGGACTACACATAAACCAACGAAAGTGCATTCTTCAAATTTCAATTTTGAACAATACTATAAAAGAGAGGAGATAATCTCCAACCGGACTCGGTTGCAGCACCCACAATTGCGGGAAAAAAATGCAAAATTTCGTGACGTCACAATGCTTTTACATCGGACAAACAAGCTTCGAACCTCGGTCAAAAATCGAAATTGCATTGTGACGTCATGGAATTTCTAAATTTTTTCCCGCGTTCGGAAGGGTCAATTCTACGTCTTAATGAAAAGGCAACAATCTAAAACCAATTTATTTATTTATTCTTTTATAAAATGTAACATAAGAACAATTTAAATTATATATGAAAAAGAAATTGTTGTTCTTCTACAAAAACATAAGAATGCCCTCCCCCTTTTGAAAATCTTATTTTCTGCGAATTTTTCCACAGTGCGTTGTAGAAGCGGTAGTGACTACCAATACGTACGAGAGCATGATTTCTGTTTTCGGATTTACGAAATAGATGATATTTCATGGTACGACGCACAGAATGACTGCAAATCTCGTCACGGTTCACTGATTCAGCTGGAGTCTTACGAGAAAGCTGTTTGGATGGTCAACTATCTGAATTCTCTTCCCAGTTCAGGTATTTAAGGATTGCATGGTAACAACTCTTTTTGAAAAAAAAATGACAAATATGGATAATGACCATATCCCTGTATACAACACAAAATCGATAATTCAAAAATCAGAAACCGAAGGCATACAAAATCAGGACAAAACAGGAACCAAAGCAAACAAACAAAAACCTCCACCATATGAAAAGAAGCGAACTCCCGATAGGGGAGTGAGACCAGGTGCCCAGGAAGAGTAAGCATCTCCTGCCCGCATGCAACACCCGTCGCTTCAATTCGGTAGAACTGTCACATCCGGCTACTTCCATTCCGGAAGACATAGAGTACAATCATTGGTTGGATCGTTCAAATGGTCTATGACAGAAAATCATCCACCATTCTTGAGAGTGGAACATCATAGTGTATGACGAGTTCCCCATATCGACCGTAGAACTTCCTCAGTGACGATGTTAGTCGGTCACAAACATATCCCTGACTGAGAAGCTTATCTGAAAGACGCCTAGCTCTCGGAACAAAATCCGTATATTTGGTACTTGCTCTGGCATAGCGTATCAACTGAGATATGAACACGCCATAAGCAGGCGATGAAGGGATGTTGCTACTCAGAAAAGGAAAGTTTGTAATGCTGAAATTGAAGTCGTCACGTTTGTCATAGAGTGAGGTGTTCATGTGACCATCAGTGTCGTAGGACAACATTATGTCCAAATAGGATGCTGAATTATTTGTCTCTGTGGTTTCTTTGACTTCAAGCTCCGAAAGATAGATACTGCTCAGGTAATCCGCGAATTTTGGATTATTGATGGACAACAAATCGTCTATGTGTCTGTAAGTGAAGTTAAAGTCAGAGGCTAAGTATCTTTTCCCTTCAGAGACCAGAGATTGAATGAATTCAGCTTCGTACGAGTAAAGGAAAATGTCGGCAAGGAGTGGGGCACAATTAGTCCCCATTGGAATTCCGACAATTTGCTGGAAGACCTTTCCTCCAAACACCACAAAAATGATGTCGATCAGAAAGTTTAACATCTGAATAATGTCTGTTTCAGTGTACTTATTTTCAGAATCGGACTTTTCTTTTACAAAGTAGGTTTTGTCATAGTTAACAACAATAAATTTGTATTTGCGATTACCGTTCTTACTTGTAAACGCATTACTTATAATTTTTGCGAGTCTTTCTTTCAATTTAGAATGTGGAATTGTAGTGTAAAGTGTCGAAAAATCAAAGGCTTTGATCGAATGGACTCTACTAAAATGAGAGGATTTCAGATGTTCTAAAAGTCCTTCGAATTCTTTAAAATCCACATCTGGTTGATACCACTGCGAGAATACACTGTCGAACAATATTTTTGAAGCCCAGATTTGATTTCAGATAAAACTTTGGTGAGTAAGATCGATACAGTTTTTGTACAACATTTTGAGGAACCAGCGATGAAACGTTGTTTTTACGGATTCTTATGCATTTTAGGTATGCAGTACAAGTATGGTAAATCTAAATCTAAATTGGTAGTGTCGAAGCCAAAGGAAGTAAGAGCTGATTTGTGGTTATCTATTATTTCAGAGGCAGAAAGGTTTGTTGGGGTGTAAGTGGGATTTCCAGGTGTCGAATTTAAACCCAACTCTTTAACTAGACTGTCGAAATAGTACTTTTTGCAAGTAAATGTGTAATTATTTGAGGCTTTGTCCGCTGGTGTGATGACATAATGTTCTTGGAGGTAGGTGAGTTCTGTGATAATATTAGGGTCTTTAAATATAGACACGAATCTGGTGTTCACAGTTGATTTTAATCGGTTAATTCTAGATAAAAGTAACCCTCTGATTGATTTTATCCATTCGGAAAGGGTGTCGAGCTGTACATCCTCTTTCTTTGCCCAACGTCTTGCATATTCCTCACAAGAGTCCATGATAATTTTGACATTTTGGTTCCATGTAAAGGACATACTTTCTCTGTATTTGGGACCCTTTTTTAACAATTCTCTCAACTTGTCGTTCTTGACTATACTAAGGTCACCAGTAATAACGTGTCCACAAGGAGAGTAGTTGAAATCCGATGAAGAACATTCGCAGGGAAGTGGATGTAGTGAGGGATTACTTAAATCAATACACTGCAGGAATCGTTTGTAATTGTAAATTTTAGATGCAACTGTTGGTGTGTAGCTATAGGAAATACAAGGAGTTTCTTTTCTTTTGAAATATGGTGGGATTTTTTCTGTGACAGTTTTGTGATTCAAAATTTGACCAAGATTCAAGTTATCAATACCTTTGTTTGCAAATCTTACTTTAATGAAAGGGCGGTTTGTTTTCTCCTCTGATTTATCTGATCTAACTGCTTGAAATAAACGAAAAGTAGAAATGTCCAATATGACTCCTTGTAGTCTGTATTCTGGGGAACGTGTATCGGTATATGTGAGGTCCTTCGTATAATCGTAGATTTCGTGCAACTTCCGTAAAGGAACAGAATATAATTTGGTACGAATATAATGCAGGCCTAGAGGCTCATTCAAAAATGGAACCAAGTCATCGAAGGAGAAACTATGTATCTCAGGCCTATTGTATTTTCGAATGCCATGACTTCGAGGTCTTCTTTGTTGTCTGTTGAATAAGCTAGTCACATTTACCGATTAACAACCAGGACTTGTTAAGTTTCCTATAGTGCTGATGTTATCGTTGCACCCATAGGGCGCTGCAGTGTTAAGATTTTTTATCCAGAACTCTTCTCTGTTGCGACGGAAAGGTGTGCTCAAATTGGGATTGTTTGAAAACGCACTTTGAAAAAATCTTTTTAAAATGCGTTAAATTTTGTTTCAATGGAAATTCTAATGATTTTTCCAGGACAGTATTGATGCAGATTGTATTGTTTATACCATCATAGCAAAGAAAGGAGGGGTCTCCAACAAGACTCGGCCGCAGTACCTACAGCAAAGCAAGAAATCAACAAAGAATCTGATATACTACATTAACGCATTTTGAAATAATTTCTCAGTTGTGTTAATTTTACCCGATTTCAACACAATATGAAGAAAACTGTCAAACCGCGTTGATCAGGTCCAGAATTTAACGTATGATTTAAATGAGTAATTTTTTCAAAGTGGGTTGCTACACATAATCTCTAACACGACCATGCTGGATTGAGCACAGTGTAACACACTGTCTGTTATATCAAAGATTAATGGTCATGCTGCATTGAGCACATCGTAATACACTGTCTGTTACATCAAAGATTAATGGCCATGCTGCATTGAGCACAGCGTAACAGACTGTATGTTACATCAAAGATTAATGAGCACAGCGTTACACAATGTCTGTTACATCAAAGATTATTTAGCACAGCGTAACACACTGCCTGTTACATCAAAGATTAATCGCCATGCTGCATTGATCACAGCGTAACACACTGTCTGTGACATCAAAGATTAATGAGCACAGCGTTACAGACTGTCTGTTACATCAAAGGTGTAACACACTGTCTGTTACATCAAAGATTAATGACCATGCTGCATTGAGCAATATCTGTTACATCAAAGATTTACGATATCATTAGTTTTAATTTTCCATTAAAGTTATAAGGCAGGAAGGGAAACAATCAGATTATGAATATAGTCCGCCGTATACGAGGGCTGATTGATATGATGTGAGCCTCGTATTTAAGGATTTGATTTTTTTTTTTAGACTTTTGCATTATTATTCTACACAATCATCTTCATTATCTATACACTTTTGCCACCCGTGTTTAAGGGCATCAATACCACTTTTAAATAATTCTATATCTTGACTGGTCAGAATGCTATCCACTGCAAGTACGACGTCATCATCGGACTCAAAGTGGGTGTCAGAAATAGCTGATTTCAGTTTTAGGAGTAGATGAAATCTGATGGAGCAAGACCAGGTGAATAAGGCGGATGCTCAATCAAAATAAAGCCACAATAATGAATGGCAGCCACGGCAGTGACAGACCTGTGAACAGGAACATTGTCCTGATGGAAAAACACACCTTTGACTAGTGAGCATTCCGCAGCGCTCAAGTTTAATATTTTCCCGTAACTGTGTCTGAAGTGAAGCATATTCGACACCTGGAAACCCCACTTACACCCCAATAAACCTTTCTGCCTCTGATATAATAGATAACCACAAATCAGCCTTTGCATCCTTTGGCTTCGACACTAAGAATTTAGATTTCGATTTACCATACTATTCTGCATACCTAAAATTTATAAGAATCCGTACAAACAACGTTTCATCGTTGGTTCCTCAAACTGTTCTACCAAATCTGTATCGATCTTACTCACCAAAGTTTTATCTGAAATCAAATCTGGGCTTCAAAAATATTGTTCGACAGTATATTCTCGCAGTGGTAACAACCAGATGTGGATTTTAAAGAAATCGAAGGAACTTTTAGAACATCTGAAATCCACTCATTTTAGTAGAGTCCATTCGATCAAAGCCTTTGATTTTTTGATATTTTACACGACAATTCCACATTCTAAATTGAAAGAAAGACTCGCAAAAATTATAAGTAATGCGTTTACAAGTAAGAACGGTAATCGCAAATACAAATTTATTGTTGTTAACTATGACAAAACCTACCTTGTAAAAGAAAAGTCCGATTCTGAAAATAAGTACACTGAAACAGATATTTTTCAGATGTTAAACTTTCTGATCGACAACATTTTTGTGGTGTTTGGAGGAAAGGTCTTCCAGCAATTTGTCGGAATTCCAATGGGGACCAATTGTGCCCCACTCCTTTTCGACATTTTCCTTTACTCGTACGAAGCTGAATTAATTCAATCTTTGGTCTCTGAAGGGAAAAGATACTTAGCTTCTGACTTCAACTTCACTTACAGATACATAAACGATGTGTTGTCCATCAATGATCCAAAGTTTGCGGATTACCTGAGCAGTATCTATCCTTCGAAGCTTGAAGTCAAAGAAACTACAGAGACAATTCAGCATCTTATTTGGACATAATGTTGTCATACGACATTGATGGTCACATGAACACCTCACTCTATGACAAACGTTACGACTTCAATATCAGCATTACAAACTTTCCTTTTCTGAGTAGCAATATCCCTTCATCGCCTGCTTTTTGCGGGTCCCTGTAAAGTGCGAAACGAAACAAAAACGAAACGAAACGAAACGAAACAAATCGAAACGAAACGAAACAAATCGAAACGAAACGAAACAAATCGAAACGAAACGAAACAGATCGAAACGAAACGAAACAAAACGAAACGAAACAGATCGAAACGAAACGAAACAAATCGAAACAAAACGAAACAAAACATAAAACTTAAAGAAAATGAGAAAAAGAGGGGAAATCGCAGAAAACGAATATTTCAAGACAAGATCAGCATGTAATATTGCCTTAATCCAAGAGTTCTACATTTGTAACTAGTGCCGAGAGGGTTTCTTGAAAGAGTCAAAGTTGACAATTAAAAAAAGTTAATGTCAAATGCCATTCATGTATTTAAGAGGAATAAAAGGGAGGGGATAGAAAACCACGCTATGACACCGTAATGAAATCATAAAACGGGGTTGGGCACATTTCAGGAAAAAAAACTTATCCTTTTTCAAACAAAATGTGCCCCCAATTTTATAATTGTTCTCATTTTTCTGATAAAATTTTCAAATACACATAGCGGAAAAGTTCCGTTTCCACTGCGCTAGACTCCCCCCTGCTAAATAATATTTTTCCGTCTATGACGAGGTTATTCATCCCATTCACTCTCCTTTAAAATGCAATTGTGCTATATACCGTATATATTATGTTTTAATCGTCAACTTTGACTCTTTAAAAAACCCTCCAGCCACAAAAACTAACGGTTGAATGCAATATTGAGGGAGTGGACAGGGAAAAAGGGAGGGGAGAGAAAGGGGGCGGGTAGAGGGAAGAAGGGGGCGAGAGGAGAGGAAAGGGGACGAGAGGAGGGACAGATGATTGGGAGGGTAACAGTAACCCAAAAAAAATTAAGAAATTACTTTTAATATGAATAATCTTGCGCTTATGCGTTCATGTACATAATATCAATTTTAAAAATTACCACGAAATTCATATATATATTCCTTAAAAAATTTTCCCGCTCTCCGCAATTTTCAATTCATTTTTCAAATACTTCAGGCTCGCTTCGCTCACCTTACTTTTTCATCTAAACATGTCTATTTCTTTTTTCAATGTTTAAAAAAGGAAATAACCCAAATAACTTCACAATTGCACCAATTTACACTTTAAAGTTAAACATTTGTCTTGACCGCCCAAGACCCCCTCCCCCCACGGGAAGGGGGCGGGAGGAGGAAAGTGGTACCCCCTGACCCTTCAATAAGATCTTGTCTTGGCGATTTTCCTCTTTTTCTCATTTTCTTTAAGTTTTATGTTTTGTTTCGTTTCGTTTCGATCTGTTTCGTTTCGTTTTGTTTCGTTTCGTTTCGATTTGTTTCGTTTCGTTTCGATTTGTTTCGTTTCGTTTCTATTTGTTTCGTTTCGTTTCGTTTTTGTTTCGTTTCGCACTTTACAGGTACCCGCTTTTTGCGTGTTCATATCTCAGTTGATACGCTATGCCAGAGCAAGTATCAAATATACTGATTTTGTTCTGAGAGCTAGGCGCCTTTCAGATAAGCTTATCAGTCAGGGATATGCTTGTGACCGACTAACATCGTGACTTAGGAAGTTCTACGGTCGATATGGGGAACTCGTCATACACTATGATACAAAACAAAGGAGGGGATCGATGTCCCACTCTCCAGAATGGTGGATGATATTCTGTCATAGACCATCTGAACCATCCAACCAAAGATTGTACTCTATGTCTTCCGAATGGAAGTGACCGGATGTGACAGTTCAACCGAATTGAAGCGGCTGGTGTTGCATGAAAGCAGGAGATGCTTACTCTTCCTGGGCACCTGGTCTCACTCCCATATCAGGAGTTCGCATCTTTTCATATGGTTGAGGTTTTTGTTTGTTTGCTTTGGTTCCTGTTTTATCCTGATTTTGTATGCTTTCGGTTTCTGATTTTCTGAATTATCGATTTTGTACTGTATACAGGGATATGGTCATTATCCATATTTGTCATATTATGTACCATTGATTGTTTGTCCTTTTTGGACTTAATCTATCAGCAGAATATACCTTCTGTAACCATGAAAACCGAGGCTCACTACATATCAACCAACCCTCGTAGCTGGCGGTAATTGATCTGTCTTTTTTGTCATAATTATACTCTTTTTATACGCCCGTAATTTGACGCGACGTATTATGGTATTGCAAAGTCTGTCTGTCCGTCTGTCCGTCCGCTCATGGAACGCAATTACTTAAATAAGCGTCAACGTATTTTCATGATATTCATACATTGTGATCAAACTGTGGAGAGGAAGCCGCCTTTCGATTTTCAGGTTCATCCGATTCGTCGTTACGGAGTTATGGGACTTAGAATTTTAAAATACTGTGAAAATGTACTAAAATATTTTAAAAATCTTTAAAAATCGATTTTTGGATGAAATGTTTTGAAAATTTGCATGCTTTAAGAAGGAAGAATGTTCTTTGACATATGTAATGGGGTTTTAATCTTTTTGTCGCATAATCGAGAAATTATGTGTAATGGGGGTTGGGGGGTTGGGGGTATATGCATACACGTACATAAAAAGCTTAGGGCAAAATATAGGTGCATGGAACGCAATAACTTGAATATGCGTCAAAGGATTTTCATGATATTTGTACATTTTGATCAGACTTTGAAGAGGAAGCCGCCTCTCGATTTTCAGGTTCATCCGGTTTGTGCTTATGGAGGTATGGGACTAAGATATTTTGGTGTTGTGAAAAAAAAATCCCAACGGGCGTATCTTGCTCCGTGAGCGCAGGCTTGATTCATACTGTAAACATGGTTATTTTCGCTGGGTGAAAATTGGCGATTTATATCATGAAGACGTTATGCTTGGGGAAATATTCGCGATATTAACGTATCTTCCATTGTAAGAATGCAGCAGGAATCCAATTGATTCGCGAAATACGCGAAAATTACCCTCACGCGAAAATAACCCCTACGCGAAAATAACCCCTACGCGAAAATAACCCCCATGCGAAAATAACCCCCACGCGAAAATAACCCCCACACGAAAATAACCCTCACGCGAAAATAACCCCTAAGCGAAAATAACCCCCACGCGAAAATAACCCCTAAGCGAAAATAACACCCACGCGAAAATAACCCCTAAGCGAAAATACCCCCCACGCGGAAATAACCCCCAAGCGAAAATAACCCCCACGCGAAAATAGCCCCTAAGCGAAAATAACCCCCACGCGGAAATAACCCCCACGCGAAAATAACCCCCAAGCGAAAAATTCCACGTTTACAGTATGTAAGTTTGTTCTTTAGTGGCATTCGTATATATTGATATATGTACATTTGTAAGTGATAACAAATCCAAGCCATATGACCGATTCAGTGAACAAGCCATTAAATTTCAACTTTTAAGTTAGACACTGTCACTTTTCGTGTTACGTTGACAAAATGACTTTTAAAAAGTTCCCACCTTGCCTTCAACATTTGCTTTATTTCAATAGATCAACACTCATTCTGGATAGGAATGTCAGACGAAGTTACAGAGGGCGTTTTCCTTTGGAGTGAATCCGGAAATATTCATCCGTACTCGGTTTCTCCATGGAAGGAACTCTGGGTCGCAAACCAGCCGGATAATTCTAACTTACAGCAACACTGCGTCATGATACGATACACTTCCAGTGGATATGCTTTTGATGACTTCAAATGTACAGGAAATAACAAAAAACATATCTGTCAGTGTGACGCCGCATGATGATTCTATGCACTATAACTTTCACGTTCAAATCTTAGGCACGATGGACAAATAAGGAATGATAGATGAAATATTTAAATGGTGAATACGAATCAGTTATGTAACAGGCTATTACATCAAAGATTCTGCTACGACTTTCGGTACGCTTTTTTGACATAGTAACTTTCATACTTTTTTGGCATATTACATTGTTTAGATTTGAGGATCACTGACGAGGGTTAAGTGCCCGAAACGTGCATGTCTGGTCCATGTTGCCAATTTATCTGTTCTTAAATGATGCTATTCAATTTGAAGACGTTTACATTGAATGATACATTGTTTTTCGTCCTTTTTGTTTATTCGTTTGTTTGTTTGATACCTTAATCTTACATAATCTTAATCTTACTTCATCATTACATATGGAATATTAAGTATTTATTATCATTATGTTATTCAACATGTGAATTCTATGTAACCAGAACTATTTTGTTTGACCTCGTGACCTTGACCCTGCATGTTTGGATATCTAATCGGACTTTACAGTGACCAACTAAGATGGTTGTTTCATCTTCTACATTGTAGATGGGCGTCCAAAATGGGTAATGGTTACTAAATTGATCATATGCAACCTTTTTTTATGTTAATAATACGGAAGTGTTCAAACTCTATACCTTCATGAAGAAAATTCCACACCAATTTTTCTGCACCAGACACGTGTTTCGAATTATAAATTCTCAACAGTGATGCTTCCAGCGGAGCCACCAAAATTCATTTCAGTAGCGCCCTCTTAAGTATCTTGGATTAGTATTTGATGTATGTTGTTGTAATCTTTCTTGTATCTTTAGTGTATTTTTACCCTCTGCATTTTCACCTTTGGATGTTTCGGTGTTTTGCTGTAGGTGCTTCATCCGAGTTCTGTTGGAGATCTTGGTTACATCGTATTTGTAAACCAGAAGAAAGTTTTTCGGAACAATGTTTAAAAACAAGAGTATATATAACAAAATTGTGCATTCCCCCGATATTCTTTGTTTCATTTTTCTTGATATATTCATATCATATTAACTCTGTGAGAAAAAAATCAGAATAAATAACGATAAAATTACACAGTAATAATTATAGTTGACAGATGTATGATACTTCAAATTTACCTATTGTATTTGTTGTATGTAAATCGATTATTTCATGCAATAGCCGATATTCTAATGAAAAAGAATCACCTTCGTGTCGGCAAATAATAGCCAGGACACGATCTTAGTAGACTTTATTATCTTAAAGATGGATGTTTATAAAGAAATGTGGCTAAGACCATGTAAATATGGAAAGAATGTATTATATAAAGACACGCAGGGAGAGATTGATGTATTGACCAAATTGAATTGAAAACAAGCTAGTAAGATGATAAAAGTTGTTAATGTAATTACCATTAACAAATTCTTGAAAAAAAAACACATAAAACAGTACCTCTCACGAGAAAAGAAGACAGGACACACAAACTGCGACAATAACACAGCTTCATAGAAACACGAAGGACAACTTTATCTCATGAACAAATTCCAGAGTTCAGTGTAAGTGCGGAATGCATTGTATTTACCAATCATTCCATTGGCAAGTGGGATATATAGGAGATTCTCAACATGGTGACTTTTCAGTGGTAACAGCTGAGCTCACACGGAAAAAGGGAACAAATAGATGGAGACGAAAGAAAAAAAATCCCAATTACATTAGATCATTGACATATGAAGGACAACACGGTATTGATTGGGTAATCTCCCTAGAGGCGCAGTTTGAAAACTAAAGCTATTATAGATGGCAACATAAGATGAATTTATGCGGAGCCGTTCAAATAAATACAGAAAAACGTACAGAACGACAAAAACAATCACATCACATCATTAAAACATGAATGAAAAGGTTTTACTACATGGATAATCTCCATAGACACAAAGAGGAAAAAACCGAATCTATTCTAGGTTGTGCCATAAATGGGATAATGCGGTGTCGTTTACAAAAACAAATGTCCTCGTAGTATGGTCTCCCTGAAAGTTAAAGAAGATCCTGACAACAGTCTCAACAGCACTCACAATAGAGTACCTAAATGAGCATCGACGGATCCCTAGCAAACTAGAGGTGGGACCAGGTGCTGCCCGGGAGGAGTTAGCATCCCCTGTTGGCTAGCCGCACCCACCGTCGATGTTCATGCACGAAAATGAAAACAATATATACAATACATGAAAGTATTGCTGTATCATTAGCTGGTGTTGTGGCATAAAGTCTAGATCATGTTTAAAATTCCACTCTTCATATATTCATTAATTGGATTTCCTGTGTCGTCACTGATGATACATTACTTGTTAAAATGCACATATAATGCAATGGAAAATATGACATTATAACTTATATTTCAATGTCGAAAATACATATAGTATCAAATCCCGGGTAATAGAACTTCCAAAATGTATTCTTATTGCGTGAAAGAAGATAAACTACACTTTTATCTTAAGCGTTTCGTTTCGGACACCTTTTTATATCTGAAAAATATCTTTAAACTTGAAGATCTAAGTTTCATTCATATTCGTCCCTAATACACATAGTTCTATACATTTATTGTGGTTTCAATTTATGCAATAATCCGTTACTTTTCTTAGATGTAGGACACGTAACCTTAATTTCGTTAATTGATCCTCCATGCTTAAGTTATGATGGATATATCGCATTCATTATACTTAAATCGGTAAACAAAACCTTATTTTCATGTAGGTAAATTTCTGCATCTACGATCAAGATTTATTTCACAGTTTTTGCCGTATTGGCAAGTGAATGCACTATTATTTTGAAAATTCAGTAGTTTCGAGCCATGAAAAATAAATGATCACCCGGATGTTGGAACATTGAAAACAGACACCCTTCCGGATCAAACAATCGTTAGTGTAGGAAGTTGGAAACATAGATAATTAACGGAATTTTCAATCATAAAAAGACAATATTCCAGAAATGGCAGAAATTATTTGGTTGTGCGTGTTTATTGTCGGACTCGGTATGATAGACAGAACTAGCGCAATTTTGAGAGCTGAACCTATGCCCCATATTTTACAAGAATGTTACGATGATCAGAAAAGGACGACAAATTTGACGGACTCAGTAGGACATTTCATCCAGACTTTCTGTATCAGGAAATACCTATACCTTACCAAGAAAAATCGTCAATTTATTGAATTAACTGAAGAACAGTTAAACTATGTTCGCTCATTGGCTAGAGAAAGTCACATGAACTTTGAAAATCACAAACGCGGGAAAAGACAAACAATGCCCATTCGCCGTGAGTGCCGTGCCTTATCGACTCAACAATGGACAGATCTTGCTAACGCAATTGTTGCACTTAAAAGAAATACGGTAAGGATTCTTACTTTTAACTAATTTCAATCACATAATCTTAAACTTTGGGGGTTTTGTTCTCTTTTGTTTCAGTAACTCTACATTTAGTTTTTGTGGAATCGGTAGGAATAACGTCATGTTTTAAAAAAAATTAACAGTTATATAAGAACACTTTTATACTTTTTATTGGAACGAAAAGGAACCGGAGGCCATCTACATGTACCAGTGAATGAAAGTCAAACACAGAACCCGAAATCAGATATAAAAATCTCAATCAAATGACAAATATGGATAATGACCATATCCCTGTCTACAGTACAAAATCGATAATTCAGAAAATCAGAAACCGAAGGCATACAAAATCAGGATAAAACAGGAACCAAAGCAAACAAAAACAAAAACCTCCACCATATGAAAAGAAGCGAACTCCCGATATGAGAGTGAGACCAGGTGCCCAGGAAGAGTAAGCATCTCCTGCTTGCATGCAACACCCGTCGCTTCAATTCGGTAGAACTGTCACATCCGGTTACTTCCATTTTGGAAGATATAGAGTACAATATTTGGTTGGATGGTTCAAATGGTCCATGACAGAATATCATCCACCATTCTGGATAGTGGGACATCATAGTGTATGACGAGTTCCCCATATCGACCGTAGAACTTCCTCAGTGACGATGTTAGTCGGTCACAAACATATCCCTGACTGAGAAGCTTATCTGAAAGACGCCTAGCTCTCAGAACAAAATCCGTATATTTGGTACTTGCTCTGGCATAGCGTATCAACTGAGATATGAACACGCCATAAGCAGGCGATGAAGGGATGTTGCTACTCAGAAAAGGAAAGTTCGTAATGCTGAAATTGAAGTCGTCACGTTTGTCATAGAGTGAGGTGTTCATGTGACCATCAGTGTCGTAGGACAACATTATGTCCAAATAGGATGCTGAATTATGTGTCTCTGTAGTTTCTTTGACTTCAAGCTCCGAAGGATAGATACTGCTCAGGTAATCCGCGAATTTTGGATTATTGATGGACAACACATCGTCTATGTATCTGTAAGTGAAGTTGAAGTCAGAAGCTAAGTATCTTTTCCCTTCAGAGACCAAAGATTGAATGAATTCAGCTTCGCACGAGTAAAGGAAAATGTCGGCAAGGAGTGGGGCACAATTGGTCCCCATTGGAATTCCGACAATTTGCTGGAAGACCTTTCCTCCAAACACCACAAAAATGTTGTCGATCAGAAAGTTTAACATCTGAATAATGTCTGTTTCAGTGTACTTATTTTCAGAATCTGACTTTTCTTTTACAAAGTAGGTTTTGTCATAGTTAACAACAATAAATTTGTATTTGCGATTACCGTTCTTACTTGTAAACGCATTACTTATAATTTTTGCGAGTCTTTCTTTCAATTTAGAATGCGGAATTGTAGTGTAAAGTGTCGAAAAATCAAAGGCTTTGATCGAATGGACTCTACTAAAATGAGTGGATTTCAGATGTTCTAAAAGTTCCTTCGAATTCTTTAAAATCCACATCTGGTTGATACCACTGCGAGAATATACTGTCGAACAATATTTTTGTAGCCCAGATTTGATTTCAGATAAAACTTTGGTGAGTAAGATCGATACAGATTTGGTAGAACATTTTGAGGAACCAGCGATGAAACGTTGTTTGTACGGATTCTTATGCATTTTAGGTATGCAGTATAAGTATGGTAAATCTAAATCTAAATTGGTAGTGTCGAAGCCAAAGGAAGCAAGAGCTGATTTGTGGTTATCTATTATTTCAGAGGCAGAAAGGTTTGTTGGGGTGTAAGTGGGATTTCCAGGTGTCGAATTTAAACCCAACTCTTTAACTAGACTGTCGAAATAGTACTTTTTGCAAGTAAATGTGTAATTATTTGAGGCTTTGTCCGCTGGTGTGATGACATAATGTTCTTGGAGGTAGGTAAGTTCTGTGATAACATCAGGGTCTTTAAATATAGACACGAATCTGGTGTTCACAGTTGATTTTAATCGGTTAATTCTAGATAAAAGTAACCCTCTGATTGATTTTATCCATTCGGAAAGGGTGTCGAGCTGTACATCCTCTTTCTTTGCCCAACGTCTTGCATATTCCTCACAAGAGTCCATGATAATTTTGACATTTTGGTTCCATGTAAAGGACATACTTTCTCTGTATTTGGGACCCTTTTTTAACAATTCTCTCAACTTGTCGTTCTTGACTATACTAAGGTCACCAGTAATAATGTGTCCACAAGGAGAGTAGTTGAAATCCGATGAAGAACATTCGCAGGGAAGTGGATGTAGTGAGGGATTACTTAAATCAATACACTGCAGGAATCGTTTGTAATTGTAAATTTTAGATGCAACTGTTGGTGTGTAGCTATAGGAAATACAAGGAGTTTCTTTTCTTTTGAAATATGGTGGGATTTTTTCTGTGACAGTTTTGTGATTCAAAATTTGACCAAGATTCAAGTTATCAATACCTTTGTTTGCAAATCTTACTTTAATGAAAGGGCGATTTGTTTTCTCCTCTGATTTATCTGATCTAACTGCTTGAAATAAACGAAAAGAAGAAATGTCCAAGATGACTCCTTGTAGTCTGTATTCTGGGGAACGTGTATCGGTATATGCGAGATCCTTCGTATAATCGTAGATTTCGTGTAATTCCGTCCTAAGTCGGCACCGGTTGCCCATTGGTCTCGTTGGTTTATGTGTAGTCTTTTATGTTTCTATGTTGTGAGTTGGTGTTCCTTGTCCCTTTTGCGTCTCTTTCTGTGGGTATCTGTTCTGTGTTTTTTGCATGGGTGTTTTGGGATTTTGCTGTGGGTGCTGCAACCTAGTGTTGTTGGAGATCCCCTCCTTTCTTCCGTAAAGGAACAGAGTATAATTTGGTACGAATATAATGCAGGCCTAGAGGCTCATTCAAAAATGAAACCAAGTCATCGAAGGAGAAACTATGTATCTCAGGCCTATTGTATTTTCGAATGCCATGACTTCGAGGTCTTCTTTGTGATCTGTTGAATAAGCTAGTCACATTTACCGATTGACAACCGGGACTTGTTAAGTTTCCTATAGTGCTGATGTTATCGTTGCACCCATAGGGCGCTGCAGTGTTAAGATTTTTTATCCAGAACTCTTCTCTGTTGCGACGGAGAGGTGTGCTTAAATTGGGATTGTTTGTGGGGTGATATATTTTCTCCAGGATTCTGACTCTCATAGATAAAACAGAATGATCCGCCTGGTCAAAATGTCGGTAAAGGAGTTGACTTCCTTTATTATTTATTTTTGACCGGTGTCCTGACATTCTTTTTCGGAGCTGGCCTTTGGTTTCGCCCACATAAATCAATCCACAAAGTGAGCACTCTATTCAGTACACAACATTAGATGTCATGCAGTTAAGGTTTTCAAAACTATGCGTGTTAAATGTTTGTTTTGTGAGATTACTTGAGAATGAAGTGTCTGTTATAAGGATGTTACAAGTTTTGCAGTTCTTCATGCCACACTTAGAAATTGAGCAATCGCTTGGTGAAAATAGGTGCTCTTTTAGTATATCGACCACTTCAATCTTACAGGGCTTGATTTTAATATACCCATCTGCATGTTCATACCAAAACTCATGGTTGTTACTAACTACAAATGTTTCATCTCTAATGTTGTGTAAGCTAATTCTAGGGACACCTAAGTTATCTGTTGCGTATGTGTCCGTAGACGCAACAGGTTGGGGCCTTTTTATAGTGGGCGACGCCCCAGCCACTTTGTAGGTCTCTTGAGTTCTATCCATTTAAGCAAAAGACTGCTCGACAAGTGCCCTCGGGGACAATTTGTCCACCAGCAGTGACACATGAACAGTGGTAAAAATGACAAATATGGATAATGACCATATCCCTGTCTACAGTACAAAATCGATAATTCAGAAAATCAGAAACCGAAGGCATACAAAATCAGGATAAAACAGGAACCAAAGCAAACAAAAACAAATACCTCCATCATATGAAAAGAAGCGAACTCCCGATATGAGAGTGAGACCAGGTGCCCAGGAAGAGTAAGCATCTCCTGCTTTCATGCAACACCCGTCGCTTCAATTCGGTAGAACTGTCTCATCCGGTTACTTCCATTTTGGAAGATATAGAGTACAATCTTTGGTTGGATGGTTCAAATGGCTTACAATGTCTGAAAAAATATATACCTATAAAGCAGAAGGTTCTCAAGAGAAAGGAAAAATCGGACAAACAGACGGAGACAATGACACAGCACTATAGAAAAACTACTGTCCTGTTCACTAATTCCAGAGCACCCTGTTTTCCCGGTTTTCTCTTAAATATGATAATGTCATCTTCCAATAAGATATCAATTTTATAGTACTCATTTTGTCGTAACAGAAAATACCATTGTTTTGGCTGTGTGTCAGTTAAGTATGAAATAGGACGGAAAATAAAAAGGTCTACGGGGATTTTCTGTAGTAAAATCGCTGAAAATGTGTGACGTCGGAGGCTTTGACGTCACTGATTACTATTGTTGACACGGAGACCTATATGGCGGCGGCTTGAAATTAACATGGGAATTTCCCGTAGACATTTTATTTTTTCATATTGCTGTTTGGAGGCAGCTGATAGGGTAAGTTGATGTTCATTTCCAGCTACGACTAAAGGAGGTCAATTCTCGGAAACAATAATTTACAGCAAAATTCTTCAGACGACAGAATAAATTGCCCAAACAGGGTGCTCTGGATTTAGTGAACAGGATAGTAAGACCATCTATATCTAATGAAAAATAATTCTAGCAATGAAAGTCAAACACAATAACAAATTCAAATCAAAATGATAATGTGGGCATAAAAAAACAGGGAAAAAATTATTGAGGCTATTCACAATGATGAAAGAAGGGAGAGGAAAGCACGGACTATACTCTTTAAATTGAATTGAATTGAGTTTTATTCATGACTCAATTATGGTACAATTAAAAAACCATACAATTTACATATAAAATTTGCATTATGTCATTAATTTTTACTTGAAAAATATATCGCATTGACATTTACATTATCTGTAACCGGATGTGATATTTCCTGCGGAATTGAAGCGACGGATGTTACATGCAAGCAGGAGATTCTGACTCTTCCTAGTCACCTGGTCTCACTACCATATTGGGAGTTAGCTTCTTTTCTTGCGATGGAGGTTTTTGTTTGTTTGCTTTGGTTCCAATTTTATCCTGATTTCGTATGCCTTCGATTTGTGATTTCCTGAATTATCGATTTTGTACTGTATATTGGAATATGGTCATTGTTCATATTTGTCATCACAGTATTGTTACCACAAAATCATTTTGAATCATTATTTCATATCACAGCAAATAATTATGGTATACTTGATGAATAATACTCTCATCGGACTAGACGAAGTGAATAGACAGATTGAGACGGTTTTGTAAATTGACACAAAATTCAAATGGATGACCTTAAACAATCCCATATATAAGAAATAACCTTAGTATAGTTTATTATCGTAATCAATTTTAAAAGTAATATCAAGGTTAATTCCTCTTAAAAATCCTGTATTAAATACATTCAAACGGTGAATCAATGGTTTTATGAACAGATATGGAAGAAGTAACACTATACGTAGAAATGATATGAAATATTAATAGCAATTCTCTGTAACCATTTAAACAATTTCGGCACGCATGGTCTCCGATTTTCATGAAATTCACACATACGTAGGGACCAATGAAAAAAGGAAAATTTGACAAAAAATAATTCTAGGTCATCTGGTAACAATGACAACGACCTTTAAAGTTGAGAATTGGCAAAATTGAGCTAGTTTGAAGCTCTATAATTTGATCTATATGTGACATCAATGGAAGATTTTATATGCATCCTAAAGATTAGGACATGAAGATTTTAAATAAGCTCACTAGTAGTGTCTGATATTGTGAAAAAAAGGCTGGTTACCATGACAACAAAATTAACGAATTTTGATGTATTGATTTCAAAATGCTGTTTGTATTTTCCAATTTTCCTTCTCTCTTGATGAATATATGATAAGGAAATAGTATTTATTCTATAAATGGAACACATTCAAGGTAAACCCACTTGTTGCTATGTACATAAGTTACCTTGGCAATGGTAACTATGGTCTTTAATATTACTTATTTTGCAACTTCAGAGTCATTTAAAAAAATTGCATCATGATGAACAGATAAAAAAGTTGGGAAATATCCAACACAAGGAGCTCTTTCAAAAACCGTGAAAAGGCTATGGGGAACATATGTTACCATGGCAACCATTTTTTATTACTTTCATTATACAGTGATCATTAATCCCAGGTAGTTCAAATTCAATAAAAATAAAGATCAAGTAAGCCTTTATCAAAGTACAATAAAAAAGTTTCAAATAAGTAACGGTTGTAATAGTAATTGGGCCATACATTATAAAAATAAGCACTTTTTGCTGTTTTTCGAAGACTTTTCCTCAAAAAATGAAAGAGGCTTACACAACCTTTTTTACATATACGATAAAGCAAAGTCTAAACTTTATTTTAGATTCAAAAAATTTCAGATTACTTAACTTTTGATGCCCGTATCCAAGGACTCAAAGTGGGCTTATGTGCAATTTTAAACAATCGTTCCCATAGCAACGGGCTATTTCCTGAATATTTAAAAAAAATTCTTTCGTGTAATGAAAGATCTACTTGAATACATTAATTAATTTTCAGCACTTTGAATTAAAATTCAATGATCTGAATTCAATGAAAAAAGGACTCTAAATATTGTCCAAAATTGCTTTCATTTTTGCGATTTGAGGTCATGTTGCCATAGCAACGGATACAAACTTTGACCCAATGTGAATGCTTATGTTTTATTTGCATAAAAAAAACTCAATAATGTAAGTAATTAATCGTTTGATTTTGAAAAAATGCCAAAAATACTATTTTGATAGGGTGCCTGTGTTGTTGCTATGGAAACATATAGATAAGACCATTAACCCAACATTATTATGACTTAACTTGAAAGAGCAATGATAGGGTACTGATAATTCATCAGTGTTTGCTTTAGATTATGCTGCATAAATTATGTAGGTGACTTCAAAAAAACGCCCAAAAATGCATTTTTTCAATATTCAAAGTCCGTTTCCATGGCAACCGGATGTGATATTAAGAAAATTTTTATCAAATTTTTATTTTTGGGTCAGACCCAACCTTATGTACAAATTTTATCAAAATCTGAGACTTGCCGTGCCATGCGTCCTTCATCAAAGTGCAAATGCTTAAAGAGAATAGCTATTAAGTACTTGTTTCAGTACTACTCTTAGCTTGATTGATTGACTTATATTATAACCAACATACAAAGAAATAATTTATAAAATCTGTTCCTAATATTTCAGTCAAGATAGATATTTGAAGACCAACTAAGGCAAAATCCTTGTTAAAGGAGAAATTAGAATAGAAACTTTGGAACGAAAATATGATTATTGTTTCTTTTTGGCTGGTGAGCACGCTAAGTTGCCAATCTATTGGTTTTGAAAAAGTAGGGTCCGGTATTACACATGACTCAGTTGCCACACCTACAACAACAACAACAAACTGAAACACTCCTATGCAAGTAGAGTATATACACTACAAGAGAAGAAAAATAGACAAGGAAAGAAGTACATCACACAAAGGACTATACATAAACCAACGAGAACAATAAACAATCCGTGCCGACTTAGAACGGCTACATGTATCAGCCTTGTTAACTGGAAATGGTGTTGTAATCTGAATTACGTGCGCATTACCCTCCCACTATTCCGGTTTTCCAGAGATATTGAAGAACGTACAATTATTGTGTATTATATACTCCTAATTGTAAGACTTGTCATTCCTTTCAAAACTTTCACCGAAATTAAAGGAGATTATCATCTTGGTACCATCCTTCCTATGCTATTTTGAACATATATTTTATGTGGATATGCTACTGAATCGACCCTACAGGAAATTTGGAGCAGCACACTCTCTGCAAAGTAAATGTACAAATCTAAATTCAAAACATTAAAAAGGGCGCTACTGAAATGAATTTTGGTGGCTCTGCTGGAAGCATCACTGATGAGAATTTAATATTCGAAACACGTGTCTGGTGCAGAAAAAATCGGTTTGGAATTTTCTTCATGAAGGTATAGAGTTGGAACACTTCCGTATTATTATGATTAGTAACACATAAATGAATATGTACATTTGTAAGTGGATATAAAAAAAAACAAAACCAAAAGACGTACGAAAGACAGTCCGTGCTCAGCCGTAAAGTTAATTGTTTTGTAAAGTGTTAAACTACTCAGGTTAGGCTACCGTTCATAATAGGATAAGGAGAAGATAATAAATATTTAAACCCTCATATTAAACAAAGTCAACCCTATTGTAATGATGACAAATATGGACAAAATAGTATCCCTATTAAGAAGTTCAAAATCGTTAATCGAAAGATAATCTAACCAAATATGCATACAAAAACCATGATAAACCAAAACTAAGGCAATGGAACAGAACTAAAAGCTGACGGTAAATTTTATAAAATCTGCTCTAAAATGATTCTAATGAATTTGAAGACGTTAAACAATTGTTTATGAAAGTGGAAACCTTGACCTAAAGGAATTTGTCAATATCTCCTATAAAATCGAAAAACTTGAATTGCTTGCTTTAGTGTACCGGATGAGCCGAAAGAAATGCAAATATCATTCTTCGACACTTTTGTCAACTAAAGATACGAACACTAAAATTTTTATTTCTTCCTCAGGCTGTGGAACCAAACTTATATGATGCTTTAGCAGCGGTCCATACCGGAACAGCTATCGGGAATGCTCATTTTGGTCCCAATTTTCTTGGATGGCACAGAGTGTACCTATACTAGTAAGCACTTTTTTAACTGTAAAGATGTTCAAGATCATATTTGTGGAAGTGCAGCAATACTCGACGATAATACAATGTAGAAAGCATTTTCGACGTTCGGAGACCTGTAAAATGGGAAAGGAAAGGGGTTATTTTAATTTTGATACTACTCCCTACTTCATTTGATTTAAATTAATTAATTTGATTGAATTTTTATGGTAACCTTAGCTTAAATCGTTCCTAATTTGGTGATACTTGTTCTCTTAAGTTTTACTTATTCGGTTCAAAAGTTGCATTTCTTTGACAAAAGTTTTGTTCTTCCTTAAATTTACACATACCCATATTTGATTGATATCTCACATATATACTAAAGGAAATGAATTGTCATTGACTTGTCAGCGAGGTTTCTTGAGGAGGGCAGTCATTTGAGAAAAGGAGAAACATGGCAGATTGTCCTCAGTATAGATTTATGGACCTACTTGATTCTCTTAATTTTCTATGTTGCAGTTATGAGATTGCGTTACGTCGAGTTAACCCAAGGGTTGCCTTATGCTACTGGGATTCGACCCTTGACTTTTCAATGGATTCGCCCGAAAGATCAGTCATGTTTTCTTCAGAATACTTTGGAAACGGGGAAGGAGTAGTACTTGAAGGTCCGTTTCGGGAATGGGTACTCCCGAACAGACAAACTCAACAGAGGCTAAGACGACAGATCAATGGAATGGGATCTTTGATGGTATATGACGGTGTCAGGGAAATACTGACGGATCCAACCATAAACAGAACAGTCGATGTGTCAGTGGGTTTCACTGCTCCCATTCGACGGACGATAGAGGGACTCCATAATAACGTTCACACGTGGGTGGGTGAAATAATGAGCGGAGTTAACACGGCACCCCAAGATCCGGTTTTCTATTTCCACCATTGTTACATCGACTACTTTTGGGAAAGGTATAGAGAGAAACAAGCTGCTGTTGGGATTAACCCGCAATTTGACTATCCCAGAAATTTACCCCAAGGCTCACTACACAGGCGGGATAGGAATATGGCAGTTTTCACATGGGTACGAAATGAAATTGGTTTTATAAATGCTTTTACACGTTTTTTCTTTCGCTATGCTGATGCCCCTACGTGTGAAAATGGTTGCAGTGGTTCTGATCACCTTACATGTGACACAACCAGAAACAGATGTGTGTCTAATGAGAGGGGACCGTCTGTGGCAGATACCTTGTTTGGGGCTCGTTCTGGGAACACAGTTACATTCCAAGCATTGCCGCAAATAATAGCAGAGAGAGAAGGTAATCTGCCATTAGGACAATTGTTTTCATCTAACATAAATGATATCAGGACAAATTTTGCACGGGGAATTGTTAAACGAAGCGTTAAAAACCCGGAAATTCGTCATAAAGACAATTCTACCAGTGGTGATTTTATGTATAGTGAACCGAAACAGAAAAATATCGTTCATTTAGATGGGGATATTCTCAACAAGCCTATGATAAATTCATTTGAGATCGATGGGACGACCAACAAGAAGTTATGGAGCTGGTTTCCGGTACGAATCATTCATAAACGACCAAATCGTGGTCTCTATGACAAGAGGCTGAATGAATTTCAATTTCCGAACGCTGATTTGTCTTACATTACAGAGAAAGAAGGCTTGCCCAAACTAGCTGTGTACAATAATAGGAGACATGCAGGTTCTGGGGCATCAAAAGTTTACGTTCAAGTAAATGGATTCTCATATAATGGAAATTATGCAAACTACGTCATCGTTGACAATAGGCAACTAGTGGAGATGGCATACACGTATGTTGCCATAAAGAAACCACAAGGAAACGATACGGACATATCATATATAACAGCTTTCGATTCTGATGGACGTGTTTGTAGACCAAGATGTCTAAGTCAGTCTTCCGGGCATGCAAAACCACAGTATAAATCATGCCCTGGTGTCATTTCTTCATCACGTGACCTACCCGCCATGATGACAGACACTTATGAGGAGGCTGTCTCCAAGTTTTGGGAAGAGGGACAGGCCTCACATCCAACATCATACAATGGCCGCGTCTTCATGGAATTTATCTGTGATGCATCAACAGAGTGGCCCTGGAAATAAACGATCGTCGAATGAGAATATATGCAGATCTTTTCTTAGAACCGAAACATACGTTATCCTATAAAATAAGTTTTCACTAATTAATAAAAAGAAAGTAGAAAAAAGGAAAGACAGAAACATACAAAGAATATGATAAAGTGTCTTGTGACATGTAAATATTTTTATGACTGATTGTGGCGCTTTCACTTTCGTAGATTGAAATATTTCTTCCAGAGGGAAGGGATGATAACAAATAAAAACACAAATACTCAAATACACAAATTTTCGGCCCCTTGGCCTTTATCAAGTGTGAAAAACGACATTTTCTTTTAGTCTTTTACACTTGATAATGGCCAAGGGGCCGAAAAGTTGTGATTTTTTTTGTGTTTTGATTTGCTTTTATTTTACTTTTTCTTTAAGTACTTCGGATTTTAACGTACATCAGTCATATTCAGTATGTTATTTATTGATTTGTTTCTAGTGTAATTAATTATTGAATTGAAATAAGGAAAAGAGCATCAATGTTTTAAAATCATGTACATTTCTTAGAAGTGTACGAGAAATAAAGTATGAAATTTTTTGCCTCTTTCCATTCACTGTTAAAAAATTATGAAGAAATTACGCCAGTTTGGGTCGGAGTTTTTGGTAGATTTACTATACATTACATACATTCTTTTTCTTTCATCAGTATAAATCTTTCAATCGCTTTTTTTAATCTAAAGTGAAAGAAGAGAGTCGAAAATGAATTAAGATTTCAATATCTAACATGGCAACGTATCAATACATGCATGTCCCATTCGTTCAATATTACATCCTTTCATAGGTTTCAAAATACTCTCCTTTTGAAATAACCCCCTTATCTAAAGCTGTGTAATAACTTAAAAGTGTTCTTTTATTATCAAATACTTCAATAATTATCAAACTTCACGCAAATTTTCCGAGACTCGCTTTGCAATTGACGAAATTTGCGCTTGACCAACCAGAATTGTACTACCATGAGCACCCAAAGTAAGATAGTCATTTCTTAAAAATAGTAATCACAACAAACTATTTAATACTGGTAATATGAACGATTTTGACATCTAAATCTACGAGTTATCGTTCATAACACATTTTGACAATAACTTGTATCCAATTTATGGTATTGACTTTTAGAATTATTTTATCTTTGGACTATATTTGAGAAGACGGTGGCAATGAATACTAGGAAGATATTTTATATGGATGCAGAGGAATAGATTCCGTTATCGATGATACCCTTAAAAGATATAATAATTTCTTTTCGAAAAAAGTGAACATCCTATTTAAAAAAAAACACGATTACATGTATACAGTCCAAAAAAAAAATAAATTGAAAAGCACAAAAATGGTGCGAGAGACTCATGACACTAGAATAAATTAAGAACTCAAATTTTAGAAGCTCAACGTCTTCTTCTTCGGGATAGTATAGAAATGAAATGGTGCATCGGGGTGTGGAAAAGAAAAATGACTTTAAAAGGAGAGCCCCTCCTTCGTTTTAGAATGACTTGCAAAAGCCTTGTCTTTTTATGCTCTCCGAAACAAAACAAAACAAAACAAAAACAAATCGGGAGACCATATTGTCGCCGTCGTGTTCGTCTGTCGGTCTTTACGCCTGTCCGTCCGTCCGAACTCATATATCCTATACCTACACATTAGAATTTGATCATATTTCATTTTCAGGCTTAAATGAGTTAAAGAATATTCTGACGATAATCTCAACAGCACTCACAACAGAGCACAAAATTGAGCATCGACGGACCCTTAGCAAGCTAGAAGTGGGAAAGGTGTCGGGGTGGGGTAAGCATCCCCTGTTTGGATAGCCGCAACCGCCTTCGATGTTCACGTACGAAAATGGAAAAAATATCTTAAATACATGCACTGTCTGAGGTTATGCCTATATAAAAAGTGCTATGGCGACCATGTCAGGGAAAAATATTCAAAACACTTATTGTCAATCTCCTCATGGGGAACGTTTTTACGAGCTCCACACTGCAAAGGGCAGAAGTGTGACACAAATTAGTTAAAGACGATCTCGACGATAATCTCAATAGTACTCACAATAGAGCACAAAATTGAGCATCGATGGACCCTTAGCAATGACAAATATGGATAATGACCATATCCCTGCCTACAGCACAAAATCGATAATTCAGAAAATCAGAAACCGAAGGCATACAAAATCCGTACAAAACAGGAGCCAAAGCAAACAAAAACCTCCACCAAACGAAAAGAAGCGAACTCCCGACACGAGAGCGAGATCAGGCGCCCAGGAAGAGCAAGCATCCCCCCGCCCGCATGCAACACCCGCCGCTTCAACTCGGCAGAACCGCCACATCCGGTCACCTCCATCCCGGAAGACACAGAGCACAACCCCCGGTTGGATGGCCCAAATGGTCATTTGGAGGTGGGACGAGGTGGAGCTAGAGGTGGGACGAGGTTGGACCAAGCTAGAGGTGGGACCAAGCTAGAGGTGGGACGAGGTGCCCGGAAGGAGTAAATGAAATAGCTTTTTTGCAATATCCATATTGTCTGACATTTTTAAAATAACGATAGATTAATGCATAACCATTCACATGTATTACGGGTTTTAAGATTTTTTATTGCGTTGAATGGAAATTGTGTGCCAAATGGGAGGGGGGGTGTTACACATAACTTCAGGTAGATGTACAATGTGAATGCATTGTTTATAAATGTATAAAGGCTGCTTATGAGAATTTCACCACATCCTATAATTGTTTCTCATGATAGGATGACAATTATGGATAATGACCATATCCCTGTCTACAGTACAAAATCGATAATTCAGAAAATCAGAAACCAAAGGCATACAAAATCAGGATAAAACAGGAACCAAAGCAAACAAAAACAAAAACCTCCACCATATGAAAAGAAGCGAACTCCCGATATGAGAGTGAGACCAGGTGCCCAGGAAGAGTAAGCATCTCCTGCTTGCATGCAACACCCGTCGCTTCAATTCGGTAGAACTGTCACATCCGGTTACTTCCATTTTGGAAGATATAGAGTACAATCTTTGGTTGGATGGTTCAAATGGTCTATGACAGAATATCATCCACCATTCTGGATAGTGGGACATCATAGTGTATGACGAGTTCCCCATATCGACCGTAGAACTTCCTCAGTGACGATGTTAGTCGGTCACAAACATATCCCTGCCTGAGAAGCTTATATGAAAGACGCCTAGCTCTCAGAACAAAATCCGTATATTTGGTACTTGCTCTGGCATAGCGTATCAACTGAGATATGAACACGCCATAAGCAGGCGATGAAGGGATGTTGCTACTCAGAAAAGGAAAGTTCGTAATGCTGAAATTGAAGTCGTCACGTTTGTCATAGAGTGAGGTGTTCATGTGACCATCAGTGTCGTAGGACAACATTATGTCCAAATAGGATGCTGAATTATTTGTCTCTGTAGTTTCTCTGACTTCAAGCTCCGAAGGATAGATACTGCTCAGGTAATCCGCGAATTTTGGATTATTGATGGACAACACATCGTCTATGTATCTGTAAGTGAAGTTGAAGTCAGAAGCTAAGTATCTTTTCCCTTAAGAGACCAAAGATTGAATGAATTCAGTTTCGTACGAGTAAAGAAAAAAGTCTGCAAGGAGTGGGGCACAATTGGTCCCCATTGGAATTCCGACAATTTGCTGGAAGACCTTTCCTCCAAACACCACAAAAATGTTGTCGATCAGAAAGTTTAACATCTGAATAATGTCTGTTTCAGTGTACTTATTTTCAGAATCTGACTTTTCTTTTACAAAGTAGGTTTTGTCATAGTTAACAACAATAAATTTGTATTTGCGATTACCGTTCTTACTTGTAAACGCATTACTTATAATTTTTGCGAGTCTTTCTTTCAATTTAGAATGTGGAATTGTAGTGTAAAGTGTCGAAAAATCAAAGGCTTTGATCGAATGGACTCTACTAAAATGAGTGGATTTCAGATGTTCTAAAAGTTCCTTCGAATTCTTTAAAATCAACATCTGGTTGATACCACTGCGAGAATATACTGTCGAACAATATTTTTGTAGCCCAGATTTGATTTCAGATAAAACTTTGGTGAGTAAGATCGATACAGATTTGGTAGAACATTTTGAGGAACCAGCGATGAAACGTTGTTTGTACGGATTCTTATGCATTTTAGGTATGCAGTATAAGTATGGTAAATCTAAATCTAAATTGGTAGTGTCGAAGCCAAAGGAAGCAAGAGCTAATTTGTGGTGATCTATTATTTCAGAGGCAGAAAGGTTTGTTGGGGTGTGAGTGGGATTTCCAGGTGTCGAATTTAAACCCAACTCTTTAACTAGACTGTCGAAATAGTACTTTTTGCAAGTAAATGTGTAATTATTTGAGGCTTTGTCCGCTGGTGTGATGACATAATGTTCTTGGAGGTAGGTAAGTTCTGTGATAACATCAGGGTCTTTAAATATAGACACGAATCTGGTGTTCACAGTTGATTTTAATCGGTTAATTCTAGATAAAAGTAATCCTCTGATTGATTTTATCCATTCGGAAAGGGTGTCGAGCTGTACATCCTCTTTCTTTGCCCAACGTCTTGCATATTCCTCACAAGAGTCCATGATAATTTTGACATTTTGGTTCCATGTAAAGGACATACTTTCTCTGTATTTGGGACCCTTTTTTAACAATTCTCTCAACTTGTCGTTCTTGACTATACTAAGGTCACCAGTAATAACGTGTCCACAATGAGAGTAGTTGAAATCCGATGAAGAACATTCGCAGGGAAGTGGATGTAGTGAGGGATTACTTAAATCAATACACTGCAGGAATCGTTTGTAATTGTAAATTTTAGATGCAACTGTTGGTTCCTGAAGGAGGATAGCTCCTTCAGGAAAAAAGGTCAGTTGTTCTTCAAGTGTTAAACATCTTCAAATTCAAGAGCATCATTTAAGAACGAATAATTTGCAGCATAAAGCAGACATGCTCGTTTCGAGTACTTAACCCTCGTCAGTGATCCTCAATGTTAATGATGTAATGTGGCCTAAGAGTATAAAAATTGTTAAGTCCAAAAAATGTATCGAAAGACGTAGTAAGATGGGTGAGATATGTTCCAAATTTTAGAAATTTCAAGAAATTTTGATAACAGAATTTTTCGAATGCGTTGAAGAGACAGACGATCATCCGAACATGTCGAAGTTGATCAAACTTGGCTACATGTGCCCTCGATGACTCCTGGTCCGCCAGAAGTGACGCTCACCAAGTAGTACACGTTTTAAACGTCTTCAAATTCAAAAGCATAATTTAAAAACTGAAAAATTTGCAGCATACACCAGACATGCATGTTTCGGGTACGTAACCCTCTTCAGTGATCATCAATCTGGTCATATTAGGGTTAACGGTCAAGGTCCATATGATTATTTCTGAAAGGTCAAAGACACTCAGAAAGGCACATTTTTGGTATCAAAATTATAATGTTTGGGGAGCATTCATCAGTTTTACTGTTTTTGCCTTTTTAAAAATTTTACTTGATAAACAATTCTCCTTAAGTATAGGGGAAGGTTTGAGTTCGCTGCGTTTTGTCAAAATTGGGAATTTCGATCTCTTGTTCATGACGATATATTTCAACATAGAGCGACAGAAACAGAAGAGACCGACAGATCCGCTTTGTACTTGGATAAACTTCTATCTTTCGACGTAAACGGCCATTTGAACACCTCACCGTATGGCAAGCTTGACGATTTCAGCTTCCACATAACTAACTTTCCTTTCATAAACAGCAACATTCCGTCTTCTCCTGCTTATGTAGTTTTTGTTTCTCAGCTAATACGATACGCCAGGGAATGCTCCAAATATGAAGATTTCGTGGTTAGAGCGAGGCGACTAGCTATTTGTTCAGGTTTATATCACGCAACGGCTGAAATCATCACTGAAAAAGTTCTTCAGCCGCTACGAGGATATAATAAAATCATATCAGATCCCCCTTTCTTTGCGGTTATTATCATAAGACAAAGGAGGAGATCTCAAACAAGACCTAGTTGCAACACCAACAGGAAAACCCCCCAAAACAGCAAATGAAAAAAAAACACAAAGCAGACAAGCACAGAAAGGAACGCAAAATCACACAGAAACATCAAACACAATTGACTGCACATAAACCAACGAGACCAATGGGCAATCGGTATCGATTTAGGACGGCCACCTGCTACGTCAGTAGCAGGTGTTGTGATTATCCTGGATTATATACGCACAACCCTCCCACTTTTCCGATTACCCAGAGGTCTCGAAGAACGTAGATGATCCTTAAAGGTCGGATTATTGATGAACAACACGTCATCTATGTATCTGAAGGTAAAATTGTACTGAGATGCAAGGTGTTTTCTCCCAATCGAGAGCAAGGTCAAGATGAAGCTAGCTTCGCATGAATATAAGAATAAGTCTAATAGCATTGGGCGCAATTGGTAACCATGGGGATGCCAACTATTTGCTGGAATACGGTTCCTCCAAACACCACGGTAATTTGTCAATTAAAAACTCAAGTATCCGGATGATATCGTCTATTTTGTTTTTTGTTTAAATCAGAGTGTTCTTTCAAGAAATAAGTATCCCCTGCCCTGTGACCAGGTTTTTTTTTATCTCCTGTCTCATTATTTGAAGGTAAGATGTTGCAAATTATATTGGCCAAACTGCTTTTTAGCCTTTTATGTGGAGAGGATGTGTAGAGCGTGGAGAAGTCGAAAGACTTAATGCTGGCAAAATAATTGAAATTGATGTCTTGAAGATTATAAAAAAAACTTTTAGAATTATATTGAATCCACATTTGATTGATGCAATTTCGGGAATATGTGTCTCGAAGTATGTTTGAAGAACTTGCTTGAGCATGTTGAAGCGAGTTAGTAGTTTTGTACGCAAACTGGATAGAGATTTATGCAGCACCTGGACTAGCCATTTTTTAGCACGAGTCAGGAAATTAGAATCATCAGTGTTATTTTTCTTCCTTTTTTGCCAAACATATATAGGATAACCACACTGCTACCGACGTGGCAGATATCCATCCTAAGTCGGCACCGCTTGCCCATTGGTCTCGTTGCTTTATGTGCAGTCATTTGTGTTTGATGTTTCTGTGTGATTTGGCGTTCCTTGTACCATTTGCGTCTCTTTACAGTGATTTTTTTGTGGATTTTGCTGTCGGTGCTGCAACTAAGTGTTGTTGGAGATCCCCTCCTTTCTTCTATTTGGCAAGCTTACCCTTTTTTGGTATTACCCTATGTTCGTGAAATCAAGAACAATTTGCGCGGGTTACAATTGGTTGAAACATCAATGCTTTCTTTTTTTAATTTGATGTCGGTTACTTTTTGGTTGACTATCAAGTTACAAATTGACAAGTAAATTGAAGACCGTAAAGGCGTCAGATTGAGTCGCTTAGTCGCTTCCATTACATTGATATATGGGCAAGCAATGTAATCCCTTGAGATGTAACTATTGAAAACTATTGCAAAAACGCTCATTACGTCAAAATGCATAAGATGTAAAGAAACATGCCACGACGGCTGTTCTAACATTTGTCTAACCTGTTAAGGAATCATTGTAATATTTTTTTGGTTGATCGAGGTATCAACACCAAAAATTGAGGGAAAACTGCATCGTGCGCGTAGCGCAAGATGCATAAGTTTTCCCTCAATTTTTGGTGTTGATACCTCGATCAACCAAAAAAATATTACATTGATTACTTATCATTTTATTTCGTCGCTTTTCAACGTTTATTTGCAGCTTTGAAATCGTGTTGCTAACGACGTTGCTTATGACGTTGCTAGGCGCGTACTTCCGTTTTGTGTTGATACAGGTATCAACAAAATTTCTCGGCCAATCAGAATCGTCGTTTCTTAATGATAACAATGGAAATTAAATGATTAAACTGAACCCGCGATGACATGAATTTTAACGTCACCCCTATACATTGAAAACAAGAATGAAATATAGAAATATGGCGCATATTTATAGAATAAATGTCATAATTTGTTTCCTGTTACGGGTATGCAACACACAGTAAGTGCATTTATCGTACATGTAATGCACGTTAGCGCATTACATGTACAATAAATGCACCTGCTGTGTGTTGCATACCCGTAACAATAATACGGAAGTGTTCCAACTTTATACCTTCTTGAAGAAAATTTTAAACCAATATTCATGTACCAGACACGTGTTTCGAATTTTAAATTCTCATCAGTGATGCTTCCAGTCAAAGTCAAAGTGCTTTTCATAAGCCATCCAAATTCATTTCACTAGCGCCCTCTGGTTTTATTTTGAGAATTTAAATTTGATAGTGCGCGGCTTCAAATTTCCTGTAGGGTCGATTTACTGGCATATTCAAATAAAATCTATGTTTAAAATAGCATTGGAGGGATGGCACTAAGATGTTAACCTCCTATAATTTCGCTGTTTTATTCGATGAAATGGAAAGTTTCCGAAATAGTGAAAAATATATATGATGTCAAATTGATAAGGGGCCAAAGCAAACCTTCCGTCCGGCAACAGAGCACCAAACACAAATTAAAACACTTACTCTCTATATATATGCTTTCTTCAAAGGAACATTGTAATATGATAATGAAGTGTTTCGAAATTTTGAAACTTTATTATTGATACAATGTTTTTTAAAATCACCGCCTCCTTTGAACTTATAAAAAAAACCAATGGATTACGAAAAGAAATTGTTACTCCATTTGATTCGTTTGTAGTTTGATTAAATTATTGCTACATAAATGTGCTTTATCATGCATATTAATCTTGCTTTAGATAAGTGATGGTATTTACAGTATCGTTAATCTGTAGCTTCCAAGTTTCTCTAGTCACTGAATTTGCACTCACTAACCATTTCAAATAACTTTGAACATCGCTTTTCAGTGAGATATTACTCGGAGAAATCGGAGTGTGAGGAGCTACCCGGGAGCTGACACGTATCTCCTACATAATCATGCTTTAATTTCAGGCTATAAGTTGCCTCTTTGCAATCTTGACTAAATGCCTGAATGCCTAATTTCAATGTTTCTCATAGTAGATAAGAAAGGCAATGAGAGAATCTCCAGCCAGACTCGGTTGAAGCTCTCACAGCAAAACACCAAACCACTTGATGCGAAACAAAGGAGGGGATATCCAACAACACCAGAAAACACTGAGTAGACTCGCACAGTAAGAAACGTAAAAGAGACATGATGGATTTAAACAAAGGAGGGGATCTTCAACAACACCAGGTTGCAGCACCCACAGCAAAACCCAAAACACCCATTGTAAAATAACAGCAGACAAGCACAGAAAGAGACGCAAAACAAACAAGGAACGTCAACGCACAACACAGAAACATCAAACACAAAGGACTACACATAAACCAACGAGACCAAAAGACAAAAAACTGATTTGTTGTTGCACTTTATTATATGAGTATTAGCATTTATTACATTTCATTGAAAAAAAGTTATATTCTCAATAAGAAACTATATACAGGTGTGTCATGATTGTTATACTATGCATTGTATATCATATATCTACATGCAAAATTGTCAAATGAAAAAAAAGAAGAGAACATTATTAAGCAAAGTTCATTGCGCCACGAAAAGCGGTCACAGAATCCAGATATTGGACAATTGAAATATTTATTTATTATATTGTTTGAAGAAATATTCGAAAGAGTATTGTTACTTTGTTTAATTATATGAAAAGATTCTATAAATCAATACAAAACTTTCTTTGATTGAAAATCGTCCTTTAAATTTTCAAGGTATGTAAATATCATGAAACTTGTGATTTCAGTAAAGAACGCGGGATATTAATTGGTCGCAATTTAAAAATCAATGAAATGAACACTCTGTGCCGTTAAGATCGATATGATTAAATCTCAAACGGAAATTTCTTTTCAAATTTCTGGGTTATTTTTGTAAGGCATCCCGATAATTATCTGAGAAATCGAAGGAATTTCTGTCAAATCCTTCGACTTGAAAGCAAAGGCTTCAAACCTTTGACATAGTGTATTCAAATTGACAGTGAATTGCTGCTTTGCGATATATGCAAAAAAGGAACAAGTTCAATTCAATGTATTCAGAGGTGAAACCAGAATCTTTGATAGGAAAATATGTACGATCATCGCGGGACTAAGTTCAAGGAACCTGCCTTTCAAATTTAGAATCAAATTTTGCTTCAGATTAAAAATGAATAATGACAATAAAAAAGACGTCTTACAAAAATTGAAAATCAAATGATTTGACACATACTGAAAGTTAACAGGAAGCCGAAACATAAAAAAAAGTTAATACTAATAATTTAAAGTAAGATAATATGTGTAGATAATGGATTTAAAAAAAAAGCAAATACAATTAAACAAAACAATTAGAAAATATGAAATAGATAAATAAATAAACTTATTAAAGAAATATCAACAGATGAATAAAAAATATATAAATAACTCTTAAAAATGAGAGAAACGAGACCCATAGAACTTACCTTGGATACGTACATGTGATAAATAACGCATATGAGAAATCGTATAGACCCTACACCCCAAGTACCTACTTTGGATATGCTCATGTGATTTAAATTATTGATCCCGTTCTTACATTTGTTATACAGCAAATCATATAGAAATTCAGTCTCAGTTTTCTTCGGGTTACAGATCGATTTTACAGGACCTTTATGCATTCTGCATTTCACATTCAAAACGTTTAAAAGGTTAAAATGACAATAATTGTTACTTTATGATACGGTATCATCCTTGAAGGGTGTGGTGAAGAAGAATGATCCAGTGTGGAGGGGCACTATATTTTTACATTTTTTCTATACTCCTTCTATTAGCAGTTTTTAAAGGTAAGAGTTTGAATTCATGATATTTTGAATCATTTATATGGGAAAAGGCATTTTATTAAAAAAAAAATGAAATAAATAAAAAAGGCGAACAACAGCAACAACAACCTAAAAAAAATTTTTAAAAAGGATTAATTGAAAAAATATGTAAAATAAAACAAAATAAAAGTACATTTCTGTCAGCTTTTTAAAATAAAAAAGGATAAGAATGTAAAAAATGAATAAATTGTACGATAGTGAATACTTTAGGAATTTGAAAAAAAAAAATTAAATAAAGGGAGGGAAAAGACATTTGTCATATCGAGATCGAAGGAATGGAATGTAATGTTTATTAGCCAAAAGCATAAACTTATAGGCATATAACAATGCATAAATACAATAAATATACATAAAGTTCATAGAAACAATGAAAAGATATACATGTAACATGAAAATGAGCTATTGTAATGAGTTGCGAACGGAGGTTCAATAAAAATACAAGTTATCAGTTATGAATCGATAGATTTACAGCATTATGACGTATCTTACAACAATCGAGCAGAAACTTTCCTAATGAAAATAATTCGTTAACATTAACTGAGGATAAAAGCTGTACTAATTTAAAGGATGAAGGTCTCCTCCAATAATATGGTTTTATACAATTTCGTCTTATATTATCATATAGAGGACAAACTAGAACAAAATGATACTCATCTTCAACTAAGTTACATACAGGACATAATCTGTTTTGACGAGCAATATTGGAATATCTGCCTACCTCAATATTTATAATGTGTGCAGAAAGTCTAAATTTAGTAATAATAGATATAGATTTTGTAGGTAAATCTATAGTAAGATAGAACTGTAAAGTGAACCTGTCAATAATATGCTTATAGAAAAGACATTTCGAGGAACGTTCGAAAAATGAGTTTCGCTCCTGCAAAAAGCAATCAGACAAGCGAATTTTACAAACACTCAAAAAAAGTTTGTCATTTGTAACATTATGGCAGAGCCATAAGTCTCCGACACCCAACGAAAATAACATATTTCTAACACACACAAGCCACATATTACTATCACAAATGTCATTATCTATTCTGTACAACATATCTTTGTAAACATTTTGTAGAATGCAGTTTTCTGTCTTTAAGAGCTTAATCCAATATTTAAGTATTTGTAAATAAAATTTGATATATTTATATGGAATAAAACTACATTATGGTGAAAAAAGCCACAAAAACGTGTGAATAATGCGTTGTAGATGATGAAACAGGGGATGCATACTCCTCCCGGGCACCTGGTCCCACCTCTAGCTTGCTAGGGGTCCTTCGATGTTCAATTTGGTGTTCTATTGTGAGTGCTGTTGAGATTATCGTCAGGATCTTCTTTAACTCATTTGTAGATGATGAAACAAACATAGGGAAAAATATAGAAATAAATAGATTGATTATATGATGAATAAAAATTGTCTTAAATTTAATAAAAGGAATAAAGAAGCTTGTTTCCGAACTCTGTATTTACAGTCTATACCTATCTAATGTATTTATACATAATATACAATGTACAATATGTAATAACTAGTTACCAAAGATTGGTCTCTTCACTTCATTTGTATTTAACTGAATTCCAACTGAGAGTTCTTTCGTCTATTTCAAAAATTACGTAAATGTAATAATTCCATTTTCCATAATCATCGTCGTTTTGAATAACCTAATTTCATATTGGAGTTATACCTATTTTTCAGAATTTGTCTAATATTTTTGGAAAAAGTGTGAAAAATCAATACATATGATTTATATCAATTGAAACAACATTGGATATAGGGATCTGTTCAGGGTTGATCAAGATCAGGACGTTATCTCACAGAATTATCCGAAACTGCTTATTTTTATTGTCAAGAAAAGTTAAAAGTAAAATATTACGTAACATCCCTCCCTTATAGCTGATTATACCCTTCCCCAGAATATTTTCTAGATTCGCAAATAAGAAAAATATATTAAATATTCAATTGTATATTAAAGACTATCATCAGTTCGATCCTCAAGCAATTCGTATGCAATATCCGCCTTTATCTTCATTCCATTATTCAATGACCTTTGTTATATAATATTCAATAATTGTAAATTAATATTCAATATCAATTTACTAAAAGCACCGGTCTGATTTCGGTATCAATCAAAATAATTTCCATAGGCATTTTAAGAATTTATGACTGTATCTTCTCAGAGGGGACAAGGACGTCGCACCTGCATTATCTGCCTTATTTATTAATAGACAATGCTTTATGATTGAAGGATAAAATGCAGAGAGCAGAATCAGAAGAAAACGAGCAACCCTTTTAGTCGATGGGTAGGGTTCTTAATGGAAGAAAAAATAGTGCTGAATGCTTCAGCTTCATTCATTTTAAAATACCCTCCCCGTTAAAAGAGAATGCTTTATTTCAAATGTCTATGGTTTTTCGTGTAGAATTTATTTCAATTTTAAAAGGGTCTAGGATTGGACTCAAATCGTGCAATGTTCTGAGATATTGATGACAGACGGCGAAAATGTGGATATAAGATCACTACAGTAGGGAAAGGTGAAAGGAATGGGTATCTCTAAAAACAAGAAGAGCCCCAGGGCGCACAACGCTCACCTTTTACCCATTCACTCTCCTAACCTACTAATATTGCATTATGTTAGTGTTAGTGCCAGAATTTGAACCAACAACCCTGGGAGTATATACACACAAACCATTTTTCAGAATTAAAAAAAAAAATCAAAATTATAAAATTCAAAAATATAAAATAAATCGCTCAGGTGAGATAAAAACCATTCTATTGGCTTTTGTTACACGAAATAACATTGTCAAAAGCATAGAAATCTTCTCGTCACAAGTACGTGCAGAGGTGTAAAAATCACAGGCTAAGCATAATAAAAATGTAACATAAACCAAGTGGTCAAAATATCAACGACTACACATCACAAATATGAAAATATGACGCAGAATGAAACCTATTGTAAAACAATACCAAATGACTACATGTCAAAGATAGCAGTGCCAGTTGTCAATATTGTAATATATGTTCTATTACAGAATTTCAGGTCACCATATGCACATGCTGGATGCCGAAAAATAGTAGATCTAAATAATATGAAAACTCTAAACTTTACCTTAACTCTCTGCTAAGGCCATGGTGATTTAATATTTTGTTTAACGTCCCGTTTTTTTTCTGAATGGTACCCTCCCGACACACAAACACATGGTCAATATGAAGGACTTTTGAAAAGAAGACCGAAAACATAAAACAAAACTATCTTTCTCAAGTGAAGTTGATGATGCTGACTTTATTTTAAGAAAAACTACTATCATTTCCTGAATTTGATAATGGTTTAGATATTTTATGGTATTCAACATCATTAACTGATATTTTTTACGGGAGCATGTTTGTGTGTGTGTGTTTTTTTTTTCTGAGAATTTCTCCTAAAATGTTAAACGTCTTCAAATGCAATAGCATCATTTAAGTGCAGATAAATTGACAGCATGGACCAGACATGCACGTTTCGGGTACTTAACCCTCGTCAGTGATCCTCAATCTAAACAATAAGGTACCCGCCCGTAAAAAGAAATATATATATATATCAAACTACTATGGTCTAAGGATATTTTCTTTCTGGATATTTTTATTTTTTATCAGAATATGCCATTATGACGGTTTTTATGATAAATAAAAATATCCAGAAAGACAATATACATTTGCCATCTGGGATACGACCCTCTATTTCATTAAACATTGTGGCGACATATACCGACAAAAGATTGAAAAAAAAACCACAAATGTTCTCAAAATTCTGATAAGAGTAATCATAAAAGAAATACCTATCAGTTATTCAGTCTCAAAGTCGAGAAGGCAAGCAAAATCATTAGAATTTCCATTGGAACAGTTGCGAACATCGGAATGAATAACATTCCGAAAAGAGAATACAAACCACATGGAACTGTTTTGAGACTGAGTATCTGATGAGTATTCCTATCATGTTTATTACATTCAAAACAAAATATAAGGTGAGATGGACGAGAGCTGCAAATGAAAATCTACGACGCAATTTCTTGTCATCTTCTGATTGCATTCATAATATGTAAAGTCACATTTCATCTAATTTCACTCTATGCATTTGATAATTAGTTCCCAGCCCGGAGCCATTAAAGTTAAGTAATATGCAATGTTTGATTCGCTGACTAATTAAAGGACGTGACGAATTTCAATTGCCAGTTACACCAGACTAGTTCGCGTTACGTAATACTCTCTTTCATACCCAGAGGCAATGCTATCTCATGCGACGTGTCAGGTGAATCCCTGACGGAGGAACATTAAAGCTTTATCTTGTCACAAAGTGATGCAAACCCTAAACCAGAGATTCAACGATGAAAGATGCATATAAACGTCACATGGGAGTAAACATAGGTGGTCGATAAAAGTACAAAACTGTAGCTTCCTAAGTTTGCAGAAAACAAAACATGTCAAATTACATGTACATTTCTATTTTCACATGAATTGAAAATCACAAAAAAGTATGCACAAATATGATCTAGAGGAAAGGAGCTGTATTTGCTACTGTTGTGCATCCTCCAAGACAGGAAAATTACACTCTGAGAAATTTGGAAAAAAAAAGACTCCATGGTATTGTCTCAATCCTGTCAGCGGAGAAATGTGCACGCCTACCTTTTCTTTTTTTCGTGTAGTTGCCCAGAATTTTAACATAGCGGTATATAAATTCCTCCTTCGACATTGCATAAAAAGAAAAATTGTTTGAAACGTCATGTTTTTGAAAAGCGTTTGTGTTCACCTTTGCTATAATTCTTAAGAATAATTCATGAACCTAGTATGGTCGTTCACATTTGATGTATTTGTTCCCTAAATTAAGACGAACGTTTCAACGACGTTCACACTAAGTTTTCTGGAAAGGAAAATTGACACTTCATTTTTCTCTACCACATTTCCCTTTTTCTTGGCAATAACGTCATGGAATAAGTTTTATAGAGTAGCTTTAGAAGTTATGAAATCGTTCATTCACATAATGTGTATCAGTCATTGAATAAAAGTCAAAATACAAAACCTTCAATCAGAATGCAAAACTAACAATCAGTGGCCTGACAAAAATCATAAAGTATACATAAACAAGATAAATATTACAGAAATACCCATCAGTTATTCAGTCTCATAGTCGAGAAGGCAAGGCAAAATTATTTGATTTCCCACAGGAACGGTTGCGAACACAACGGGAAATATTCTGTAATAGAGCAAAAGTAAATCCCCTAAGGAGATGATATAAGGTGCATGGGCGGTGTAAGCATTTCCTGCTTGCTAACAACACCCGTCATAACATCCCCTCCTTTTTTGGGAAAAAGTCAAAATCGGTAACTGTGCCAAACTCGGCGTTTTGGATGGTTCTTACCTAAATATGTTTCAACACTGAGGTCAACGAGATGTTATTCTTTATATTTCCATTGCATCGTCCATCGTTTGAATTTCTTTTCAGAATATGTATGTGAGTTTGCCTATTATAAGAATATGGCTGAGTACGAGGCGGCCCTGGCTAACTGCACGGGTATACAAATGACGTTGGCTAAGATCGACACTAGAGAGAAATGGATAGAAATGTTCACATTCCTTACTAACGATGGAAGGTATGTTTTATGTTATTTAATCAATTGATACTGTGAACGACTCTGTTGCATTTATGCCCTTTGAATGTTCCCATCTTTAGATATGGAGGACATTTCCAATATGACAACGTGGTTGTTGTTCTCTTTTAAATAGATTGATTCATAAGCAAATCCTTTAATACAGTGAGTTCGACTTCTTCGTTTTATTTTAACTTTTGAAATATGTTAACTTTCATTTTACAGTTTCAGTTTATCTTTTCCTTCCATCTTCCTCGATTTCATTTTCTTCCGTCTTCCTTGACTTTTTGGGTCCTGTAGCATCATATCCCATCCATCCTTCTACGTCTTTGGGTACTTTGTGAACATAACTTTCAAAGTATTTGGTCATATTTCATTATTTGGATTAAGGATCACTGACGAGGGTTGAGTACCCGAAACGTGGATGTCTGGTTCATTCTGCAAAATCAGGAACTTAAGGAATCTCATTTCTGAACAAAGGAATTTCAACGAATTTATAAAAAACATATTTAATTATAGGATTCAATTAATCATTTTATGAAGAAAAATTAATACGTCAGTGATGAAAATCAAGACTTTTGCTTATTTGGAAAATAATTTAAAAAATGCTGGTTTATATGCTGGTAAAATAGCACGTAACGAAAATGCAAAACGTGCTATAATGCACTCATTTGATTTAATTTTAGTTTTCTTTGTTAACATACAATAAAACAGGTTAGAAACTTTGCATAAAACTTGATTTTGATAAAGTGTAATTGTAGGTACCAAATTCACAAGTCATTTATTAAAATTTTTCTCTATTTTACACAAAAATTACAAAAACCATCTAAGTTTAGGTCAAAATATCAGAGATACTGAATATCATCGATTTTTCAACACATAGCAAAATGTGCTCCTGGGAAGACTTTTAAAATATTGAAGAAAAAGTATATGTACGTGTTGAAATAATAAGAGAGTGCGCAGGCTCAAGAATAGTGTCATTTTGTTGGCGCTGTAAAATTTGCCTTAATCTGGGTGAAATTTAAACAATTAATAATGTTTCGGTATCAATCAGCTCTACCTTATAGGACAGTTTAAGTCAATAATATTCCATACGTAAAACGAAATCCATGGGTTATTACTTACGTAAAAGAAATCCGAACTGTTCAAAAGGGTGTCTCCAGCTCAATTTTCATAAAAATTGCAGCGAAACATTTTCTTACGTATGACAAATATGGATAATGACCATATCCCTGTATACAGCACAAAATCGATAATTCAGAAAATCAGAAACCGAAGGCATACAAAATCAGGATAAAACAGGAACCAAAGCAAACAAACTAAAACCTCCACCATATGAAAAGAAGCGAACTCCCGATATGGGAGTGAAACCAGGTACTTCATTCAGTTTAGATCAAATTTTCGAACTCCTCCGCTTTTAGGTATAAAAAGAAGGGAGGAGATCTTCAACAAGACTCCGTTGCAGCATCAACAGTTGTTATGGGTCAGAATACCCCAAAACGCCAGCAAAAATCAGACAAAGACAGAATATAATTTACAAGTTTAATTATGTACAAAATATATATATTTAAAACGATTACAACTCACAATACAATGTCCGGATCAAAGTGTCCGTTACGGTCCACAAAGTCTATCGAATGTATGGTTTCCGGTAATCACAAACGTTCTCGAAAGATCGGTGTCCAAACGTTGTTAAATGGATTAAAATCTCAACAAATAAAGTATCCCAGTATATCAGAATAGATGAATGAATCGTGTCTACGAATGTGTACGAATGTCCCCTAAGCACAGTTCCTCAGAGGTATTTATACTTAATACCAATGAATTAACCAGAAGCTTCTAGAACAATGACTCATTACAAATGATTAACAATAGAGTAAATTCTAGAAATCACAGTCATGTGATGATAATGATGTAACAAAGAACATACTGGAATATTCTCTAATGAAAACATGACATAATAAAATCTAGAAAGAATTATTATGAAATCATTAAATAACATGACTAAGTACATGTGTACCTACACATAAAGTAAAACTAAAATAATACATGACCCACAACACAGTAAAACACCAAATGTAATGAATAAAAGTCTTCAATAGAGTCAGAAATGATACATTGGTAATGATGAATTGAAATATCTATATAATTCAAGCTCAATACCATCTCCCTTCAAATAAAAACCAAGGTAGTACCTAACAGTTAATCAGTGTCAAAGTCGAGAAGGCAAGGCAAAATCGTGAGAATTTCCATCGAAACGGTTGCGAACCCCCGAATGAACAACATTCCGAAGTGAGACCAGGTGCCCGGGGAGAGTCAGGGTCTCATAATTACATGCAACACCAAAATTGTTAATCGAAAAATCATATAACGAAGGGCATACAAAACCAGGATTAAACCAGAACTAAGACAAAGGAAAAAAGAATATTCCTAAATCGTGACCAATGACGCACCTTTTAAAAAATCTAATGATGCTGTGAATTAGAAGACGCAACATTCGTTTGTCTTACGTTTCATGTCGTTCTTAGATAACCACCACCAACTAACATTTTACAAATGCTCAAGTTAGAAATATCATGATTGTGTAGGATTTCTATAGGGTTGTTATCGCAAAGTGGTATTATTTTCTGCTCCGTAACATTCTACAAATGTAAATCCATGTTTTATCAAAGGATGAACTATGGCCCTTAATGCCCACAACCGGAAAATCACCGCGTTAATGTCGTCATTCAGTCAAGTTAATATTGCCGGATTGTTTGATCCGTACCATACTAACGGTTATTGGGTATAAAGTGCATTAAATCAATAAATATAGAAAAACTTGTGAAATGAGACCAAATAATGACATCTCTGATCTTCTAGGGTTTGACGTTATCTTCCTTCGTTAAAGGCTTGAGAAACAACAGGTCAATAAATAATGGATCTATATAATTCATTCTGCAGAATGCTATATTTATTTTGAAATTTGATGACCAGTTTACATGAAAAAAGGAAATTGTTCAGTTCTGTAACCTCAAGGTTATAAATGCAAATTTTGCCCCTCTGCCTATCTCTATGTCATCAGTTTGTCACTCACATGACCAAACCATTATAGACATGTTATTATTCATTTTGTCCAAATGAAACTTATTTCTTGTTGCAGTGTGGAACAGTTAAAATCGTTCCCCATGACTCCAATGCTATTTTGAACATAGATTTTATTTGGATATGCTACTGAATCCACCCAACAGGAAATTTGGAGCCGCGCACTTTCTGTAATGTAAATGTACAAATATAGCTTCAAAAAATTAAAGAGGGCGCCACTGAAATTATTTTTGGTGGCTCCGCTGGAAGCATCACTGATGAGAATTTCATTTTCGAAACATGTGTCTGGTGCATGGAAATTGGTTTGGAATTTTCTTCTAGAAGGTATAGAGTTTGAACCCTTCGACATTATTGATGTTTGTTAAGTGTATTAATTACTTCTTGTCAGCTCTGTCGCCTGAAAGAAGCTTTGTTTTGGCCATTTATCTATCAGTTTGACATCAAATATATTTTTTTTGCTATTTCGGATACTTGCCATCTCATCGAAAAATATCATCGAAATTAACGGAGATTAACATCTTAGCACCATCCCTCCAATGCTATTTTGAACATAGATTTTATTTGGATATGATATTGAATCGAACCTAAAGGAAAGGAGAAGGTACATTAAGACCCCATATCGGCCCTGTTGTTTCCTGGGAAATTCAAATCGTGAAAATTGATCAACTGTGTTTATTTTATTTATCTACAAGATCAATTACATATATACATAAAATGCGCTTTTCATCTTGATGCACCCCTACGAAATTATAGCTCATCAAACCAAGGAAGGATTAACAAATCCGGATTTTCCCATAGAAATTCACATATATTTTCTAGAATTTCATATAGAGCAAGACGATCTGCTAAAAATAAAATGAGAAAAATGAATCAATAACCTCCATATCTGTCGATTAAGGGTGAAAAATTGATAGCAGACGCTCTTGCTCTAGTTGAAAATTAACGATTTGTCTTGCGTAGAATGTAAATGGAAAAGGCATGGACCACGTCGGCACGGCGTTATGACGTCATTAAAATGACGTCATTTACTTGACATCGCAGGTGTATGCACTGGCGTGACATATTCAAATCAGGAATCGGTTTTCTCTTGGAATTCGGTTTAATTTATAAACGTTTATAGTAAAAACAAACAAACAAAAAAGGCTGAACATTGAAATATTTTACTGACATAGAGGGTAGGTGTTCACCGAGCATGTCGCATAAAATCTCCGCCGGTAACTTTTAAAATTTTAGGAGTAGAGCGAGGAACCATATTTCGCCGGTGACCATATTTCGCCGTTTCATAGTAAATTGCTTCTCGTTCGTTATCGGAATTGTTTGACAATGTCGAGTTTATTTTTTTATATCCAATCAGATCTGACCGTAGCAGTCATGTTTTGATATATTGTGACATCTCCTGCACTCAAATGTGATGAAAAATACCACAAAATGAGGGAAAATTGATGAAATCACTAAATTTTAGACGTAAACATCCAAAATTTTTACAAAAACCAAACAAAGAAAACATTTTAGTTGGCATCATCTTGTAATAGTAGTGGCGACGAAATATTTCCTCAAAAGAAAATCACAATTTTGTCCATTTTGTGCGCAAAATGGATACTTATCAACAAAAATGGCGAAATATGGTCACCTTCGAAAACATGGAAATGAAATATTTTGACGTTTTATTAGGAAACAATTAACTGAGTAAAATAAAACATGTTTGTAGTATTTCGATCGAGAATGTAGTTAATTAAATTTTAGCAAAACCAATCATTGAATCGGCCATCAAGTATTGAAATTTCCTACAAAATATAGGGGAAATGCGGCGAAATATGGTCACTTGCTCTAAATAGTAAAACAAAAACGAGCAAGTTAACCAGAATTTAGATTCGTTGATTTAAGGATCACGAATCCACTATAACTGATAGGGATGTAAGAAAATGCGGTCGCATGCAAGGCCAAAGTAACATACACGTATTTGAGAATTCTTCCAATTTTACTTAAGAGAGAGAACTAATGCATTACACCATACAAAGACCAAAAAAATATAGATATAAGGTCTATTTTACCTACAAAAATCCTACGTATATATTTATCCCATCTCTGGATTTTTTTTTTTTTACTTTTTTTTTTGCAATTTGATAGATCGAGAAGAACAGATTGTTCGAACGAACCTCCAACGTGAACACCATCAAAATAAATTTCTGTAGACCGTAAGCAATTCAGCTATTTCCGTATAAATGAATTCGCATGTACATAAAAGGAGTCGCGAAACAGAAATTTTCAGCAACACAAAACAAAACACCCCCCCCCCAAAAAAAACAACTATGCATTGCAGTGTTTAGGCTTGTCACTGACCGCCCACGGAGATCAAGCCTATTGAAGGCTCTGCCTCGCCTCGCATTCTATTGGCATGATAAACCCGACAAACCTCTGTAGACGGTCAAGATCATGGGTAGATCCAGGATTTTATTTCAGGATTGGTCCGTAAAAAAAGGGGGGGGGGGGGCGTTACACACCAGACAATAAAGTTCTTGATTAATGACTGTCTGTTCTATTTTTCATTGCATGTATAAATAAAACAAATGACTGGCGAGCTATATAACGAGCAAAAAGCTTAAATTCTTGAATTTTCACATCATAGTACTAAAATCTTGAATTTTCACAATATTGTACTTGATTTATGATATATAAATTCAAAAAATGTCGAGCGATAGCGAGTCAGTGAATTGTTTTTTTTTCAGAACAAATCCTCTATTCGTGTCTTTTTCCTTTTCATTACTCTTAGTGCCCTTGTTTATTGACCAAAGTGAAATGTGTATGGCCTTTTAGGAAAGCACAGCATCTTTTGAAAATAAATTGTGTTACCGTTAGTAAAATTGAAAGACTGTCGTACTATATGATCTAAAAGAGTTCCGAATCCCTCTCTCCCCACCCCACCACCACCAACATCACCAACGTTTTCCGCGTTTAAACTATGAAATAGCATATCGATTTTATATAAAAAAATATACCGGCGATTCGATACAAATGTAAAACAGTTACAAACTGTTCATTTAGTGAACCATGTGCATTTTTTTTTTTTTTGGCGTTTAGGTGAAAGAAAAACCAAACCAAACCAAACTAAATACACACTGTTTTGGAAAAGTACATCACCCTGATATACATCAGTTATTATGTATATAAAATCATTAAATCAGTTATTGTAATTGAACAGTATAGCCATAAGAAAAATAAAGTCTGTGTTTGTCTTTTGGTAGCTTTCTCGTAATCTTGTGACTTTCTCGTTAATACATCAATAAATCGAAATTTACTAACAGGGGCTACAGTTCACAGAGTACAAAATAAATCCCCCCACTTATAATACATAAACAAAAAATGTTTATGTGTTATAAGGGGGGGGGGGGGGTGGAATTTATATTGTACTCCCTGTGTACTTAGCCCCTGTTATTCACCGTGATTTTATCGAATTTCTTCAGTGGCGCCATCTATCAGAGTTTCTTGCAACGGCTGTGATAACTGTATACTCAAAATTTATTCTATTTATTTGTTTCATTTTATATTTTATTCGTATATTCCTAATTCATTAATTGCAGCTAGATAAAACTAAGGTTCATTTTAAATTAATGCTTATAGGCGTATTTAGATGGGCGTTTGGGGCGCCACCAACAAAAAAGAAAGAAATCGGTAAGTAAGGTACATTCGCATAAGGTGGGCTTATACTTGAGTTTTGATGTCGAACTTTCGGAACATTAGAGCTGTTCGAATAAGCGACGTAAACCTACCAACGAACTTCGTACTACGTATTGGTACGTAAGGGAAAAAAATTAGGGGTGGTATCAAAAGTACATTATTAATTATGCTAAAGACTATATCTAACTTTAATGCATCAATAGAATGTGATCTAAACATAAGACGGGCTGACAGACAAAAATAAACATTTCAAAATACTATAAAACTTTAAATGCGGGGTATGATAAGTTTGAGAACCGTACATCAGAGGGTAATTCTCTGCTTCTTAACTACAAGAAAATTTAATTTAATTTTTCTTTATTATAAGACGTGCAAAGCTACATGTAGAGTGGTTTAGACGTTGTTACATGTATGAAGGGAGGGATTGATGAAGCCGGCGGATTCAAGGCACTTCGGGACGCTATTTTATAGCATTGTTTCTTCCTAATTTTATGCTACTGTGATATATTTTGATTCAAGGTACAAGACGCATTCGCATAGGTGACAAGATTTTGGGGTTTTTTAAATCAGGAAGGGGTTTAAATCTGAAATACTTGAACACAAAATGGTTAAATTATGTGCAGTTTTTGAAAAAACTTTTATTAAATATGGCGAGCGTAGGAAGCCGAAAATTTTTAATAATTGAGAAAATATATTATTTTATTAATTCAGTCTTTCTAGGAGACTGAGGATGATTAGCAATAGTGTTTTATTCTATATAACGATGAGCGGAACAGACAACCCAAAAATGCTTTTAAATTTATTATTGCAATTTTTGTTATCTTTTTCTTTTGTCAATAATGTGAGAAAAAGTAAGCATGAGTTACACCGATTTTTTTTTATACACTATTCACATTAATCCAGGGATAAAGACGTCTCTGTCTTAACGTTTTTTTTTATCTCAATACATCCCCTTGCAATCCATTAAGACTGAGGATCCTATGAGCCTCTATTTTCTCTTGTTTCCCTAAATTCTACATTGTTTGGACCAAAGGGGAACACCCTACTGTGCGCTTGAAACGATCTGATGTTGTAAAACATATCAAGGGCGAATACAGGATTTGACCTTGTGTGAATATCAAAATAGGGGTCTGGAACTTTTAGACCCCATCAAAGTGGGCCCGAGATGGGTTTTCTGGGGGACATACCTCCATACCAAACAGAATGACCGTTTCGTTGGCTGCAGAAAGTACTGAGATAAAATTTCAGCTTTTTGAAAAGAAGAATTACTGAATGTGAAAAACTGCATCGTTATAGTACACGTCTTCAGATTGATAGCATTATTAAAGAACAGACGAATTTGCAGCATGGGCCAGACATGTACGTTTCGGGTACTTAATCCTCGTCAGTGATCTTCAATCCAAAACAATGAAATATGTGATAGAGAATATGGCGAAGGAAGCAATTTAACGGATTTTTAAAATTATTTTTAAGGGGATACACATAACAAATCCCCTTTGCTGTAAGAATATTTTGACAAACTACATGTATACTAGAAAAAAGACCTGTCAAAAAATGGAAGGAGTTAATCTGGCGTTTGTGCAGGAAATGGATGTCATGGTTAGATACGGAAATTTTATTGCAAAAACAGAGAAAACTTAGTCTACACGTACATGTTTAAGGCCAACAAATATCTTACTAAATCCTCTAATCCCACTAAATCAGTCAATGAAAATAACATTTTAAAGACACGACGAAACCAAAACAAAATTTTGGAAAATCAGTAGTTCAGAAACTAATCTAGGACAGAAAATTTTACGTCAAGTGCACTTATAATGAATGCTGCCAGATTTATCCTTTTTACGAATTCAGATAAGAAATGTTACATCTGTACATAATTTTCTTTTGATACCATCCCTAATTTTGTCCCCTTACGTACCTATACGTAGTACGAAGTTCGTTGGTAGGTTTACGTCGCTTATTCGAACAGCTCTATTATTTTCTCTGGCTCCAGGCCGCTCGCCACGTAACTGTTTGTTCTTTGCATATTAAATTGCTCTAAAAGAAACTCCGGCTTTTTCTGATAGTCATACTAAGTAAGTCAACATACCCTTACAGCAAGGGGTGTGTAACCCCCCCCCCTCCCCCCAAATAAATCGCTGGCTTGCTTTGCATATCAGATAACTCTCGATCATATGAAAATATAGCTTTTCATAATAATCCAATAACCATGATAAAGATTTCAAATGGCTATTTCAATACTGCCTTCATCAAGCAAAACAGTCAATCGCCGTAAGATAATTTTCCGTCCCCCTTCAGGAAGGCCCTGGACCCCTTGGACAGGGACCTTAATCGCTCTCCCAGACTCTTTGACTTTCTGATATTCAATACATCCCCATCTCAAATTTAAGCGGTAATATCTCTGTCTTTTTGTTCGTTTGAATGACTGTAATAAATGCACGTAAAACTATATGATTTTCAAAAGCATCGTTATTCCCTTAAATTCTAGAATCAGTTATCGCATTAAAAAGAGACAGTCTCCAAGAATAACCCAGAAGCTAAAAGACGACGTAAAATACTTTATCAATCGCAGATTTTCGAGGATTCATGAAATCGTTTCATGGCAAAAACTTGAGCAAACAATCATTATGAATAAACATGAAATTGTTTCATGGCAAAAACTTGAGCAAAATAATTATTATGAATAATGTAAGACTACAAGAGTTTGTTATTTGACAACGTTATATCACGACGTGATCATAACGTCACATGACGTCAAAGTCAGTGAAACAGAAAGCTCACCTACGTGTTTTCAAATTGCTATAAAATCGCAACGGAATATCCGATTCTCAAAATTTAAACTGATTTACATTCTGTAAATCTTGTATTTTCATTGTTCAAAGTTTGCTTCATTTCTCAGATAGGGCCGATTTTGGCCCATAACGTACCTTCTCCTTTGGAGCCGCGCACTCTCTGTAAAGTAAATGCATAAATTTTAAATTCTAAAAGTAAAACCGGAGGGCGCGAGTGAAAATGAATTTGAGCGGCGCATGAAGAGCACTTTGGCCGAGAGCATCACTAATGAGAATTTAATATTCGAAACACGTGTCTAGTGCATGAATATTGGTTTGATATTTCTTCAAAAAAGTATAGAGTTGGAACACTTCCGTATTATTAGTACGTAATTATTCTTATTTTGTCAATTCCTCTCCGATATTCGTCGTTTCAGAAACGATGTTAAGGAGGAATTGCTTAGTTTCACAAGGAACCTGTTTCATTACATACACACGATTTGACATGAGCATCGTGATGCCTTCGAAAGCCCATCGGTTTTTTACGAGAAAAAAGTTCTTTCGTTTCACCAACAGGTTGTATCTCAAGGTTCCTTATCGGTATCGTATTGACTGGTAGGGGAATTCTTCAATAAGAGCATCGGTATCGTATTGACTGGTAGGGGAATTCTTCATTAATAGGATCGGGACAAACTTTGCATGAAATTCAATATATTTCAATACATGATTTCAGCACAATATGTACCTTCGTCTTGTCATGCAGAATTTCTCTCGACGTCAAGAACTAATAACAAATATGGATAATGACCATATTTCTGTATACAGCACAAAATCGATAATTCAGAAAATCAGAAACCGAAGAAATACAAAATCAGGATAAAACAGAAACCAAAGCAAACAAACAAAAACCTTCACCATATAAAAAGAAGCGTACTCCCGATATGGGAGTGAGACCAGGTGCCCAGGAAGAGTAAGCATCTCCTGCTTGCATGCAACACCCGCCGCTTCGATTCGATTCGGTAGAACTGTCACATCCCATTACTTTCATTTCGGAAGACATAGAGTACTATCATTGGTTGGATGGTTCAAATGGTCTATGACAGAATATCATCCACCATTCTGGAGAGCGTGACATCATAGTGTATGACGAGTTCCCCGTATCGACAGTAGAACTTCCTCAGTGACGGTGTTAGTTACTGCCAAAGTTTGAAAGCTACCGAGCAACAGATGGTCATCTGATGCCACCAGATAAACTTTCGAATGCGTCAATAAATTCATTATTAGACCAAGGTTTAAATATCTACGTATTTGTGTTTCCATCTTTTAGAATTCGCCATCCACAATAATTTCATATATGAAATACATGCTTTATGATACATGTAATTACATTGATAATTTTTATGTCTTCCCTCAGAAAATTTCCAGAACAGAACATTTACATTGGTTTGAAATACGTCAATGGCGTATATAAGTGGGCAGACGGAACAGAGGCCACGTGGACGAATTGGTATACAAACGAACCATATAATGTAGTAACAAGACATTGTGTAATAGCAGGAGTGGATGCCGACCTGCACTTCAGGACCACAGATTGCGGATACCAATATCATTATTTATGTTCAACTGATGGTAAGTTAAAAATTCAATAGCTTAATTTAGGAACAGATAAATTTGCAGCATGGACCAGACATGCACGTTTTGGGTACTTAACCCTCGTCAGTGATCCTCAATCCAAACAATGCAATAAGGCCAAAAAGTGTGAAAGCAATTATGTCCAAGAATGTACCGAAAGACTTAGCAGAATTGGTGGAATGTGATGTCACAGGACCCACAATTTAGAAATTTCAAGAAAATTTGGTACCAAAATTTTTGGATGCGTTGAAGAAACGATCAACTGGAGTTGATTGAACCAGGCTACAAGTGACCTCTGGGACTCCTGGTCCACCAGCAGTGACACTCACCAAGTGCAACAACTGCTAAACGTCCTCCGATTCAACAGCATCATTCAAGAATAGATAAATTTGCAGCATGGACCATTGTTTTTTTCTTTGCTCCTTCTCTGTTTTATACAATTACATTATCATGCGTATGTCAGAGTGAAGTCTTTAGTCTTAGCACCATCCCTCCAATGCTATTTTGAACATAGATTTTATTTGGATATGCTACTGAATCGATCCTACAGGAATTTGTAGCCGCGCGCTCTCTGTAATGTTAATGTAAAAATCTTTCTTCAAAAAATTAAAGAGGGCGCTAGTGAAATTATTTTTGGTGGCTCCGCTGAAAGTATCACTGATGAGAATTTAATATTCGAAACACGTGTCTGTGCATGTAAATTGGTTTGGAATTTTCTTCAGGCAGGTAGAGAGTTGGAACCCTTCGACATTATTTAAATCGCTTTGGCAACAATTCTTAAAATTTCATCAAAATACATAGTACTTTCCCTGTCTTTTCAATGGATTTGGCCACGTTTTTCATTAAATTACGCCACGTAAATTTCTGAAAATTTAGGTGTTGTACACTCTTGACAAGATCTGGAACTATAGAAGGTGTCGAGACCTGTTCTAGCTTTCCTGAATAATTTTGACAGGACCCACCACTAATGATTCTCCACATGTCTTATGTCCAGTTTGTATAATGTTTGTCCAGTAGGTTCGTACAGTGCTCTCTGGCACGATTCAACCATTTTGAAATTTAATTATAAAATAAATAAATAGGCTTGAAATTCACAAAAAGATCAGCAGAAATTTTGTCACTGGCATATGAGAGAATTAACCAAATTTTGACACTTGTTGTCGAACTATGGAATGCTTATTAAATTTTCACTTCTTTATAAAACGGGATATTTTATTTTTCTTCTGAAGAGCACGGACTGTTTTTCGTAAGCCCTCCATTTTCGTGTTCATTTACATATCCATCAGCGTGTTGCTCGAGCCCCTGCGTCATGCAGTCTTATTTGCATGGTCACTACTATTGTGAGTTCTTCGAGACCTATTGGTAATGGTAGTGGGATTGTTAAGCGCACATTAACCGAATAACCACATTATTTGCTGCTTGGGAAGCAGATGGCCGTCCTCAGTCGGCACCTGTTGTCCATGGGTCTCGTTGGTTTATGTGTGGTTTCCTGTGTTTGATGTTTCTGTATTGTTTGTGGTGTTCCTTGTCCATTTTGCGTCTGTTGCCGTGTATGTCTTCTCTGTGTATTTACATGGGTTGTTTAGGTCTTTTTCATTAAATTACGCCACTTAAACTTCTGGAAATTAGGAGGTGTATATACTCTCGACACTCTTTTTGGCTATATAATATTGTTTAGACCGAGAATCACTGACGACGATTAAGTACCCGAAACGTGCATGTCTGGTCCATGCTGCAAATCTATCTGGTCTTAAATGATGCTATTCAATTTGAAGACGTTTAACATTTGAACTACTTGGTGAGAGACACTGCTGGTGGAGGGCACATGTAACCAAGTTCGATCAACTTCAGTTGATCGACTGTCTCTTCAGCGCATTTAAAATTTTCAGTTACAAAACTTCTTGAAATTTCTAAAACGTGGGTCCTGTAGCATCATATCCCATCCATTCTGCTACGTCTTTCAGTGCATTTTAGGACATAATAATTTTCATACTTTTTGGCCATATTACATTGTTTAGACTAAGGATGGTAAAGTACCCGAAACGTGCATGTCTTGTCCATGCTGCAAATTCGTCTGTTCTTAAATGATGCTATTGAACTTTGAGACGTTTAACATTACAATGGGTGCTGCAATCTAGTGCTGTTTGATATTCGTTTCTTTCTTAAATGTATTTTTTACACATACAAATGTATCTACACTTGAGTTGCATTGGGTGTTTTGGGGTTTTGCTGTGGGTGCTGCAACCTGGTGTTGTTGGAGATCCCCTCCTTTGTTGAACAAAACATACATAGTATGCACAAATAGTATCTACTAACCACTGGAAGATCATTCGAAATGTTCCAATTCATAAGAAAATTGACGCATTCATGCTAACTTTGTAAAATCTTTAGCTAACATTATAATTTCAGCCGAAATTGCTTGCTCTGCCTTTAACCATGATCGAGTACTGGTACAAATAAATAGTTCAAGGGTTCGAATCCCTCGTCGTCGATCACGAGACACAATTTTAACTTTGGCATAGTAATTCAACTATTCACTACACTCTGTGACTCGCAACCAATGAGTTACCAGAGGCTTTGCTCGAGTACGCCTTAGAGAGCCGGAAATGTATTGGAATGAGCAGGTAATGCCTTTGCATGAAGCTTAGGTAAACTAACCTTTAAGGAGGTATTGTAAACTTGGACGCCAAATTCAATTTTTCTCAAAATTTCTGAAATTATATATTTCTTGTCTGTCCTCGATTATACAAACTTAAATTTGATTCTATCCACAGGAGACTTTTCTACGACACTTTGAAATATGCATTAATCGACATTTTAGTGAATTTCTTGATGACGTCATAATATTGAATGTGTAATTCCAGTTCTTGTAAAGCTATAGGAAATTAAGTTTGATTTAACTTCCAAAATCTGAATAAATGTATTGCCCTTACATATATGAAGAAGAGACGAATTGTGTTTTAAACAAAGGCAGGATATTAGAATAAAAGATGACACTGTCGTTCAAACAATTGCAATTTCGAGCCAATTGACTGTAGTTGATAGTGAATTATTAGAAATCCTGTGGATGAATTTTTGTCAAAAACTAACAAATTATTAACAATATCCAGAGATGATTTCATGATTAAATGAGATAAATTTCATTTTGGATTAAAATATTACAAAGCTTTATATTTTCCCATTCTACTTTCTAAAATCGTCCGTTTTCAATGAAGTGGCATGAGCTTTCCTGTAACGTTAATTTGTCAACGTTGTGATGAACATTTAATTTTCTATTTACATGCAAAATTTCAATGCAATACGTTTGGTATTTATGTTTTTATTGCATTTTAAATGCGAAGTTTTTTGACGCCAATTTCCCCGATAACGCCGAGATGACGTTATGGTTTGCTCATGGATAAAACTCAATAAGTCCACAATTTTGAAAATCGCCATAATTTCTTCAAATGACGTCGGAACTTATTCATCCTGATATCCTTATTTATCAGGATACTCAAATGCGTATATCAATCAGCGTATAGAATGATTTCAGGAAGTTTAGACTGTACTTTTCCTATGAAGTGAGAAAACAAATAATGCCGCCGCCATCGTGGTGTTCAAACCCTCCTTAAACCCATTGCTTAACGTATTGCAGCATATGGGCATAAAAATTTAGTCATTTGATACTACAGGTGTTTCCCTATTCGTGGATTTAACTTGATTTTTAGGGTTATTTTCTATACACGATGGTCAAAATGTCATAAAGAACACAGACAAGATAGCTAATTTTGTTTTCATTTCAGATACAGTACGTTATAGAAAGGTACCATTGCATATAAAGAATTAGGAATATTGAACATTCAGTATATGCTTTTAAACTTTCCAAGTTCAGTTATAATAAACTCATGATTAATTGTTTTGTTTTAATTTATTGAAATAAGTAATATAGAAAAAGTAAAACATAAAACAATATTCTAAGATTTAGATAAGAATGATGTATTGACAAACACAAGGGTTCATCCTCATTTTAGCCATTGAATCGTATTTTCGATTACTACAATAAAATATATCATACGTTATGCTTAGAATAAACAGATAGAAATTCTTCATTTCAGCATTATTTCATGGATTTTATATATTGTTTTTATTTTCGTGCTTTAACATCGACGGCGGGTGCGGCTAGCCAACAGGGGATGCTTACTCCTCCCGGGCACCTGGTCCCACCTCTGGCTTGCCAGGGGTCCGTCGATGCTTAATTTTTGTTCTATTGTGAGTGTTGTTGAGATTATCGTCAGGATCTTCTTTATCTCATTTGTGTCACACTTATGCCCTTTGCCGTGTGGAGCTCTTAAAAAAGTTCCCCGCGAGGGGTTTGACAGTAAGTGTTTTGAATATATTTCCCTGACATTGTCGCCATAGCACTTTCTATATAGACATAACGTCAGACAGTGCATGGATTTTATATATTGTTTTTATTTTCGTGCTTTAACATCGACGGCGGGTGCGGCTAGCCAACAGGGGATGCTTACTCCTCCCGGGCACCTGGTCCCACCTCTGGCTTGCCAGGGGTCCGTCGATGCTTAATTTTTGTTCTATTGTGAGTGTTGTTGAGATTATCGTCAGGATCTTCTTTAACTCATTTGTGTCACACTTATGCCCTTTGCCGTGTGGAGCTCTTAAAAAAGTTCCCCGCGAGGGGTTTGACAGTAAGTGTTTTGAATATATTTCCCTGACATTGTCGCCATAGCACTTTCTATATAGACATAACGTCAGACAGTGCATGGATTTTATATATTGTTTTTATTTTCGTGCTTTAACATCGACGGCGGGTGCGGCTAGCCAACAGGGGATGCTTACTCCTCCCGGGCACCTGGTCCCACCTCTGGCTTGCCAGGGGTCCGTCGATGCTTAATTTTTGTTCTATTGTGAGTGTTGTTGAGATTATCGTCAGGATCTTCTTTAACTCATTTGTGTCACACTTATGCCCTTTGCCGTGTGGAGCTCTTAAAAAAGTTCCCCGCGAGGGGTTTGACAGTAAGTGTTTTGAATATATTTCCCTGACATTGTCGCCATAGCACTTTCTATATAGACATAACGTCAGACAGTGCATGGATTTTATATATTGTTTTTATTTTCGTGCTTTAACATCGACGGCGGGTGCGGCTAGCCAACAGGGGATGCTTACTCCTCCCGGGCACCTGGTCCCACCTCTGGCTTGCCAGGGGTCCGTCGATGCTTAATTTTTGTTCTATTGTGAGTGTTGTTGAGATTATCGTCAGGATCTTCTTTAACTCATTTGTGTCACACTTATGCCCTTTGCCGTGTGGAGCTCTTAAAAAAGTTCCCCGCGAGGGGTTTGACAGTAAGTGTTTTGAATATATTTCCCTGACATTGTCGCCATAGCACTTTCTATATAGACATAACGTCAGACAGTGCATGGATTTTATATATTGTTTTTATTTTCGTGCTTTAACATCGACGGCGGGTGCGGCTAGCCAACAGGGGATGCTTACTCCTCCCGGGCACCTGGTCCCACCTCTGGCTTGCCAGGGGTCCGTCGATGCTTAATTTTTGTTCTATTGTGAGTGTTGTTGAGATTATCGTCAGGATCTTCTTTAACTCATTCATAAGGTAATGTACATAGAAAAGGGGAAACATACGCACATATATTTTTGTTAAGGGTACCCCCAAAAATTTCTCAGTACTTTTTCTACATGTATAACCACAAAGACCAGCAAAGAAACTACAGAGACAAATAATTCAGCATCCTATTTGGACATAATGTTGTCCTACGACACTGATGGTCACATGAACACCTCACTCTATGACAAACGTGACGACTTCAATTTCAGCATTACGAACTTTCCTTTTCTGAGTAGCAACATCCCTTCATCGCCTGCTTATGGCGTGTTCATATCTCAGTTGATACGCTATGCCAGAGCAAGTACCAAATATACGGATTTTGTTCTGAGAGCTAGGCGTCTTTCAGATAAGCTTCTCAGTCAGGGATATGTTTGTGACCGACTAACATCGTCACTGAGGAAGTTCTACGGTCGATATGGGGAACTCGTCATACACTATGATGTCCCGCTATCCAGAATGGTGGATGATATTCTGTCATAGACCATTTGAACCATCCAACCAAAGATTGTACTCTATATCTTCCAAAATGGAAGTAACCGGATGTGACAGTTCTACCGAATTGAAGCGACGGGTGTTGCATGCAAGCAGGAGATGCTTACTCTTCCTGGGCACCTGGTCTCACTCTCATATCGGGAGTTCGCTTCTTTTCATATGGTGGAGGTTTTTGTTTTTTGTTTGCTTTGGTTCCTGTTTTATCCTGATTTTGTATGCCTTCGGTTTCTGATTTTCTGAATTATCGATTTTGTACTGTAGACAGGGATATGGTCATTATCAATATTTGTCATCCAACAAGAATTAACATTTCAAATGACAAATATGGAGAATGGCCATATCCCAATGCACATCAGAAAATCGAATATTCAGAAAATCATAAACCGAACGCATACAAAATCACGATAAATAAGCAACCAAAGCAAACAAAGAAAAACCTGCACCACATGAAAAGAAGCGAACTCCAAATATGAGGATGAGACCAGGTACACAGGAAGAGTCAGCATCTCCTGCTTGAACGCTACACACGTCGCTTCAGTTCGGTAGAATTGTCACATCCGGTTAATTCTGGAATGTGAAAAGCAAAATTAATGCTTTTGACATTATTTCCCTAAAGAAAAGTGTTTCCTATTGAAAAAAGACCAAACAATAGTGTTACATCTTTCTATTAAATACTTGGGGTATTACACACGGGCACATCCTAAAACTCGGAAGATATTTGATAAACAGTTTCATGAAACAAATGGTTGAATTTTCAATATATTTTTTTCATAGAAAAAATTATCAAGTGAAACAAAACATATTACTTAGTAGTGAATGTTAATTGTAGAAATACTTGGATTCAATCATAATAACAACTTAAAAATGAAAAACCTTAAACGTTCAGGTAGGGACTCATGTTTACGACATAGTTTCTGGGATTGGAGTCTAACAAATACTAGCGTATTTTGGAACAATTTTGTTGCTGTGTTTTTGAAGATATGCATTCCGATATACATTGTGTGTCAACAGTCATATCTGAATAACAATGATATGTGAAATCGCCGAAATAATTTACATTCGTTGCTTAGCAGCGCTGAGTAGAGAACTGCCAAAGAACGCTAGCTTTCTTGGATGAGTGAATCTTCATTGCAAAACGTAATAGGATGATAGATGTACCGAATAACTAAACTTTCAATACAACATAACTTACTTAAGAAATCAATTACATTGAATTTATAAAATGGAAAATAGGCTTCTTTTGCCAAGAAAATAGATAGATAAACAAGAATGCTGAAAGAATCGTCATTTAACGTAAATCTTGAATCATATACCTGTTTTAAAATATTTTCTAAGAGGATAAAAATGTTTAAATAAGCATCAAAGAAGTACCTATCAGTAATTCAGTCTCAAAGTCGAGAAGGCAAGGCAAACTCATAAGAATTTCCATTGGAACGGTTGCCTATCTCGGAATGAATAAGAATGAATAATAAAAGTAGATCGTACAACCGATCATAAGTGCCTATATTTTATCTTTCATAAATGAATATAAATTGCATGTTTATTTAATGGATGGAATTTCCATGCTTATTTTCTTCGTGTTACCAAAAGTTCCCAAGCTTTCAATAAATCTTAAAATCTTCCATGAACCTCGTCGATAACTACCTGTTCTTTGAGAAAATAGTTCCGGATAACGACAAGAATTTATTGTATCAAGAATATCATATATGGTATCAAATTTACTGATATACTGTTTAAAACTTCACCCTACGACGAAGGTACATTTTGTATTCTATATTATATATAGATATTTCCGTTAGGGTGAAATAATGCTTATTTTCTTTGGATGAACTCAGTAATCACTATCTTCATGCTACTTTTATTCGGTAATCTCAGTTCATGTTTCATCGTTTAAATACCATGCTTAAATGCAATAACGTTTGTCTAACGATACCTCTAGGTAAACGGAAAAATCGGGAAGGGGGGGGGGGGTGCCCGCGTAATCCGGATAACTACACCATTTGCTTATGACGTTCACATAACTGATGACCGTCCTTAGTCAGCCCCGATTGCCTATTTGTCTCGTTGTTTTATATGTAGCCTTTTTGTATATGGTTTGATGTCGTATTTGTTGTTCCTTGTATTTTTTGCGTCTTTAGCTATATGCGTCTACTCTGTGTTTTCACTAAGGGTGTTTTGTGTATTGCTATGGCTGCTTAATTCGAGCCTTGTTGGAAATTTCCTTCTTTTTGTCCTAGAAATATCTTGCATTATTTTTTTCTTCGATTCTGAACATTCATCAAAAGAAACTCATGCATCGTAGTACTAGACCCATAACAATTTTGCAATACACATAGACAAACTTTGACGACAAGGCTCCATAACTGTTAAAATCTGTTCTAAGAAGACTGAGTCTACATCCCTTGTTCTTTATTCCTTGTCCCTTGTTCTTCTGAAACTTTATTGTCTTAATATTCACATTTCAAGTAAAGTATTTTTGTTTGAAACTCGGATAATGCCCCTAATTGACTACATTTAAACCTAGAAAGCAAAAGGCAATGTACATTTTCATGGACTGCTTTTAGGGAGTTCGTTATGAAAAAAAAAAACTCGGATGCAATATTTCATCTAGAAAAACAAAGTAAAGTTAACAAATGACTACAGTTGAACTCAATGCAATGCCATCAGATTGTGCTACGTCATCGCTGACGCAATAAGGAGACATTTTCTTCATACATGTTTCAAGTGGGTACTATTTTGCCTTTGATTGGATTTGAACACTATAATATTCATATTTAGATGAAAATCACCAACAAATTAATGAATTTATTCGGAATACAAGTAGATGTTTAATTCGTCATAGTTATGTCCACGAAGACAATGAAATCAAAACATAGTTTTAACCAGTTGTCGATGTAGGGTATGATTGGAGTAAGCAGCCACTGAAAACAGTCTCATGTTTGGCCTGTATAACAGAAGTCTCAGTACCTCCGTTCCAGTCTACCCAGACTCTATCCCCTCTTAACAAATGTATAACAACGGAGGCACTTGCTTGTCTGTAGTCGTCTTCAGAGTGGTTAAAAAGTGGTAACACTGTGTAGCCATTGCGGAAGAGGTAAGCATCCGGGTCCTTGGACCTGGTTGTGAGTGTTACTGTGAACAGGTACAGACCTTCTATAGGAGCTGTGAAGACCCCCGTTGTAGAACTATAGGCGCTACCTTCGTTTATATCATGCACGTCAAACACGATCTTTTTGTCCTCCTTAGGTGAGAAATTAGTTGACAATCTGGCTAGGAAAGCAATAGGCGATTGTTGTAAGGCTGAATAGGAAAAAAAAGAAGGATTTGTTCTTCATTGATATTTTTGAGCAATGCAAATTTCATTAAGTCATCTAAAATCACATTTTCACATGTCAAGAGGATCACCTGATTTTCTTCATTACAAAAATGAGTAGTTTATATAAGGTATAAATGTCAGAAGTATATGTCATCGACGGACAGATGCGTGTTCAGTAGCCGCTAAACCTTTTCGTAATAATATACTAGCTTTATTTCATTTTCTCAATGCAACTTCAATACCTAACCTGTTGTTTCATTCTAAAAAAAGGATCATAATTTGTAGTAAGTGACCTTCAGTGCATCATTTCCTAGATATTTTGGCTACAAAATTGTATAGAATACCTTAATGTGGACCTGTGTTTTCGACATCATAAGTTATGCTCTACGTTTCATGCTAAAATACAACCACATAGTGTGGGTGTTATGTATACTGCTATTATGATTGAAATTGCATCATCATTTCTTACAGTCACCTTTCCGTGTAAATAGAAATGGGTCACGTCTTGGATGTTTTGTCTGCTATAAAAAGTCAAATATGAAAAAAATACCTTGTATCTGTTCAACTTCGGTGATTCTTTTTGAGATTTTTTCAAGAGCTGTAGATGACAGGCGATCCCCATTAGAAGACGAGTTCCTATCTTGTTCCAATGTCAGAATCCTGTTTGTAAGGTCGGACACCCTGAGATTTAGTAAAATTGTATTCCTGCTCCAACACTAAGTATCTGTTCACCACTTTATCATAATCAATGATCTTCTGCTGAAGGGATGACGTCAGATTATTCAGTTCTTTCCTCACACCGTCATATTTGACTCTCAATTCTTGGTATCCTTGTACGTAGGAATTCAACGACTGGGTAAGGCCTATCGAGTTGTTGTTGAATGGAATTCAAGTTTGTCGTCTGCTGAGTGGAATCGGAAAGAACACTTCCATGAGAATGATCGCCAGGACAACTGGTATTCTTTTGAAAATCCTACAGTGTCAGTAAGAAGTGAACACAATGTGAAGGAAAGACTGAAAATGTAGATAGAAAATCTCATTTTGGGTTCAATTTATGAGAAATTGGAACAATGTTTGAGATAAGAATACGGCCCTATTCTGAGGTGTAACACTGTTTGCATTTCGCAGGTTCTTATCTCAAGGAAATATTATCAGGTGTGGTCGGACCAAATTCTGTTAGAAATAGATGATTCACAAATCTCTTTAAAGTATTTTAAAACATTTCAACAGTGTACTCGAGCCGCTGAAAGCATCACTGATGAGAATTTAATATTCGAAACACGTGTCTGGTGCATGTAAATTGATTTGGAATTTTCTTCAAGAAGGTACAGAGTTGGAACCCTTCGACATTCCAATAATTTTTTGCACATTGACCAGATTCGTATTTACTTTTTCTTTTGCCTCACGTGTTTGAAATCATACACATATACATATACTCTCTATCTGCGCATGCCATTAATATGTGTAATAGTATGCCCTATACTGAAATCCCTGCAATATCATTGTTAAAAGATTAATGTTACAATCGTCTAAGATAATTAAAATTTTCCAACTTGTTACTTCGTTGACTAACATTCAAAATCAAAAAAAAAAAAAAAAAAAAAATGAAAAATTAAAAATTAATGCACCTGGCAGCTTTTCACTCTAGCCAATTTTTGTGCGCAATTGGTCAATCTGCTCAGAAACCTCGATGCTTCTGCAAAAGTAACAGATATATTTATTCGAATTCGTAGTTCAATAGAAGCTGCGAACTCACATTTTATAGTACATACTAATAACATAAAAAAGATGAAACAAATGTTAAAAGTCTTCAAATTTAATAGCATCATTTTCAAACAGATAAATTCGCATCTTAGCCAATCCTCTGTGATCGGTATATATATTATCTTAGTAAGATATGATAACAATCAAGGCTTCATAGGTTCAATTCAATATTGAAGAAGTAAAAGATGACAAGCCGGGTTCTATTGTCTCATAATGCCCGAGCGTCCTCAGCCAATCACATTTATTACCGAGCCGCGTCAGCCCGGCTTGTCATTTTTTATTTCTATTCTAATGATGACCAAACTTACAAAATGGATTATTGGTAAAAACCAGTTCCTGCCGGGTTATCTGCTTTCAGAAAATGGGTAGGCGTGGCTTATCGTTAGAGGGCCTATATTGGAGAATAGAGCCCGGCGCGCGTCTGTTGTCTTAATAGGGAAAAAGAATCAATGTTAAAAGTCTTTAAATTCAATAGCATAATTTAAGACCTGATAAATTTACAGTATGGACCAGACATGCAAGTTTCGGGTACTAAACCCTCGTCAGTGATCCGAAGTCTAAACAATGTAACACGACCAAAAGACGTAGCAGAATGGGTGGGATATGATGCTACAGGACCCATGTTTTAGAACTTTCAAGATTTTTTGATGACAGAAATTTTAGTATGCGTTGAAAAAACGATCAATTGACATTGATCGAACTTGGCTACATCCTAACTCTAACACTTACCCATAATGCACTATGTTGCTTGTAAAGGTCTCAATTTCAAAAGAAGCTGACAATAATATTTTGTAAAATGTCCAAAACGTCTTTTCTAGTTTGTGAAAGCGAAAATCTTGACCTAGGAGTTTCTTGGTAATTTATTTATTTCTACTATAAAAATTAAAAACATCGGTACATGGTCTAGCGTAACGGATGATCTGTGAAATGTAAATAACGTATGACGGTAATCTAGGAAAATCACCGTCGAGCCAGGGGGAATTTACTGTATTGAATCCTAAATCATCTCTGGGGTTTTGCTGTGGGTTCTGCAGCCTGATTTTGTTGGTGATTCCCTCTTTCCTTTTTCAACATTATATTGGACGATGTTCTCATGGTGCCCTCAATAATTTAAACGTATATCGACTAAGTAAACAAAGCTCTATATGTGTCTATGTTGATTGTAGGTCATTTTAAATTGATTATTATCCTTTTATTATTCTGTCAGTTCTACGGAGTTTGAATAAAGATCAGACAATCAGTATTATGTATTAATTAAAGTGACCGTAACATCACAGTATATGAGTTACACATTTTGTCTCAAATGAATTACTCTTACTCTTCCTGGGCACCTGGTCTCACTCCCATATCGGGAGTTCACTTCTTTTCATATGGTGGAGGTTTTTGTTTGTTTGCTTTGGTTCCTGTTTTATCCTGATTTTGTATGCCCTCGATTTTTGATTTTCTGAATTATCTATTTTGTGCTGTATACAGGGAGATGGTCATTATCCATATTTGTCATTAATCTTTTTGTAAATTTCAACATTCATACGTAATGTTAGTCAAATTATTACAACTTATCACATACACGTACAAGTGCCACTACACAGTTTTTATTTCATGTTTTTCCTTTTTTCTGTAATTATCAACATTATGAAATAAGTTCGCTATATTCTAGATCTTCATATGAAAAAAAAATGTGTTATGTAACTCTAAAGATTACCCTACAGACGATAATAGGATGCTTTTTATTGTGAAACCAAGGCGGGATGATTGGATTAAAGCAATATCGTGAAGACTTATCGATTTTTTTATTGCATGCAACTCTTGTTGAAAAAAGAAACACAAAAACTCCATTTCAATGAATATACTAGAATGTTGAGATTTAGGGGAAAAGACAATCAAAATATTTCAATATTGAGAGACAACTTCGAGTTATAGGTTTACTTTGGCCATGTTACATTGTTTAGATTGAGGATCACTGACGAGGGTTAAGTACCCGAAACGTGCATGTCTGGTCCATGCTGTAAATTTATCTGCTCTTAAATGATGCTATCGAATTTGAAGACGTTTAACATAGTAATGTAGTTGACTTTTATGGTATATTCTTATTGTAATTCTCTTGTGAATTGTGGATATGTCTTGTTTAGTAAGGAGCAGAAATTTAATTCTTAGTTTTACGGATCCGCCGACCCTAATTTTACCACAATTGGAAAAAAATACAATGAACTGATTGTAAATTTTTTCTTCTCTTCTTCCAAATTACTGCTTTTTACTTTTCATTCTCACTTAATCTTTATTGTGCATGCGTAAGTATTTTAGAGAATGCGGCTTTGAAAACATGATAAACAAGCTAAAATGAAATGTTGAAATTTACTGATTTTTATTTTATTTTCATTCCCTCCTCCTACCCTATTTTGAAAAAAATAGAATCCGTAAAACTAAGAATTAAATTTCTGTCGCCTAATGGGGTGTTTTTATCATGCCATGCCAGCACAAGAATAATATAACATGGATTTTGTTTTGGGTACAAGGCATCTCTCACAGAAAATTGTCAGAATGATATTTTCGATCACCAAGAAGTGACGCTAAGAGCATTTTACTTTCATCACGAGGAACACATAAATTGGTATGGTATCTCTTTTAAGAAAAGTTGGATCATTTTCGACGTCGAATTGGCTAATTCTGAACAGAAGTTCGAGACATACTACACAATTTCTTATCGAGTTGTGGTGAATGTATGCTATGTCAGCATTAAGATGTGTTCCCGGTTTTACTTAAGTTTGTTCATCAGATAAGTTGTCCTGCATGTTTATATGGAGCTGTGTCATTGTCTCCGTCTGATTGTCTAGTTTTACTTTTTGTGTGAGAAACCTCTGTTATGTTTAATTTTTTAGAATTCTTAAGCCAATCGGTTGTTGCTGTTTTTTTTTCGGAATCTGGTATAGGTTTTTGTGTTTAATTTTTATTCACTGATTGGTAAATAAGGAAGAGATCACAAACATGAAGACGTTGGTGTGATCACAGCGGACTACACACGTATTTGAAGGGAAAAAAAGAACAAACAGATGGAGATAACGAGAACCTTTAAATCAAATCATTGAAACAAAAACGACAACACTTTATCTTATGAATAATCTCTACAGGATAGTGCAAGTCCTCTTATAATATGGCCTTTGCATTTGTTTTTACATTTTTCATTTAAGTCTGGTTTTATATGCCTACCCTTCTTTGAAAACGAAAATTGTGAACGAATCGTTAAATCACAGGTTTTATTTCCTTAAAGATTAAATGAAATACAAAAAAAGTCAATAAAGATATAATCATTTTCGAAAATTATGTAGATTCACCCTTCGGTTGACCTTGAATTCTAATGATGTTTGATGAATCATATTACAACAAAAGGCACGTTTTCTATCTTCTTCCCTTTGTTCTTAATCTTATTGGTCGACGTAAATGTCGTATGAATAAAGGATTAATTCCTCCAATGTTACATAAACCTTTATATTTATACGGAATCAATCATGCTGCATCAGAATGGTTGATGCAAGTTAGTTCCATATAATTACCGCCTGGCTTTATCAAAAACCTCCAACAATTATCCTCAGTTATCGAATTTATTTTATGGATGACAAGGTAATGTGTCTTTGGTGTGTAAATGAGGATGTTAACGCTTAGAAAATGAAGCATTCCTTGAATATGTCAACAAGTTTAAAAAAAAACAACTAAAAAACCAAAAAAGGGGGAATCAGTTACAGAACCAACAGCAAAACACCAAAACGCACATGCAAACAACACAAAACAGACAAGCATAACTAGAGAAAAAGGGAAATGAGCACCAAATCAAACGAAACTTGCCATTTCACCGAAAAATTTCATCGAAATTAAAGCAAGTAAACATCTTAGCGCCATCCCTCCAATGCTATTTTGAACATAGATTTTATTTCGAAATGCTACTGAATCGGCCCTATAGAAAATTTGTAGCGGCGCACTCTCTGTAAAGTAAATGCATGAATTTGAATTCTAAAAATAACACCAGAGGGCGCTAGTGAAATTAATTTTGGCTGCGTATGAAAAACACTTTGGCAGGAAGCATCACTGATGAGAATTCAATATTCGAAATACGTGTCTGGTGCATGAAAATTGATTTGAAATTTTCTTCAAGGAGGTTTAGAGTTGGAACCCCCCCACATTACTCTCTGACAATCGTAATCGATATTCCGAAAATCTTTGACGGAAGATAATTCAAAAGAAGACAAACTCCAAAATGAAACAGATATGTTACTGTTCATATTTAGTCAATACAATAATGTCATGTAAAACAAACAGTTGCTATTTGTTATTCTTATTTCAATACTTTTTGGTTGCTAATGACATCGGCATATTGTACTTTCATACGGCCACAGTTTTTTTTATATATAACGATACATTTAAGCTCTATCAATATAATGCTAGATTGAGAAGAGATGAAATAAAATGTTCAACAATGAAAATGTAATGTTAATACTGTTTGATCTGCCTCCAATTTTTTTCTGGTTGAAGGAACGGAAGGAAATTATTTAATGCATCAAGTTAAAACCGTCATGAAGTTCATTCGATCATCCTTTTAGAATAAGCAATCTTTTAATGTCATTTTATTTTCGTCAGATTTTATTCTAAATCAATGTTTTGTTATTCTACATAGTCACTGGTATCGACTTTCCTATCAGATGGACCTGGAAGGTTTGATCCATACCGTTGTCTCAAATAAAATCAAAGAGAAAGCGCTAAATCCCATAGTCTCATTACAAAGTGCATAATGGTTAAGCGGAACAATAAATTATTATTAGAATTAATCACAAAGACTCTGATTTCATATAACATTTAGTAACAAAGAGGAAAACTAAAATCTTAGCACAATGCTATAGTTATTGTAACTTTGAGGTATACAGTAAAATACGTGGGCAGTTAACTAGAATAGTATGGTTTCATCTCCTTTAAGAAAGAGGAAGTAAATTCAACGTTGGTGTTACGCAGATAGTCTCGGTACGTCCATGTTTATTTAAGAAGTTACTGTCTTACTCTTGGTGTTCATGGGTGTATAATAAGTCCCCTACCGGCAACGCCGAAGGGGACTCTTAGTTTCCTCTCGGTCTGTCTGTCCGTCTGTCAGTCTGTCCGTCTGTCCGAATATCCGGATTTTTTTCTGCAACGGATGGAGATATTCAGATGATATTTGATACACAGCTTGGTCTTGCATGGATAGTTACAGAGCAAGGTCGACTTTCGTCACGCTTGACCTATTTTTTTAGGAGTTATGCCCCTTGATGACTTGGAAAATTAAGTTTTTGTCAGTTTTCCGGACTTTTTTCTGCAACAAATACAGATATTCAGGCGACATTTGATACACAGCTTGGTCTTGGATAGTTACAGAGCAAGTTCGACTTCCGTTACGCTTGACCTATTTTTCGAGGAGTTATGCCCCTTGATGACTTGGAAAATTCAGTTTTTGTCAGTTTTCCACTCTTTTTTCTGCAACAAAGAGAGATATTCAGGTGAAAGTTGATACACAGCTTGCTCTTGGATAGTTACATAGCAAGTACGACTTTTGTCACGCTTGACTTATTTATCGAGGAGTTATGCCCCTTGATGACTTGGAAAATTCTGTTTTTGTCAGTTTTTCACTCCTTTTTCTGCAACAAAGAGAGATATTCAGGTGAAATTTGATACACAGCTTACTCTTGGATAGTTATAGAGAAAGTTCGACTTTTGTCACGCTTTACGTATTTTTCGAGGAGTTATGCCCCTTGATGACTTGGAAAATTCTGTTTTTGTCAGTTTTGCAGCCTTTTTTCTGCAACAATTAGAGATATTCAGGTAAAATTTGATACTCAGCTTAGTAAGGATAGTTACAGAGCAAGTTCAACTTTCATCAACCTTGACCTCTTCTTAGAATCGATAAAGCAGATAAAACCTCAGAACTGAGCTGCCAAGACAGTAACTGTAATTAGTTATTTGAATTAAAACTCATGTTTAATTGAAGAGTGATTCATAGGCAGAGTTGCAGGACATAAATATATGCCGCCGGTAGGGGACTTAGATCGCTAAACGATCATATCATTTTTTAGTTGGTCAATAGCATATTCCGTAAGTCTCGAAGCGATGCTCGGAAAATTTGACATGTGCCCACCAGAATGCACTCATGAACACCAAAAGTAAGACAGTCATTCCTTATAATTACAATTTTGCTTAATATAAGACACCCTATTTCTGAACGAACATCGCTTATACAGGGAATTGCAGCTTCAAGAGTATTCTAATGTTGGTAAATTCTCCTTACGCTCAAAACTTGGACATGACGTCACAATAGGCAACCCGATTTATTGGAATGTAATTCTTGTTGCCAAATGGACTTCAACATGGGTAATCTACTAGTAATGTTTATATAATTATATTGATAATGTTTGTCCCATATTGTTGATTTTCTTTCGTTAGGACAAATGTTTATACTATTTGTTTTTGCAATGTGTGAATGTGTCGAAATCTTTTTAAAAACACCACAGACATGTATACAATACAAAGACAAGGACATTTAAGTATATAACACAGAGTATATGTCGACCGACCTATGGTCCTTGTGAGGCTCGAACCAGCAACCTTTCGGTCCCTGGCCCTACGCCTTATCCACTAGACCACGGTGTCGACAAAAAAATGGAACGCTTAACGAATTTGCATGTCATCCTTGCGCAGGATGTGTCGAAATCTAAAAGAAGGGAGGGTATCTCCAACAAGACCCTGTTGCAGCAACAACAGCAAAACACCCGATGCAAAAACACTAAAGACGAGCATACTATGAGACAGAAAAGAGACACACGACATATAGACATGCACATAAACAGACGAGACCAATTGGTAAGAGGCGCCGTCTTTGGACGGCCATTTGCCACGCAAGTAGCAAATGGTGTGGTTATCCTGGATTACGTGCTAACTTGACAGAGATAACAATCATTTGGATATAAACTCAGCTGAAAAATACTAACATAAAAAGACCAAAGTCAAAATTATCAAACGTAATTGTTTATAATACATTATTTACTACCTTTGATTCTATTTCAGATTCAGTGACTGAGGCACCCGGATATAATGTCGTTGTAAGTATTCCTATCTTATCAAAGTATTAAGACATTTGAGAAGAATTTAGAAAAGATATCAATTTGATGTTAAAAAAAGGTTGTATTATACTTATGCAATCCTTCGATTCCATCAACAGACTCCCTGCCCCCTGAAAAAGACATCCAAAACTTAGAGGAAAACTATACGATAGCAATTGACGATTAGAAGAAATGAGATAAAACATCAAATTGTACAGAAGATAACTTTTGAGAAGGAATAGAAACTATTCAGGATTAATCCTACAGAATTCACGGATTCATGATTATACATTAAGTAAAGAAAAAACATAAAAATTGTATGGATATTCAAGGTGATTTTCGTCTAGCTCTGTTGAACCTTTATTATCCCCTCTTTGACTTGTACTTTGAATTAGAAGCAACGAGCAAGGACGAAAATGTTCTGATTACGTCAAATATGTTTGATACCCAATTACGAAGATTTGGTTTATATAGGATTTCTAATCATGCTGAAACATAAAGGGGAAGAGTAAAAGGGAAATCTGTACTCTTTGCAAGGAATGGAATATTGCTAAATTTTCTTAACAGCGATATTAACATTTACAAAATATTCCTCGTAAATCCTAGCTACAATATGATCAATGATAAGAAAAATAAATAAATGAAATGATGGAGAATGATATTTTACTTTGTGAACATTGTAAATCAAGATTTCATGTACGTTTTTTGACTAGGTCAATGAGCAGACGTCATCTAACTCTGAAGACATGGTAATTGGTTTATCTGCTGGATTTGGTGCGTTCGCTGGCGTGATTGCAGTATGTTGTGTACTATGTTGGTGTTGCTGTGGATCAAAGGACCAATCAAAACCAGTTATGAAATATACAAACCTGCGCACGCAGCGGAATCCCAAAATGCCGACAAACTACAACAGACATTCTCCTGGAGGGAATAGCTATGACACTTTCGTGACGTCACGAAGCAGTAGAATGGATGATTTTGATATAGATTCATATCATCCGAGCCCAAACAGACTGGAGATAGACTATGATGGACAGAAAATCAACTATACAAGAAACGAGGACTACAACCTAAAAATACACTGTCCAAACTACGATACTTATAGTATGAATGATTCCTCCGTATCTTCAAAGCGATCACTTGAAGTCCCATCTGGTCGACAAACGAGGTCTCGGGATTTCCTACACTATATGTAATATTGGAAAACAGATAGTGCTGCCGATGTTATGCATTCCGATTGAAGTAGTTGAGGGATAAATAAGGGATACTCACTTTACCAAAAATAGTTAATGTTTATTTACATTCTTAGGTTGTTAATCGACTTCTTTTCATATACATAATCTTTATATATAAAACAAGACAAATGACTATGTATTTGTGATTTGTGTTACCACTGTCCGTATTGAACTTACTCTTACTTTCTAAATCCCGACTGATTCCATTTGTTCTTGGAAAGGCATATTTCTTACATAGCAATTAGGGAATAAACGTACTGTGTTTAGTTGATCCTACAGGTATATGTTGGATATACTGTTGGAAACGCAGTTATATCGTCGGGGCTAACAACGAGCAACAGAAATTATTGCGCTGCAAAATATTATATTCAACTGCTTCGTGCATTTAAATCAAAGTGTTATCAATAATAAACTTACTTGCTCTGTTGTTTATAAGTGGAGAACGTCGTTTACAAGCTCAGAAGAGTAGTTTTACGTCACAGTATTACGTCACTGGATAAAAGAGCACAGGGGAACATGACGAGTCATACTTGTTACGAGCAAATTTACGTTGGAATACATTTCAAAGTATGTCAAGTGAATCGGTTTGCGGCATGTATATCGTCCTTATACATGCTTGTAGAAATCCTGTGGACCAATTAGAATGCTCGAAACAAACATGATTAATTAGAATTCAGTTTTCTCACTTCAAAAGACAAGATATCATTAGACATGCTTGTTTTTATAAACGAAATCGGTTTCTTCGTTGATTTACTTTACCGCCAAGTTGCTTCTATCTTATGTACTTGTAAAACTCCCTTTTGTTACATCATATATTTATGGAGTCAGACTATTTTTTGGTTATAAAGTTAGTTAAACGATCTCCATCTTTCCATTTTAGATGTAATTTTGCGACATTTAATGTACAATATACATGAACAACCATATAATTGTTTAGTATCAATCATTATCACATTCCGTCCATTAAACTATTTAGATTAATCCGTACATCAAGGTATAAACATGTTGTTAGATGAAGGAATAGTATTGATTAACAGTTTTGAAGTATGCTAATTTGAACGCAGCTTGTCATGAATAAAGAGTGGAAAAATAAATAATGGCACTGTACCATTGTTTGAAGGTTGAAAATGGTATGAAATAAAGCTTTTCATATTTTTGCTTTTTTCTTTTCTTTGTCAGTGAAGAATGTGCTCTACAAGGACCTTCTACACATAGATGAGACCTGTCCTTCACAACCCACCTTTATGACAACATAATTAAGAAAATAAGAAGAATCAAGGTTGGACAGAATTTACATCGAAAATATGTAAGAATTATCAAACGCCTTTTTTGCAATGGATATAATTTTACTGTCATCAGACAGAGGCTCGGCATAATACTTGATCAACAGCCTTGTACCAGCGCATTCTTAAGAATTGCACTTTGACTTACAGACACCAAAGGAGACATGTACAAACACTGTCAAAGAAGACAGGGACCCGACCACCAGTCCTCTCTGATTGTCAAACTCTTGGGTGATTGCATGCAGGAGCACACTTGCCGCCAGAGCAAGGACCGTTTTTATACACCATATGTTTTGATTTCCTTCATCTGTATGTTTCCCAGGTCCCTGTGTTTTACCTATTTTAGCTGACTTAAGCGAAGCTCAAGTGAGCCATTGTCATAGCGTCCGTCCGTCCATCGGCGTCCGTCGTCGTCCGCCGTAAACTTTTAACATTTTCGAAATCTCCTCTGCACAGAATTTCAAGAAAACTTACAGGAAGCAACGACTCAAGGTCATCTACCAAGATTGTGTTTTTCGTGCCGATCGGTCATCAAATATGGCCGCCGAGGGTTCTGATTGGCTGACACATTTTCGATATCTCCTCTGCAAACGCTACACAGAATTTCACGAAACCGTACAAGAGCAAGTACTCAAGGTCCTCTACCCAGTTGATGATTTTCGTGCTGATCAGTCAACAAATATTGCAGTCTTGGGTTCTGATTGGATGACTCATTTTCGACTTCTCCTCTTCTACCTCTGCACAAAATTTTATAAAACCTTACAGGAAGCAAATACACAAGGTCCTCTACCAAGTTTGTGTTTTTCATTCAGATTGACCAACAAATATGGCTGCAGATGCTTCTGATTTGCTGAAACATTTCTGACTTCTCTTTTTCACAGAATTTCACGAAACCTTACAGGAAACCTCCAAGATTACCGTCATACGGCATTTACATATCACAGCTCATCCGGTACTCTAGAGCATGTACTGATATTTTGAATTTTCAAAGAAGAAATTTACAAATTACCATGAAACTTTTAGGTCAAGGTTTCCGCTTTCATAAACTAGCTAAGACTTTCAGGAAATTTTACAAAAAAATACAGTCAACTTCTTTTAAATTTCGGATCTATACACGCAACAGAGTACATTACTTTGGGTATTACACAATCTGTCTTTTATGGTAATATGATAAACAAAATTAGAAGGATCAAAGGTAGGCAGCATAACCATCGAAAATGCGTCAGAATCATCAAACGCCTTTTATAACGTGGATATGATCCCAATATCACAATCTACAGTCTTGTACAAGCGCATCCTTGAGACTTGCACTCTGACTGACTGTGACGATGGGACTCCATGACAGGCCCTGTCCAAACCTCTTTAGAGAAGACAGGGTTCCGACCAACTGTCCTCTCTAAATGTCAGTCGTACTCCTCGGGTGATTACATACATGAGCTCGCTACAGCCGGCAGAGCACGGACTGTATTACGCACGCCCTCTTTTTATATCAATTTACATATTCATCTGTGTTTCTGTGGCCTCTACGTTTAGCGTTCTTGTTTATGTGAGGTCATCTTACAGTGAACCACAATTGTGACAAATGGCCGTTCAAAGTCGGCACCGGTTGCCTCTTGTTTCGTCGGTTTATGTGTAGTCTTTTGTGTTTGATGTTTACATGTCGTGTGTCTCTTTTCCGTCTCGTGCTGTACTAGTCTGTTGTGTTTTTGCATCGAGTGTTTTGCTGTTGATGCTGCAACGGGGTCTTGTTGGAGATCTCCTCCCTTCTTTTACAGGAAGCAAATACTCAAGGCCCTCCACCAACCTTGTGTTTAGCCAAGTGGAGCTCGTAAAAAAAGTTCCCCGCGAGGGGTTTGACAGTTTTGAAATTTTTCCTGACATAGTCGCCATAGTACTTTCTATATAGATGAAACCACAGACAGTGCATGTATTCTTTATATAATGTTTTTATTTCCGTGCATGAACATCGACGGCGGGTGCGGTTAGCCAACAGGGGATGCTTACTCCTCCTTGACACCTGGTCCCAACTCTAGCTTGCTGGGGTCAGTCGATGCTCAATTTGGTGCTCTATTGTGAGTGCTATTGAGATTATCGTCAGGGTCTTCTTTAGGGCTGTCACGATACGCTAAGCTCACGATACGATACGTATCACGATATTTACTCACGATACGATTCGTATCACGATACATCATTATTAATGTAGATATGTAGCCATTTCTGTAATTCGTCAGATATCTTAATAAAACAAGCTTAACAACAACAAATGAAAATCAGTCATAATATGAATGCTTTGAAAATTATTGTATTGACTAAAACTGGGGAAAAAGTACAAAACTCAGCAATATGTGAAAATATCACAGTGATCGGGAAGGCAAACTTGCTCAGTTGGACTATGGCCCCATCCACTTGGGCCATTCTAAAAATCAATGGGCCATCTTTCTTCACGAAAGGACCATTCCAAAAATGATCAATTTTCTTTGCTTACAATGTTTGTATAACACATCAGATGTTTGCACATTTTCAGTCGTGAAATTCCCAATTTTACCATTTCCAATGAATAATTTACATACATATCATAGAAACTTTCAGCCACATATCCTGTATTTTTCGTGTCCATGTATGGGCAACGTCATGCTCAACTTTGTGAAGAGGGGAAAGGGGGTCGACTGCAATTGCCATTCCTGTACAAATTTTACTATTTCAATTTGAACCCATTGACTGACCGCTTAAATGACATAATAATTTTACGGAAGAACGCATGCACAAGTACCTTTACGTCGATAAGATACGCAAGTGGACGTTGGGGATTTAAATCTCAGGCGCAGAACGAGAATAAAAAAGAATGTCGGAGAAAAATCAATATTGTATTATAATTCGGGTGAACGGAGCAGAAGTGACTGGCCATGAAAAGTAAGCTTTGATCCACACGTTACTGCTACTGGTGTAAATCTACATGATTTGGAGACCAAACATGGACATCGTAGAACAATGCGCACCAGGGCGAAGCGAGTTGCCGATTTTATGGGCCATTTTTTTTTATCAGAATGAGACTATGTCGCAGGGCGCGTGGCCTTCCCAGTCGCTGATATAACGATATAAAGGAGCATCTTTTAAAGTTATCTTTGACGACCCGGCGTCGAGCGTCGCCATGTTGATTTTTTAAAGATAAAACTTAATGCTGAAAACGAACCGTAAATCAACGATACGGCCTCGTCTCGTATCGTGTATCGAACCGTCGTCAAGAACCGCGGTGAATCGAGAAGCGCGGTGAATCGTGACAGCCCTAGTCTTCTTTAACTAATTCGTGCCGATCGGTGTACAAATATTGCTGTAGAGGGCTCTGATTGGCTGACAGATTTTTGACTTCTCCTCTGCAACCGCTGCACAGAATTTCACGAAACCTTACGGGAAGCAAGTACTCAAAGTTTTCTACCCAGTTTGTGTTTTTCATGTTGATTAATCAACAATTATGGCCGCCAAGGGCTCTGATTGGCTGATACATTTCGACTTATTATCTGTAACGGTCGCATATAATCTTGTGAAACCTTACAGGAGCAATTGCTCATGATCTTCTGCAAAGTTTGTGTTTTTCGTGCCATGGAGGGCTCTTTTTGGCTGACATATTTTTGACTTCTCCAAAACTGATGCTCATAATTTCATGAAACCTTAAAGTGCCCAAGGGCCTCCAGCAAATTTTCCAGCATCATTCTTTCGTTTGCAACTCAGATAAGCGAGATTCACGTTTCTCTGCAATTTTCTCCTATGATGTCATACGTTCCCATGGCGACGACGTTAAAAGCAGACGTTTTCTAGCGCATTACTGACCAAAACATTATAATAGTGTTATTATACTGATGTTTAAAAAAACCAACAGGGTATCGGCGTGTTCCAAGTCAGAAATGGAGTTTTACTGCGAGGTGTCAACCTAATTTATGACGCCTCGCGGTAAACTCAATTTCTGACATGGGATTCGCCTTTACCCTGCAAGTTTTTTTCTCAAAAGACACGCATGTTAACCCCCAAGTACCATCCCCAATGCTATTTTGGTCAATTATGCCACATCATCGACCATACGGAAATTTTGCAGCCGCACACATGTTTCTAAGTAGATACATAAAATAAAAAAATCAAACTGGAGAGCACTACTTGTGTCTGAAAATCACGTTTGCATTAAGTGACACTGATGAAGATTTATTATCCAAAGCACGTGTCTTATGCATCGAAATTAACCTGTGTATATTTTGTATGTTTTCATTTTCGTGTATGCACATTCGATGGAGGGTGCGGCTAGCGAAACAGGGGATGCTTACTCCTCCAGGACAGCTGGTCCCACCTCTAGCTTGCTGGGGGTCCGTCGATGTTTATTTTGGTGCTCTATTGTGAGTGCTGTTGAGATCGCCGTCATAAATTTCTTTGAGACATTCGTGTCACACTTATGCCCTTTGCCGTGTAAGGTTCGTAAAAAATCCCTGCAAGGGGTTTGACAGTAAGTGTTTTAAATGTTTTCCCTGGCAGGGTCGCCATAGCACTTTCTATATAGACATAACCTTAGATAGTGCATGTTTTGCAGAATTGTTTTCATTATCGTGTGTGAACATCGATAGCGGCTAGCGTAACAGGGGATGCTTACTTTTCCCGAGCACCTGGTCCCGTCCGTCGATGCTTAAGTTTGTGCTCTATCATGCGTGCTCTTGAGATTGTCGTCAGGATCTTCTTTATCTCATTGGTGAATGTCACAGCTGGTGGACCAGGACTGAGGAGTCCCCGAGGGCACATGTACCCAAGTTCGATCAACTTCGTCTGTCTCTTCAACGGATTCGAAAATTTCTTGACATTTCTGAATGTGGGTCCTGTAGCATCATATCCCACCCATCCTGCTACGTTTTTTCGGTTCATTTTTGGACATAATAATTTTCACTCTTTGACCATAACACAATGTTTAGATCGAGGATCACTGACGAGGGTTCAGTATCCGAAACGTGCATGTCTGGTCTATGCTGCAAATTTATCTGTTCTTAAATGATGCTATTGAATTTGAAGACCTTTAACAATTTTACTTATATTGGGATATGGTCATTGTCCATAATTGTCATGCGTACAATCGGAACCTTTCTCACGAAGAAATATCCCGTTCAGTATTTGGTCATTTTGAAAAGATAAGGAAAATTGAACATTCCAAAAATGTTTTAGTCATGTAATTTGTACGATGTAAACGTTAACTGAAAATAATGACTTCATCTCAATTACTTAGATTCACATAATTTGAATATACCTTTGGATTATATAGGAATTTTTTTCACTGAAGTATTTAAAAAATCGACAGAACAGACCCAATTGAAAATGTATCCTTTTAGTGACCATGAATTGGTGAATTGATGAAATTGCAAAATTTGAAGTGATTCTTAGAACTTTTGGACATAATAATTGTGGACATCATAATTTGGATATAATAATGATATGGTCATTATCCATATTTGTCATTTCACATCTAATATGTTTTCTTGCACAGCTTCATTTTCCCTGAAAAACTTTTGCAATAATATTCCAATAGATTTCCTTACAAATTGGATACAAATGTGATGAAATTGCCATTTGTAGAGCTTACAATCTCTATTCATGCATAGATCCTTTTATTGATCTGTAAATTGGTTTTAAGCAGTGCACCTTGCAATTTGAATAACACAAAGGGGTCTTTATCCTCTTTATTCACGCACACAAAACACTCCTCTTTATGTCAGTTCCTTTAAGGTATTGTATATCTATTTTCCATCTGCACGAACCATACATTATGTCTATTCCAAAATAGATCCTGTTAATGAGTCCCACCTTTAACAATTTTACTGTGTGAGGATATACTGCCATTGTCGTCAGAATAAGAGACATTGTCTACTGATTTATGATACATAGCATTTGAGAACCCTTGTCTGTCTGTACTGTACGTAGCACTTCTCTGAATACGACGGAAAACGTAAATTCCTGCTCCAACAAGGGCACAAATTAACGCTATTCCAATAAATATTCCAATACCCTGCCCTGCCGTTAATGATCCAGAATATCCTGGAAATTGAAAAAAAAAATTAAATGAAAAAGAATAGAAAATAAATTATAAAAAAGGAAGAAAACGAAGAAATAATACATGTATTCCAACTTTAAAATGTACCCCATTCAATAGTTTCAACATATTAAAAATTTATACATCAGAAACATGAAAAGGTATTGGGCAAAAGTTATCGCAACAGTTGTCTTGTCTTATCTACCAAAGAATGATGTACATAAAACTTACGTTTATCAGGACTTGATTTAGTTCCAGTATGTGGCAATAAGTATGGTTGTTTTGGGTTTCCAGGGTTGGCTTTAGTCGTTTTGGTTCCAGTGTCTTTAGGGATCAGCTGAGTAACATTGGTATTATCTTCCCCGGGTACCATTGTGGTTTTTGCATATGGAACTAAAAAGAGAGAATACATTCAGTATTGTCACTGATTATGTTTTCTATCAATTTATATAATTAGAACGATGATAAAACAGGAACGTCGCTGTCGCATGATCCTTCATATGTGATCTTGATGATGGTCGAAATTAGGGCTGAGTATCGCGGGTCAAATTTGTATTGCGATATACTGCGATATTTGGAAAAAGTATTGCGATATATTGCAATATTTTATAACATCGAGATTTTTGCTTTCCAAATTTTAATTACAAATCTGAAAATATCTTCATTATATGATGATGGACATTTGCAGACAAATTTGACAATCCTCCTATTACATTCGAAGTCAATCATACATGTATGAATATCCGGTTGAAAGGAGTAAAATTCATCCAAGTACTAGTATTAATGTGATAACTCTGCTGTAATAACGCAGACACGCGTGGACAGGAATAAAGGAGAAAGTCCCTGAACTTCAGGACACAACGACGCTGTGCGTGTAATGTAAACGTCTTCAAATTGAATAGCATCATTTAAGAACAGAATTGGCAACGTGGACCAGACATGCACGTTTCGGGTACTTTACCCTCATCAGTGATCCTTACTCTAAACAATGTAATATGCCAAAAAAGTATGAAAGTACTATGTCGAAAAAGTGTACCGAAAGACGTAGCAGGATGGGTGGGATATGATGCTACAGGACCCACTTTTTAGAAATTCAAGAAATTTTGATAACAGAATTTTAGAATGCGTTGAAGAAACGATCAACCGAAATTGATCGAACTTGGCAACATGTGCCCTCGGAGACTCCTGGTCCACCAGCAGTGACACTCACCAAGTGGAATAAATGTAAACGTCTTCAAATTGAATAGCATCATTTAAGAACAGAAAAATTGGCAACGTGGACCAGACATGCACGTTTCGGGTACTTAACCCTCATCAGTGATCCTAAATCTAAACAATGAAATATGCCAAAAAAGTATGAAAGTACTATGTCGAAAAAGTGTACCGAAAGACGTAGCAGGATGGGTAGGATATGATGCTACAGGACCCACTTTTTAAAAAAAATTCAAGAAAGTTTGATAACAGAATTTAGAATGCGTTGAAGAAACGATCAACCGAAATTAATATATAAGAATGACCCTATTGTTGTATTTTGAGTAATAATTCGCGTTCACTCATAATTTTTTTCAAAGAAACAATATAAAAATATGAAGATAAAAATATTGTCATAACCGGTTTTGAAAAAAAAACCGTGGTACGTATTGCGAAGCTTCGTATCGCAATATACTGGTACCACGATAAAACCGCTCAGCCGTAGTCGAAATAGTTCTTTTGCTCTGGATGCTGCATCTGAGTCCTATTAGACATCTTCTCCTTTCCGATTTTATGGAAAATCTAATGATTTTGCTTTGCCTTCTCGACTTGATAACTGATCGTAGTTACGAGAACAATTTCTCGTAGTTACGAGAAAAAATTCTCGTAGTTACGAGATACGTTTCTCGTAGTTACGAGATACGTTTCTCGTAGTAACGAGAAATATTCTCGTAGTTACGAGAAACTTTTCTCGTAGTTACGAGAAACTTTTCCTGTAATAACGTTTCTCGTAGTTACGAGAAAAGTTTCTCGTAACTACGAGAAAGTTTCTCGTAACAACGAGAAAAGTTTCTCGTAACTACGAGAATTTTTATCTCGTAACTACGAGAATTTTTTCTCGTAACTACGAGAATTTTTTCCCGTTACTACGAGAAAATTTCCCGTAACTACGAGAAACGTTTCTCGTAACTACGAGAAAAGTTTCTCGTTACTGCGAGAGAAGTTTCTCGTAACTACGAGAGAAGTTTCTCGTAACTACGAGAAAAGTTTCTCGTAACTACGAGAAAAGTTTCTCGTAACTACGAGATTGTAAAAAAAATATAACATTGCCCGAACTGGCTTCCGTAGTTTTGTCAGGGTTTTGTTATATCTCGATTATCCTAATTGATTATTAGTATTTTTTCATTTCTTGTGTCTTGCTGTGACCAGTGAATAACAGATATCTATGTACAAATATGACTGTCATAGGGATTGTTGTATAGACACACAAATAATAAACATGGAATAGATAACCCTAACCATTCTCTCTTTTCTCTAAATCTGTTGGATGAGACACTCTTTTCAATGTAGAGTGTAATTTGATACTTTTTTTTCGAAAACTTGCCGTCTGCTGCAATCCATATCCAAAACGCTTTTATTTTGTTGTTGTTGTCATTGTATATATAGGCAATCAAATGCTAGTTGTTCGTTAAAAGTTGATGAACCAAATCTTCAGCTGACTTACCTTGTGGCGTTTTACAAACGTAGTTCTTGTTATAATCGTTACAATTGACGTCGTTCCATTTACCATGAGCGTACATTTCTACACAATCTTCGTCCTCCTCTTCCCACACGTCAGAAGGTTCTCCATCCTCCCAAAACAGAAAGTCCAAGGGAGTGCCGTCAGTCCACTCAAAAGCTAAGAGATTTCAATGAAAGAAAAATACCAATTGAAAAATCAGTCCTGTTCGAGAGTCGGAAATACAATCATTTTTCCTTTCAATATTGAACTCTTATATCTCTATATTTGTAGAGAAGTAATCTCCTATCAAATGAAAATATAAATTACTTTTGTTTTGCCGTTATCCCTTAGCTCTTTGTTTATCAAAATGGCGTATCATCAAAGAAGTACCTATCAGTTATTCAGTCTCAGTGTAGAGAAAGTAAGGCAAAATCATCAGAATAATGTCGAAGGGTTCGAACTCTCTACCTTCTTGAAGAAAATTACAAACCAATTTACATGCACCAGACACGTGTTTCGAATATTAAATTCTCATCAGTGATGCTTTCAGCGGAGCCACCAAAAATAATTTCAGTAGCGCCCTCTTTATTTTTCGAAGTTAGATTTTTACATTTACATTTCAGAGAGTGCGCGGCTCCACATTTCCTGTAGGATCGATTCAGTAGCATATGGTGCTAAGATGTTAAACTCCTTTAATTTCGATGATATTTATAGGTGAAATGGCTAGTTTCCGAAATAGCAAAGAATATATATGATGTCACGTTGATAAAAGGTCAAACAAAGCTTCTTTCAGGTGACAGAGCTGGAAAGAAGTAATTTATACACTTGACAATCATCAGGTCACGGGGAACGATTTTAACTGCTCCACACTGCAACGTGAAAGAAGTCTCTATACTAATAATGTCGAAGGGTTCCAACTATCTACCTTCTTGAAGAAAATTACAAACCAATTTACATGCACCAGACACGTGTTTCGAATATTAAATTCTCATCAGTGATGCTTTCAGCGGAGCCACCAAAAATAATTTCAGTAGCGCCCTCTTTATTTTTCGACGTTAGATTTTTACATTTACATTTCAGAGAGTGCGCAGCTCCACATTTCCTGTAGGGTCGATTCAGTAGCATATCCAAATAAAATCTATGTTCAAAATAGCATTGGAGGGATGGTGCTAAGATGTTAAACTCCTTTAATTTCGATGATATTTATAGGTGAAATGGCGAGTTTCCGAAACAGCAAAAAATATATATGATGTCACGTTGATGAAAGGCCAAACAAAGCTTCTTTCAGGTGACAGAGCTGGAAAGAAGTAATTTATACACTTGACAAACATCAGGTCACGGGGAACGATTTTAACTGCTCCACACTGCAACGTGAAATAAGTGTCTATACTAATAATGTCGAAGGGTTCCAACTCTCTACCTTCTTGAAGAAAATTACAAACCAATTTACATGCACCAGACACGTGTTTCGAATATTAAATTCTCATCAGTGATGCTTTCAGAGGAGCCACCAAAAATAATTTCAGTAGCGCCCTCTTTATTTTTCGAAGTTAGATTTTTACATTTACATTTCAGAGAGTGCGCAGCTCCACATTTCCTGTAGGGTCGATTCAGTAGCATATCCAAATAAAATCTATGTTCAAAATAGCATTGGCGGGATGGTGCTAAGATGTTAAACTCCTTTAATTTCGATGATATTTATAGGTGAAATGGCGAGTTTCCGAAACAGCAAAAAATATATATGATGTCACGTTGATGAAAGGCCAAACAAAGCTTCTTTCAGGTGACAGAGCTGGAAAGAAGTAATTTATACACTTGACAAACATCAGGTCACGGGGAACGATTTTAACTGCTCCACACTGCAACGTGAAATAAGTGTCTATACTAATAATGTCGAAGTGTTCCAACTATCTGCCTTCTTGAAGAAAATTACAAACCAATTTACATGCACCAGACACGTGTTTCGAATATTACATTCTCATCAGTGATGCTTTCAGTGAAGCCACCAAAAATAATTTCAGTGGCGCCCTCGTAAATTTTTGCAATTAGATTTTTACAGTTACATTACAGAGAGTGCGCGGCTCCATATTTCCTGTAGGGTCGATTCAGTAGCATATCCAAATAAAATCTATGTTCAAAATAGCATTGGAGGGATGGTGCTAAGATGTTAAACTCCTTTAACTAATTTCGATGATATTTATCGAATCTGATACCAGAACTTCCATTGGAACGGTTGCAAACCAACGATGTCTTCTACTTAAATATTGTTTGTCAAAATGTACTCATAACAGATGTTCTATCAATATTGAGATTCATTGTAAACAAAGAAATTACAAAGCAAGAGAAAATCATCTAAGATGTGTATTCAGTAACGTCAGGAAAACAGATGACACTTTTGGAGGTATAATGATCGCCTTCAACGAAAAAGAAGACTTAACAGACGTCTTCAAATTCAATAACACGGAAGTTATCCAACTATATACCTTCTTGAAGTAAATTTCAAACCAATTTGTTATGCAGCAGACACGTGTTTCGGATATCAAATCCTCATAAATGATGCTTCCAGCAAAAGTGATTTTCAGGAGCCGCCAAAATTCATTACAGTAGCTCTCTGGTTTTATTTTTGAATTCGAATTTGTGCATTTACTTTGCAGAGAGTGCGCGGCTCCAAATTTGATGTAGGGTCGATTAAGTAACATATCAAAATAAAGTCTACGTTCAAAATAGCGTTGGAGGGATGGTGCTAAGATGTTAATCTCCTTTGATTATGTTTTGTGATCCCCAATAGCATCATTTAAGAACAAATAAATTTGTAGCATGGACCAGACATGCACGTTTTGGATCCCTCGTCAGTGATCCTCAATCTACAATAGAGCACAAAATTGAGCATCGACGGACCCCTAGCAAGCCAGAGGTTGGACCAGGTGCCCGGGAGGAGTAAGCATACCCTGTTGGCTAGCAGCCGCATCCGCCGTCGATGTCCATACACGAAAATAAAAACAATATATAAAATGCATAAATTGCACTGTCGTAAACAACGTAATATGACCAAAATGTGTGAAAGTTATTATGACCTAAATGTACCGAAAGGCGTAGCAGGATTGGTGGGCAATGAGGCTTCATGACCCACGTTTTAGAAATTTCAAGAAATGGAATATGACAGTTAATACAGGATTATAAGCGTAAAGAGGAATCTAGGTATATCTATTATGTTTCCTTTACTTCATTATCCATTGAAGAATACCAAACGCCAATACGTACCAGATGCATCTAAATCTTTACGAAGTCCAATCCAAAGTTTAGGAGAAACCTGAAGTCCGCTGATTTGACGTGCGTAACTCTGTATAAACTGCACCTCAGCTTGACTGTGTACGCTAGCAAGCTCCATTCCCATTACCTTACAGGCTGCGTCAGCACCAACCCAGGATTTACTACGAGTGATTTCCACAAAATAACAGTAACCTTGATAACCAGATGTACTATTCGGGCATATTCCTGGTGGGGGCGTGGTAGGGGGATCCACTAAAATGTAACATAATACTTCTATTTCAAATGTATGCAAATAAAGAATGAGTGTCTTTATTTGTGTTCTGTTACGGGTATGCAAACACACAGCAAGTGTATTTAGCGCACATGTAACGCTCATTAGTGAATGTCATTTTATAAATGCATTTCGTGTATGTTTCATATACGTATATATATATAATAAAAAAATGACATTTATTATATATATATGCACCCCAATTGCCAGTTTCATTTTTTATTCTAAGATTGATTTTTACATGTAAAGAGGCGACGTTAAAATTTAGGTCACCGCGGGTTCTGTTTGCAGATTAAAACAGCCGTCGCAGCATGTTTATGTAGAGCTGATACACAGTAACGCGACGCGCATTTATATGGGAAATGCAACACGTTCCTATTAATAAATGCATCTAAGGAAATCATATTGCATATATATACACTGGTTGGGTTAGATTGTCAATCGCACAACTAATAAGAATGCGCATTACATACGTACAAACACTGTGTCAAGAGTAATCACTTTGATGTGTTATTGGCAGGTGAACATTTCTTTAAATATATATATAGCAAAAAGGAGATGTAAATTGACCAAGCATGGCCACTTGAAACAAAGAAGCTGCACAATAAAAGAGTTATAGAATATGCATTAATTTGAATACAAGTAAATCAGACCATATATATCTGTGCACACCATTCATAAATACATACCTAAACTATACTGACAGACTGAAGGGAGTTTGACGTTACATGTTATATCGTTCCACTTCCCTGAATCTATAATAACACAGCTCTCTGACTGTATGTCCGATGGTTCGTTATCATCCCACTTTGTATATTGGTATGTCCAGCCATTGTCCCATTCAAACGTTGAACCCTTCAAAAGTAATTTAAATCAAAACGGTACAGATTAGGAAGTAGAAGTAAAAAGTGATAGATGATTGAATAGATTAACAATTCTCTTCAGTTCAACAAATAATGCAAGATCACGAACTTTGTTTTTATTCTAACAATTCCTTATCATTTCGATATTTCCAAATTGCAATTTTTAAAATTTAAGATTTATCTAAAATTTACACTCTTTTCATATTGGAATATGGTACCTTCTTTTGTAGACCAATCCAATATGATCCTTCTATATCCCTCATAAGTACATTTAGAAAGGCTTGTTCATATTCACTATTCACAGATGAAAGCGAGGCTGACTCTGACGCACAGCTGGCCGCCGCCGCATTTCTGACCAATGGCGCGAGGTTTAACTTATAGCATGATATACCGTAAAATGTATAACCCGTGGGACAACGACTGTCAGATAAAGATTGTGTGGGAAACACTGGACCTAAAATTAAATAAAAGTATATATCTACAAAGAATAGGTTAGGGTTATGCTTTGGTTTCCGTTTTGTCCTGGTTTTGTATGCCTTCGGTTTCTGATTTTATGAATTATCGATTTTGTGCTGTAAGTATAGGATAAAGACCGAGTTGATGTCTGTATGAAGGTTAGATGCCCTCGGAGAGAACAGGGTGGTGTTTAAAGACCGAGGCCGAAAGCCGAGGTCTTTAAACACCACCCTGTTCTCTCCGAGTGCATTTAACCTTCATACAGACCTCAACTCGGTCTTTATCCGACTTACAAACCGCAGATTTTCTTCAATTTTGCGAAAAATAAAAATCTAAATACTTAGTACACCCCTGCGTTTCAAAATGAAATTGACCAAGCAAATCATCGGGTGGAAATATGCAACGGTAACGATTATTAGGCCATAGAAGTAAAATAATTTGTTATACATCCCGATGAATTTCTGAAAGGTACCCTGTGATCGGTCAAAGAAGAAAAATAGCAGTGTAACAATGAGTTTTATTTCCATTAAAGTTTTTAAATATGTGATAACATTATTGAAAATAGAGATAAGGAAAGATTTTCTAATCAAGTGATGATAACATTTCTTTATTTTGACCATTACGTTCCTCAATATACATGTATTTGAAAAGCATTTAGAATAATTGTTCTTCAAGAATCGCTATAGGGATCTAGATTGATTTGAAATGGCGTTTTGGAGTTTTCGGGATAGAAGAGTCTATTCTTCTTCTGTTAACATTTCTTATAAAAGGATGACTTAGGCGGACTTGAAACACAATATTTTTATACTATGGCTAAATACTCATTATAATCAAAACAATTCACACCCGCGACTGAAATAATTTTCTTTTCTCCGCCCCTCATTGTTTTTTATTGACCTCCACACTTCATTGAACGTTCATAAAACCTTGTATATTTAGAATCGTCCGCGGTCTTTATGAAATAAAATGACCGATGAATAACAAAAGAATCACATTTGAAGGTTTGTAACAAGGGATATGGTCATTATCCATATTTGTCATTCAAATCTTCTTCATCATGCGAGCGAGATGAGATGCCAGAGGAAGATACGTACTTTCTTGCTTTCTTTTATGACAAGGTTTTCGCTTTCACTAACTAGTAAGGGCTTTCCGGAAATTTTACAAAAATTATTGTCAATTTCTTTTGAATTTCGGACCCATACAGGCAACAGAGTAAATTACTTTGGGTTTTTCACAACCTGCATTTTATGGTGATAAACAAGATAAGAAGGATCAAAGATAGACAACAGAACTATCGAAAATGCGTCAGAATCATCAATCGCATTTTATACCGTGGATATGATCCTAATATCACCAGAAGGACACTAGGCTTGGTACTTGACCAATCTACTTACTGCTTACTCCTCCCGGGCACCTGGTCCCACCTCTAGCTCTACCGAATTGAAGCGGCGGGTGTTGCATGCAAGCAGGAGATGCTTACTCCTCCAGGGCACCTGGTCCCTCCTCTAGCTCTACCGAATTGAAGCGGTGGGTGTTGCATGCAAGCAGGAGATGCTTACTCTTCCTTGGCACCTGCTCTCACTCCCATATCGGGAGTTCGCTCCTTTTTATGTGGTGGAGGATTTTGTTTGTTTGTTTTGCTTCCTGTTTTATCCTGATTTTGTAAGCCTTCGGATTCTGATTTTCTGAATTATCGATTTTGTGCTATATACAGGGACATGGTAATTATCCGTATTTGTCATTCTACGTGATTTTGCGTTCCTTGTACCATTTGCGTCTTTTTCTGTGCGTGTCTGCTTTGTGTTTTTGCAGTGGGTGTTTTGGGGGTTTTGATGTTGGTACTGCAACCGGGTGTTGTTGGTGATCACCTCCTTTCTTTTTTACTTGCACAATTATGCCATATTTCGCTGGTAATTCAGCATAACCACACCATTTGCTACTTGCGTGACAGATGGCCGTCCAAAGTCGGCACCGGTTACCCATTGGTCTCGTCGGTTTATGTGTAGTCTTTTGTGTTTGATGTTTACATGTCGTGTGTCTCTTTTCCGTCTCGTGCTGTACTCGTCTTATGTGTTTTTGCATCGGGTGTTTTGGTGTTTTACTGTTGGTGCTGCAACGGGGTCTTGTTGGAGATCTCCTCCCTTCTTTTGAATCCTGAACTATATTTGCTAATAACAGATAACAGTCCAAAGTCAGCGCCGGGTGCACATTGGTCTCCTTCCTTTTATGTGTTGTCATTAATGTTTGATGTTTCTGTACGTCTGTTTCGATTGCTTTGTTTGATATTCAAGTTATTATTGTCGTGTATTTTTATGGTTTGTAGTTTTGTCTGATGTCATTTACGTATCACTGTCTTGTGGGTTTGTTTCGCTGGATGGGTGCAGGGTGGTAATTTCTGTTACTTCTGTTTACAGTGACGTAAATTTCTACCTTCTATGAAACCAAAAGATGTTATTCACAAGAGGCCCAGGGGCCACAACGCTCACCTGAAAACTACGTAAACTAAGCATATCAAACAAAAAGAAGTTTGTAAAAGGAAAATAACCAGACTAATCAGAGTGAAACAAAAATTAACATCACTTCTTAAGACATCTCTCTAGATAATCCTGATGCTTTCGGTATGTCAATACGTGCTTCTGTTCTGAAGAAGAAGTTTGTCAAAATGAGGGTTCTTCCCATGACCTATTTTTGCCCGTGGTGGTGCCACCTGTTGACAGATCTGGACAAAAAACAACAATACTTGTAGGGGACCATGATTACTTCATTCCTACCAAGTTTCATGAAATGTAAACGTCTTCATATTGAATAGCATCATTTAAGAACAGGTAAATTGGCAACATGGACCAGACATGCACGTTTCGGGTACTTAACCCTCGTCAGTGATCCTCAAATTAAACAATGTAATAAGCCAAACAAGAGCCCCAGGGGGCACAACGCTCACCTGATACCCATGCACGCTCTAATTGACATACTGACATTGAATACTGATAGTGCCACTACCAGGATTTTAGCCCACAACCTTTCTAACAAGATTTTTGCCGGATGCAGACAAGTTTTTTTTTCAGACAACCTTTAAAAGTACAAACAAGAGAAAATAGTCACATTTCAAAACAACAACTTTTTTACTGATTTGAAAAGATGGATTATGCGATCCAAAGTCATATGCCCAGCTAGTATAGTTTGCAACATCAAAAATAAAATCACTTTGTAAAATTCCACATTAATGTGCAACAGAAACAGAATAAAACAATGAAATGATTTCATAAATTAAGTTTATTTAAAATTGAACACCAAACCTTTCATTATTAATAGCTAGTATGCCAGAAAATAATAAAGCCTGTGTTTGTGAAACACGAATGCCCCGCAGTGGCATCTTTGTTGGTATAAACACCATTTTCTAAGTATGTGAGAGGTCAGGGTCAGAGTAATGTTGGTATCAATGGAAAGATCTTGTCACAAAGAATACACATGTACAATATGAAAGCCCTATCACTAACCATTCAAAAGTTATGCCCAATGTTAAAGTTTTTGAAAAGTAGGTCAAAGGTCAAGGTCACGAGGTCAAAAATTTTGGTATCAATGGAAAGGTATTGTCACAAGGAATACACATGTGAAATATGAAAGCTCTATCACCTTCCATTCAAAAGTTATGCCCAATGTAAAGTTTTTCGGACAAACAGACAGACGGACAGGTCAAAAACTATATGCCCCCGTATCTTTGATTCCGGAAGCATAAAAAACAAAGACTTTTCGGTTTTGCCTTTATTCATATTAAATTATACAGAAATCTATGAATGAGAGCTTATGAATAGTACTGATTTCATCTTAATACATGTAACGTACAGTCAAAATCGTGTTAATCCAATTAACACAGACAAGTTGTTAGCGGACAATATTAATTCAAGTGAGTTGTGCAGAAATTGAGCCAATTTATTTTCCAAACAGCAGTGTACGGTGTATCAAACCTCATGACCCAGTGAAGCCACTTGGACAAATTATTTTCGGTAAATATGCTGAAATGTATTTTTAGCATATTGAATCAATAGTCGTGATAAATTTAACTTCGAACTTGATCTTGTCTTTTATGCAATCTACAGATAGGTTTGAAAATATGCAAAATTCGGAACATTTTCGTTAAAAAAAGTGAAATTTGCGAAAAAAGGACATGCATGACCCCCCCCCCTTTTTCTTTACATTTTTATGCGTGCCAAAGATTCGCAATCAAAAAAGACCAATTTTACAGACTTCCAGGCATTTCAAGTCAGTCAAAATTTTTAGTGTGCACCTTTTTATTTCCTGTAGTTACCCCTACTAAAGGGGCAAGGAGGTATTGAACCAATCAAATCTGTAACACAAGATATATGGCGGCTATGTTTACCATAGATACAGAAATAAGACAGAGAAAATAATCAAGTACATGTATATTGGCTTTTAAAGGCAAAACCAATCAAGTAGAAAAAGCAGGTCAAGGTCATTTTATGAAATCTTGATCAAAGATACATCCAATATGCAAGTTTGGTACATGTAGCAGTTATACTTTGCTCAATATTGGCTTTATAGAGCAAAATCACTCAAGCGGAAAAAGTAGGTCAAGGTCATTTTATGAAAGATTGATCAAAGATACATCCAATATGCAAGTTTGGTATATGTATCACTTATACTTTGCTCAATATTGGCTTTTAAAGGCAAAATCACTCAAGCGGAAAAAGTAGGTCAAGGTCATTTTATGAAAGTTTGATCAAAGATACATCTAATATGCAAGTTTGGAACATCTAGCACTTATACTTTGCTCAATATTGGCTTTTAAAGGCAAAATCACTCAAGCGGAAAAAGTAGGTCAAGGTCATTTTATGAAAGTTTGATCAAAGATACATCCAATATGCAAGTTTGGTACATGTAGCACTTATACTCTGCTCAATATTGGCTTTTAAAAGCGAAATCACTCAAATGGAAAAAGTAGGTCAGATGCTGCATCCGATGCATGGGTCCATCTCGGCATCCAAAGATGAATCACTTGTGCAAGTCTGGTTACTGTAGCATTAGTACTTTGTCAGATACTGAGCTACCCAAAACTTCTTATCCAAATCACTCAAGCGGAAAATGTAGGTCAGATGCTGCATCCGATGCACGGGTTCACCTCAGCATCCGAAGGTGAATCACTTGTGCAAGTTTGGTTACTGTAGCATCAGTACTTTGTCAGATACTGAGCTACCCCAAACTTCTTAACCAAGTCACTCAAGCGGAAAATGTAGGTCAGATGCTGCATACAATGCATGGGTTCACCTCAGCATCCAAAGATGAATCACTTGTGCAAGTTTGGTTACTGTAGCATTAGTACTTTGTCAGATACTGAGCTACCCCAAACTTCTTAACCGGACGCGGACGCGTGGGGTTACAGCATAAGCTCACTCAACTTCGTCGAGGTGAGCTAAAAATGATGGTATGTGAAGAAAGGTCTTGTCACATGGAATGCACATGTGAAATATCAAAGCCTATCACTCAGCAATCAAAAGAAATAGCCAATCTAAGATTTTTTGAAAAGTAGGTCAAATATCTAGGTCTTGGTCATGAGGTCAAAAGTGATGATATGTGTAGAAAGGCCTTGTCACAAGAAGGAATACACATATGAAATATCAAAGCTCTATCACTTACCAATCAAAAGATATAGCAAATCTTAATTTTTTTGAAAAGTAGGTCAAATATCTAGGTCAAGGTCATGAGGTCAAAATTATGGTATGTGTAGAAAGGTATTGTCAAAAGGAATAACAAGAGAAATATCAAAGCCCTATCACTTGCCAATCAATAGATATAGCCAATCTTGGTTTTTTTAAAAAGTAGGTCAAATATCTAGGTCAAGGTCATAAGGTTAAAAAATATAGTATGTGAAAAAAGGGCTTGTCACAAGAAATACACATGTGAAATATCAAAGCCCTATAACTTACCAATCAAAAGATATAGCCAATCTTAGATTTTTTGAAAAGTAGGTCAAATATCTAGGTCAAGGTCACGAGGTCAAAAAATATGGTTTGCGTAGAAAGGTCTTGTCACAAAGATTACACATGTGAAATATCAAAGCCCTATCACTTGCCAATCAAGAGATATAGCCAATATTAGATTTTTAGAAAAGTAGGTCAAATATCCTGATCAAGGTCACAAGGTCAAACATTTTATGTGTAGAAAGGTCTAATCACAAGGAATACACATGTGAAATATCAAAGTCCTATCACTAATCAATCAAGAGATATAGCCAATATTAGATTTTTAGAAAAGTAGGTCAAATATCTAGGTCAAGGTCACAAGGTCAAAAATTATGATATGTGTATAAAGGTCTTGTCACAAGGAATACACATGTGAAATATCAAAGCCCTATCACTTACCAATCAAAAGTTATGGGGTGTGACACCCAAGTGTGACAGACAGACGGAGGGACGGATGGACGGACAGACGAACAACGGACAAAGTAATCCCTAAGTGTCGCTGTGCTTCGCAGGCGACACAAAAAGTCAACATCTTAAAAATAAATTCAGAGTATATTTGATAGCGTATGTGGCCAAGTTAATTCGAAGTATGAAAATAAGTACACAAAGCCAAACTAGCTATAGCTTGTCTTATTTAAAAAATCATTAAAAATCTAAAAGTTGATATTTTGACAAAATTCTTTCACAGTTTCATTTCAAGCGATAAATATAAAAATAAAAAGAGAAAAAAAACTGAAAAAGGGAAAAAAAATTGTTGGGGTCCCGCCAGGGTTTGAAGCTACTCCCCATGGGTCCATTTGGCATGGAAAACATACATTATACCAATGTACAATCTTAAAAAATATTCCTTAAAAATCCAAAAGTGGATATCTTGACAAAATTCTTTCACTTGTAGGGTACCATGCATGAGAACCTCATACCTACAAATTGTCATGACAATCTGAAGAGTGGCTATAGAAAAGAAGCAGAAAATGTATGAAAATCAACCCCCCCCCTTCCTTTTTACATAAGAAAAAAATTCATAAAAAATCAAAAAAATAAATTTTAAGCATAAAATACATATCAAAGCATTAAGTAAGTTAAATATGATAAATATGTAGTAAATGAGTGTGTAAAATCATACACTTATTGAGTTATTTAAAGAAATAGTGCAAAAATGTGCATTTCTGACAAAGTCCGAAAAGACGTCAAAAATGCGTCAAAAATTTGACTTCGAAGTGGAACCAAAAATAACAACACTTCTTAAGACATCTCTCTAGATCATCCTGATGCTTTCGGTTTGTCGATACATGCTTCGGTTCTGAAGAAGAAGTTTGTCAAAGGAGGGTACCCCCCGTGACCTACTTTTGGCTGTGGTGGCGCCACCTGTTGACAGATCCGGACGAAAAACAACAACACTTGTAGGGGACCATGAGTTCTTCATACCTACCAAGTTTCATCAAAATCCCTTCAGCCGTTCTGGAGAAGAAGTTTAAAATGTGAAAAGTTTACGACGACGACGGACGACGACGGACGACGACGACGACGACGACGACGGACGACGGACGACGGACGCAACACTATGACAATAGCTCACTTGAGCCTATGGCTCAGGTGAGCTAAAAAGTGTGAAAATTACTATGTCGAAAAAGCCTACCGAAAGACGTAGCAGAATGGGTGGGATATGATGCTACAGGACCCGTGTTTTAGAAATTTCAAAAATTTTTGATAACAGATATTTTAGAATGCGTTGAAGAAACGATCAACCGAAATTGATCGAACTTGGCTACATGTGCCCTCGGGGACTCCTGGTCCACCAGCAGTTACACTCACCAAGTGGTATAAATGTAAACGTCTTCATATTGAATAGCATCATTTAAGAACAGGTAAATTGGCAACATGGACCAGACATGCACGTTTCGGGTACTTAACCCTCGTCAGTGATCCTCAAATTAAACAATGTAATAAGCCAAAAAAGTGTGAAAATTACTATGTCGAAAAAGCGTACTGAAAGACGTAGCAGAATGGGTGGGATATGATGCTACAGGACCCATGTTTTAGAAATTTCAAAAATTTTTGATAACAGATATTTTAGAATGCGTTGAAGAAACGATCAACCGAAATTGATCGAACTTGGCTACATGTGCTTGGCTACAAATCTGTTCAGCGGTTCTGGGGAAGAAGTTGAATATGTATGAAAATCATCTTCCCCCTTCTTCTTGAGTAATCTAAGTAACCCGAGACAGACAGTTATAAAGAAGCTAAAGCAAAATCCTGCTAATAAATTACAGCCTTCTCCCCCTCCTTTCACTACGTTATGTAAATGTGAAGTTCTGTTTTTACATTAATATTTTGAGCTGCTCTCAATATTTTAATTTCAAAGTTATATATCTAAGTCTTCACAAGATGAATTTGAAATTACTTATTCATCTTTTTTGAATTATTTAATTTCCTTTTGCATACTCATTTAATAATTTAAAATATATAACATTCAAATGAAACGATAATCCAAGAATACATATATCTATATTAAAGAAAGACAACTCTTGCGTACATCAGTTCTGCTGCCTCTTATACTAAACTAAAGTTACCAGGGTTTAGAATTCCTGATGTAGATAAAAGAAGTACCAGAACTTGAACCCACAAGCCTTGGGTCCATGTGCACAGTAAACATATCTATTCATGATTTAAAAAATACTGATAAAAATCTGTTCAGCAGTTCTGGAGAAGAAGTTGAATATGTATGAAAATCACCCCCCCCTTTCCTTTTCACATAAGAAAAAAAAATCATAAAAAATCAAAAAATTAAAATTTTAGTATAAAATACATATCAAAGCAATGCTCAGGTGAGCTAAAAATTGTTGGGTCCCGCCGGGGTTAGAAGCTACTCCCCATGGGTCCATTGGGCATGGAAAACATACATTATACCTATGTACAATCTTAAAAAATATTCCTTAAAAATACAAAAGTTGATATCTTGACAAAATTCTTTCACTTGTAGGGTACCATGCATGAGTACCTCATACCTACAAATTGTCATGACAATCTGAAGAGTGGTTATAGAAAAGAAGGAGAAAATGCATGAAAATCAACACCACCCCCCCCCCTTCCTTTTTACATAAGAAAAAAAATCCTAAAAAAAAAAAAAAAATCAAATTTAAGCATAAAATACATATCAAAGCATTAAGTAAGTTAAATATGATAAATATGCAGTAAATGAGTGTGTAAAATCATACACTTATTGAGTTATTTAAAGAAATAGTGCAAAAATGTGCATTTCTGACTAAGTTCAAAAAGACGTCAAAAACGCGTCAAAAATTTGACTTCGAAGTGGAACCAAAAATAACAACACTTCTTAAGACATCTCTCTAGATCATCCTGATGCTTTCGGTTTGTCGATACATGCTTCGGTTCTGAAGAAGAAGTTTGTCAAAGGAGGGTACCCCCCGTGACCTACTTTTGGCTGTGGTGGCGCCACCTATTGACGGATCCGGACGAAAAACAACAACACTTGTAGGGGACCATTAGTACTTCATACCCACCAAGTTTCATCAAAATCCCTTCAGCTGTTCTGGAGAAGAAGTCGAAAATGTGAAAAGTTTACGACGGACGACGGACGACGGACGGACGGACGCCGGACGCCGGACGGCACGCTATGACATTAGCTCACTTGAGCTTTGCTCAGGTGAGCTAAAAATGATATTTCTGTTAAACTTGTTCCCCGAGACTGGATATTTCAGGTGTGTTATTACTTCATTCCAGCTTTGCCGCCTGAAAGATGCTATTTTTTTTTACCCTCTATCAATTTTACATCAAATATATTATGTTGCTATTTCGGCAACTTGCCATTTCATCCAAATATATCATCCAAATTAAATCCATTGAATGCTAATTGAATAATATTCCATTTCATCACATCTTAGCGCCATCCCTCCAATGCTATTTTGAACATAGATTCTATTTGGATGTGCTACTGAATCGACCCTACAAGAAATTTGGAGCCGCACACTCTTTTAAAGTGAATGTACAAATTCAAATTAAAAAAAATACCAGAGGGCGCATCTGAAATACATTTGGCTGTGTCAGAAATCAGTTCGGTATTTCATTATAATGCGGAAGGGCTCCAGCTCTTCTTGAAGAAAATTTTAATTGAGACAATTTATTAAGCACCAGACACGTATTTCGGATATCAAATATGTATAATGTCGAATTGATAAAGTGCCAAAATAAAGCTTCTTTCAGGCCAAATATCTGAATAGAAGTAACTAATACACTTAAAACATCCAATGTCACGGGGAACGAGTTTAACTGTTCCACACTGCAACAGGAAATAAGTGTTTATATTAATAATGCGGAAGGGTTCCGACTCTATACCTTTATATGTACATGTATCAAGTATGAGGATATACTATCCAAAACCCGTGTCTGGTGCATTAAAATTTGTTTGAAATTTTCTCCGAGAAAGTAAATACTTCCCTATTTTTGTGAATACTTGTACTTACTTTTTGGTGCTTGACATACAGCGGCCCTTGACTTCCAGCACTGCACGTCATTCCATTTTCCTATTCCGGCTCGATTTACAAAAAGCTCAGCGCAAAGAAACTGTAAAAAAAAAGAACGAAAAAAAGAAGTTGTAAAGACAAAAAAAAAAAATGAAAGTGCTTTTTTTAATTCGATTTCGGTAAACGAAATTGAGTTCCAATGATTATATAAAGATATTATTTATTCTTTTTATACCATATGGCCGGATGGTTCGCCTGGATACCAATTTTCAAATTGAAATCTTCCGTTGTCGGCCCAGCCAAATGCGCTATCGGTTTTAGAGAGACCGATCCATACTCCAGTTCCGGTAACATTCCATGCTAGGCTGGTGATGAAATCTAGGAAGAAAGTCATTGTAATTATTTTAACAATAATTTCATAGATGACACTCTGAGAAGCTATCATCTCAATAACCTTAAGTAAGTTCATTCATTATCATTTGTTTTTTAATTTCTTTTGTAAAGTTTGGTTTTTTGTTTAAATGTAATATTATCTAATTTGATAACTCCACTTGTCATATATTTACAGTTTTTTTTGTGCTAATAATACTAAAGTATTCCAAACTTTTTATCTTACCGAAGTTAGGGAGGGGATCTCCGACCAGACGCTATTGCAGCACTTACAGCAAAACACAAAAACGCCCGATATGCTAGGTTTAGGGTTAATGTTTTAGTTTTACTAACGTGGTAGATGGCCGTCCATAGTGGTTTCCTTGCTGTCTGTGTAGTCCAGATTTTAGTGCTTTGTTCCTTTTTAAATTTTGACTTTTACATTCTCTTGTTGCTCTGTGTTTTTGCCAAGGAATGGTTCAGTGTTTTGTTGTAGACTTTGATTTGAAGTATTGTGTAGGAATTTGATATTGTTTTCTATTCTGAAGTTCTCTTACCATTTTCTTGAGAGCTGGATATGGTAGCCAGAAAGCCGTTTTTCACACTTACTTCACATTGTGTAGTGGCTTCAGATTGTGTATAAAGTCCGTTTAAGACTTTAAAACAGTTATTACCTACAATGCATAAACAAAATCAAGTTAAGAAAAATAAATGCGCTGATTAAAAAGGACAAATGAAGTGAAATCCACTCCTTTGTTATATTTCTTGAAAACGTTCTATATACAAAATTACTTTCCGCATACGGCCTTTTTATCTATCAGACATTAAATGCTAAATGCGTAACAAAGCAAAGATTATTGATTATTACATTCATTTGGAAACGGAAATGTTTCTATGTTTTGACTGACTCCTTTTGGTAAAAAAAATAAGTGCATGGAAATAATCAAGTACGATTTCTATAATAAACCAGACATAAGATTGAAATATTTCGTACAAAACCATTATAAGTTCAGAAAATAGTATGGATGATGTTTAAAACGACTCTTATAAAGGAAGGATGAGTGTGTTTACTTACTAACAGGAGAACCTGTGTATCCCTTGGGACAGCCCCCCTGTTTAACAACTGGTGTTGGCGTGGTTACGGCATCTGTACTGCCATTAGTCCTCTGACATACAACACGACTAAACTTAGCATTACAATTCTCAACGAACCAACGACCTGTATATACATTGATAAGCAAAATTGTTGCAAGAGAACATTTATTAAGAAATGACAATTTGATGTTCGATAGAAAAATGTCTAAATCAGGAGATTTTAGAATCTATCAATATTGTTACGAAACTTGAGGATCGTATGCCTGATAAAGAAAATCTAAGAGATCTAGTGCACATACCTGTGTTTGGCCATTGATAAACACATTTTCCGGAAGAAGAAGCACGGCCAGCATAATCCCAGTTCAAAAAATTCAAGAACGAGTAGTCTGACCATCTAGAAAGGGAGATATATAATTTTTGAAGATACATGTATATGATGATTAAATCGCTCAAGCTGCTATGTCTTTTGTCACTTACTCATCAAAAAAATTCTATTGCAACATATGATTATTTATAAAGAATGAAAGACTAAGCGTCAAGAGGTTTTATCAAACTCACCGTGTTTGGGTGAAGGCAATAGAATATATAAATTAAAATGGAATATTGTATAAAACAAAAGATCAATTTCGGTTGATCGTTTCTTCAACGCATTCTAAAATGTCTGTTATTAAAATTTCTTGAAATTTCTAGAACGTGGGTCCTGTAGCATCATATCCCACCCATTCTGCTACGTCTTTCGGTACGCATTTTCGACATAGTAACTTTCATACTTGTTTGGCATATTACATGTCTAGATTTGAGGATCACTGACGAGGGTTAAGTACCCGAAACGTGCATGTCTGGTCCATGTTGCCAATTTATCTGTTCTTAAATGATGCTATTCAATATGAAGACGTTTACATCCACCGAAAGGGTAACACATATGCTTAGAAATTACAATTCAAAACACTGAAAAATTACACGCAGACCGATTGGTCAATAAATTCAAGATTCTGAAAAAGTGTTATGCAGGCATAATCTGATTATGTATCTATTGAATAATGTCGAAGGGTTCCAACTCTATACCTTCTTGAAGACACGCAAAACATTCAGAGTCTTGTGACATACTTATTTATAGGACCATGAATTGAGTCTTTCATAGAATAACTTACAGCAAATCCTACATGAAGAAGTATGATTTATGTCAGCTAATTGCTGAAGCACAGTCTACATGAACTCAAATTTTTGCTTCCTGTAGGGTATCTACAGATTGTCTTGAGACGTTCCGATTGGAGATTTCGATTAAATACCTTGCAGCGTAAGGTAAAATCTTAGCTTTAGCTTTTGATTAACAAACAAATCAAAATCTTGATGCAGTTACAAATTGATCTTTGAAATGAAAGATATAAACCCTGACTGTTATTATTAATGTGCTGAAGACGTAATTCTCATTTACGTCATGCAAAGGATAATAATACTACCACAATGAAACTTTTTTGAAACAGAAACAGCTTAAAGATAAAGCGTATATCAGATCTGGCAACCTACTCAAATCCTTGATGTTTGATGTCGTTAAGACCAATCCAAAATGATCCAGCAGTTGTATCTTGGCTTGTCTGTAAAAGTTGTTAATATTGAAATGTATATTTCATTATAAAATTTCAATGCACCAAATGCGCATTTCAATAGTTTATGTTTCATCAGTGACACATTAAAAATAGCTAATCCAAATACGCATTCCATCGAAAATTGATTCGATTATGGAAATTACTAAACAAGTTTTGATATCTGGATAAAGAAATTGGCAAAATCAATACGGAAGTGTTAAGAAGGAATTTTAAAGCATAATGAGGAGTATTAATTCCTGGGGGGGGGGGGGGGAGTTGAACATATCGGTAGAGAAAAAAACAAATGAGAAACCTTTTGAATGCATGAATGTCACACCAAAATAAAAACAAACTCAGACAACAAGAGAATGTTATCATCAAAGTTATTTCATTTGATCCATTTGTTGTAAACATTTACGTGATATCTTTCTGGGCTATTTGGAAAATGAATATTCTTTCTGCACATATTCATTTTATCTTATTCAGAGGACTTAGTGTAATTTAAGCTTACATTCGTATGGAGTAAAATACAATAATTCTGTTTCGATACCTGTGACATTATAAAATCCAGGATTTCCTGAGAAGTGATTGACGCAAGATTCCCTCCTAGTGAATTACAGAAATCCAGCGTTTCGTACCACGTGCGAGAGACGTCATAATTGGAGAAATAGAAACACAGGTCTGCACCTCCAGCCCTTAGATGTAACCAGTCATCATCCCCGGAACATGTTTCTGAATCAAGGAGAAATATTTTCTATTTTACCAATTCGTTTGTTCGATTAACCAGAAAGACTATAAACATAACAATAAAGCCGTTTTTACGACATTTTACCCTGTCGTATGATAAACTGAATTCTAAACAAAATATGATGTCATAATCAAACTTTCAACTTTCGATTGTATGATATGAAACTGATTCATTTTTAATGCATAGCATACATTATGAATTGTGATTTTTTACCTGGAAATGGCAAGGACACATTTCGTTCAGGAATCACAGGTGCACCTAAGAATAAAAAACCCATTCATTCACGTATGACGATATCTCTTGAATTCATTAAATATCTTCGAAAAATCCGATTTTGATTAATTTCAAGTCTCAACGAAATTTCAACAATGTCAGGGTAATGAATTGAATACTTTCCCAATTCTAACATAACTAAGGATGTTATCCTTACATGCAATACAGAACTCGCCTGGTCTTAAATCTGCAATAAACTCTCTGTAAAATGAAGCTCCGCTCATTTCATTTTCTGAAAACTCAAACTGTCATATGCTTCAACAGGATAAATAGCAACAGCGTGGCCGTGGAATGTTGTCCAGTAATTACCTCGTCGAATGAAATATCTCGTCTAATGCTACGAATTTTAAATATTGATGAACAAAAGTCTTATCTCTTGATGAAGTGTATTAACTCTACCTTTCCTGGTCTAACTCATCATGTAGGTGCTTAATTACTTTTTCATGTTTTTGTCGAAACCTAATTATGAATTTGTCCTACCATGCTTAAATGCTCCCACATTTGTTGTAGAATATCTATAGTAATATCTATAAAAATTCCGAAATGGTTTGGCAGTTTACACCTGCCGGTCACCTGGTTTCTACTCTAGCTTGCTAGGGGTCCGTCGATGCTCAATTTGATCCTCTATTGGGATTGTTGACAGGATCTTCTTTAATCTCATTTATGTTGACGAAATCATTCATCTGTAGAACATTTATCCTTTCACACGTAATCCGATTAGTAATAATTTTCCTTAGATCGACTAGAGTGTAAAAGTTTCCATCACTACCTCACAAAATAATATATTGAATCCTAAATCGAACATGAGACAAAGTAACGAAATAGATAGATTAATTGAAAAATGTTTAACATCTTCAAATTCATTAGCATCATTTTAGAGCAGATAAATTTACAGCATGGACCAGACATGCACGTTTCGGGTAATAAACCCTCGTCAGTGACTCTCAACCTTAACAATGATATATGACAAAAATCTGTAAAAATTATGTCCTAAATTTACCGAAAGACGTAGCAAAATGGCTGGGATATGATGCTACAGGACCCAGGTTTTAGACATTTGAGAGAATTTTCTAACAGAAATTTTCAAATGCGTTTGAAGAAACGACCAACTGAAATGATCGAACTTGGCTTCATGTGCCCTAAGGGAACTCTTGGTCCACCAGCAGTGACACTCACCAAGTGGTACAAATGTTTAACGTCTTCAAATTCATTAGCATCATTTTAGAGCAGATAAATTTACAGCATGGACCAGACATGCACGTTTTTGATTATAAACCCTCGACCCTCGTCAGTGATCCTCAACCTTAACAATGATATATGACCAAAATCTGTAAAACTTATGTCCTAAATGTACCGAAAGACGTAGCAAAATAGCTGGGATATGATGCTACAGGACCCAGGTTTTAGACATTTGAGAGAATTTTCTAACAGAAATTTTCAAATTGTTTGAAGAAACGACCAACTGAAATTGATCGAACTATGTGCCCTCGGGGACTCTTGGTCCACCAGCAGTGACACTCACCAAGTGGTACAAATGTTTAACGTCTTCAAATTCATTAACATCATTTTAGAGCAGATATATTTACAGCATGACCAGTCATGCACGTTTCGGGTAATAAATCCTCGTCAGTGATCCTCAACCTAAACAATGATATATGAACAAAATCTGTAAAAATTATGTCCTAAATGTACCGAAAGACGTAGCAAAATAGCTGGGATATGATGCTACAGGACCCAGGTTTTAGAAACATACCTTTTTCTACACTACAAATGAAAGATTTCGCCATGTTGCAATTATCGTCAAACCACGTGTCATCAAGTATGGCAACACAGTCCTCGTTTTGGTACAATCCGCCATCATTAGGTTCATCCGGGCCCCATAAAGTAAAGTCAAAAGGGGTTCCATCCGACCAAGAAAAACCTAATGAATCAGGTCGGAAAAGGCTTTGTGTTAGCTATGTAATTCAGACTTCCAAAACAATACCAAACTATTCCTATCAAATTCGTATTTGGTAGGATTTATTTTTTTATGAAATTATATGTTTTTTCCACTGTTTGATATATTATTTTTATTGAATTATAATGAAAATTAAAAAATATCTATGTAAGAATAATCTTGCTTGAAAATAACTGTTCAATTTTGTCTGTTTTTTATGTCAACCAAATAACTCTTACCACCCTCTGTACTTCTGTCACTCAGTCCAATCCAAGCATCGGTATTCTGGTAAAAACTGAAAAAAGCAATTTCTGAAGTACATTTATATAATTATGATGTACTTGTTCCTTAATAACAGGCAAAGACTGAGATTTATGAGTTATCCGAAATAATAAATTAAGATGAAAATACACCTTTTCTTAACCATATCAGATGTTTCTGTGGCATAAATCCTAGGTCATGTAAAGATACTTAAACTAATCATTATAAGCTGGATTTTTGGCATACATTTTAGGTCATTGTTCGCTTCTTTTATTTTCAATATATTGATGAACATAATTATAGTTCACTAGGGTTGCGCGCACGTATTCCGGATAACCACACCGTCTGCTACTTGCTTGGCAGATAGCCGCCCCAGGTCGGCACCGATTGCCCATTGGGCCCGTTGGTTTATGTGTGGTCTTTTGTGTTCTATTTTTCTATGGTGTGAGTTGGTCTCGTTGGTTTATGTGTGGTCTTTTGTGTTTTATGTTTCTAAGGTGTGAGTTGGTGTTTCCTTGTCCCTTTGCGTCTATATTGCTCTTGGTGCTGCAATCAAGTGTTGTTGGAGATCCCCTCCTTTCTCATATTAATAAAACAGAACAGATATTTCAATACTGAAAATATAATACAAAAGATGGTAAGAATTGATCTCATACGTTTGCAAGAAGGTTTTCATCAGGAATTGCTGTTCGACTATAGAGTGTACACTAGTCAGCTCTGCTCCATATTGTTGACATCTAGCGCTAGCTGAACTCCAAGACTGCTTGTCTCCAAATTTCTGTTTAAAGATTTTTATTTATTTTTTATCACTTTTAAACATGTATATACGAATACAACCCTTGAGAATGATTCAGAATTTACCGATGCGTTGTTTTTTTATTTAGTATCATCCGAATGAATATTTCGTAATAATAGCTCTTCAACACATTCCAGAAGTTGTTACCACAATTTCTTGAAATTTCTAATGTGTTGTTCCTGTAGCATCATATCCCAAACATTCTGCTACGTCTTTCGGTAATTTTTTTAGCATAATTATTTTCACACTATTTGGCAATATTACATTATTTAGATTAAGGATCACTGACGAGGGTTAAGTACCCGAAACGTGCATGTCTGGTCCATACTGGGAATCTTTCTGGTCATAAATGTTGCCATTGAATTTGAAGACGATTATAATTCAATAGATGCATTACATGTCAATTCAAAGAAAACACAGGTGGTTCACTCTACTGAAATAAAAAAAGACATGTGTTAGTTAAACACAAATGCCCCCGTTGGTATCTTTGTCAGTAAACAGCTGAAAAGTAGTTCACATTTTGAGGTCAAGGTCACAAAGTCAAATTTGGTATCTATGGAAAGGTCTTACCACAAGAAAGTCATATGTGAAATATGACAGCCCTATAACTTACCATTCAAAAGTCATGGCTAAAGTTTAGATTTTCAAAAGTAGGTCAAACTCCAAGGTCAGAAGTGATGACCATGATTAAAGTTTTTCAAAAGTAGGTCAAACTCCAAGATCAATGTCAAAATGTCAAAAATGTTGGTAGGTCTTGTCACAAGGAATACACATGTGAAATGTCTGGTCCATGCTGCAAATTTATCCGTTTATAAATGATGCTTTTGAATTTGAAGACGTTTAACATATGAATGTCCTATCATTTACCATTCAAAAGGTATGACCAAGGTTAAAGTTTTTCAAAAGTAGGTCAAACTCCAACGTCAAGGTCACAAGGTCAAAAATGTTGGTATCCATGTAAAGGTCTTCTCACAAGGAATGCACATGTGAAATATGAAAGCCCTATCACTTACCATTCAAAAGTTATGGCCAAGGTTAAAGTTTTTGTGGAAAAACAGACAGACAGACGGACAGACCAAAAACTATATGCCCCCGAATCTTCGATTACGGGGGCATAAAAACGGCCTTTTTAAGAAAGTCGTCAAAATAATGTGCACGTAGCCTGCTTCATAATCACGGGCAGGAACACGTTACGTCGCCTTACAGTACCGTTGTCAGAAGTATTTAAAGTTCTGCACTTAAAACCGTCCGTTGACATTATGCCACAGGTAAGGATATGAAGGAAACCATCCGTTGTCGTGACAATGAGCATGTGTGGAAAGTATGATTTTCTAATAAACGTTGAAATTTTAGAAGTAATACACTCGAAAATTCAATGTGGGGTAGTCATAACACTAAGCTATTGGTTTATATGCTTTTCTGGTACTGATATACAGTTTGAAAAGAGGAGATCGAGTTGGCGTCCTTTGATCACCACGTCCTGCACACGTTTTTTCTTGAAATTTTTGAATGTTAAGGTTATCTTATTCCAGAAATATACTAATAATAGATATCAAGTCTATATAATGCTCCTCTGGTAGTGTCATGATGAGGAATTCAATTTTGACCACTTTTTTGGGACTTTTCTAAAATTAGTCCGTTGTCAATCCATGTTGCGAAAGTTCTGTCCGTTGTCAGATGTCCGTTGTCTGCTTTTATATTTTAATGGATGGAATGATACCTGTAGTAATCATTAAAATTCATCAATCAATACGCACAATTTAATTTTCAACCAATTTAGAATGGAGACTGAATTGAATTCGCCGAATCATCCGTTTTGTTAAGATATCCTTAACATTAAATTTTATTCGTCCCGTCTTAAATTCATCTTCTGGGCTATGGGTGAAAAGGGTAAAATATAAATGGAGGCGAAAAGGGGTAGGGGCAAAAGTGACAATTTTTGGCCCCAATCAAAAAATTTAAAAACGTTCTATTTTCTTATTCATTATGCTTCTTCTAAACAAAAAATGACAAATTTTATGTGATTTTTTGAAAATCCAGCCTTTTAGGGCAAAATGATTGAAAGTTGAGCACTATGTCTTTACATTAGCACTTTTTAGCAAGGGACACACATACCTACAGTTGTAAGCCCTAGAGCAAGGGCGTGTAACAGATTCATACTCATATGGGACATTCCTTTTCATATTCTGAATGTACATGGAAAGTATAACTTTGTTACACGCGCTTGCTCTATATATACTATAAACTATTATGTTAAAATCTGGTTGTTATCATTTTACCACTAATTTCCATAATATAGGGCAATTTTGGCGGGAAATAACACTCATTGGTTGGTTATATCTATTTTCAATTCAGTTTCAATAAATAACAACATATCTACTCTTATTTGAAAGACAAAAAATAGTATGAAAACAATTTTTGAAAATAGCAAAAAATGGGGCCAAAAACGGCAGATTTTGCCCCTACCCCTTTGAATGCATACAGTATCTTACTTTATAAGTGTATTATAAACCGGTATAATGCAGTGGTTTCCTCATAGGTAAATTTGCTATATAAGAGGTTTCTTCCCCTTGGAGATATTCCGCGATATATTAGACTTTCCTCATATTAGCATGGATTAACCCCATAGAGAAGAAATGTTATATAACCATTATCCCCCTGTTCAGTTCGTATTTATTTACCTTCAATTGGCTTCCAATATTGCAAAATACATGAAAATTGCTCCAATGTTAAACGTCTTTAAATTCAATAGCATCATTTAAAACCTGATAAATTAACAACATGGACCAGACATGCACGTTTCGGGTACTAAACCCTCGTCAGTGATCCTTAGTCTAAACAATGTAATATGGCCAAAAAGTATGAAAATTATTATGTCCAAAAATGTACCAAAAGACGTAGCAGAATGGGTGGGATATGATGCTACAGGACCCACGTTTTAGAAATTTCCAGAAATTTTGTGACAGAAAATTTCAAATGCGCTGAATAGACAGACGATCAACCGAAGTTGATCGAACTTGGCTACATGTGCCCTCGGGGACTCTTGGTCCACCAGCAGTGACACTCACCAAGTAGTTCAAATGTTAAACGTCTTTAAATTCAATAGCATCATTTAAAACCTGATAAATTAACAACATGGACCAGACATGCACGTTTCGGGTACTAAACCCTCGTCAGTGATCCTTAGTCTAAACAATGTAATATGGCCAAAAAGTATGAAAATTATTATGTCCAAAAATGTACCAAAAGACGTAGCAGAATGGGTGGGATATGATGCTACAGGACCCACGTTTTAGAAATTTCCAGAAATTTTGTGACAGAAAATTTCAAATGCGCTGAATAGACAGACGATCAACCGAAGTTGATCGAACTTGGCTACATGTGCCCTCGGGGACTCTTGGTCCACCAGCAGTGACACTCACCAAGTAGTTCAAATGTTAAACGTCTTTAAATTCAATAGCATCATTTAAAACCTGATAAATTAACAACATGGACCAGACATGCACGTTTCGGGTACTAAACCCTCGTCAGTGATCCTTAGTCTAAACAATGTAATATGGCCAAAAAGTATGAAAATTATTATGTCCAAAAATGTACCAAAAGACGTAGCAGAATGGGTGGGATATGATGCTACAGGACCCACGTTTTAGAAATTTCCAGAAATTTTGTGACAGAAAATTTCAAATGCGCTGAATAGACAGACGATCAACCGAAGTTGTTCTTACATATATATTGCACCCATGTCTCCTCTTTACCCACCAATAGTCTCTATCACTCTTGAAAAGTTGACTTAATAATTTGATTTTCATCATCGGTTCTGCAGAAGAAACGCGACATTTTGAAAAGTTTACAGACTGGCGGAAGACAGATCGTGTGCTGTAATAAAAAATCACAAAACTTCAACAGAGCAGGATACAATTACTCTTCCCGGACACTTGACCCTATTCCTATTTTTTCCTTTGTAGAATATGTAAGAGGTTTCTGGGAGGGGTGTTAGACACTCACACATATATGGGGTTTTAGACAAATTCATATATATTCAGACAAATTATGGCAAGCCAATGTGGACAAAAAAAGGTATTTTCTAATATTAGAAATTTATTTTCTAATATTTGAAATTCATTTCTTAATATTAGAAATTCATTTTCTAATATTTGAAATTCATTTTTTAATATTAGAAATTACTTTCTAATAATAGAAATTACTTTCTAATATTAAAAATTCATTTTCTAATATTAGAAAATAAATTTTTAATATTAGAAAATGAATTTCTAATATTTGAAAATAAACTGGATTTCTAATATTTGAAAATGATTTTCTAATATTAGAAAATGAATTTCTAATATTAGAAAATACCTATTTTTGTCCACATTGGCTTGCCATAGACAAATAGATATATACAGACAAACACATTCATCAACAGACACACTCATACAGAAAGATATGCATAGGTAGACGGATAGACAGGTAGACAGACATACACAGATGTACTCACACACACACACACACGCACAAACAAAACATGTATTGACTTTGATTTTAGTAAATCCACAGTTTATCACAGCATGCAAGACAGACGAAAAATCAAGCTAGGCCAATATCTCTTTCTTGACAAAAACCTCTCATTAAGTCAAGCAGATAGACACGCATAGTCAAGCACTCGCAGAAAAACAGACAAAGGGAGAAACAAAAAGAGATTCACACAGACAGACTCAGACAGACACTGATCAAAACACAGACATGAACATCCTGAAAGACATACACAGACATGCGCAAAACGACAGACTGAGACACAGGGTATACACAGACATACGCAAAAACAAACGGACAGACAGGCATGAATATAGACAGACACACACACAAAAGACACAGACAGATGCACTCACTCACATACAGACAGAATTCACTCGCAGGCAGACGGAGACACCGATATCGACGCTGACGTAAAAAAACACATACAGACCCACACAAATGTAAATAACATATCAACTACAATTTTCATCATCACCTGAGATATACATGTAAGGTCTTTATCATACCCATGTTAAGAACGTTCGGAACAATTACGTGATAAAGGCTGAGGCTATCAAAATGTCTTCAATGACTGATATTTGGTGTCTTTGTTTTAACGCTATATATGACTTCAAAATTCCGTTAACAATTATGTTTAATTAATCAATGTATAAATTCATGAACTCATCCTACATCTCTTCAAATTCATGAATCATATTTTCAATTTTAAATCTATTCTATACGATCTATGTTCACGTAACATGAAAATTATATGATATCCTCCTTTACAGCTTTACAAAAAAGAGAGCTGAATACTTTAAGAATTAACTAAGCTAATTTAATTGCTCAGCCTTAGATTCGAAATAAAGATTCAATTCCCCATTCATGCCCAAATACCGTTAAGAGTCATGACAACGGGCCATAACTTCTTGTCTTGTCATAACAACGGACATTCTTTATCAAATTATCAAAGTATACAATAAATATACAATGTAAAAGACGGTCATTCACATATATTGTTTGTATAATGTTATCGATAATTTTCTACATAAAATTGGTATATAAAGTCAAATAATTAAGAGACAGGATAGTTTTCCTGTTCAAATTTCCGTTTTCGTTGCTGACAGTAGGTCATCGCCAATTAGATCTCCTCATAACATAAAAGGAGTTTTATTCATTTCATGGTAATAATGTATTACTGAAGCGTATGGCTACCTCCCGTTGGCTTTTTAAAAGAAATCACCGGTTAATTATGAATTATTTGTGATTTTACTGAAATTTTGTCGATAATTTTCATGACAACGGATGGTTTCCAACATATCCTCACCTGTTGCATAATGTCAACGGACGGTTTAAAGTGCAGAACTTTAAATACTTCTGACAACGGTACTGTAAGGTGACGTAACGTGTTCCTGCCCGTGATAATGACTCAAGCAAAATAAGAGAAAATTTGCAATATTTATACGCGTCAGCGGTCTGGACTCAAATCATATACCAAGACCTTGAATTGTATGATCCATATATTCTAGAAGCAAATTGTGAAGTTTAGAAAAGTCAAGTGAAATAAAAACTATTCGAAATAGCTGAATAATTAAGAAAGAAGTAATAAACCTTATAACAATAGTTTCCGAATTCCGTCCAAGAAGCTGCACAATTTGGTGTAACTGTAAAGTATGGTGGTAGGGTTGACAGGGAGGTAGTGCTGTAACCATCTCTGGGGTATTCACACACAGAAAACAGGCTCACAGAGCAGTTAACCGTATCCCATAAACCAATGGGATGACGTGTTGACAGAGATACACAGAAGCCATCTTCGTCCACACCACCTTAAATCATATTTCATATTTTTTTCATAAAATTCATAATTACATTTAATGTATTATTATTAGATTCTATATCCCCTGTTTGCTCAGCACAAACATGTTACACAAAAATCAGAATTAGTATGTCCTGCAATTTACGACTCGACAGAATTGTCTTTGACAGTATTATTATTCAAGATTTACTGTATTTATACTTCATGAATTTTATGAATTGCAATTATTTTACCTCTGAACTGTAAAAAAAGACTTTCATTCTTTCTTGAATTTCTTACACGACAAAATACAAGCATTATCAATCTTAACTTAGGAATTGTAAAAACACATACCAGTATGACTATCTGACCAATGAGTAAACTTCACAGATTGACCACTGACCCACTGCTCAAACGCCCCAGAGCTGTAGTCCTGCTTTAATCCTATCCAATAGTTTTTCTTTTTCCCGCCAAGCTGACTTGCTACGAATGCTTGCACATACCTGATTTAAAATAGTTTTTGCTGTGGTTATTATAAATAGAAAACAAAGGAGGGGATCTCCAACAACACCAGGCTGCAGCACCCACAGCAAAACCCCAAAACACCCAATGCTAAAACACAAAGCAGACAAGCACAGAAAGAGACGCATAAGGGACAAGTAACGTCGACGCACAACACAGAAACATCAAACACAAAGGACTACACATAAACCAACGAGACCAATGGGCAACCGGTGAAGTATTCTTTAAAAGATACTTATCGTCCAAGTAATGTAATTTTTCTATGAAAAATGACTCGTTTCCCTTTTTTCGTTTGAGATATAAAACAATTTCCGTTCTTCCCTTTTTATGTTTTGCCAAAATAAAAATTACCAACTAAAGGATGATTAAGATATGGGTTGAGTTGGAGCATCTCACCTGTCATTTATAGTTGCTAAAGAACCACCATTTTCCGAACATTTATCCTTGGCTTCTGTCCAACTATTAGCCTCATCATTGAAGGAGTAGCAGTACGCGTTGTATCCTAAACTGTCCTTCAAATTAAGATGTTACTTACTCAAAGATATTTTTCAGATAATATACAGTACTGCAACCCACTTGTTTGACAATTTTATCCTATCCTTTCCACCATCCTATATCCTACATCCATCTTCTATCCACTCTATCCTATCCCATCCTATCCTATCCTATCCTATTCCATCCTATCCTATCCTATTCCATCCCATCCCATCCCATCTTATCCTATCAACCTCATTCCAATACAATAATATCCTACATCCTATCCTACATCCTATCTTATCCTATCCTACATCCTATCCTACCCACCTTTTACTACTTCTCATCACCTTAAGCGAGATTATGATTAAAACTAAATGACTTGATAAAAATTCATGCATAAGTAGTTAATTATCTGTAATTATCGCTGTTTTTAGATTTTATAAAAAGCAAATTATTTAGGATGGGATGGGATAGGATACGATAGGATAGGATAGGATAAGATTCTATCCACTTTCTATCCTACATCCTGCATCCTACATCCTATCCTATCCACCTTTTTGTCAAACAAGTGAGTTGCAGGACTGTACGTATACATGTAATGACGTTTTAGAAAGAGTTCTTATCTGCAACATTTTAATCATATTTTTATATTCTAGTACACATTGAAGATTTAAGTTCATGATGCGTGTAAGGTACCTTTTCAGACGATCTATGGTTTAGTGGCCCTCAAGTTGATTAGGTAGACAAACTTAACTTCAAACTGCATCATGCGTATTAATCTTTCATTCAATGCCTTCCATTTTGAATTTTTTTCTAAATTGTTTGACTATTGATTTCACGTAATTCTTGTCAAGAAGCGAACAATGGCTTTCTATGGTATCGATATAGTCACTAGTGTGGCAAATGTTATTTAGTCTTCTTTCGGTGCGCATTAGCAACAGTCATATTTATGTATTTTTCAACCCGATTGAAAAAGAATATTTAGTGGTAAAAGTACTCACATTCACACAGCCAATGGAAAGAGGTGATACGGTTGCTCTAGGTATGATTTTCTTATGTGTCTTGCACACAAATCCTGGCATAACCTCATCGCAATTGTAATCATTCCATTTACCGTCCTTTAATATAAATAAATATTGATACAGGTAAACACCATCATTATAATTTCATTTAATTCATTTCATTGTTAGATGATCTAAACATGCTAAACCGCTTCCCGATTCTTTAAAAAGAGTTTCGGCGCCAATATGCAATAGTTACATATGTACAAACCTTAAGTCGCATTGTAACACAGTCCTCTCCTTTTCTGCCCATATTGTTTGGCTCATTTTTGGACCATATGGTGTATTTGACGGGACTATGATCAGTCCATCGAAAGGTCATGTACTGTTGTTTGTCTGTTAGTCCAATCCAAAATCCCCCGTAGATAGCTGAATTGAGAAATATTTTTCTACATACTTTTATGATTATTGAACGAAAGCCAACCAAAATCCAATACCTCAATCAAAACAAATTCTTGGAAAGAAAAAAACGATAGAAAACAAAACGGAACAAGCGAAATACTGTCGGAAGGAGCAAAGGTAAATCTCCAGTTGAGATGAGGTGGAAAAAGAAGTAAGCAATGACAAATATGGATAAAGTTATCAGCATGTAATCGTTCATGTTCATTTCATCTTAGAATTAAGATAAAATTTTGAGAATAAAGGTGTAACTTTAGCAAGGCACTACTGTATGATTAAAATGATACAGCATACAGTATGTAGTAAGAAAAGGATGAAGAAGTATATACCTGGCTCACAAACTCCACAGGAGAACGCACAATTCCTCAGCATCCATTTGTGGTTTTTCCTACACTCCCCTACTCTTGCCCACAAGTCACAGTGCTTGGCTTCAAAGTATGTGTTCTTACAATCCCTGATACAGGCTCCACATGACTGCTGACAATTCTTAGCCATCCATACAGGGTTCTTGTCACACTCCCCTGACTTTGCCCACTTATCACATTTATCATCAGTGTGGAATACGTTATAACAATGGGCTGGAGATCAACATTTATGGCAATATATAAGAAGACGGTTTAATATTACCTTCAAAAATTGGATTCAAGGGCACCATAAGGGACGATTCATAATATGAATATAAAATAGTTTGTATTACATAATTCAAATGCTATTTAAGGTTAACTATATAGTCCTAACAGATTACTTCCGGTTATCATATTCACCTGTTGTCGAAATTTCTGACAAATACAGAAGATATTCAATCGTGAATTGAAGGAAATTATAGCATTGGCCATAGATTGTGAAGAGTAATCATTTCTCTGTGCTAAAAGCTTAATAGTTTATAAAGTACATTTCATATGAAAGTGGAACTTAAGTTCAGGGTAGCGACTTTTAATAGAAATGAGGTAGAAGAAAGATGGATAGGTTCATACGTAGAGGAACATCTCTCGAACTATTCAGACCAAAAAATCAAAATTTGCCCGTCTCGTTTTTTTTTGGCTATAAACGTCCATTTTTGTCCTATTTTAACATTTTTGTCATTTTAGAGAATACTACATCATAACTTTACATACCTCTGAAATTCATGAAATTTCAAAAATTCATATATATCCTTATTTTTCAAGATTCTTATAGTTTGTTGATGAATTAAAGGCTATTTTGAGAAATTCTGATAAAATAATCAGCTTTAAGGAGATTATTTTCTTATAAATACTATGTTGTTGGTTGCCTATGACAACAACCCATTATTTTTATCAATAGCTAGAAGGTCGCCAGCTACACAATTTTTTTCTACATATATATCTATGGTATTGCTTTATCCTAAAGATGTCAAATCAATATGTACCCGAATTAATTTTTGAGCAAAATGACTGTTTCTATAAATAGCACAATAATTTATGCAAAAAATCAACATTTTGACCCAAAACCATAGAGTATAACTTGAATTGAAGTTCGAATTTCTAATTATCTCACTTTTAAAGAGTATAATGGATAGTAAATATTCTGATGTTAGAATCTTTGGTATCAGAACTCATGCGAAAATAACAATTTTTTCCCTATTTTCGGCGATTTTTCATTGAAAAATATGCATTTTTCCCAAAAATATCCATTCAGCAATGAAAGTTTCAAGAATTATTATTTTTTTCTAAAATGATGTAACAATCTGAGCTTATACCATGTATCGTTTATGGCGGTTTCAAATATTATGTGATATGAAAATAGAGTTATCTCCCTGTAGTCGCAACCTTAACCTTAAATCACCAATATTTCTCATTGAAATTGCATTAGAGGCAAAATACATTAGGGAGAATCCTCAATTTCAGTAACTTTGTCTACCGAATGATAATTACATTTTAAAACTTTTGCATAAGTTCTCCTTACATTTTGGCAGCTGACTGAGTATGAATGAATGTTCCCCTTCGTCTTTGATAGATGCCAGGTCTGCCCTTCCTTCCTACACGTGGTAAGGGCGTTTCCCCAGGAGGTTTTATTCCGTACTATAAGGAAACAGCTTAGTCTGTACTCTGCCCAGCCAGGGGGACATCCATACACTTTATCTCCTGATGATATCACATATGAAAAGGGAGCAAACACTCAGATTCATAAAAACAAAGTTAAGAAATATGCTGAAAATTAATAAGTAATCCGACTTAAGAGGATTCCTAAATCAAAATACTATACCTTTAATGAAACATAATTAATATTTAAGGTTCCTTCAATATTTATGAAAGCGAAGTACATCACAAAATCAAAAGTTTATAACCAACTACATGTATCACAAGAAAATGAAAGTTGTGAACCAACCTGTTACAAATGGTGGCGATGTGAGTGGGAAGTCGGGTATAGGTGGTAAACCTGGAAACAGAAGCACTATCCATATTTATGTCTTATAAAATGTCTCCCGTATCTTGATTCAATCATGCAACAACAGAAGTTTTGAATGAATTTATTTGAAAAGGGGATGACCTCCAGCATGACCACCCTGCACCCACCCAACGAAACAAACCCACAAGAAAGTGATACGTAAATGACATAAGATTTTTGAGTTTTGTTGCTGAGAATATACCTTTGATACACACGTTTATTTTCAGGTGAAAAGAAACATCGATCAATCATATGATACCAAAAAGATTCCCCAGTGTTTTAAGACTTATAATGTTTTGTCGTTTTCGTTATTTATTTTGACAATTAATTATGCTTAATATAATTTCATTTTCGCAAAAACATTTACGATCTATAATTACTTGTATCTGCTTTAAAGAAATCAATACAGGTGCTCAGTCAAGCCAGACTTTGTTAAGTTCTACTTTAAATAACTGACATACCTACAAAGAACAAGAATCATACATATCTCACCTCGTTTTTTACACAGCACACCAAGACGCTGATTGCAGAACTCGTCAGACCATCTTTTGGTAGGTAATGACATCGCAACACATCGATCAGAACCGTTGATGATGTTAGGTTCTCCTTTACAAAAGATAAGACATTATTCAATTTGGGATACAAATGAAACAATGCCCCTTCATCTAGTATTCTTATAGTCAAGATCCCTTTGTCGTTGGAATTTCCAGTAACATCAATAGCATCATTTTAGAGCAGATAAATTTTCAGCATGGACCAGACATGCACGTTTCGGGTACTCAACCCTCGTCAGTGATCCTCAATTCAAACAATGTAGTATTGCCAAAAAGTGTTAAAGTTATTTTGGCAAAAAATATACTGAAAGATGTGGCAGGATAGGGTCGATTATGATGCTACATGACCCACAGTTTTAGAAATTTTAAGAAATTTTGAAAACATAAGTTTTTGAATGCGTTGAAGAAACAATCAACCGGAGTTGATCGTACTTTGCTAAATGTGCCCTCGGGGACTCCTGGTCCACCAGCAGTGACACTCACCAAGTGGTACAACTGTTCACATTCAATAGCATAAGTTAAGAGCAGATAAATTTGCAGGATGGACCAGACATGCACGTTTCGGATTATTAACCCTCGTCAGTGATCCTCAATCTAAACATTGTTATGTGGTTAAAAAGTGTAGAAGTTATTTTGTCAAAAAATTGTATCGAAAGACGTAGCATGATGGTTTGGATATGATGCTACAGGACCACAGCTTTAGAAATTTCAAGAAATTTTGATAACAGATTTTTTTAATGTGTTTAAGAAACAATCAACAGAAGTTGATCGTTCTTGGCTACATGTGCCCTTGGGGACTCCTTGTCCATCAGCAGTGATACTGCTTGTATTATTCAAATCACCACTAGAATATGCTAACAAACTTTCAATTGTAATTTATTACGTCTGTAATCAGTACTTTCTCTACGACATGACAATGACCATTCAATAGAGATGAGAACAATTCGTTGTTCCATAAATTTTGTTATCTGATGTTGAATAATAATTCCGGTATATTGCTATAATTATTATAGTTTTTTAAATAGTGGGACTGCCATAAGGTCGATGCAATTAAGAGAAAAATATATCATTGTAATTAAGCACATCTAAAAATTTATAAAGATTCCTCTGCATGCATCTTGTATAGTTATACCATCTCACCTGCAAGAAAATTCAAGTAGGCAAAGGCAGATCCATCTGACCACTCCCATCCTCCTTCTTCCCCACGGCTTGAACCTCCTATCCACATCTTACTGTAGCCTTTTAATTTTCCTTAAACAATAACGACGATCAGTTTATTTAGAAATGATAACGCTTAGGCATTTATTCAAGTGTCCATGTCGATTATTAATTCTTTATTTCATCAATCACCATTTAAGAAGGTAAAGAGTTGGAACGCTTCCGTTTTATTACTATAAACATTTATTTCCTTAAATGATAGGTACTTCTTTTATGTTTATTTGCAGTGTGGAGCAGTTAAATTTTCGGAATCTTGTAATTTAATCCACGAATATAATCGAAATAAAAAAAGGTTTACATTCTAGCACCTTCCCTCCAATGCCATTTTATGGGACTTGTAACTGTTCCAAAGGATGATTTGGCCTTCCCTTCTCGACTTTTAAACTAAATAATTGATGAGTACTTGTTTGACATTTATTGGACATTTACTTTAACTATGTTACTGAATCGACACCATAGACAATTTGGAGCAGCGCACTCCTTTCAAAATGGACAAAATGAAATTTTAAAAAGGAGAGGGTGCTACGAAAATACATTTAGCTGTGTCTATAAATCACTTCGGCATCAATTTTCAAACAAAGCTGGAGAGGATATTCCTAACAATGAAAACAGCGGAAAGTCTTCTCACGAGGAAAAAAGAAGCGGACGAACAGACAAATACAATAACACAGCACCATAGATCTACGAAGGACAACAGTATCTAATGAATGTGAAAAGTTTTAAATTCAAATAGCATCATTTAAGAACAGATAAACTGAAGAATCCCCACATAGACCAGTGTAAGACTTGGTGACAAACAGACGGAGACAATAACACAGCACAATAGATCTACGAAAGACAACTTTATCTGAGGAAAATGGTGACAAACAGACGGAGACAATAACACAGCACCATAGATCTACGAAAGACAACTTTATCAGAGGAACATGGTGACAAACAGACGGAGACAATAACACAGCACCATAGATCTACGAAGGACAACTCTAATTTAGGAACAATCCCCACATAGACCAGACTGAGTGTAAGACATGGTGATAAACAGACGGAGACAATAACACAACACAATAGATCTACGAATTTCAAAGACAACTTTATATGTGGAACATGGTGACAAACAGACGGAGACAATAACACAGCACTACAGATCTACGAAAGATAACTCTATCTGAGGAACAATCCCCACATAGACCAGTGTAAGACATGGTGACAAACAGACGGAGACAATAACACAGCACCACAGATCTACGAAAGACAACTTTATCTGAGGAACATGGTGACAAACAGACGGAGACAATAACACAGCACCACAGATCTACGAAAGACAACTCTATCTGAGGAACATGGTGACAAACAGACGGAGACAATAACACAGCACCACAGATCTACGAAGGACAACTCTATCTGAGGAACATGGTGACAAACAGACGGAGACAATAACACAGCACCACAGATCTACGAAAGACAACTCTATCTGAGGAACATGGTGACAAACAGACGGAGACAATAACACAGCACCACAGATCTACGAAGGACAACTCTATCTGAGGAACATGGTGACAAACAGACGGAGACAATAACACAGCACCACAGATCTACGAAGGACAACTCTATCTGAGGAACATGGTGACAAACAGACGGAGACAATAACACAGCACTACAGATCTACGAAGGACAACTCTAATTTAGGAAAAATCTCCACACATGGTTGGAGTAAAGGTACGCTCTATGATGGCATGTGGTCAAGTTCTATATGTCAGGTATAATATTCGTGATAAATGAAAGTAGCGAAATATGTCATCAAAAGCAGCTGCTATGAAAATTAAAATAAAATAAATGAAGAATAATAGCTATGTAATTTAAAAGAAAGTCAACCATATTGAAGATAGAAAGTTGAATTTGCATTTGTTATTTAGTTAGTGTAGTGTCTTATACCTGTAAGGAAATGTTGCTCTTCTATCGTGTTAATACTGAGTAAGTCTCCACCAAGGTTTTTACAGAGTTGTCTCCCGTCATCCCACGTGACTAGTGATTCTAACTGGGCGTAACAGTCATAGTAGAAAGAGTGTGGGTTACGTGTCCAGTACGGTCCGCAAAGTCGATCATGTGCAGCTTCAAGAGCTATAAAGATAAAAAATGTTTAACTTCAAAAATAGATAGCTAGTATGATTATGAAAAATCAAATTCAAGGAATTGCGGTCCCCCGCTTTTGGGTGTTTGTCTTTAAAGAAATGCTTACAGACATCCCCCCATTCTTAAGTTTTTATAATATATCTCATATATTATCAAAATTTCTAAATATGAAAGATTAACTCCAAGAAAAGGTCAAAAGGTCCAAACTTGTGTTTTGTTTCCAAGGGACAGGGCTTATGAAAAGGTATGCACATGTGAAATATTTAAGACCTATGATTTAAATTATCATCAAAAACTTATGGTCGAGGTTGAAGTTTTTAAATGTGGGTCAACCTCCATGGACAAGGTCACAAGGTCAGAATGTTATTTCCAACAGAAAGGTATCATCACAAGGAATACACATGTGAAATGTGAAAGCCCTATCATTTTCCATTAACAAGAGGCCCAAGGGGGCCACATCGCTCACCTGAGGAGACTGTATGTATGTTTTCAATCAAAGTCAAGACCTGAAGGAAATCGCTTTTAGTGAAGCTTTGAGAAGGACAAGGTGTACAAGTTACTTCCTGTAAAGTTCAGTGACATTCTGTGCAGTAGTTTAAGAGGATAAGTCAAAAATGTGTCATTCAAATAGAGCCTATAGAGGACATCTTGGATTTCCAATCGGCTCGAAAAACACAAACTAAGTAGAGGGCAATTAGTACTTGCGTCCCGTGAAGTTTCAAGAAATTCTGTGAAGCAGTTTTAGAGGAGAAGTTGAAAATGTGTCAGCCAATCAGAGCCTGTGGCGGCCATCTTGAATTTCCGATAGGCTCCAAAAACGCAAACTTGATAGAGGGTATGAGTACTTGCATCCTGTGAAGTTTCATGAAATTCTGCGCAGCAGTTTCAGAGGAGAAGTCGAAAATTTGTCAGCCAATCAGAGCCTGTGGCGGCCATCTTGGATTTCTGATCAGCTCGAAAAACACAAACTTGGTAGAGAGCAATCAGTACTTGCTTCCTGTGAAGGTTTGTGAAATTCTATGCAGCCGTTTGAGAGGAGAAGTCGAAAATGTGTCAGTCAATCAGAGTCTGTGGCAGCCATCTTGGATTTCCGATTGGCTCGAAAAACACAAATTTAGTAGAGGGCATTGAGTACTTGCTTCCTGTGAAGTTGCATGATATTCTGTGCAGTGGTTATAGAAGAGAAGTTGAAAATGTGTCAGCCAATCAGAGCCTGTGGCAGCCATCTTGGATTTCCGATTGGCTTGAAAAACACAATTTGGTAGAGGGCATTGAGTAGTTGCTTCCCGTGAAGTTTCATGAAATTCTGTGCAGCGGTTTCAGAGGAGAAGTCGAGAATGTGTCAGCCAATTAGAGCCTGTGGCGGCCATCTTGGATTTCCAATCGGCTCCAAAAACACAAACTTGGTAGAAGGCATTGAGTACTTGCTTCCTGTGAAGTTTCATGAAATTCTGTGCAGCAGTTTCGGAGGAGAAGTCAAAAATGTGTCAGCCAATCAGAGCCTGTGGCGGCCATCTTGGATTTCCGATCGGCTCAAAAAACACAAACTTGGTAGAGGGCATTGAGTACTTGCTTCCTGTGAAGTTTCATGAAATTCTGTGACGCAGTTTCAGAAGAGAAGTCAAAAATGTGTCAGCCAATCAGAGCCTGTGGCGGCCATCTTGGATTTCCGATCGGCTTGAAAAACAAAAATTTGATAGAGGGCATTGAGTACTTGCTTCCTATGAAATTTCGTGAGATTCTGTGCAGCGGTTGCCGAAAAGATATCGAAAATGTTAAAAGTTTACGTCGGACGGACGGACGATGGACGGACGACGCGCTATGATAATAGCTCACTTGAGCTTCGCTCAGGTGAGCTAAAAACAACAATACTTGTAGGGGACCATGATTTCTTCTTTCCTACCAAGTTTAACGAAAATCTGTTCAGTGGTTCTGGAGAAGAAGTTGAATATGTATGAAAATCATCCCCCCTTCTTCTTGAGTAATCTAAGTAACCCGAGAGAGATAGTTATACAGAAGCTAAAGCAAAATAACAGACCCCCTCCCCATCCTTTCACTGTGTTATTGATAACATTGATCTGTTCTTACATTAATATTTTGAGCTGCTCTCAATATTGTAATTTCATAGTTGTATATCTAAGTCTTCACAAGATAAATTTGAAAATACTTATTCATCTTTTTAAAATAATTTAGTTTCTTTTTCCATACCTATTTAATAATTCAAAATATATAACATTCAAATGAATCGATAATCCAAAAATTTAAACCTCAAAAACATAAATCTATATTTAAGAAAGACAACTCTTGCATACATGAACATGTACCAACTTATACGAAACTAAAGTTACCAGGGTACCAGAACTTGAACTTACAAGCCTTGGGTCCATGTTCACAGTAAACATATCTATTCATGATTGAAAAAATACTCATAAAAATCTGTTCAGCAGTTCTGGAGAAGAAGTTGAATATGTATGAAAATCACCCCCCCCCTTTCCTTTTCACATAAGAAAATAATTCATAAAAAATCAAAAAATTAAAATTTCAGTATGAAATACATATCAAAGCATTAAGTAACTTAAATGTGATGAATTTGTAGTAAATGAATGTGTAAAACCATACACATATTGAGTTATTTAAAGAAATAGTGCAAAAATGTGCATTTCCGACAGAGTCCGAAAAGACGTCAAAAACGCGTCAAAAATTTGACTTCCGAGTGGAACCAAAAACAATAGCACTTCTTAAGACATCTCTCTAGATCATTCTGATGCTTTCAGTTTGTCGATACGTGCTTTCGTTCTGAAGAAGAAGTTTGTCAAAGGAGGGTACCCCCTGTGACCTACTTTTGCCTCTGGTGGCGCCACCTGTTGATGGATCTGGACGAAAAACAACATCACTTGTAGGGGACCATGAGTACTTCATTCCTACCAAGTTTCATGAAAATCTTTTCAGTGGTTCTGGAGAAGAAGTTGAATATGTATGAAAATCACCCCCCCCCCCTTCCTTTTCACATAAGAAAAAAATTAATAAAAAATCAAAAAATCTAAATTTTAGAATAAAATACTTATCAAAGCATTTAGTAACTTAAATATGATAAATATGCAGTAAATGAATGTGTAAAATCATACACTTATTGAGTTATTTAAAGAAATAGTGCAAAAATGTGCATTTCTGACGAAGTCCGAAAAGACGTCAAAAACGCGTCAAAAATTTGACTTCCGAGTGGAACCAAAAATAACAACACTTCTTAAGACATCTCTCTAGATCATTCAGATGCTTTCGGTTTGTCGATACATGCTTCTGTTCTGAAGAAGAAGTTTGTCAAAGGAGGGTACCCTCTGGGACCTACTTTTGCCTCTGGTGGCGCCACCTGTTGAGGGATCAGGACGAAAAACAACAACACTTGTAGGGGACCATTAGTACTTCATAACTACCAAGTTTCATCAAAATCTGTTCAGCCGTTCTGGAGAAGAAGTCGAAAATGTGAAAAGTTTACGACGGACGACGGACGGACGGACGGACGGACGCCGGACGGTGCGCTATGACAATAGCTCACTTGAGCTTCGCTCAGGTGAGCTAATAAAGGGAAGAAAAAATTTTGTAAGTAAAAAATGGAATTTAAGGTATTCAGATTATCTAAAAGTGCATAATAAGCTGACAAAATGGGAAAAAATGAAGAAAAAAATTTGAGGAGTGCTCGTGCCGGGACTTGAACCCACAAGCCTTGGGTCCATGTTCACAGTAAACATATCTATTCATGATTGAAAAAATACTCATAAAAATCTGTTCAGCAGTTCTGGAGAAGAAGTTGAATATGTATGAAAATCACCCCCCCCCCCCTTTCCTTTTCACATAAGAAAATAATTCATAAAAAATCAAAAAATTAAAATTTCAGTATGAAATACATATCAAAGCATTAAGTAACTTAAATGTGATGAATTTGTAGTAAATGAATGTGTAAAACCATACACATATTGAGTTATTTAAAGAAATAGTGCAAAAATGTGCATTTCCGACAGAGTCCGAAAAGACGTCAAAAACGCGTCAAAAATTTGACTTCCGAGTGGAACCAAAAACAATAGCACTTCTTAAGACATCTCTCTAGATCATTCTGATGCTTTCAGTTTGTCGATACGTGCTTTCGTTCTGAAGAAGAAGTTTGTCAAAGGAGGGTACCCCCTGTGACCTACTTTTGCCTCTGGTGGCGCCACCTGTTGATGGATCTGGACGAAAAACAACATCACTTGTAGGGGACCATGAGTACTTCATTCCTACCAAGTTTCATGAAAATCTTTTCAGTGGTTCTGGAGAAGAAGTTGAATATGTATGAAAATCACCCCCCCCCCCTTCCTTTTCACATAAGAAAAAAATTAATAAAAAATCAAAAAATCTAAATTTTAGAATAAAATACTTATCAAAGCATTTAGTAACTTAAATATGATAAATATGCAGTAAATGAATGTGTAAAATCATACACTTATTGAGTTATTTAAAGAAATAGTGCAAAAATGTGCATTTCTGACGAAGTCCGAAAAGACGTCAAAAACGCGTCAAAAATTTGACTTCCGAGTGGAACCAAAAATAACAACACTTCTTAAGACATCTCTCTAGATCATTCAGATGCTTTCGGTTTGTCGATACATGCTTCTGTTCTGAAGAAGAAGTTTGTCAAAGGAGGGTACCCTCTGGGACCTACTTTTGCCTCTGGTGGCGCCACCTGTTGAGGGATCAGGACGAAAAACAACAACACTTGTAGGGGACCATTAGTACTTTATAACTACCAAGTTTCATCAAAATCTGTTCAGCCGTTCTGGAGAAGAAGTCGAAAATGTGAAAAGTTTACGACGGACGACGGACGACGGACGCCGGACGCCGGACGACGGACGGACGGACGCCGGACGGTGCGCTATGACAATAGCTCACTTGAGCTTCGCTCAGGTGAGCTAAAAAGTTATGGACAAGGTTATAGTTTTTTGAAAAGTAGGTCGAACTCAAAGGTCAAGGTCAAAAATTTTGGTATCCATGCAAAGGTCTTGTCACAAGGAATACACATGTGAAATATCAAAGCCCTATCACTTTCCATTCAAAAGTTATGGTCAAGGTTAAAGTTTTTAATAAGTAGGTCGAACTCAAAGGTAAAGGTCACAAGGTCAAAAATTGTGGTATCAATGTAAAGGTCTTGTCACAAGGAATACACATATGAAAAATCAAAGCCCTATCACTTACCATTCAAAAGGAATGGTCAATGTTAAAGTTTTTAATAAGTAGGTCAAAGTCCAAGGTCAAGGTCACAAGGTAAAAAACTTTGGTATCCATGGAAAGGTCTTGTCACAAGGAATACACATGTGAAATATCAAAGCCATATCACTTTCCATTCAAAAGTAATGGTCAAGGTTAAAGTTTTTAATAAGTAGGTCAAAGTCCAAGTCAAGGTCACAAGTTCAAAAATTTTGGTATCCATGCAAAGGTCTTGTCACAAGGAATACACATGTGAAATATCAAAGCCCTATCACTTTCCATTCAAAAGTTATGGTCAAGGTTAAAGTTTTTAATAAGTAGGTCAAAGTCCAAGGTCAAGGTCACAAGGTCAAAAATTTTGGTATCCATGGAAAGGTCTTGTCACAAGGAATACACATGTGAAATATCAAAGCCCTATCACTTACCATTCAAAAGTTATGCACAAGGTTAAAGTTTTTGTGACTGACGGACAGACGGACAGACGGACGGACGGACAGACGGACAGACGGACGGACGAACCGGTGTAAATGTCCCCGCGCTTTCGCGAAAGCGGGGGACAATTATGACGAAAGCAAAACAATTATACAAGAAGAACGGTGAGACCAATAAACATGCTTACTTTCGTACTGTTTCATGTTCCGCTTGATATAAAAAATAATTTTCTTTGCATTTTGTCTATATTCGTTTGGGTGTACTGTACCAGTATGAAGTCTATTATGCAATTTGGATGTATCTCATTCATGTATATCTACATAAACGTTACTTTTCATTTTCTTTCTCTTTTTAACTTTAGAAAATTCTAGATATAGCTGATCGAGCTTTTACAGTGGAACAATATAGTAGTTATTTACCCATTGAAATTTGTTTTATGGTTGATGTTGAAATTGATCCGGTTGCGTGTGACATTTTATGAAAACATTTCATTCATACAATGTTATGATTATGAATCATGTATCAAGAACCAATGAGGAAGTATCAGCAAAAGACATTTGGCAAAGTAAAAAATAAAACAATTTACATCCAATTATTCCATTCTCTGGAAACGGTGTTGTTGTCTTTTTCGTCGTCGTGTTTGCTGACTTTGTTGTTATTTTTGCTATTGGCGGTTTCCTTGTTAATGGCGCTATTGTTTTTGGGAGTGTTCGAGTTGTTACAGGTGGACTCTGAGGTAAGGTCGTCGTCGTCACTCTTCTCGGGGTTGTAGCTATACGTTTGGTAGTTTGTCTTGTTGTCACAGTTGCCACTGTGGTTCTGGGATTATCAGCTGAAGATAAATGTTACGTTTGAAAACGTCTGAATATAGCAAAAAGGAGTGTTTGAAAAATATCATCGAAATTAAAGGAGTTTAACATCTTAGCACCATCCCTCCAATGATATTTTAGTTTAAACTGGTATTTATTTCACTTTCATTATGTAATATAAGTACAAATAAGATCATGCAGGATTAGGAAACAAGTATGATACTTATATAATACTTGTTTCCTAATCCTGCAATCCTAACAATGATATTTTGAACATACATTTTATTTGGATATGATACTGAATCGACCCTACAGGAAATTTGGAGCCGTGAACTCTCTGTAAAATAAATGCACAATTTTGAATACTAAAAAATAAAGCCAGAGGGTGCTAGTGAAATAAATTTGGGCGGCTTATGAAAAGCATTTTTGCTGATTAGAATTTAATATTCGAAACATGTGTATGGTGCATGAAAATTGGTTTGAAATTTTATTCAAGAAGGTATAGAGTTGGGACACTTCTGTATTATTCATGATAGTTACTAGAGAGAGATATATATTTGACAAGTATCTGTTCCCTTGCTAAATATGAATGTCTGACCTGGCTAAATAAATAATGTTTGATTTTCAGTCAGTGATAAACTTACGCAAAACAGCTCTTTCTTCTTCTGCCATGTTGCTATATGCATAACATACAAAGGACAGGGAATCATTGCAGGATAAGTCACTGTACCATTTCCCACTTGCTCCTTTAACAAAGCAATGGTGCATATAGGAAAATATAAAACTTCTTGAGATAAACATAACAAAATTCAAAGTTATAGCAAAACTTGATGGGACTTTATTATTATGTTCTCGTGGTTCATATTTAGTATTCAGTGGGTATCTGAAAACAAGGATGATCAAGAAGGAATACATATGTTAATTAAATGTAAACGTCTTCATATAGAATAGCATCATTTAAGAACAGATAAATTGGCAACATGGACCAGACATGCACGTTTCGGGTACTTAACTCTCGTCAGTGATTCTCAAATCTAAACAATGTAATATGCCAAAAAAGTATGAAAGTTACTATGTCGAAAAAGCGTACCGAAAGACGTAGCAGAATGGGTGGGATATGATGCTACAGGATCCCTGTTTAGAAATTTCAAGAAATTTTGATAACAGAAATTTTAGAATGCGTTGAAGAAACGATCAACCGAAATCGATCGAACTTGGCTACATGTGCCCTCGGGGACTCCTGGTCCACCAGCAGTGACACTCACCAAGTGGTATAAATGTAAACGTCTTCATATTGAATAAGCTATCAACTGAAAAATGATACAATAGGAGACGGTGAAAATTGTCATTTCTGACATAAGAAAGAAATAAAACCAGGACATATAAACCATAACAATTTCTAAAAGCAAAACATAGTATGCAAATCACCTGCATCCATGTAGACACAGCTTGATCTTCCTGTCTGACGTGGATCAACATTGACGTAAATCGCCGGGAAGTAACCTCCCTTTGTCATCCACCTCCATCTACCTCCTGCGCGTTACAAGAATCACGTGATAAGTCTAAGTTATTTTTAGATAAACTATTTATAGATATAAAGAATTCTCGAAAAGAGCAAAATTTTAGATAGTGACAAATAAACGGACAAAAAGAGAGACGGACGAACATGCTGCCGGACAGACCTCTATTGGGATCTCCATTCCTTGCCAGACCTATCCACAGACGTTCTAGAGATCTTCTGTCCATCCTTCTAACTGTATTGATAATAAACACATTTTCTGCTGCTCTAAAAAGAAAGAATATCCATCAGGAAAGAAAATTCAATTATGCAAATAAACAAAGAAAATGTACTATAAATGATTTTTAAAGAAAAATTTACAACTGTTAATAGATTTATGCTCTTTATAAGAGTAGGAAGGTCCCTCTATATGCATTTAGGGAATAAACATGTAATAAAACAAATGGTTACGAGTTAATGTCCAACAAACTGCTGCCTATGTTTTCACAGTATTGCCTAGCCTGTGCCCAAGAGGTCCTCATGGAGGCTTTAAACAAGTAGCATCTCTTCTCGTTTTTTATAAATCCCGGCGGGCACATTCCTAAATGTAGAAGAAGGAAAAAGTTAATATCAAAGAAAGGAGGGGATCTTCAGACGGACTCAGTTGCAGCACCCAGAGCAGAAGAAATACGAAACACTTTAAAAATGCAAAACCACATAATAGACAAGGAAAATTTTCAAGATACACTATGGGACAAGGAATACCAAACGTCAAAGCCGACATTAAAACACTTAATAAACACAAAATGCTACACGTAAACAAACGAGACCATTTGGCAACCGGTGGCAACAAGCTATAAAAAAAAAAAAAAAGAAAATAGGTGTCAAACTTGGCTTCCAGAGAGCAGCCAGCTCAACAAAAGTTTCTAATTTAATGCGATGCACCAAATATTAATGTTTCAGACTATCATCTCAAAGAAGGCGAAAATAAATGATGATGTATCAGTCGTATATACGTGTGTGTCCCGCACTGATCACTACATCATAGTCTACATCGTCTTGTTTGATATCTATTGTTTTTTTTTCAATTTCAAATGTCATTTTTCCGTAAACAAATTGGAAGAAATTAGATCATCTGACAATTGAACAGGTCAAGACTCCTGTCATTCATTTTGTAGCACAATTCAAATAAAGATGATCGGTCGGGTAGGAGCCCTGTAAGAGGATGAGTGGTTGATTCAACTCACAATTTGTCTCCTAATTTCAATAAACCATTCAGTGTAGCTAAGTTAAAGCCAAACTAAGCTGATATTACCTGCAGATGTTTGACATATAAAACTTTTGGTTTCTGTACAGTTGTCCGCGTACCAATTCCTTTTTGGGGCGGCTGAGCTATTCAGTGCAGCACAACTATCTACACCGCTGAAATACAATGGACATGTATACATGTAGTGGAGTTTTGTTGAAATACGATTACAATGCATGCGACTAGCAATGGCCTCATGTATTAACTTACATGAAAAATTACATGTTAGAATAATAATCTTATATCATCCTATTCAATCTTATTTTAAGCATGCGGTCACATTAATTTGTTTCCACAAAAGACACAACTAGCGGTATTATCCATCTTTTCAGAATAAAGTCAAATGATGTCATTTCATGATGACATAGCTACGGAAGCCCGTAGGTGACAGGTATGAATTAAAATTTATTTGGCGGCCGCCAGATAATTTATCTGGCGGCCGCCACTTAATTATCAGGCGGCCGCCACTTAATTATCAGGCGGCCGCCACTTAATTTATCTGGCGGCCGCCACTTAATTCATCTGGCAGCCGCCACTTAATTGATCTGGCGGCCGCCACTTAATTATTTTATGTGGCGGCCGCCACTTAACTATATGGCGGCCGCCAAATAAATAAGTGGCGGCCGCCACATAGGCGGCCGCCAGATAATTTAAGTGGCGGCCGCCAGATATATTAAGTGACGGCCGCCATATAATTAAAAGTGGCGGCCGCCAGATAATTATGTGGCGGCCGCCACTTAAATATCTGGCGGCCGCCACTTATTTATCTGGCGGCCGCCAGATAAATCTGTTGTTACATTTCATCTGGTTATTTTGCATCTTTCATACCAAATAGATTAAAAGAGAAGATGAATTCAGCACCCTAGAACAGAAAGAACATATTATGCAATGATTTTGTTTTGATTTATTGTAAATTATGATGACCGCAACTTAAATTATCTGGCGGCCGCCAGATAATGATGTGGCGGCCGCCACTTAATTTATCTTGCGGCCGCCAGATAAATAAGTGGTGGCCGCCAGATAATTATCTGGCGGCTGCAAGATAAATTAAGTGGCGGCCGCCAGATAAATTATTATTCATACCTGTCACCTACGGGCTTCTGTACATAGCACTTTGCGTATCTTGTCTAATTAATATCAAGCATTGAGCATTTTCATTTATTTCCGCTTTAAAATAACGATTGCTATTATAATAATTGAGATTTCCTCTATTTTTGCCTCTTACTTTAGCTGTTAAAACTCGTATTTTTTGCCCCAAGAATTCATTATTGAGGGGTGGACAGGGTGAAAGAGAGGGGAGAAAAGGGACGGTAGGAGGGAGAGAGGGATGCGGGAAGGAAGGGGCAGGAGGAAAAGGAATTCTACTTACTCATATAACGTTGGTTCTCCGCTTTGCCAGAAGAACACGTTATTAATGGTTTCAGAGTCCATTCTGTCTATTGTTATCCACTTCATTGTTTTCTGTCAAATTATTGAAAATGCCGATGTGCATAAATTTCGAAATGTAATTGAATGAGAAGTACAGTATATAATCATAGCGAAAAAAGAATGAAACTTTTTTGGACAGGAAAAAATTAAATTAATAAATTGTTCAGTGATAGATAATGAATTTTATGGGAAATTTCTGTGGTTTTTTCTTAACTTTTTAATTGAAGACGAGACACATTCACCTTGTAACCACTCCCCTCTTCCATCCCATTAGATCCACCACTGTGACAGAGACGATGTTACTTACCGACATATATGACATGGACAGCCAGACGTGCATTTTCATACTTTTGGCCAGTTCTGTAATGGCTGTCTCGGATCCAGCGTCATCTATCTGTACTATGTCCGCGTCATCAAGCCGGCAGATCTCACTATGAATGGATATTAAAACAGGTTGATATCAAGACGGAAACTTTTTTCACAAATCAATTAGTCCCCTTCTGACTCGCCCCGTCTCTCTCTCTCTCTCTCTCTCTCTCTCTCTCTCTCTCTCTCTCTCTCTCTCTCTTTTTCATAAGTCTCTTTACGCTGCAACTGATTTTTAGTATGGAATTACATCATTTTTTCTGCTGCAGATGAGGACCGAGTTTTGTTTCAATTGACGTATTTTTACAAACATTTAGAACCTAAGACTAAGTGAAGTTCACAATATTTTCAATTTTCCGACTTTCCGTCGGAGCCTCTTCACCCTAATTGCAGATATTGACAATCTAAGCCAAGAGTTTCTTTCCCTCTTGATTGGAATGAATGCTTTTTCAACGCTTCTATAAATTAAAATAATTTCTTCGATATCTTATAGTATACTCACGTGGCCTGTGCTTTGAAAACCGGGGTAGTGTAAAGTCTGTAGCACTTTCCATGATGGAATTCCCAATATAGAATGGAGTCACATTTGGCAGGTATATCTGTCGGGGACGTTAATAGTACAGGCATTGTTTGATATAAAGTTATTAAAAATGAAATCTATAAAAAAAGGTATACAAAATGATACTTTGCAGTCATAAAGATATAATAAACAGAATGAATAGAAAGAAAATCAATAAGTAAGAATATATCAAATTTAAAATGAATTTATGAATAAACAAACAAAAAATAAATGCAAAAATATAAAAAATGAATTAAAATAGAAAAAATAAAGTATGAAAGAAACAACTCAATTAAATTAAAATTTAAGTTTCAGTAACCATGGGTATGTTTTCATTATTACATTGTGTACGGATAGCTTCATGTAAGAAAATTCTTTCCACACGACATTGTATTTTCAGAAATAAAACGCAGTTGTATTTGATAAAACTGCGATATTTTTCAGGATGTACATGTGTAACCGTATACCTTTTGACCGTTCACAGACATAGTTGAGTGGCATAGAGCAGGTTTTATCGTTGAAGGTCCGATCCCAAATCTCTGCACAGTGTTCATTATTACGAAAATTGTTCGGCTCCCCTTGTCCCCATTGTCTAAATTAACAATTTTGAGCAATATAGATGTTTTTTTTTCTTCCATCAGGGATTAAAATTAATTTACAGAACCTCATCGCCTATTCTTCAGAAGCACTGAGTTATTTCACGTTTGAAAAATATACAAATTCAAATATTCAAATTAGTATCATTATTCTTATAAAGAAACATTTCATATCTATCATGTAGCTAGATATACTACTTTCCATAATTCATAAAGGCTGACAATATAACGAAAAATGTCCGAGTTAAGCAATTCTTGCGCACTTTTTCATTGTTACCGGCAGTCATGACTGCCGGTATACTGTAATCAATCGTGACATACTTGCACGGATAAAATAAATCTTGGCAAAATGATTGGTGGACAATCACAAAATATGCAAATATTCGTCAAGGTTATCCAGAATCTGTGCATAAGATACTTTCATCAGGTCGGCTCAAGAGTCTAGATGACTTGACAAATGAAAGTCATATCGTATCAGTGCTTTTTCTTCCGAAAGATGCATCGAAAAGTCTTTGTACCGATACGTCCTACAACAATCACAGATCCTCGGAAATTTCCGTAGCTTGAATCGGAAATAAAAACGGAAAAGCCCGGAAATGAGCGATTGGTCAACAAGAACAAAAATCGTTTATTCCAATTTTTTCTTACTAGAATTTTACAACATTTAATGTCAGCTAACTGCCGGCAAGCTTTTTGTAAAAGCTAATACTTGTTATGTGTTAAGCAATGAGACCGCGTCGACTCGGACATTTTGAGCTTTCTAACAAAATCGGAAAATGGTCTATTGATGACTTACAGGAAGGAGGTGTTGGCTACAGAGTTATCTGCCCATACCCACGTGTTTTGGTCGGCTGGATTTCTTTGTAGTCCTGTCCACCATTCCTGGACGCCGATCAGGCTGTCATCTTGTTTCTTTAGCGCTGATAATAACCATCGCTTACAGAGAAAATGGATGAAATCAGCAATAATTATAATAATATAGGCCTAATACGATTGAAAAACTTCTAAGACACAACGTCAAGAAACTCTTAAAGGCGAACTAAATATACTATTTATAAGTTCTATGTTCATCAACAAACAAATAATCTGTGTGTAAGTAACGTGCCTGTCAACAAATTGCAATGTCAATTTGTAAAATTGCCAAATTAATATTTTTTTGAAAAAATAGATCTTTTCAATTTTCTACATTTCAGTACTACGCGGTCACTTTTCAACACAAATGTAAAAACGAATAAACTGATATTCTGTATGATGAAGAAATAATTCAACCTGTTCCTTGGGATCATCTACCCTGACAAGGTCAGCTTCCATGGACAAACAGCGATCCCGAGCCTCGGTCCATGACATCAGTACACTAATACCGTAATAATAACAGCTCTTACTGCCGGGCCGAGATACCCAGGGGAAAGGACATGATAGGGCGGGAACCGTCACTGTGAAAACAAGATAATGTAACATTAATATCACCGAGTCTCGGTCCATGCCATCAGTACACTAATACCGTAATAATAACAGCTCTTACTGCCGGGCCGAGATACACAGGGGAAAGGACATGATAGGGCGGGAACCGTCACTGTGAAAACAAGATAATGTAACAATAATATCACCGAGCTTCGGTTTACAGCCTTTCTGTCAAATGCTATCAAACGAGTCAAAGGAGGAGGAGAAAAAAAGGGGGGGGGGGCTTTTAGCTTCCAGAATGGGTTTTCACGGAAGTACTTGAAAGTAAAAATAAGACAAGGTACAAGGGCTGATTAATATGTTGAGAGCCTCGGTTTTTTGGGATGCAGAGGGTATTCTGCAGATAGATTATTTCCAAAAAGGACAAATAATCAATGGCATATACTATGCTTCACTTCTGACACAGTTACGGGAAATTTTTAAACTTAAGCGCCGCGGAAAGCTCACTAATCAAAGGTGTGTTGTGCCATCAGGACAATGCTCCTGTTCACAAGTCCGTCGTCACCATGGCTGCAATTCATTGTGGCTTTAATTTGATTGTCATAGAGCATCCGCCATATTCACCTGATCTTGCTCGAACATACTTTCGTCTAATCCCAAAACTGAAAGCAACTCTTTCGATGATCATACTTGCAGTAGATGGCTTTCTGACTGGTCAAGATACGGAGTTCTTTGAAAAGTGATATTGAGGCCCTTAAACACCGGTGGCAAAAGTGTATAGATACTGAAGGGGACTATATAGAAAAATAATGCAAAATGTCAGGTGAAATTCAAATTCTTCAATACGAGGCTCATAACTTATCAATCAGTCCTCGTATGTTCTAAACACATTGTTATTAACAAAAATACAGATAATGAATTTGCTTTATTAGTAATCAAATGGAAAAAGTTCTTTTTTAAATAAATGTTCGTTTGCAAAAAAGGGTCGGAAAACGGATATTGAGATTGAAGGCAGGGAATTGAAATAAAGAAAAGGAAATTCCGTTATCACAATGACATCTAAAGGACATTGCAGAGAGGATTAGAAGTGAACGAAGTTGGGTCAACAAAGAAATAGCTTCCTGTCCCATATAATGTAATGAAGGATAGGAAGAAGCCGTTCTCAGATATTGACATGTTATCATTAATGAATGCATATTTAATAAAGAAATAAGTAACAGTGAGTGTATTGTATTTTACATGTAGTTTATGTTCCTCTTTGACACGATATTAGTTAAAAGGTGTGCATGTTACAATTTAGTGAATCGAAATACATTTTACAAACCTTCAAATGTGATTCTTTTGTTATTCATCGGTCATTTTATTTCATAAAGACCGCGGACGATTCTAAATATACAAGGTTTTATGAACGTTCAGTGAAGTGTTGAGGTCAATAAAAAACAATGAGGGGCGGAGAAAAGAAAATTATTTCAGTCGCGGGTGTGAATTGTTTTGATTATAATGAGTACTCGGTCATAGTATAGAAAATATTGTGTTACAAGTCTACGAAAGACATCCTTTTATGAGAAATGTTAAAAGAAGAAGAATAGATTCTTCTATCCCGAAAGACTCAAAATGCCATTTCAAATAAATCTAGATTCCTATAGCGATTCTTAACGACCAGTAGTTCTAAATGCTCTATAAATAAATGTATATCAAGTAACTAAATGGACAAAAAAGAAATAGTATCCTCACTTGATTAGGAAATCTTTCCTTATCTCTATTTGCAATTATTATAATTAAATCACCAATTTAAAAAAGTTTATGGAAATAGAACTTATTTTCTTCTCTGACCGGATACAGGGTACCTTTCAGGAAATCATCGGGATGTATAACAAACTATTTTACTACTATGGCCTAATAATAGTTACCGCTGCATATTTCCACCCGATAATTTGCATGGTCAATATCATTTTGAAAAGCAGGGGTGTATTAAATACATTGATTTTTATTTTTATGAAAATTTAAGAAAATCTGCGGTTTGTAAGTCGGATAAAGACCTCGTTGAGGTCTGTATGAAGGTTAGATGCCCAAGGAGAGAACAGGGTGGTTTTTAAAGACCGAGACCGAAGGCCTCAACTAGATCTTTATCCTATACATATTTATACTTGGTTATGAAAACTTCATAAAAATCAAAACAGAATATAAAATCGTAACACATTCCGCAACTTTATATTATTGCCTAGCCATTAAAATAAATTGATAACAATGTACTATTTTACACGGGTATTGGACGATTGATTTTAAGAAAAAAAAAGTAGGTCAGAATCTAGAAGTAGATTCTAAATGTAAGATCTTGATGTATAAAGTAACGAACTTCTCCAACGATGTCAACTTTGAGCGCAATTCTTTAAGTGGCCATTAACTTATGAAGCAGTGTATAAATGATTGTCTTCATTTCATCAATAAGAAAAATATGAAAGATACTTACGCGACAACACGAAAAGAAGAACGAAAATGTCCAAAACGTGAGCAGCGGTCTGCATGATCATTGGTGTAAAAATGGCTGTACTTCCTAATACAAAATCCTTTTATTTTTTGCCCTTCAGTACACTGACAATCAAGGGGAGGCCATCGACCTTGTGGTCCTCTTAGGAAGCCACTTCTCTATGAATGTTATGTGCACAGAACATACGACCGGAAAAGCCGTATTAGACCCCTCTGCTAATCCATCCTAATTTGGCTCATGTTTCTATGTTAATTGTTACTTATAGAACTTGTACTTGTAACATAAGATGTCGATACATACAATAGTAGAAATCGTAGGTTAATAGAAGTAATAGAGCAAGATGCATGTACATTTATATCCTCTACAAAAATTCTTTAATATGCCTTCTTTTAAATCTAACTTAAGCTTTTTCTTCTATTCAATATGTCTATGATTTTTAGGTTGGGAAAATATGCAAAACTTGTATCACATGTACGGAATAGATTGTCTTTAAAAACGTTTTTTTTTTAATTAATATAATTATTGCTCTGTTTCATTGAGCGGGGATGTTACACGGATCCCATTCTCATATGATCGATGATAATTTCATTTGATCCATTTTTTATTTGTTTTTCCACTCCTTATACAATCCCATCAAAAGGATTTTGATGAAACTTTGTTCTTACATGGATGAACATGTTTACAAAAGTTAAATAAGCCTCGTTGATCCAAAAAGTTTCCTAAAGCAACTAAATGGTCGGAAAAGAATTTGATTAAAATTATTGTTCATGATTTTAAACGGTACATTGTATGTGTACCCATCTTTCATGGTTTTTCTATTCGAACCAAAATTATCAAAAAGCACATACTATGTTTCCATCAACAAAACCGTAAAGGAGATAGCAAAGATGGATAGAAACAAATAACTTGTAGAAGAACAAGGTTAGAAAATACGGAAGAAACAAACTGTAAAAAAGCTGATTTTTCTTTACTTAATGATGACAAAAGTTTGAGATGCTGATTTTGATAGTCACTGTGAAATATACTTTCTTCTTCAGTTTTGCTCGTACCCCGTGAGACACATAAGTTGTCTCAAAGGCTACATCATCGAATGAAGAAACGTAATATACCTATCAGCTCTATTAGGGATTTTGAAAGTACTTCTGGTAAATGGCAATGAAATGGTAACGGAACTGAAGTTTGACGTTGGAAGGCCATCATGTGATTTTGCAGACGTGGGACAAACTATTGTGAAATTCCATTTATCAGTAGGAAAAGCACATCGTTATCTAGTCCACAACTTTTTTTTCTACCAGCTAGCATTTTGTTTCGACAATACGTAGCAACTGTTGCCAGGGAGTAACGAAAAGAGCGTAGCTACTCAGAAATGAAGAGGAAATAGATTCTTTCACTTTCTACTGAGTGAGACATAAAGATTACACTCCTGACGGAATTTTCTTTTTTTTTATCTTTTCCATCGATCCGCTACGCTCCAATCGGGAAAGGTGAAAATTCCGTCACTCGTATAAATTCTTATGTCTCTCTCAGTAGATCGTGATAGAACTTATCATTCGATTGTAAAACAATTCAGTTCAACAAATGCACATTCATGTCTTATCATGCAGTGATGCTCAAGGTCAACATTTAGGGACTTTAAACACTCAAAAATATGACGAGCGAAAATGAAGTAGGTCATTGTTTCATAAAGGAGTGCAGTACGGTTAAAAATGTACTTAATCAAACTTGTCCTATATCTTTACAGTACGGTGAGTACAGTGTATGTTTTATCAATGCCTGCTATATCTTAATCCCCTTTGCCCCGCTCATTTTCTTCCCTATACATGTACATTGCCGGTAAGGCTTCAAGCTCAAGTACACGAACACAAAAAATATGGCAGGTGATAGGTACGGCAATTTAACAGAGATGGCAAAACAAATGAAAAGCTTATGTTTTCTAAAATAAATTAAATCATGAAATCATTGGTATCTGACAGTGTGCAAAATATTCCGATCTTGTCTCCGTGCAGTCGTTTCTTTGTGGTGTCTAGATGCCGTGTTTAGTACGTGTTACTTGTTCCTTTTGCTCTCTGTGTGTGTCTGCCTTGTATTTTCTTAAGGGGGGGGGGGGGGGGTCGATGTTTTCCTGTGTGGGCTGCATCTGATTCTTGTTAGAAAACCCTTCTTTTCTTTAAGTTTATGTTGTAACGCGCCGCCGGTGTCAGCCACCACGACAAATGATATGATTTCTGGACACGGATAAGACAGACAAGAGATTCCAGTAATGACCGACAGACATGTTTCTATGTGATATTTCTATGGATATCAGTATTGCTATTGAAGCAGTATCTTGAATGTGACGCTCAGTGAGTCGTACATGCATACATTTTGTATATTCTTCAGGCTCGCAACTGGAGCTTTGAGTCGTCTCACAGTTTAAAACTAGGCTTTCTGTAATTCTCCTGGATCCGCCACTGACTATAAGTACTGAATTATGACTCGTAAGAATGACTAAAGCGTAACAATTATTCATTTGGGGACGGACTAATCCTCTTTGGACAACATTCAAATATATAAAAAAAAGTTAAATATGAGAATAATAAAAATACTGGGATACAGATATCAATAGATCAGGCCGTATTGGCACTTTCCGTGGTCAAAAATTGATTAGTTACTTAATTTTGATAATAAATGAAGCTGGTAGCGCTTTTAGCTTTTTGTCATAGTTACTTTAAAAACCTGAGAAAATAATAATGCCAACGAAAGGGCGACTGGGGACGCCGTCACGAAGATCAGTCAGAATTGTACGTTGGGTTCAGGGGCGAACCCACTAACTAGATTGGAGCATGTAGTCAAAGTTCTGGGCCTGGGTTCTCAGGAGAAGGAACCCAACTGGGTTGGCTCTCCTGGAATTATACTAACTTGGATCCTATGATGGCGGTCGACACAGGACTGATCACTGTCTGGGGTGCACACGCTCTAATACCGGTCAGTACAAACTGCCGGTGGAACCCATTGTACCCATTTAACCCGACAGGACCCAATTTTACATATTAGGAAGTTTCCGTCAACTACCGAAATCTGCCGAGCATCACAACGGCCCAATTATTTCTTACATAACATTACGTAACGACGAATAGGGCCGAGGGATCACATGAATTACAGAACTTACAGCATTTGAAATACATAATTATACTGAATATTAAATGTAATAAACGATATATTTAGCAATGAAAAGTAAATTAGAAAATGTAAATTATACGTCATAAGTAACAACACATCAGCCATTACAAGAGTGTCAAGAACGGTAAAGTTCCAACTTGAAGGTAAACATTGGCCAGATCAGCGGAAATATACTGAAATGATGGAATTACTCATTTTACATTACTTCTACATATAAGAGCACATGCATGGCCAGGTAAGTAATCACATGTAAATATATACGATCTTACATGAAATACTAGTAATAGATGAAACACAAGTATTAGCTTTTACAAAAAGCTTGCCGTCAGAAAGCCGACTGTAAATGTTGTAAAAAATTGGATGAAAATGCACTTATTAATCGAACATTTCCGGGCTTTTCTACGTTTTTACCGATTCAAGTGACGGAAATTTCCGATAATCTGCGATTGTTATAGGACGTATCCTGGTGAGAGAATCTTATGCATAGGTTCTGAATAACCTAGACGGATAATTGCATTTTATGCAATTGTCAACCAATCATATTGCCAAGAAGTATTCTATCCGTGCAAGTAGGTTACGAATGATTACAGTATACCGTCAGTCATGACTGACGGTAACAAAACTTATGTGTACAATAACAACGTCTATCCCCATCCCAAAGCTGTATGCACATGAGTTTACTTTAGAAAAAGAATCGTACACATCTATTAACAAATGGTCCGTAACAATATTCTTAATGAGCTTCGTTTAATGATACTCATGGAGATAACTTAGAACGACTTATTCACTTATTCCCGCTTTCTCGCCTGAGAATGAGAATGTATTCTAAAGTTTCCACAGTTGGTGATCTCCCATAATCCCGTGAACGGGCACTACATGTTTATGTAAAGATGAATTTTTCGTGAAGCAGTATGAAAGGGGTTTTGACAGAGGAAATCTTTATATGCTTTTATTTTGAAACCAAATTGCTCGAAAGACCAAGCTAATAAAATAAATAGAAAGAGTAAAATCTAATTAGCTGCGGAATCGGTGATCAACATTATGTTCTCATAAAGGATATATTACGAACCCCTATAATATATAAATAAGTCAGGAAAAGTAAAACACAAAGCTATAATTAGGATCCAGAAAATCGTAACCAATGTACATAAAAAACGTTGAAAATACAGAAAAACTGAACGAAATAAATAAATATGCAAAGAAGCAGAAGTAAATATCTGATAGAGATGAGATCAGGTACCCATACAGATATTAATTAAGGGTCTTCTGTTGCCAAGGAAAACATTTCCTACAAATCGTACAGAAAAGATAAAAACCGATGAATGTGTAAAAGTCAACAATTTGGACAATGAAAGTTTAAATTGTATATCATAATAATAATAATAATAATAATAATAATACTTTATTTTAAGAGGGTGGCACATTTAGCATTTTCGCTATTCTCCCATGTGGCCCTCGTTAACGTATTTACAGAAAATATATATAAAGATATGTACAAAATATGTAAGGCATATACATTTTTATAAAAGATGGTAATAATAGATATTCAAAGTTTTAAAGTCCATATAAAGTATAGAGTCCATATAAAGTTCGATCATTTGTATATTATAATCAATAAGTTCCCCTATTTGAATGAATGTATTTAATCATTGAGTTTTTGAACGCATTTATATTATTAGAAGTCCTTATTTCAGTAGGTAAGTTATTCCAAAGTCGAGCACCCGAGTACTGAAAACTGCGTTTATATTTTTTCAATATGAGGCCTGGGCATATCAAAATTATCACACGTTTTGGATCGCAAAGAATATGTTGATGGTCTCGGTTGCGGAAACAATTCGTTAAGATAAGTAGGACATGGTAGGTTTTTGATTTTATATAAGAGAATACTTTTTTGATATTCAACTTTTTCAAAGATATTCAACCAATTCAGTTCTTCGAATAGTGGCTTAGAGGGGGCATCTGATGGTGCATCTAATATAATTCGCGCTGCATACTTTTGAAGTTTGTGTATTCTCAGAAGATTATGATTAGTTGTATTGCTCCAAATTACAATGCAGTAGTCTATCAATGGGAGAATGTATCCATTATAAAATGTTTTACGATAGTGGAGTGTTAAGTAGTGCTTTATTCTTTTAAGAAGAGAAAGTTTGGATGCTATGTTTTTGCAAAGTTTATCTATATGTTTATTGTAGTCAAGGTGTTGATCAATTTCTACTCCTAGCAGTTTATGAGTTTTGACATTTGTAAGATTAACTGAATTAATTGTAAGGTTTAGCAAAGAGTGTGGAAGCTTTGAAAGTCTTTGATTGGTGCCAAGAAGCATACAGTTTGTTTTGTTTTCATTTATTATCATTTTGTTTTCTTCACACCATTTATTTATCATTTCTAGGTCATATTGCATTTGATCTTCAATTGTTTTAAGTGATTTTGCGGACTGGTGAATACTTGTATCATCTGCAAACAGTGCAATTTGAGAATATTTAACATGTAATGGGAGATCGTTTATGTATATCAAAAATAAAACTGGCCCTAAAACAGATCCTTGTGGTACTCCTGATTTAATGCGATTTATTTCAGACTTGTGACTACCAATATGTACACTTTGTTGACGATTTTCTAAGTAAGATTTGAACCAACTAAGGGTGTTATGATCAAAGTTATAACATTTAAGCTTATCAATAAGAATTTCATGGTCAACAAGATCAAAGGCTTTACGGAAATCAAGAAATGTTACACCAGTAAGGACACCATCATCCATATTACTTAACCATTCTTCGGTAAGCAGTGTAAGTGCAGATTGGCACGAGTGAAATATCATCATAGTTATGTGACAAAGTTAGTCGCCTTGTTCTCAAAAACAAGTTGTTTTTTATTTGAATAGGAAAGCTTTTACATTTCCATTTGCATAGATTAAGGATTGAGCAAAAAGTTTGAAATTTATACTAAGCTCTCTCCTTGTACTTTGTACTTTGTCGTTGTACTTTGATCTGGAATAAGCTTAGCCATTCATTGCGCGATTATATGTCACAGGCAGGGAGCGTTAAGGCCAGAATAGGTAGGGTTGTATCAGCAAATTAGAAAAAAGAAACATTTCCGGGAAGGATCTTAATAGGGGAAGCTTTACATGTTCTTCTAGGATGTTCTATCCTGAAATTCTGTTAAACATTGGCTACATCTTTCTCTAATTAATGAAAAACATCCAAATAAGACGTCATTTAGAGGCTTACAGAAGTATGCTGATCACACATAAAAACTAACTCTACGACTCTGCTATCAGAGAGCTTCCTTCTGGACAAAAGCTTCGAAATGTGGTGTACCAGACATACATGTTCATGATGATGATTCCTCATCAGTGATACGTAAAGCTAAAGAATTGAATTAAAAAAAAGTCAGTATTGCGCTCCATCCTTTAATTTCTAAATTTCATATATTCATTTTGTTAGGAGAGAGGTGATACAGACTTTTACTGCAGAGCCTATTTAAAAGCGTAGTTCAACGAAAATGTTATCAATACAATGGATGGTTAATGATAAAAAGAAAGAAAGAAAGAAAGAAAGAAAGAAAGAAAGAAAGAAAGAAAGAAAGAAAGAAAGAAAGAAAGAAAGAAAGAAAAAGAAAAAAAAAACCCTATCCCCCCCCTATCAAAACCAAAACCAAAAACAAAACGAAAACAAAAACGAAACAAAACACACACACCCTCACACACACTAAAAAAAAAACCACAACCACCCCCCTCCCAAAAAAAACCCCCAAAAATTAAAACAAACAAACAACCAAACAAAAAGTAACCCGAAATGCCCAACTCTGCTGACAGCAGCTTTCTGAATGACATATTTATTTCTCACTATATCTAATAATAATAATAACTAGATGGCTACTGTTGCAAGCAACAGACGGATTCCTCCTTTATTAGACCTTCCTCGGAACTGAAGTGTTAAAATCCGAATAAAGAAGATGAAAAAAGAATAGTCGCTTTAGTACCTTATTCACTTCAGCAAATGAGTCAAAAGAGCTTATGTCTAACTTGGGACTCTTATCTATTTATCGACAAAAAAAAAAGAAACAAAAGATGATGAATACCTTTCAAGTTTAGGAAGGCTTTAAACTCCTAGATCTATTCTATCCATTTTGAATCCTTTTAAATTACTATCCCAAAAAGAATTGCACAATGAATTAGCAATGAGAAAATTTCTATAAATAGAGAATGACAACAGCATGATAGTACAGACAAGTAATGCTACTTAGATAAAAAAAGGAAACATAGAACAAGAATAAAAGAGTTATCTATCTTACTATGTAAAGTTCAAATAAGAAGTACTACTTGTGTGAAGGATAAATATTTAAGAACAAAATCCTATCAATCCTACAAGAGTAAATGTTTGTTATGACCTTGAACCAAGGTAATGGATGAAAGATAAGCATTTTAGTTTATTCTCATCAAGATTCCTTTTCATCTATTAAAAGTTCAATATTTTATCAACAAAAGTCTGTTGTGACTTTGAAATCGAACAAATGACCTTGGATCAAGGTCAAGGTGAAAGGACTTAATGCAAGGAATATTTGCGACAAGTTTGAACTCTCAAGGTCAATTGGTCTTTGTTCTATAGGAAAAATTTTGTTGTGACCTTGATAATGAGAATTTGACCTTGGGTCAAGGTCAAGGTGAAAGGGCTTGGATCAATGATTGTATTTATGAAGTTTGAAGTGTCAAGGTCAAATAGTCTTTGTTCTATATGCAAAAGTTTGTTGTGACCTTGAGAATCATAATTTGACCTTGAAACTAGGTCATCATCAATGACTACCTATAAGTAACCTACCATCCAAGTTTCAACTCAAAATCTCAAAAACTGTGGAAATTGGCACTGTGCCAATTTAAAGTTCCATTTTCAACTCAAAATAGCGCGAGAACCGTAAATATTTTATCGAGCATGTAAGCGTATAAAAGTTTGCACATTTCTCAAAGAACAATATAAAACAAATTTCATTCAAATTGCACGGTTACTTTAGGAGTTATAAGGTTTTAAAGATTGTACCTTTGATGACCTCTAGCGGGGGCATATGTGAACTTTTCGACAAGAAAAAAAATTTAAATGAAGATCTTGATTTGCTCTTTCACATGATACTTTCCATTTTATCATATGATGATGTACTTTGTTGTAACGTCTCTGGATAGGCTTGGGGGTAAGAATAATAATAATAAGAATAACTAGATGGCTACTGTTGCAAGCAACAGACGGATTCCTCCTTTATTAGACCTTCCTCGGAACTGAAGTGTTAAAATCCGAATAAAGAAGATGGAAAAAAGAATAGTTGCTTTTGTACCTAATTCACATCAGCAAATGAGGGAAAGGAGCTTATGTCTAATTTGGGACTCTTATTTATTTATCGACAAAATAGAAGAAAAAGATGATAAATACCTTTCAAGTTTAGGAAGGCTTTAAACTCCTAGATCTATTCTATCCATTTTGATTCCTTTGAAATTACTATCCCAAAAAGAATTGCACAATGAATTAGCAATGAGAAAATTTCTATAAATAGAGAATGACAACAGCATGAAAGTACAGACAAGGGATGCTACTAAGATAAAAAAAAGGAAACATAGAACAAGAATAAAAGAGTTATCTATCTTACTATGTAAAGTTCAAATAAGAAGTACTACTTGTGTGAAGAATAAATATTTAAGTAGCTGTCCGTGTAAGAATCATACAAAATGAAAAATATGTGGCATATTGAAAATTTTACTTTTACGAAAAATGTTGATAAAATGAATCAAAAGCATGGGTTTTATTCATATGTTGGTGTGTTTTGTGCAAGAGTGGCAGATTAAGTCATAAAAAGGCGAAATAATAAGAATAATGTAAGAATTTTCTCCATTACCTACAGTTCAGTTCAGTTCAGTCATAGATTCCGCCTCTACTAGGCGTACCGTCCGAGGACGTAAGCTGTTTGTTTGAATTCTGACCTATGCAACGGACCCACCCGAAGCAGTGAGGGTTCTTTTACGTGCCTACGCCTATCCGAGACACGGGACCCCCCATTTATAGTCCCTTCCGAAAGACTAGGCTGGGGTTATTTGGCTATATACAAGGTGTTAGCCCACAACACCTGGCGAGGCTCTAAGTTGGTAATCGTCCCTCCACCTGGCGCTCGTTGGATTCGATGCTGGTCAGTCGCATGCTTCACCGGGCACGAGTCGACGTACTGAGCGCTCTACCAACTGAGCTACGCCCCCTACAATGTTATTTGTTAAAAGATATCTCTTAATTAAATTAATTATCTAAACCTCCCAGCAAATACAAGTAAATTTTCGTAAAATATAACCTTCCAACAATTACTTGAAATAAAAATATAATTTGGATACACACTTTCAATTGTAAAAATAATCATTTAAAAATCCTATATTTAGACATCATTTTCCCATAAAATTACCCCCCTTGGTAGCACTCTCTAGTGAAATAAGGCAGGAATGGTTCTTGGATACAAAACAACATGGCTGCCTATAGAGGGAAATTCATCAGTCTATACATACAAAATGTCAATTTCTTTTTACCAACTCTTCTTATCCTTTCGATTCATCATTTGTTTACCTAAATGACTGTAAAGAATATGTAGCAAGCCATCCTCTTTCCCTCAATACATCACAGACGAGAAATATTTGAGTGACTCTGAGGGACTTCTGATAGGAACATGTTATATTCGTATACACGCTGGAATTTTGAGTTTGATACCATATTTTACTGTTTATACGACCGAGATTTTCATGATTTGAATATTGGAGGAGAAAGTCTATGCATTTTACTCCAACACTTGGAATACAAAGGAGACTGGCAAGTACATCCCTGAGGATCCGAGGACCTGCTAAGCTGTGTGTGTACATGTGTGACAAACTACCTGTAATTGCGGACATCTGCAAGTACCAGTATGCTTATCAGATCAGGTATTTGAAAGGGTTTGTATTAATTTCTATCAAAATGAAGACCATTTTACCTAATTCATTCGGTTAACCTTTGTCTATCCTATACACAGGGGCAGATACAGGAATGGGAAGGGAGGGGTGGGTGGGTTGACCTATATATGCATGATTTTGAGTCACAGTATTAATTTGCAATTAAAATGTTTGCATATAAGGTATATATCAATATTAATACAAGCAATTTCACAATTTGTTTAGAGATATGGGCACATGTAATATGATTTGAGGCCATACATTATAGTAACATACTCTATAATATGCATGGGTTATTTAAGAAATGACTGTCTTACTTTGGGTGTTCATGGTAGTATAATTCTGGTTGGTCACATGCAAATTCCGTGAATCGCGAAGAGATTCTCGGAAAATTTGCACGTGTCCAACCAGAATCATACTACCATGAACACCCAAAGTAAGACAGTCATTACTTATATTTTCATTTGTACTAAATATTGGACACCCCGTTTAGCATTAATAATGAGCCTTTTGCATGTTATAACGTCAAAAGTATTTGAACGTTGGTAAATTCTCCGTACTTTCAAAACTGAAGCGTGACGTCATAGTAGGCAACCAGAATTATAGTTTATAAATCCGTTTGCCTAATGGGAGATTAACATGGGGATTCCTCTGCAATGGAAATATATCCATAAAATTTTAATGATATGATAATAACTAATTACATCTCACCTTCTGAAGAACCATACCTATTTATTAGGTAACCAATTTCTTTGGATCATAAATGCAAACAAGAGATAACTCATACAAAACTGAGTTACATGTATTAGCAGATGTTGCAGTAAAATCAACTGAGTAGCAGTTGAATTACTTATCCTTTCAGAGGGAAGAATTTATTCAAATAAAAGTGTACAAAGTTCCTAAATCCACAAATTTTTAGTCTCTTTGCCTTTATCAAATTCAAAAAGCCAAGGAAATGAAAATTTGTGAATTAGTATACATATATGCATGTATTTATATTTTAAACAGTTAAGTTTTACGAATCAAGCAGGACTAATCATATGAATTTTATATTTTCAGCACTGCGCAAAATATGAAAGGACTCAAGGTTCAATGTTACAAGCTTCCTTGAGAGATTAATTCCTTGATGAGGTATGTAATACATGTTTGCTCAATATAGTATTCAATCTCATTCTATAAGTTAGGTTCATACCTATATGCAAAAGCCAGTCCCCCCCCCCAAAAAAAAAAAGAGAAACAAAATACATCTTTATTACCCTTAAATATTGAAAGGGACTCTCATATATACATGTACATAAATTTATTCTACCCACAAATATAGTTTGGGGGAGGGGTATTGAAATATTTCAATCTGTTGCAATTTTGAATTTGACTTATGACCTTGGTTCAAAATCATGACACACCCTTTGGTCCTGGGATATGTCATGATCTTGAACCAATACCTTGACCTTGTGACCTGGATCTTGGAGTACGGCCAACATGGCTCTATACTCTATTTAGGGATCTGATGTGCATATTTTTCATGTGTTTCTCTTGATAAGACAATTCTATTTATACCCTTGTCTTTCACCCCATGACCTTGAATGTCATGAATGACCAATTTTTGCCTTCAATTTTCAAACCAGAAATATAACCTTGATCATGGTTTTTAAACATGAGCATTCATGTAAAGCTTTGATATTTTGCATGTGAATTGCATGTGACAAAACTTTTCAGTTGAGAAATTAACCTTTGACCTACCGACCTTTAAATGGGAGTTTGAGCCACATTAGGTTAATGTACTAATGACAATATCTCTATCATCTTTTAAGATATGGTGTACATATTTCACATGAACATAAATTAGTACAAAACCATTCATTTTTGTCTCTGACATATGATATTGGCCTTGACCCAGGAATTTGACTTGCTTTAGAGAAAATACACCAACATTTATTTACCAAGTAAGGCTAAAGGTTCATTCATTTTAAAAAGAACCTCACATTTGATACATGACCCCTGACCCAGAACACTTGACCTTGAAATTAAAACCTTCTACAAACAAAAATCTGTCAGGGATAGGGTGGTTCAGAAGTATGTGTTGTTTAAATTTTGTTATTATGATAATGTTATGCATACTATTTCTTATTCCAGTGAAGATGGAAAAGCTTAGCTTGACAAGAGGCCAGGTATAAGATTGACGTCACCTGTGGGCATGATGAGCCAGTTGAGAAAATATGTCAGGTATTCATTGAATATATTGCAGACATTGTCAAAGTTCAAGTTTTTTATGCCTCTGTAATCAAAGATTCGGGGACATATAGTTTTTGGTCTGTCCGTCCGTCCGTCTGTCTGTCTGTTTTCTCTGTTTGTCCGCAAAAACTTTAACCTTGGCCATAACTTTTGAATGGTAAATGATAGGGCTTTAATATTTCACATGTGTATTCCTTGTGACAAGACCTTTCCACGGATACTACAATTTTTTACCTTGTGACCTTGACCTTGGAGTTTGACCTACTTTTGAAAAATTTAAACCTTGGCCATAACTTTTAAACGGTAAGTATTTAATATTTCGGCTTTAATATTTCACATGAGTATTCCTTGTGACAAGACCTTTCCATGGATATCAAAATGTTTGACCTTATGACCTTGACCTTGTGACCTTGACCTTGGAGTTTGACCTACTTTTGAAAAACTTTAACCTTGGCCATAACTTTTAAATGGTAAGTGATAAGGCTTTAATATTTCACATGAGTATTCCTTGTGACAAGACCTTTACATGAATATCAAAATTTTTGACCTTATGACCTTGACCTTTGGATTTGACCTACTTTTGAAAATCTAAACTTTAGCCTTGACTTTTAAATGGTAAGTGATAGGGCTTTCATATTTCACATATGACTTTCTTGTGGCAAGACCTTTCCATGGATACCAAATTTGACCGTGTGATCTTGACCTAAAAATTTTAACTACTTTTCAGTTGTTTTACCGACAAAGATGCCAAAGGGGGCATTCGTGTTTCACAAACACAATTTTTTTTTATTTACCAGACAATTGGACTGGTGAAATGAAAAAAAATCACCAGTAAAATTTTTATTTTAACAAACAATTCTTATTTAGGAATTATCACCTTAAATGAGAAAGATCTTCTCATTGAGCTTATATCTTTATATGTATCCCCCCCCCCTCTGCCCTCCAAAATAAAATTTAGTTATTTGAACATGTGAAAACCCTAAGCGTTTAAAATTTTCTTGATCACCGCAAGTTATTTACAGCAGTTGAGTCATTAGTTACTCCAGGTATCAAGTTATCAGTAAGCTAATATAATTTATAATAATATTTGTATTTGAAAGGGGGGGGGGGGGGTTGAAAGGCATAACATCAATGTTTCACTAGTACATCTAGCATTGAATATTTCTTTAGAGTCAATTCTGTTCTATAATTTTATTGCAATAAATGAAATACACGTATATGTAATATATGAAAATGGCCAACATATATTAATTCAATCTGTTTGTTGCAGGATTCTTTGAATAGGCACTGTATGGAAGAGTAACCAACTACTTGCTCGGAAGATGCATAGAATACTTGTAAGGAAGATTCAAAAGATACACGCAACTCATTAGAAGATTCACAGTTTGAGCTCCTATGATGGACACATACCTTTTACACAACTTTTTTTCAAAACACTTTTGTTACAATTAAAACAATGTAGATTGGGATTAAAATATAACTGTAGAGGTTTGACTTTGACCTTGAAAAATGTAATTTTTTGTGTAGTTTAATAGCTGTGGAAGAACTATAAAGAGAACAATATTGAACTTGGTATTAAGATAAAGCAGAGTGAGATGATCTTAGGCCAGGTATTGTTTTTGACCTTGAGGTTTGATCTTGACCATGACCTTGAAAAATGAGTTAATCTCTATTGTACATATGTAATTTTACATTCAAACTTTGCATAGAGGTAAGAGATAATGAGTTGACTTTATTTCAGGTATTGACCTTGACTTTGCCATTTGACCTTGACCTTGACCTTGAAGATACAATTTTGAATTTGATTTTACCATAGTAGGGTACCAATATTATATCATATATCACATTTAAACTTTGCATGGAGATAGATTTAAGTAAGTGGGCCTGATTTCAGGTAATGCCCTTGACCTTGAGATTTGACCTTGACCTTGAAAGTAAAAATTTTGAATTAGAGTATGTTGTAACAATAAAGCATGTATATGAAACCATGAGTAAGACTTTATATTAGATATCACATTAAAATTGTACATGCAGGTAGAACATGATAACTGGACTTGATTTTGCCCCTGACAGTTTTATTTTGAACTGGACTTACGTCATTACTCTATGACATTTCACTTTAAAACTTGCCATAGCGGTAGAACATGGTTCTGGTACTGTAGTTAACCTTGAGGATTGACCTTGATGATATGATTTTGAAGTAGACTAAAGTGTGTCAAAACTATGTAGAATCTCACATTGAAACTTTGGAGGAGATATCAATATTGCACTCTGTTGCTTTCAATGGACATAGTGTTTCAAAATGTGAATTAGGATCAGTTCATCGTTTAACTATGACTTTGACTTCTTTCCTATACATCTAATTAAGTTTGACAACATTTTTAATGGAACTCTGGGTACAAATTATTGTATTGTGATCTCACCCTTGCATTTTCAGTTTCATTGTCTTATTTTTTCCAAGAAATAAATGTTCTTTATTGTTATATATTCTGTTATATAAACTCATTGATGAATTTAGAAGAATTGTTGTACAGTTGCTTAGCAACCTTTATATGTACTTTCTTTATTGCTTATATACAGCTATTTTTCCTTAACAACATTGATCAGTTGTCCAAAAGGATATATTTAATCAAATGCAATATCCTGTTTGATATCTCTTTATAAATGATTTGTAAATACATGTAGTTCATAAATATTCAAATATATATACAAAACATAGGGTAATCAAAGATTACATAGCTCACCTATACAGGTTTTTGTCAGAAACCAGGTTAAAGTTTTTGAAAAGTAGGTCAAGGTCACTAGGTCAAAGGTCATGGTCTCAAATGAAAGGTCTTGTCACAAGGTATCTACATGTGAAATATCAAAGCCCAACCCTTTGTTGTTCAAGAGATATAGCCCAGGTTAAAGTTTTGTCTACGGATGACGACAACAACGCCGAGGGTATGGCATTAGCTCTCCGGACTTTTTCGTCCCAGTGAGCTAAAAAGGAAAAGTTAGCATTTACAACTATTTCAACTTATATAGAATAGTTTATTGCTGTGTTAGTTGTATCTAAAAATAACCAATAGATGCTGAACATTATCTATTTATCAAAAACTGAAATTAATACATTAAAAGAAAATCTTTGATGTTGTATTTTTAAAGCTTGTATTGTTATGATATAGTGATACGTTGCCTAGCAACCAAGTATACACACTAAGTATTTATTTTAGTTTTACATTTTTCCTATGAACTTAAATGGTCAGTTGTTCAGTTTATGGTGTATCATTTTGTGCAATGCTTCCAATAACATTTATGAATTAATTTGAAAATTTGGAAATTCGGAAAGGTAGGGAAAAGAATTTTTTGGCAATTTTGACATTTTTTGGCATTTTGAAAATGTTTAATTCTATAATATTCTATTTTACACTAACATTGACATGTTTAAAGGCATTTGAGGGCATTCTGCAGTCTTATACATAATTTATATTGAACCAGGATCTGTAAATAACGATGACTTATTTGTTTACAAAAATAGTGCATGTCGTTACAGGATGGGAATTCGGTTGCCTAGCAACAAGTCAAATATGTTTTTCCGACTCATTTTATGTTTCTGTTCTAAACATCAATGATCAATGTTAGAGGTGGTATATGTCACTTTGTGCAATGTTTTAGATAAGTCTCTTAAAAGAGATATGAAAATGTCGAAAATCCACAAATTCACAAATTTCTGAAAAAATGAGAAACCAGCCATTTTTAGAGTATTATAAAATTTTGGAATAACATTTATTTGTCCAAAACACTATTGATATGTGTAAAGGCAATTTTTGTCAATGTCTCAGTAAAATGTGAAACTCTGGAATGTTTTAGCTTATAAATTATTTTGCTATTCCTAGACACATATTTACCAGTATTCTTCAGTATGGTGCATGCCGTTGCTAGGGAAAATTAAATCTTTGATATTCCTTAGCAACCGTGGTTCCAGGAAAGTCATATTAAAATTACATATATATTTCATTATGAACATCAGGTATGAGCAGTTTCATCAAAATCTAAGATCCTCAATGTGCCACTCACTGCATGATTCTTACAAAGACAGCTACTTAAGAACAAAATTCTCTCAATCCTACACGAGTAAATGTTTGTTATGACCTTGAAAAAGTTTATTTGACCTTGAACCAAGATCATGGATGAAAGATAAGCATTTTAGTTTATTCTCATCAAAATTCCTTTTCATCTATTCAAAGCTCAATATTTTATCAACAAAAGTCTGTTTTGACCTTGAAATCGAACAAATGACCTTGGGTCAAGGTCAAGGTGAAAGGACTTGGTGTAAGGAACATTTGCGCAAAGTTTGAACTCTCAAGGTCAAATGGTCTTTGTTCTATGGGAAAATTTTTGTTGTGACCTTGAGAATGAGAATTTGACCTTGGGTCAAGGTCAAGGTGATGGGGCTTGGATCAATGATTGTATTTATGAAGTTTGAACTATCAAGGTCAAATAGTCTTTGTTCTATAGGCAAAAGTTTGTTGTGACCTTGAGAATCAAAATTTGACCTTGAAACTAGGTCATCATCAATGACTACCTATAAGTAACCTACCATCCAAGTTTCAACTCAAAATCTCAAAAACTGTAGAAATTGGCACTGTGCCAATTTAAAGTTCCAATTTCAACTCAAAATAGCGCGAAAACCGTAAATATTTTATCGAGCATGTAAGCGTATAAAAGTTTGCAAATTTCCCAAAGAACGATATAAAACAAATTTCATTCAAATCGCACGGTTAGTTTAGGAGTTATAAGGTTTTAAAGATTTTACCTTTGATGACCTCTAGCGGGGGCATATGTAAACTTTTCGACAAGAAAAAAAATATATATGAAGATCTTTATTTGCTCTTTCACATGATACTTTCCATTTTATCAAATGATGCGGTACTTTGTTGTAAAGTCTCTGGATTGGCTTGGGGGTAAGAATAATAATAATAATAATAATAAGAACTAGATGGCTACTGTTGCAAGCAACAGACGGATTCCTCCTTTATTAGACCTTCCTCGGAACTGAAGTGTTAAAATCCGAATAAAGAAGATGGAAAAAAGAATAGTTGCTTTTGTACCTAATTCACTTCAGCAAATGAGGCAAAGGAGCTTATGTCTAATTTGGGACTCTTATTTATTTATCGACAAAATAGAAGAAAAAGATGATAAATACCTTTCAAGTTTAGGAAGGCTTTAAACTCCTAGATCTATTCTATCCATTTTGATTCCTTTGAAATTACTATCCCAAAAAGAATTGCACAATGAATTAGCAATGAGAAAATTTCTATAAATAGAGAATGACAACAGCATGAAAGTACAGACAAGTAATGCTACTAAGATAAAAAAAGGAAACATAGAACAAGAATAAAAGAGTTATCTATCTTACTATGTAAAGTTCAAATAAGAAGTACTACTTGTGTGAAGAATAGATATTTAAGAACAAAATTCTCTCAATCCTACAAGAGTAAATGTTTGTTATGACCTTGAAAAAGTTTATTGACCTTGAACCAAGGTCATGGATGAAAGATAAGCATTTTAGTTTATTCTCATCAAAATTCCTTTTCATCTATTCAAAGCTCAATATTTTATCAACAAAAGTCTGTTTTGACATTGAAATCGAACAAATGACCTTGGGTCAAGGTCAAGGTGAAAGGACTTGATGTAAGGAACATTTGCGCAAAGTTTGAACTCTCAAGGTCAAATGGTCTTTGTTCTATGGGAAAATTTTTGTTGTGACCTTGAGAATGAGAATTTGACCTTGGGTCAAGGTCAAGGTAATGGGGCTTGGATCAATGATTGTATTTATGAAGTTTGAACTGTCAAGGTCAAATAGTCTTTGTTCTATAGGCAAAAGTTTGTTGTGACCTTGAGAATCAAAATTTGACCTTGAAACTAGGTCATCATCAATGACTACCTATAAGTAACCTACCATCCAAGTTTCAACTCAAAATCTCAAAAACTGTAGAAATTGGCACTGTGCCAATTTAAAGTTCCAATTTCAATTCAAAATAGCGCGAAAACCGTAAATATTTTATCGAGCATGTAAGCGTATAAAAGTTTGCAAATTTCCCAAAGAACAATATAAAACAAATTTCATTCAAATCGCACGGTTAGTTTAGGAGTTATAAGGTTTTAAAGATTTTACCTTTGATGACCTCTAGCGGGGGCATATGAAAACTTTTCGACAAGAAAAAAAATATATATGAAGATCTTTATTTGCTCTTTCACATGATACTTTCCATTTTATCATATGATGCGGTACTTTGTTGTAAAGTCTCTGGATTGGCTTGGGGGTAAGAATAATAATAATAATAATAAGAAGAATAATAAGAACTAGATGGCTACTGTTGCAAGCAACAGACGGATTCCTCCTTTCTTAGACCTTCCTCGGAATTGAAGTGTTAAAATCCGAATAAAGAAGATGGAAAAAAAGAATAGTTGCTTAAGTACCTTATTCACTTCAGCAAATGGGTCAAAAGAGCTTATGTCTAATTTGGGACTCTTATTTATTTATCAACAAAATAGAAGAAAAAAAATTAAGTACCTTTCATCTTTGCGAAAGCTTTAAACTCCATGCTCTATGGATATCAAATCCTTTACAATTACTTTCTCAAAACAGAATTGCACAATGATTTTGCAATGAGATAATTTCTATTAATAGAAAATGACAACAACATGAAAGTACAGATATATAATGCTACTAAGAAAAAAAAAAAAGAAACAGAACAGAGAACAAGAATAAAAGAGTTACCTTTCTTATACTATGTTAAGTACAAATAAGAAGGACTACTTGTGTGAAAAATAAATAGTATAGGACAAAAAGTGTAAATTCTACAAGAGTAAATGATTGTTAAGACCTTGAGAATGATTATTTGGCCTTTAACCAATGTCATGGATGAAAGCTAAGTACTGTGATTATTCTCATCACGATTTATCTTAATCTGAGCAAAGCTAAATATCTAATCAACCAAAGTCAGTTGTGACCTTGAAATCAAACAAATGACCGTTGGTCAAGGTCATGATGAAAGAGTTAGATGCAAGGAATATTTGTGTAAAGTTTGAACTCTCAAGGTCAAACAGTCTTTGTTTTATAGACTTAAGTTTGTTGTGACCTTGAAAATCAGAATTTGACCTTGGGTCAAGGTCAAGATAAAAGAGCTGGGCCCAAGCATAATATGTATAAATTATGAACTCTTAAGGTCAAATAGTCTTTGTTTTGTAGGGAAAAGCTGCTTTGACCTTGAGAATGAGAATTTGACCTTGGGTCAAGGTCAAAGTGAAAGAGCATGACTGAACAATTATTTGTATGAAGTTTAATATCTGAAGGTCAAATAGTCTTTGTTCTATAGGCAAAAGTTTGTTGTGACCTTGAGAATCAGAATTTGACCTTGGCTCAAGGTCAAAGTGAAAGAGGTTGGTTTAATGATATTATGTATGAAGTTTGAACTCTGCAGGTCTAATAGTCTTTGTTCTATAGGCAAAAGTTTGATGTGACCTTGAGAATCAAAATTTGACCTTGGGTCAGGGTCAATGTGAAAGAGCTTCGTTTAACGATAGTATGTATGAAGTTTGAACTCTGAAGGTCAAATAGTCTTTGTTCTACAGGTAAAAGTTTGTTGTGACCTTGAGAATGAAAATTTGACCTTGAAAGTAGGTCAACATTAAATGACTACCTATAAGTATCCTAGTATCCAAGTTTCAACTCAAAATCTCAAAAACTGTAGAAATTGGCACTGTGCCAATTTAAAGTTCCATTTTCAACTCGGAATAGCGCGAAAACCGTAAATATTTTATCGAGCATGTAAGCGTATAAAAGTTTGCAAATTTCCTAAAGAACAATATAAAACAAATTTCGTTCAAATCGTACGGTTAGTTTAGGAGTTATAAGAGTTTAAAGATTTGAACTTTGATGACCTCTAGCGGGGGCATATGTGAACTTTTCGACGACAAATTTTTTTTACCTCAAGATCTTTATATGCTCTTTCACATGATCCTTTTCGTTTTATCATATGATGCGGTACTTTTTTGTACAGTGACTGGAACGATCTGGGGGTAAGAATAATAATAATAATAATAATAAGAATAATAATAAGAATAAAGAAAAGACAATACAATAACAGAAAGGATTCCGACGGAATAGTCGGAATCCTTAATAAAGAAAAGACAATACAATAACAGAAAGGATTCCGACGGAATAGTCGGAATCCTTAATAAAGAAAAGACAATACAATAACAGAAAGGATTCCGACGGAAGTCGGAATCCTTAATAATAAGAATAAAGAAAAGACAATACAATAACAGAAAGGATTCCGACGGAAGTCGGAATCCTTAATAAGAATAAAGAAAAGACAATACAATAACAGAAAGGATTCCGACGGAAGTCGGAATCCTTAATAAAAAAAAACTCAAAGATTTAACAGGTTCACATATGGCTTGTATCAGGTGTTGATATGACACAGGAGAAATCAATTCTAATTCCAAGTCAACTGATCTATATGCCAATTGGGAATTAAGCTTTTGCTGTAGCAAAAATTTTTAGCAGTTTTGTTTAAGGTTTGTTTTTGGTTTGTTTTAGGTTTGTTTTTGCTTTGTTTTAGGTTTATTTTAGGTTTGTTTTTGGTTTGTTTTAGGTTTGTATGTCCATTGCTTGTAATTTCTAGATTCTGATTTTGGGTTTTTGGTTTTCTGTCTGCCTTTCACTCAGTGAACTCATTTTTGAAGTATTTAACATGAAATTTAGAACACATTATATCTTTAACCGAAGATCGCAAGCGAATGAATCGAAGAGATAAAACAGAAATTAATAACTTGAAATTAAGTTTTTAAAAAGAACATTAAGTGCGAACGAATTCATCTCCCTCATTAACAAACCTGATTCATCTTATAATGAAGCTACTTTAAAGCTATTTAAAGTATCTGACGCACCAGTTCGAGTAAAGTTAGACCGGATGCTTACCTTTACAGCCAATAGGCTGATATTCAGTGTGTCAACTGACTTGTGATATTGACCTGTAATTCATTATATAACGAGGCTCAGCATCCTAGATTCAAATAATTCATGGATCTGTCATGCATTTAATTCACTAGCGCTGCATATGATGGGGTTTTCACACTGTTGCGTAACGTCTTGCCCTCTTGTTTCTGAATGGTTTCACTCCAGATTAAGTAGAGAGGGACAAAGATATATATAATTTATGTCCCTCTAGCGGTATTTGTACAATCTGTTACGAGATGAAATATTTTTAATCCCAAAAGCCAGTGGTCGCATTCATTCATTAATCCGTTGCATCACTCGTTAAAAAGATAGGGAAAAGCCTAAAAGAACAGTACGTTGATAAGGCACAGATTAATGCTGCATTTTACTTCAGTATTCAAAATGTAAGTTATCTTTCTTTGAGATAAGTTGAAAGGAAGAAATACCTTAAACGAAATGTCTGTAGTTGTTTTTATATATCATAAATTATTAAAAGATTTAAAAAAAAATCAGATATCATAAAAAAAGAATGAAAAGTAATGTCTTGTTGTGCCATCACATTTAAATGACGTTTTTTTTTTTTGTACAGAACCTTGAAATAATTAACATAATATTTTAGATACACTAATTGCATTTAGAGAAGATTTTTTCACAAATCTACTTCCAAATGCATTAATACTTGTATTTGTACATTTTCATGTCTGTAATACTATGGTCGTAGCTTGTAATGCTAACCTGCTCAATTTTCTACTTTTTATGAAAAGTTACAAGGGATTCGAAATAAATTTCATTAAAATGCCTTATTTCGTTCTTCCATTGAACTAAAGTTATGTGTAACAGTTTATGATTCATACGCAACCACCCATTAATATTTCATGGTGTGAACTTTACTGTATGACAGGATGGTACATTATACATACTTTACTGTATGACAGGAATGGTCTGGTTTGGAGTTTCGTTTTGGGATCGTTTGTTCTCTTTCACAACTTTGTGAAGCAAACGCTAACGCCAAGCTTTCTGCATTCTTAAGGAGAAAATTAAGGAATAACAACACAATTGTCAATTCATCCTATAAGAGAAGGTGGTATCATAATCCTTCAGTGGAACGTAATGGAAACATTGTATCAAGATATCCTTTTATTCAAAGACGGACCATTAGAGTGCAAAGTAGTGGATCCTATAAGACAGGGAGTGCTAATAGACCCAGAGTTAACAATTCTGGTAGGAAGGAACAGAAAATCATAAAGAAGACTCAGGGCTGGTTGGACGAACCAGTTGTCAATGAATATCTACAGAACAGAAGGACATGTACATGTAACCTAAATTCAAAAACCAACAAAGCTACCGTTTCCAAAATTACAAAAAAGAACAGAGATAATATATTCAAAAATATAGAAAGGAACAGAACTAATGGTTCCAGAAAAACAAAACCGAACAGATCAACTATCTCCAAAAATACCGGTGTAAAACAGAAAATTCCCATTAAAATACCCAAGAAAGTGTCAGTATTCTCCAAAGCAGAAAAAGCGGAAGTGGTTGACCATCATAACAACGCCAGACGTAATGTGCTCCCGAAATCCTCTAACATGAGAAAAGTAGTAAGTATTGCAAGTTTGATATCAGTCGGCTTTACTTCATGATAATTAGTGCCTTTTGATTCATATTGATTTGGTATAAATTCTAGTCTAGTTTTGTTCGTGTAATTAACATCTAGAAATCGCAATAATGTAATGAATGAAATAATGTCGATTTGTGATTTGTCTTATTTGTTCAAAGTTTTCTTCTTCTCTGTGTTTTCTTCAACTTAATCTTGTCACTGTACCACAACCATGTAGAAATGTTGTAAACATTTATATATAGAAAACAACGCGAATAATCTGTTTCACGTTCATATTAACACAAGAGAATTTCAAAATGTAGTTTTCGACAATCTGTTTTGTTTAAGTTTAGTTTATTCTCTTATTTAAGGGTAGACATTAGATCGTTTTCGTATGATATAATTGAACGGAGTAGGGATTATGGATAAAAGAAATATAAACTGTCTTTATGAGTGAATAAAGGTCAAACACAAAACCAGAATACACACACCATAATCAGAAGGCATAAGAATGTGGTGAATATGACCATATCTAGAACCTGTAGCACCCTTAATTATTTTTACTTCAAAAGAAAGGAGGGGATCTCTAACAAGACCCGGTTGCAGCATCCACAGCAAAACACCCTATGCGAAAACACAGAAAAGACATACACAGCAAGAAAAACAAAAGTGACAAGGAATAGCAAACACGACATCAAGATATCAAACACAAAAGAACACGCATAAATCAACGAGAGCAATGGGCCATAGGTGCCAACTTACATGTAGGACGGCCATCTCCTACGTTAGTTTTAAAATTTGTGGTTATCCGAATTCGCCTATCGCCAATTCCAAGATAAGCTCCGCCCATATTGCCAAATACGCTAAATCCCGCTAGCTCAGACAAAAACCAGCTATGGCGGATATAAACAGTCTATGTTCTATGGGAAAATCGGCAACAAAATATGCCATTTCAACCGATTTTCATTATGATTTTTCAATGAAATATAGAAATGTATTATGTGTAAAGTACTATATCTCTAAAATCAAGACAACAAGAGTATATTTTTTGTGAAAGTTATTTCGAGGGCGTCCAACCAAGGACTTATAAACAGCTTATAAGTCCTTGGTCCAACACATATAGTTTCAAGGTGCGAAATGAATAGTCGGGTAAAACATAAAACATCCTAGGCGGGTACATATTATTTTTCAAAGGGGGTGTGTGCATTAATTTTTTTATATCACATAAATATATATCATAACACAATTGTTTTTATTGGGGGGGGGGGGGGGGGTCATTTATAATATTTGATGTTAAGATTTCAATTGGGAGTGTAAATATTAAGCCTGAAAATTCAAGAAATTAAGTATATAGGATCACTGTTAACATAAAATCAAAATTTTATTTTTTCATTAGGAAAAAGGAAAAACAGAAAGCGATGCGAACCGGATTTAAAAAAAATTCATTTCAAGTTCAAATGTTTTAAGCATAATTCAAAAGAGCAAATCCGTAGCTTTTTTATTTATACCTATAAACCTTCACTTCTTTTTTATTCCCCTTTGCGTCAGCATCATTTTAGGCTTATGATATCTTTGATCATTCTCCCTTAATTTTTTGGGGTACAACCAGAGGAAAGGGGGGGGGGGCAACCCTCTCTCCATCTGCCTGGATTCTCCTAGTATTTGGACTATGCTATTAAAATTATTCTTTTTAATTTAACATAAAGAATATTTCAGAATTATAGATAGGATGGAATCAATAAATAAATGTCAAGACAATATCAATATGATAACAATCATTCATAAATACGCCCCCCCCCCCCTCTTTTGCCGTCAAGATCGACTTTTATACAGCTTGTAATGGATTTAGGTATATATTTATGTTTGTACATAGAAGTTAAAATTCTCAAAATCGGGTTTTTTACGAGACGCGCAAATAATATATTTGATCAACCTTATACACAAATTATGTATTTCGTGTTATCATCTGATGATGCTTATTTTTGTCTATTTTAAGCACTTTTATGTATTTGATCTGAGAAAAATATTACCCCGATATCTGTCATCATCACTACTACTTGTACCATATGAACATCTTTTAACCGTTTTGATATAAAATCAAGAAAATGATGTAAAACTATGTGCTAAATGCTCGTGTTATCTTACATTTCTATACTAAAGTTATAAGGATAACGCGTTAGTTTGTCTGAGCTCCCAACACGTGCAGGCCAGCGGCTATTATTAGCATGCCTGTAACGATATCATTGGTATTGCGGCAGCAGGGGGAGGAGTTGGCGATAGGTCAATTACCTGCGCAGAACCTTCCCATTTTCGCGGTTACCGAAAGGTATCGAAGAACGCACTGACAATTGTTATTAAAAAAATCCCTCACTGCAAGATGACCTCATAAAGAAGTCAGCAAAACGCAGGATTTGAGTTAAAGTTTTGAAGTTTTGAAGTCTGTCAATGTTCTACCGAGCTGTGGTGAAGGTTGTTTGGAGACGATGTTTACTTCTCCTGGGCACCTGGACTCCATCATACATTAGACAAGTTCCTTTTTAGCTTATTTCATTCACATATATCCATTTTTTACTTGTTTTAAATGTTTCTGTTTTATAAAATTTGGAGAAAATACGGACAAGGAGTCCCAGAGGGCACATGTAGCCAAGTTCGATCAACTTCGGTTGATCGTTTCTTCAATGCATTAAAAAATCCCCTCATTTGTTTCATTGCATTCAAAATTTTCTGTTATCAAAATTCAATGGAATTTCTCAAACGTGGGTCCTGTAGCATCATACATGTATCCCGACCATCCTGCTTCGTCTTTCGGTACATTTTTGGACATAGTAACTTTCACGCTTTTTGGCCATATAACATTGTTTAGATTGAGGATCACTGACGAGGGCTAAGTACCCGAAACGTGCATGTCTGGTCAATGCTGCAAATTTATCTGTTCTTAGATAATGCTATTTAATTTGAAGTCGTTTAACATGGATACCTTTCTGTCTATATTTTGTAACTGAATATATTATAAGACGTCATCAAATTCATAGCATCATTTAAGAACAGATAGATTTGCAGCAAGGACCAGACATGCACGTACTCAACCCTCGTCAGTGATCCTAAATCAAAACAATGAAATATGGCCAAAGACTGTGAAAGTTGTGTCCAAAAATACCGAAAGACGAAGCAGGATTGGTGGAATATGATGCTACAGGACCAACTTCTAAAATATTTCGAGAAATATTGTGAACAGAAATTTTTGCGTTAGAAGAAACGATTAACCGAACTTAATCAGACTTGGCTACGAGTTCCCTCGGGGACCCCTGGTCCATAAACAGTGACACTCAGCAAGTGGTATACATATTACACGTCTTGAAATTCATAGCATCATTTAAAAACACATAGAATTATTTTCATAATTCAACATTAACTACACAATAACAAGATTGTCTAGAAGGTTGAATTATATAAAGCGTCCTATCTATATCTATTTTGAAAAACGAAGATAGATTTTATCACATTCTTTCTTTGATTTGAGTCTTCCTTATAATCTAAGGAGTAGTTCTGGCATAGTTCTGTCCATATACTCTGGGTTAAGTTTAGAAATTAGAATGTGCATATGATTCGCTAAATTTTATGACAAAGGCTATATTTGAATGTTAAACGTCTTCAAATTCAACGATTAATGATTCAATACGATGATTAACATCCATCACTTCTTGTGTGTCATTTCTTAAGCTATTAAATTTGTCGGTTTTATTTCTGTTTTATATGAATTGTGCAATATTCATATTACTGAAATAAGTCTAATATTCTTAGTAGTAGTGCGTCGTTTGGAGAACACAATTGATGGAATGACAAATATGGATATAAATGACCATATCCTGTATACAGCACAAAATCGATAATTCAGAAAATCAGAAACCGACGGTATGAAAAATCAGGATAAAACAGGAACCAAAGCAAACAACCAAAAATTCCACCATATGAAAAGAAAATACATTTAAACTATTGATGAGTTTTACGAATATACATCTTTGTTTTAATCTTTTTCTCAGGTGTCGGACGACATCTTTTTAGGAACTTTTAATCAAATTATGTGCGTCATTTGGTGTAATAATTTTAGAAAAACGATTGAAAATACATTTAATCGATCTTTGATTTAAGATAATATAACTTTTTTATTAGGTGTGGGATGACGTCCTGGCAGATGTAGCTCAAACATACGCTATCAGATGTTTGGGTGTACATAATGACGCAAGACATTCTCAGCAATCAAAGTACTCATTGCTTGGTGAAAACATATACCATACATGGAACTGGGAATATAGTGCTGGACAGAAGAACACACGTATAGTACACCTTTGGCTATAATTCATTAAAGAAACCTAAAATTATTTATCAAGAAAAGGGAAGGATCTCCAGCATGACAACCCTACACTCACCCAGCGAATTAAACTGACAAGAAACAAGAATTAGACAAAACTACAAACTGCAAAAAGACACGACAATATTCACAAGAACATCATACAAAAAATATCGAAACAGACGTACAGAAACATAAATCATTAATGAAATCACATAAAAGGAAGGAGACCAATGTGCACTCGGCGCCGACTAAAATCATTTATCAACTGCTATAAAATAACAAAGTAGTGTCTCTGAACAGAGACATGATATTAAAATTCATGATGGTATCTTAGTAGAAATTATCTTTAAATAATCTTTTTTTCAAAGACAACAGTCATAACCGAAAATTCTGATTATTTAGAATAAAAAAATCTTTGTGAAAATTCTAATTGCTCGTTGTTTTGGATGTGAAATGGTTTATTTTCAGAAAGCTTCATTTTTCTTTTAATTAGTACGGCTACGTTAGTACCAAATAGTGTGGTTATTCTGATTACGTACGCACAACCCTACCACTTTTCCGGTAAGGTGATGCTATGAACAAGACAATAAGACGAAGGGCCATGGAAAATTAAAACCTTCAAGCGGTTATCAAATTTGATTAGTTTGTTGTTCAGTTGACTTCTGTATTCAAGAAGTCTTCTCATTTTAATCGAAATATAGAATTGATTTCTTCCATAGGTTATCTAATATCACTTTCATTTATGTATTAGTTCCACTAAACCTGTCACAAGCAATGGATCTTTGGGAAAGTGAAAAGAAACACTTCAACTATTTTAATCCAACACAATGTCCGGTTTCAAAATGTGGACATTACACACAGGTAAGAATAGGAAACTATAATATTGAGTACTAATAAGGAGCCGTAATCTATTCAATCAATTTTAATGTGTAATATGGAGGAGATCTCAATCAAGACTTCTCTGCACAGCGGAACTCACGCTCAGACTTCTCTGCACAGTGGAACCCACATTCACGATGTAATGAACATCAGAAAGACATTAAACCATTTGTTTCGTACTGATATATAGACTCAACAAAAATGATAACGATTGTTTTTTGAATTTGTACATGGATTTGTTTTATTTGGTGTGAAAACAACGTACAATGAGATGCAAATGAATGAAATGTATTGCCAAAGGAGTGTGTTTATTTCTCGGTTTCGTTCTAGTAACTTATTTTCTCAGAAATCCCCTTGAATTTGCCAAAAATGGCTAAATTATCCCCGTTTTATGGATAATTTTTGTCAAATCCAAAAACTAAAACCCCCGGTGGTTTGTTGCCCCCTGGAAAATTCTAGATCTGCCCTTGTGAATGTATGTATTTAACAATCATTTCAGATGGTACGCGACGTATCGTACGCCGTGGGCTGTGGGAAGCACTTTTGTCGTAGCGTGGTATTTAACGGGAAGCCTCTACATAACGTACATATCCTTGTATGTAATTATGGAGAGGGGTAGGTTGTATGTTTATTTTCACAAGTTTGATATGTCATTACTTTTGTCAAGTTTAACAGTGATTTAGTTTTTATATCTATATCATGAAATTATTAAAAAGGTAATAATAACAGATGTGTACGTCTAAATGTCTACTTTTCACATAGAGGTGTTTCTGTGTTCAGCTATGAGTGCTGCATCCAGGTCTTCTTTGAACTCTTTTCATTTCTTCACCATATTCACAGTGCAACAAAAAATGTCGCATTAGTGATGCTGAAGTCCAAAATAGATGAAATCAAAGTAGTGTATATGAAGAGTGCAATTCTAAACATGACCTTTATTATGCCGAAAATCAGCTAATGATAGCGCCACGCCTCTATCTAGATTAGTATACTTAAAGTCAGGTTAGAAACAACATAAAACCAGACAGTCCTGTGTGTTTGATATTCCTTCTTGTGTCTCTTGCTGCTTTGTGTTTTTGCTTTGTATGTTTCGGTGTTTTGCCCTTGGTGCTGTTTGAGATTCCCTTCCTTATTTGGTTATATTTCATTGTTTTGATTAAGGATCACTGACGAGGGTTAAGTACCCAAAACGTGCATGCGGTCCATGCTGAAAATCTATCAGGTTTTAAATGATGCTATGAATTTGAAGACTTATCATTCTTATAAATATTAACGATTTCGGGAGATTTTAAACGAAATGAATATAACTCATTCTGTATCTCATATCATACTTTTCAGGTACAACAACAAAGCAGTGCCGTACGATAAAGGAACACCGTGCTCACACTGTACTGATGGATTTATTAAATGTGTTAACGGCTTATGTGCTAGATAAATACCATTAAAAGTATAATCACTGAATTACTGATATAGCCTTTGTTATATCTAACTGATGACAAATATGGATTATGACCATATCCCTGTACACAGCACAAAATCGATAAATCTGAAAATCATTAACCGAAGCCATACCAAATCAGGATAAAACAGGAACCAAAGCAAACAAAGAAAAACCTCTATCATATGAAAAGAAGCGAACTCCATATATCGAAGTGAGACCAGGTGCCCAGGAACACTAAGCATCTCCTGCTTGCATGCAACATCCGTCGCTTCAATTCGGCAGAAATTTCACATCCGGTTACTTCCAGTCCGGAATTCGAAGATATTTATTGTTAATTATGAGTATTGGATCATGATTTTGAGGCCTTCGTTTATTCTCAAGGGAATAAATTTGTATGAAATGTATATTTGTATATTTCAGATGTAAGGGTAGGAAATGAAAGATCCATAACCAATCCATTTTGTTTTACAATCATATTGGAACATACCATGAAGATTATTTCTTCATGTGGATATCAAATACATGTATTATTGACACAATGAAATCAACTGACACTCCGCATTATTTACTTAATAAAAGTTAATGTGTTTTAGTGATAAAGATATATTAATTTGGTAAACTGGAAGGCTTGTGGGCATACAATCTGGATAGCCACATAACATTAGTACTAATTTCTCACCTTTAACTTTAAATTCTAAAAGTAAAAGAAGATGGCGCTAATGAAATTAATTTGGGCGGCGTATGAGAAACACTTAAGCTGGAAGCATCACTGATGAGAATTCAACATTCGATACACGTGTCTGGTGCATGAAAATTGGTTTAAAATTTTCTTCTAGAAGGTATAGAGTTGGAATCCTTCCGCATTATTGCCTCTAGATTTTTATGATCTCCTAGTTCAATATTTTGTTGTTTTGTTGTGTCCTCGGACGTTATTTCTTGTGTTTTTGTCTTAGATCATAACTTTGTAGATTTTCTGCATTTAATATTGAATTTTCAAAATCAACAGATTTACAAAATTTTCAATGAAAGTGAAAAGACATCTTTCTTAGTGGACCGAAATCATTCTTCTGGTTATTCAAGACTACCTTGAACTAACAAATTAACACAAAGGACACACGGACCATTGTTGTCTTGATAAATACCTTTCAAAAATATTCTATAAGAGATAGTGTCGTCGGATTAACAAATATCTCTTCACCTTTATTTCTAATTAAATATGTTGTGCTGAACCGTTACCAAAGAAACAATTGTTTAAATTTATTTAGAAGGCAATATTACATTTTATTACAAATGTAGGCTGAAGCACTGCTATATTATGAGAAGGACAGAAACATGTATAATCATTATACACGTTTCTCTATCAATTTCTTATTCTATAACTAGATTAAAACATTTTTCTGGTTGAAAAAAATTAACACCTAAGATGCGACTAACATAAGAAAAATCAACTTCAACAAGCAGGAAAGTGTGAGACACACAAATATGCACAAACAGAATAGTCCAACTAATAAAAACAGTTCAGATCCTGACAATAATCTCAACAGCACGCACAATAGAGCAACAAATTGAACATTGACAGACCCCTAGCAAACTAGAGGTGGGACCAGAATATCTCTGAATGCAGAATTACTTCCTATTTACTTCTAATTACTTCCCTGAGGTTGTCCTGTTGACATCAAGATAAGAGGGGGTCTCCAACAACGCTAGGTTGCAGCACCCACAGCAAAACCCCAAAACATCCACTGCAAATACAAAGCAGACTCACACAGAATGAGACGGAAATGGTACAATGAACGCCAAATTACATAGAAACATCAAACATCAACGACTACACTTTAATCAAGGAGACCAATGGACAATCAGTGCCGACTTAGGACAGCCATCTGTCACGTCAGTAGCAGACGGTGTGGTTATCCTGGATTACGTGCGCACAACCCTTCCACTTTTCCGGTTACCCAGTGTTCTCGAAGAACGTACATGTACAATTGTGGTGTAAAAAACCTTCTTACTGTAAGATGACCACATACAAATAGCATTTCAGCATTTCAGCAGAGGCATTTCGAATTCACCGTCCAATCTCCCCCATACCGATGTTCACTCTTCAATTTTCCTTATTTGACATCGGTGGATGAAATTCAAATACAAACCTTAAATCACAATAAAAATAACAATGATAAAGCTTCAAGAACTTATGAAATATGAAAATGAACTTTTCCGCTCTCCCTTTTTCATACTATACAATTCTATAAACATTTACGTACGACGATATTTTCAGTATTTCATGTTAAATTCGATTCTACTTTAACATCGAAAAGGATTAAAAATTATCTGAACATAACAGTACAGCATTAATAAGAAGAGTGTATCAATTCTTTTGAGCCCGGTATAATGATGTTATTTTTCATATTTGAATAAAAAGGTATGTCATTTGATATATATCTTTTCACTAATGGTCGTCTCGTGGCATTGTCTTTCATTATTTGATTATTCACTTATGCTGATAAACATTGTTTGAATTTCGAAAATATACGATGCTAAAAGTTATATAACTTGTCGATTGTGAGATCGATTTATAACCCGTGTAGAACTCTTATAAAGATTGATATATATTAGAGAAGAGAAAGAGAAGGCTGAAATATACCTAAACAGATATTTCCTTTTCTCAATACAATATTTATAATGATATATGGCCGTTCTAAATCGGCACAAATTGCCCATCGGTCTCATTACTTTATGTTTGATGTTTCTATGTGATTTGGCGTTCATTGTACCATTTCCGTCTCATTCTGTGCATATCTGCTTTGTGTTTTTGCAGTGGGTGTTTTGGGGTTTTGGTGGTTTGGTGTTGGTGCTGAAATAACTGAGTGTTGTTGTGGATATCCCCTCCTTTCTTTCACACTGACATATTTAGCTTACTTTGTATACATAACCAATCATACAGATCAAGTATAGTGAGATTTGAAACTCAATTTGAATCAAAAGAAAGAAAGGGATATCTAGGGACTCGGATGCTTATGTCTTCATTTATAAATTAATTTTTATTTCATATGAAAACATCATCACTTGAAATCTTTTTTTTTCAGATTAAATTACTATATCGACATTTCACTCCGGGAGTTCGCTTCTTTTCATATGATGGAGGTTTTTGTTTGTTTGCTTTTGTTCCTGTTATATCCTGATTTTGTATGCCTTCGGTTTCTGATTTTCTGAATTATCGATTTTGTGCTGTATACAGGGATATGGTCCTTATCCATATTTGTCATACATGGTATCTGCCACATTAACCATTTTATCATGCCTCTGAAAAAACCAACCAATCACTTTGGACGAAAAGCTAGGTGAAACAATTGGGCACCAAACTATAATATTTTGATAGATTTAAATCATATTTGCTTGAAAGAAGGGAAGGGATCTCCGAGAACGAATCCGGAACAAGCACGTCTCGTTGGTTTACATTTATTCTTAGAAGTTTTAGTTATGTCGCATTTGGTGTTCCTTGTCCCTTTTTCATTTCTTGTTGTTTGTATGTTTGTTCAGATTTAGGATATTTACATAGTTTTGTTTGTCAATAAAACTTGTAGAATATAGAGTTGGAACCCTTCCGCATTACTGTTATTTTTCAAGAGCGATCTTAATCCTTTTTGGGGTTGGGGATGGGAGAATGACTTCATTTCTTCAATTATTATAAACAACAAAATGAAGGGATTTAGCTATTACTATTATAATTTCATGACCAAATGTATGTGTACCATGTTACGTGTTTCAATTTAATTTGGCTCTCCCCGGGCACCTGGTCTCACTTCGGAATGTTGTTCATTCCTGGGTTCGCAACCGTTCCGATAGGAATTCTCATGATTTTGCCTTGCCTTCTCGACTTTGAGACTGAATAACTGTTAGGCACCTCTTTTATGTTTATTGCTTAATTGATGATATCTTCTCTAACGTTATTTATGTTGTATTAAGTTAGTTATGTAGGGTCAGGATGCTCAATTTGGTGCTTTATTGTAAGTGTTGTTGAGGTTATCGTCGGGATCTTCTTTAACTCATGTAATGCATTATTTCAGAATGCTTCAAATCTGACCTTTTAATTCAATAGGGTATCCACTTTGTTTCGACACACGTTTTTTTGTCTGATCCTCAACATTGTTCGGCAAACTGGACACTACAAAAAGGTGTTGACCTGAGCTGACCTGATGCCCATTCCTGTCCGGACCTTCAACCTAGTTACCTTAACCGGTTATGATAGCGATAAGGCCACCTTGACCAGAGAATTAAGGCTATATCTAGTTTGTTTTTCGTTCTGCGTCCCAAAGAACTAAAGATACGTACAAGCTAACCAGAAAGATAATACATCCTACGCTAACGCAGTAAGAAATACCCGTCGGCATTTATTTTCACAATACCAAAATATCGAAGAACCATCACTCCGTAAGAAGAAATAGGATGAATTTGAAAATCGAAAGACAGCTTCCTCTACACATTCATTTCAACAGTGCATAAATATCATGAAAATAAGTTGACGCATATTCAAAATATTGCATTCCATACTCCTTACATTGCCCATTGCTTAACATGTATACATTGTGCATATAACCCTCTCTCCCATTTCACATTATTTCTAAATCATGCGACATAAAAATAAAGATCCGTTACAGATATTAAAGAGCATCCTTTTTGTCTTGAAGTATACAAGTTTTCAAAACATTTCACCCAAAAATAGTTTTTAAAGATTTTTAAAAAACTATTTCAGTATATTTTCACAGTATTTCGGAATTCTAAGACCCATAACTCCGTAACGGCAAATATTAATATGAACCTGAAAATCTGAACGCAGCTCCCTCACTCTATCCACTATTTGATCACAATGTAGAAATATCATGAAAATCTGTTGGCACATATTCTAGTTATTAAATTCCATGCGCCTATTATTGTCCTAAGCTTAAAATATATGTGCACATAATCCATCACTCCCATTACACATAATTTCTCAGTTATGCGACAAAAAGTAAATAAAATCCCTTTACATATGCAAAATATCATCCTTTATTTCTGTAGCATACAGATTTTCAAAACAGTTTACCGAAAATAGATTTTTAAAGAACTTTTAACTATTTCAGCATATTTTCACAGTATTTAACAAATCAAAAAGAAAGGTGGGGATATCCAACAACACTCGGTTGCAGCATCAACAGCAAAACTCCAAAATACCCACTGCAAAAACACAAAGTGGAAACGCAGAGAAATGGAGGCAGACGGTACCAGGAATGCCAAATCACAAGGAATGCCAAGTCACATTCCCTGACACGGTCGCCATAGCGTTTCTATATGGACATAACCTCAGACAGTGCAGTGCATGTATTTTATATATTGTTTTCATTTTCGTGCATGAAGTTCGACGGCGGGTGCGACTAGCCAACAGGGGATGCTTACTCCTCCCGGGCACCTGGTCCCATCTCTAGCTTGCTAGGCAGCTTGCATTTGAACTACTTGGTGAGTGTCACTGCTGGTGGACCAAGAGTCCCCGAGGGCACATGTAGCCAAGTTCGATCAACTTAGGTTGATCGTCTGTCTCTTCAACGCATTTGAAAATTTCTGTTACAAAATTTCTTGAAATTTCTAAAACGTGGGTCCTGTAGCATCATATCCCACCCATTCTGCTACGTCTTTTGGTACATTTTTTGACATAATAATTTTCACGCTTTTTGGCATATTACATTGTTTAGACTGAGGATCACTGACGAGGGTTATGTACCCGAAACGTGCATGTCTGGTCCATGCTGTAAATTTATCAGGTTGTAAATGATGCTATTGAATTTAAAGACGTTTAACATTGCTAGGGGTCCGTCGATGCTCAATTTGGTGCTCTATTGTGAGTGCTGTTGAGATTATCGTCAAGATCTTCTCTAACTCATTTGTGTCACACTTAAGCCCTTTGCCGTGTAGAGCTCGTAAAAATGTTCCCCACGAGGGGGTTTGAATGTAAGTGTTTTGAATATTTTTCCTTTACATGGTCGCCATAGCACTTTCTATATGGACACAACCTCAGACAGTGCAGGGCATGTATTTTATTTTATATATTGTGTTCATTTTCGTGCATGAACATCGACGGCGGGTGCGGCTAGCCAACAGGGGATACTTACTCCTTCCGGGCACCTGGTCCCACCTCTAGCTTGCTAGGGGTCCGTCGTTGCTCAATTTGGTGTTCTATTGTGAGTACTGTTGATATTATCGTCAGGATTTTCTCTAACTCAAAGAAACATCAATCATAAATGACTACACTTAAACCAACGAGACCAATGGGCAATCGGTGCCGACTTAGGACGGCCATCTGCCACATCAGCAGCATACGGAGAAGTTATCCTGGATTACGTGCCCATAACCCTACCCCTTTTCGGATTACCAAGAGGTCTCAAAGAACGTATAATTGTGATGTAAAACAACCCCCTCACTGTTAAATGACCACACACAAACAAGACCGCAAAACGAAGGGGCAAGCAACACAGATGAATATGTAAATGGATATAAAAAGAGGGCGTACAAAATACAGTCCCTGCTCTGCCGGCTGTAGCGAGCTTATGTATGTTATCACCCGAGGAGTCCTACTGATAGTCAGAGAGGAAAGGTGGTCGAGGCCCTGTCTTCCCTAAATAGGATTTGACAGGGCCAGTCATGGAGTCCTGTCGCCACAGTCTGTTATAGTGCAAGTCTTAAGAATGCGCTGGTCAGACTATAGAATGGACTGTAGATTGGTCAAGTATCAAGCCTTGTGTCAGGTCTGGTGACATTAGGATAATATCCACGATATAAATTCGATGGTAATTCTTTCTACCCTTGATCTTTCTAATTTCGTAAATCATGTCACCATAAAATGCAGGTTATGAAATACCCAAAGTAATATACTCTGTTGCTTGTATGGGTCCGTATTTAAAAGTAAGTTGACAATAATATTTGTGAAATTTCCAGAAAGTCTATTAGTTTGTAAAAGCGAAAACCTTGACCCAAAAGTTTCTTCGTAATTTGTAAAATTCTAGTATGAAAATCCAAAACATCAGTACTTGCTCTAGCATACCGGATGAGCTGTGAAATGTAGATACCGTATAACGGTAATCTAGAAACATCACCATAAAGCCAGGAAATTTTTTCTATATTGAATCCCAAATCATCTCTTTTGTCACACACTTATATGAATCTTTTCGTTTATAAATATAATATATAGGTCAAAAAATGGTACTTCTGTGTTTGAAACGTTTGCTTTGTTTAGAGTCAAACACCCACTGTAAAACACAAAAAGACACGCTTAGAAAGAGACGTAATGGTGCACATGTTAAACGTCTTCAAATTCAATAGCATCATTAAATAAGATTCAAAATGAATAAAATTCAAGCAAAAGATATATTTTTCAGCATTAAGTTACTTAAAAAATGATTAATACACATGTATACAGTAAATCAGTTCATAAAACCATATAATATTATATATATCACTGAATTATTGAAAGATATAGTGCAAAAATGATTATTTCTGACAAAGTCAAAATGCGAAGAATTGAAGATTTTAAGAATTCAAGTAAGTGGTACAAATGTTAAACGTCAAAATAAGGAACGTCAAATCACAGAGAAACATCAAATACAATGACTACACTTGCACGTTTCGGGCACTTAGTCCTCGTCAGTGATCCTCAATCTAAACAATGTAATATGACCAAAGAGTGTGAACATTATTATGTCTTAAAAATGTACCGAAACACGTAGCAGGATGGATGGGATATGATGCTAGGACCCACATTTTAGAAATTTCAAGAATTTTTGATAACAGAAATTTTCGAATGCGTCGAAAGGCGATCAACCGAAGTTGATCAAACTTGGCTACATCTGCCCTCGGGGACTCCTAGTCCACCCGCAGTGACACTCACCAAGTGGTTCAAATGTTAAATGTCATCATATTCAATAGCATCATTTAAGAACTGATCATCATAAATTTATTTCAACATAAAGGTTGAAATGAATAATTTCAATAAAAGTATGATGCTATGGTAGTATAATTACAAAATCATAATTCATAAAAAGGGGGTGATTTCATGGTTTTTATTCTCCTTTCTATCATGGTTATAGGCTTCAATACATACCTTCAAAAATATGCAAAACAAATGACGAAGAATTGTCCTTACTTATACCTCGTGCCAACAGAAACATTGACGCATGCTACAGATAAATCAATACAAAATGACCTCGTGGACACTTGTCCTTATTTAACACACCCAGTTGAGGTAATGAGTCCTAAGAGAATTTCTTTTATATCAAATCTTCATTTATAGTTCCTTTAATTCAATTTTCGAGTTAGGGGTTTCTATTTCACTAATGCAAAAATCAAAAGGTTTCCTCCTTTTCAAAATGAATTATAGAAGTTCAATTAACCTTTTACAGTTAGACTTCTTTACAGTTGTATATGTAAATACAATATTTTATGTTGCTTTTGAAAGTATATGTACACTGAAGACCAAGTGCAATTCACAAGAGCAATTGTATACATTAATTGATTAATGAATTATAACACTATACGCTAATCTATTTCGTTGAAGCCTTTTTAAGTTGATGAAACAAAATGTCTGAACGTTAAACTAGGGGTATCTCCCTGAAGACATAATGCTTTCCTTAATATCTGGCTGTAAGCTATTTTGGGTCGTATTTGAACTTTAGCTCTTTATTCATTCACTGTTTGGATTTATTCTTTTTCGGCATCGAACAAAACTGATGAGACAGAATTTTAGAAATGCGCATGTAATGTACTGAAATTAATATCAGAGAATATATATTTCAGTATTGATGATTTGATACATGTGAATTAATGGTTTTGGTAAATGAAATGTTTTTTTATAAAGTATCAAGTTTACGTATGCGATGGTCCGAAACAACAAAAATCAAAGTATAGTTCTTAAAGGGCTATTAAATGAAAACATTCTCGGTAATATAAGTATTACTACCATTGCAGAAGAATCCCCATCATAAGCGCCCGTTAGGCAAATGGATTTATAAACTATAATTCTGGTGGACCATCATGACGTCATGCGTTAGTTTTGAAAGTACATATACGGAGAATTATCAACGTTCAGATACTTTGCCGTTGAAACATTCAATACGATAATTATTAATACTAAACGGGTAGTATGATATTTAGTACAAATGGAAATATAAGTAATGACTGTCTTACTTTGGATTTTCGCGATTCACGGAATTTGCACGTGACTAACCAGAATTATACTACCATGAACACCAAAACTAATGAGTTAAAGATCCTGACGATAATCTCAACAGTACTCACAATAGAGTACCAAATTGAGAATCGACGGTCCCCTAAGACAGTCATTCTTTAAATGAGGACAATAAAGACATCAGAGTATTCATAGATAATTTACAGAATTATGAGAATCTCTTTTTCAAGTTTGAAATGTACTTCATCAATATTCCATGTAACATATTATTTTGCCTTTACTACATGAATCTTACTGTGAGGAGGTCATTATACAAAACAGCTGAGTGTTCTTTGAGATCGGTGGGAAATCAGAAAAATGGATGGGTTTGGGCACGCAGTTTGGATAACTACACCATTTGCTACTAACGTTGAAGAAGGCCGTCTTAAGCCTCTGTCGGTTTTCCATTGGTCTCGGTGGTTTATGTGTAGTGTTTTTGTGTTTTGTGATTTGGTGCCGTGTTTGGTCTTCCTTGTCACTTAAGTGTCTCTTTCTGTGTATGTCCATTCCGCATTCTCGCATAAGGTATTTTCAGTGATTTTTCTGTGGATGTTGTAACCGATTCTTGTTGGAACTCCCTTCCTTTCCCTAACAAGTTTTCCCTTAATCACATGTTCCATGTAGATAATAAATTCATTTGATATCAATATAGCATAAGCCTTAAATACGCTTTCATATACTTTTCATTTTACACTGTGCTGTATATGTAGTTTCTAATGCTAAATACGACACCAAACGTAAAAAGATATACATGTACCATCGAGATAAATGGACAATCGGTGCAGACATGGGAAGGCCATATGCCACGTTGGTAGCAAATGGTATAGTAATCCGGTTTACGTGCGTACAGCCCATCCACTGATCACGAAGTACGTACATTGTTGGGTTCAAAAGCCTCGTCACTGTAAGATGACTATAAATAAGACAAAATAAAAAAATAAGTGTTCTTCAATTAAGCCATATGTTTCAATTGTAGCTTTAATTGTTCATATCCAATATTTGCACTATGAGTGATATCCTCCCGGGTACATGCTTGCTAGGGGTCTGTCGATACTCAGTCTGGTGATCTATTGTTAGTGCTGTTGAGATTATCGTCAGGATCTCCTTTAACTCATGGGATGATCTAGATTTAGGACATATTGTGATCATGACGTTTGCACTAAGGCACCTGTCTACTGGGTATACCCTTCATACCTTGACGTATTTACCTTCTAACCGTGCGACCAGTCTTGACCCTCCGTATAGAGTTATACATTTTGGCATCATCACGTAGGCCATTACAGAGAGTGTTACTTGGTAAAGCCAGAAATAGTATAACAAACCTTGTCCTCGACACATACCACTGTCTTACATAAGGCGTGACTATATGTTCTTGCTGACCGAGGCATTCCTCTGTATACCCGGACGGGCGGTTTGAAGACAACGACATGTTCAAAGGTACATGCACCTACTTTTTATCACCTTACGTCAATGATAACTTTTTATGAGACAGATATTATCACTGGAAATACGGAATTGTCAATTGTAACACAGCCATTGCCTTGATACCAAATACATGTTGCACTCGTTGATTGCCATTATACATCCAAAATGTAATTCAAATGCACTCTTTTTGTAACGCACATTTTGATTGGTTGAGCGTTGAAAAACACTGCAAGAGGATTCACGTTTCACTGCAATTTTTGCTATGACATCATACGTTCCCAAAGCAACGTCTTTAAAAGCAGACGTTTTCTAGCACATAACTGACCCATTCGGATCAGCCTCGATCTTTTCCTTCGAAAAAAGACTCGGACGTCAGACGGCGCCATTTTAAAAATAGTTCCCCGTTGATCTATTAATTTTGTTATAATCTATCATGAAAAACAAGTTCCAACACTTGATTGTAACTGACAATTATGTTACTCACAACATTACTCACTCAGGTTGGAGAATTTTGAATGTTCAAAATGTGCCTTTTTACTTTTACATCGATTTGATGTAAAACCTTCTACCATTGGCGTCCGAGTCTTTTTATGCGGTTACAAATAAAGGGCGAGGGGATCCGAATGAGAAGTTACCATTTGCCGCTCGACTGACGCCTTGCGGTAAAACCCAATTTCTGACAGGGATTCGCCGATACCCTGTCAGCTTTTGTAAAACACACGCATGGTAAGCCCTAAATACATCTTAGCATATTTCGCAAACAAGAGATTTTCCATGATAACATTTTTAAAGGGAACTTTGTTTAATTGCTTTTAAATTATCATCATGACGACTGTAACCTAAAAACTTCCTCGTGAGGTCAATAATCATATGATTGCTGCATGAAAATGTATGTGCGTTGTTACATAAGAACATGCCATGTATTGAAACAGCATTGTTAAAAGTAGAATTAACCTTGACATTTTAGAAAATAGTTTATTACGAAATGAAAAATAAAGCTACAAAATGGGAACAGGTCACCGATAAGATTTGCACAGCAAAATGATCGCTAATTAGAGTTTTGGAAAAGGTCTTAGGAAACCATATAAAGCAGAAAGTAAATACTGCGTCATCTGCGAAACAAGTTCCCGGGAAAGGTATGCATCTTTTGCTGACTGGTTACAACTGTCAGTCGGTTCTGTAATCTGTATGGTACTTCCTCCCAACGAAAGTAGAATGTTCTTGTTGTATTTATAAAATCAAATCACCAACATAATACTACAAAAAAAAACCCCTTTGGTTTCGCCCTTTATCGATTTGATATCATTTATTAGTTTTGCTTTTTTTTGGAAACCTGTAATTTCATATAAAATACATGCATCATCGAAATTAAGGACGTTAACATCTGAGCACCATCCCATCAATTAATTTTGGTCATAGATTTCACTAAACTCTGCTACTGAATCGACCTTACAGAAATTTAGAGCCGCGCACTCTTTGCAAAGTACACTGTATATAAATTTAAATTAAAAAAAAAAAAACAGAGGGCGCTACTGAAATACATTTGGCTGTATCAGAAAATCACTTCGGCATTTCATAAGTACCACAGATGAGGATTTACTATCCGACACACGTGTTTGGTGCAGTAATTGGATTGAAGTTTTCTTCAAGAAAGTAAAGAGTTAGACCACTTGCGCATTATTACTATGATACCATACATTTAAATAGCAAATTTGACCATTGACTATCTGGAGAATATACCTGTACACACATTTCTCCAGATTACCGAAAATAAGTTAACGCAGAATTCTAAATTGTTCTATTTCATAGCCTCCTAGTACTAACAAAGCAATGCAACACAAAAATCCATATGTAATAAACATGATAAATGCACTTAGACAACTTAAAGGCTTGCGTAAAACAGTCCGTCCTTTCTTGGCTCCAGTAACCTTCCTTACGATGAACGAGTCATCAGACCAATTAAAAAAAAGATAAGATAATCAAAAAACGAAAACAAATAAGCAAAAGATGAAAATAAATAAATAAAAATAAAAATACAAACCAAAATACAAAAAAAAAAAAAACAAAACAAAAATAAAAAATTATGTCGAAGAGTTTGGATAAGTGTTCTAGGTTGTAATACCCTTTCGTCACAGCTAGTTCTATGTACAAAATCTCTATCTGTAAAACATATGTTTACATGACTTTTGATACACTGTGGCTCAAAGCCACTCCTCAAGTAACTTTTCAACAAAGGGTATATCATTTCTGCACGGCTCACTTGTCACTCAAGACATACAAAGAAAATACGAGGCACCATAAGCATGATAAGTCTCTTCGTTACAATATTGAAGCGCTGAAATATATCTTAAACTAGACCCATCAAAACATCGAATTTGATATATTCACAGTTTCTACCTTAAGTGACGGGTGTTACCAGAAAGCAGGAAGTGCCTACCTTTCTTCAGATTCGTATCTTTTAATGTTCTTTTTTTGTTTCGTTTTGTATACACCTTTAGCAATTTAACATTATACATTACTTTGCTATAATGGAAACTTGGCAAGCCATTTCATCCTAAAATATGGAATGTCGAAATTAGAGGAGGTTAACATCCTAGCACCATCCCTCCAATGCTATTTTTGGTCATATATATTATTTAACTATGCTACTGAATCAACCCGTCACAAAATTTGGAGCCGCGCACTCTTTCCGAAGTTAATGCACAAATTCAAATTTAAAAAAAAAAACTAGAGGGCGCTAATAAAATACATTTGGCTGTGTCAGAAAAACACTTCGGCATTTAAAGAGTACCACTGATAAGGATTTACTAACCGAACACGTGTCTGGTGCATTAAAATTGGCTTGATTTTTTTTTCAAGAAGGTAACGAGTTACTGTAACAACACTTCAATTTTCTGCACATAAAGAAATCTAAATTTAATTTTGCATACTGCATGAATTTAAACATACAATAACGGAACAAGATTCAATTCATGTGCGGATGCATTCTATTGAATTGTTACAGTATTTAATTATGTCTAGTATGCAAAAAAAAAAACCCCCATTTTTTCTTCATAACATCATGTCATATGTAGTTGATGATAGGAGAGGAAAAAATAAAGGTATATAAAGGATCTTTTAAAGGCGGTTCGGTACAGGTGGATTGTATAAAATGTACGTTTAAGTCTTAAAAGTGCAAGAATTTTAAGATGGTCTACTTTACAAATATTTATGTTAAAAGCTTTGCATGAATAAACAGTATTACTGTCCATGCATGACAATATATGCACAGAAAACCCGCCCTTTTTCTAAATCATTCAATAGCGTGAAGATTTGCATGTATAAACAAACAAAATTAATCTGTGTAAACCGCGAGTTGGCAAAGTGTAAACTAGTAAGATAAAATCGGAGATTACCGAAAGTTGCCGGAGTAAGCCGAAGATGTTTCGGAGGATATAAATTGACAAAAATCAGCATAAAGGTATCATATCCACTTATTTCTTCACTCGTGTTAAACTCATAAAATAAGAACGTACTTTTGTCAATTTATACATTCTCATTTAGACTTTTTTATACGAAATTAACATGCGTTTAGAAAGTTTTTCTTTGTTTTATTTACTATGTGCCTTTTCAATGACAATAAGTGACAGAATATATTTAGAGGAGCTGTCCACGCTGTACGTACCTTACAGTTACCATGAAAACGGCACCGCCCATTACCTCCTGGGAGGGGGAGCGGCAGAACAATCATCATATGATCATGTGGACCAAGTTATGTATGTCGTGGGTAAGATGATTGGTTTTGATTTTATGAATTAAAATTATTTTATCTTTAGAATTGTTATTAAAACAGTTTCCAAAGTTCTGAATGTGCATTTGCAGTAAAATTGCTTATCTAAAACAAACCGTATATTACAAAAAATAGTTACATTTAGAAGGAATGAGAGGTTGTAGCTATTTATTATCTTTAATCTATTTTCTAAGTTATCTATTTGATTTTTAATAACTTTTGAAACAATATGTAAATGAGTTTATGCACATTTTATCTGATATGAATTCATTCCTTGAACAATTTCCCTACCTTATACTCCATTATTTCCTACACAAAAATTGAATAAGGTATACAGTGTTTTACGAGGGGGGGGGGGGGGGGGGGTTGATACAGAAATATATTAGGTCGATGGAAAAAGCTTTTTTCATCGACCCAATGTATTTTTGTATCCCCCCTGTAAAACATTGTAAAACGAATTTATCCCGCCGATGGCTTTTCGTTTGTGTCAACACATTTCAAAGCATCTGGGTGACGTCAAAAGCGTAAACTGGACATTAAAATAATATCCTGTCAGTAGCATAATACAACATAATATTCGGTTCTTCTCGACCAATCTGATTGCAAGAAATTTGCCAGAGGTGGAATAAAATTACATAGTCTTTAGGGGATGTACGAGTACTTTGGTGATAATTTCGTTAATTTGTAGAATAATTGGAGACGCAATTGCTTCATTATTAACATACAGCTGTAAATAATCCACATCCTGTTTATCATCTGAATCATCACAAAACATGGATTTTACTTGCCTTAATCTTCTTCATTGTAGCCGTCGTAGGTTTAGATTTATTCAGGCGCATTTGAAGTAATTTACATACCTTTCACTTTATATAAAAATATTTTTTACGATGTTGCTTCATTTAAAACGACTAAATATGTGACTTTTGAATCTAGAATTTCCGTTATGAAAAAACTTTTTTCGAAAAAAAAAAAAAAGTGAACGGACGAAAAGCAAAAGAAAGTTTAATGACCTCTTTGACAAATTTTCATTCGCGACGATATACTAGAGCTAGTTTGCGAATTATCGGAAGAAGATGAAGAAATGTTTCACCCCGTTTTGGGAATAGATCCCTTGGGCCATGCATTTTTAAAAAATCAGATAAATTCTTTTATATGGACTATTAATCTTTACAAGGTGCAGAAAAAATAAACGCAGTAGACATATCGAACGTTACTTCACCAAGGATACTTTATTACCAACGAATCGGCCATTATGACCCGACTGACGTGGAAGTATGTGGTGATCACGTGTTTGTTGCCCTTGACAATATGGACGACCGGGAGGCGGGAAAAGTCTTGGTCTTCAAAACGTTTGACAGAACTGTCTCTACAATGGAACTTGTACTCAATATTACAGGTAGGCAATGGAGGAATATTACGTCATCATTGCGTCATCAATGAGATCTCTTTTAAAACTTCTTGCTAGAATGACACTTGTTTTGCCATTTTCACTGTAACTTTGTCTCGTTGGAGATAAAGATGTTAAAGAAAAGGGATGCTGCTTTCTTAATTAATTGTTACAAATAAATCAATTTCGCGTTAACTCACTTGTATTTTTTGCAAGTTAGCGAAAACCAAACAACAAGGATAAAATGACATATTCTGCATTATTAATGATTTTTTTTCTATCATAATTTATTGTACAAATATAGATATTCGCGTACTAATTTTATTCAGCGCAATAATAATAAGTTGAATGCTACAAACTAGTGCATGCTGGTACAAACATTGTGACATGTACATCGGAAAGGAAAAAAGGCACAGCCAAAATGTGTGACAGACTCTCATTAACTTTATAGTAAAGGATGATGGAACATTTATCATAGTTTACTTCTACTCTCATCTAAAGGAAGGTTATGACAGAAATAAACTGTAGTATAAAGTTGATATAAAACGAGTAAAAGGTAGAGTCAGCGCATGTCAACATGGCCAAGGGACAGAATATCCGATATTCTCAAGTAATTTTCCTCCTTTATTTATGCGGGGTTTTTTTTTCAAACATAGACTTGAAACCAAAATTAAGTTACAGTAAAAGTGAAATCTTTTCAAGAAAATTTTTCAGCAAAGCTTATTAAGAAAAAAAAAAAAGAAACTCTTAAGATTGAAATGAAACATAAAGATTGAAGCAATCCTTATACTGAGAGTTGGATGTGAAATAAAAGAAAGAAACTGAAAAGACTAAAATAAAGTTGAAGAAAATCGAAAATTGTCAGCGAAAAAGCAAAATATAGAGAATATTTTTACTTAATAATACTGCTAAGAAGAATACTCAACATTTCAAATAAAAAAGAAGAATATCTTTTTTCCAGTGGGGGCATTACCGGACATGTTACACCCTACCCAGGATTGTAAGACAGTAGTGATAGCCCTGGAGGCGGAGGCGTACGCTAAAAATAACCAAATCATAGACCCCGAGGGTGGGGTAGGGATACTCAAAATTAGAGATACCAGAAATATCAAAGAGAACTACTCATATAAAAGACTGAACTTCACAGCATTTAATGACAGGTAAGGTCATATTATCATGAGAACTTCACAGCATTTAATGACAGGTAAGGTCATATTATCATGAGAACTTCACAGCATTTAATGACAGGTAAGGTCATATTATCATGAGAACTTCACAGCATACAATGACAGGTAAGGTCATATTATCATGAGAATTTCAAAACGAAATTATATTACCAGTACTTTCTCTCCATCTTCGTGGTGTAAATAAATACTAGTCGAATCTTTAATGTGTTCAGTCCTGATACACTAACAATGACCCCCAACCCTCCAAAAAAAATAAATAAATAAATAAAAGACAAAAGTGTACTATATCGACTACTCTAGCTAGAAATAAATGAACACTCTCCTCAAAGTCCATGTATGTCCATTTCTGCTTCGTCCGAAACTTCACGACTATATTATCATCTCTATATGGTCGAAAAATTGAGAACATTTGTAAAATTATAGGGGAAGTACTATGATAGGGTTTGATGGCTTTCAATATGCAATAAGATGAACATTTTTAAAGTTTGTATTATTGCATTTCTATTAATGAATAGATGGGAGGAGCTTGAAAAAGCAGGTGCCCGTTTTGTCTACCGTGATAACAACAATACTTTCGCTCAGGATTTAGAGCCTGAGTACGTATCCTATAACGAGGACGAGTCTAAGGCGTATATATGTCTTCAGGTAAGAGGTAGTTTTCTAAACGTATGCGTAACAAAAACGTACTTTTCTATGCTTACACTTAAAATGATTTTATTTTCTCTATAGTTTTCTGCTCATACGTGTTAGAATAACGTAATTTTCTATAAATACATGTTAGAATGAATTTTTTAAACATATGTGAGAAAAAATTACGTAATTTCCTTCAGCACAAAGACGAATGAAAAAATTACGATATGTGCATGTTAGAATGACGTAGTTTTCTATATCACATTCTACATTGACGCTATAACAGGCAAATATGAAAAGTGCATGCAAATAAAAAAAATCGGAGGATTGCTTCGCGATTCATGCAATTTGCACGTGACCAACCAGAATTATACACCAATGAACACCAAATGTAAGACAGACATTTCTTAAATAACGGCATTTTCTACATTACATGCTAGAATGACGTAATTTTATAAGTACACGAACTAATGACGTAGTTGTTTATATGACTTTGAACGGGGGATGCTTGCTCCTCCCGGGCACCTGGTCCCACCTCTAGCTTACTGGGGGTCCGTCGATGCTCCATTTGGTGCTCTATTGTGAATGCTGTTGAGATTATTGTCAGGATCTTCTTTAAATCATTTGAAGCATATCGTTAAATTGACGTAGTTTAATAAAAGAGATAAAGAAGATCATAACGACAATCTCAACAGCACTCACGATAGACCACAAAATTGAGCATCGACGGACCCTAGCAAGCTAGAGGTGGGATCAGGTGACCGGGAGGAATAAGTATCCCCTGTTTGGCTATCCGCACCCGACTTCGATGTTCACACACGGAAACGAAAACAATATCTACAAAATATGCACGCACTGCCTGAGGTTATGTCTATGTGCAATGGCGACCATTTATGTGAGAAAAAAAAACACAGGTAAGATAACGTACATTTATATATGTACATGTTAGAATGACTTACATTTCTATACGTACACGGGACTCAATACGTACATAATGTTAATTTGTTATGATAAAAGAACAACCCATCGAGGTTTGTTGATGCATACGTAAGAATGACGTACTTTCCCATGCGTATTTACGGATAAAAATAGAATATATCAAAAGGTGAATGTTGGAAAATAGGCTTTACATTTATTCTGTTCTTTTAGGAAAACAATGCAATCGCTGAAGTAAATTTGCAGACAGAGGAAATCGTGGCTATTCACCCACTGGGATATAAACATTGGAATACTTCTAAATTTGATGCTAGTGACAGGGATAATGGTACGGCCAAAAAAAGTTTCATCTTTTTTCATGACAAGAAGTACCTTCTAGATTCCCTATTCAGTTTAAATCCTATCAACATGACTTGTTTGTTGTCAGTCGATGAAATCTGTTCAAAACCATTGTTTAATTCCAGGGGTTTTTTTTTATTAGCATACATGTATACTAAACTGATTCGCACGTTAATCATCTGCTTTTAAAGGTTCCAGAGGAATAAAATTTTCTTTATCTAAGTATTTGTCATCTACTATATCTGCAGAGATTAACATACGACAGTGGCCTGTACTGGGTATGTACCAACCAGATTCTATCCACGTGATCAAACATGGTGGCAGGGAGTACTTAGTAACAGCCAATGAGGGCGATGCCAAGGATTACTCGGAGTACGTCGCCGGTGGATTTAACGAAGAAACCAGAGTCAAAGATCTCAGTATTCAAGGTCAGGTCTATAAGTATAGATAAAACGTGGCGTAGCTCGTGTTGCTTTTTAGTTGACCTCCAAAGTCGGCACCGGTTACCCATTGGTCTCGTTGGTTCATGTGTAGTCTTTTGTGTTTGATGTTTATATGTCGTATGTCTCTTTTTCGTCAGTTCATGTGCTCGTCTTTGTGTTTTCGTATCGGGTGTTTGGTGTTTTGCTGTTGGTGCTGCAACAGGTCTTGTTTGAGATCCCCCTCCCTTCTTTAATTTCCTTAAATATTTTACATGACAAATATGGACAATGACCATATCTCAATACACAGTAAAAATCGATAATTCAGGAAATCACAAACCAAAGGCATACGAAATCAGGATGTAATGGGAACCAAAGCAAACAAACAAAACCCTCCACCACATGAATAGAAGCGAACCCCCAATTAGGAGTGAGACCAGATGTCCAGGAAGAGTCAGCATCTCCTGCTTGCATACAACACCTGTCGCTTCAATTTGGCAGAAAAATACCATTTCGAATGTTCTAAGTATAATCTGTTGTTGATGATGGTCTAAGACAGAATATCATTCACCATTCTGGACAATGTAACATCATAGTGTATGACGAGTTCTCCGTATCGACCGTGGAACTTCCAAAGTGATGATGTTAGTCGATCACAAACGTATCCCTGACTGAGAAACTTATCTTAAAGACGCCTAGCTCTCAGAACAAAATCTGTGTATTTGCCACTTGCTCTGGCATGACGTATCAATTGGGATATGAACACGCCATAAGCATAACTATGTAAATCTAAATATCATCTAAATATTTCAGATGTTCTAAAAGTAACATCTAAATATGTAATTCAGATACTGTCCTTCAGAAACCTAAATATGAAGAATGCTGATTTTTCACAAAATCACTTTTAAGACTAAATTTCCTCTATTATTAGTTTGAAACATTTGTATTTCCGAATATGAAAAATACATTTGAAATTGGAATTCATTTTCATACATGACACTTTCAATATGATGAATGTTTTGACTTCCATCATAATCTTTTTTCAGATCATTTCTTTTCCGAAAGGGAAAGGGTGCTCATTCAGTATGTTTATTTATGACTTCATTTAACATTTTTTTAATTACAGCAAACTCATATATCATGGAATGGGCAGCACTAAACAATATGTCAGACATAAGTGCTGATGAAAATATAGGTATGAGGTATATATTTATGATCCATACCTATTTTGTGTTTTTTACCAATAGAAGTAAGCAGACAAATAACATCTAATTGACCATCGAAAAGCTTCCTTGCTTTTGATAGAAACCCGAATAAGGGCGTTTGATGGAATTTTCGTACATACGAATTGATAGAAAGATTTTCGATACCCTAAATAGGACATTTCTGATGATTCGTTCTAGTAGTACTAGAGGGTTTTCTTTTAAAGAAAATGATAGAATGAGACGATTTTAACTTCCAATTTATAAATATTTTTTAAAATACAAAAACACGTATTGCATAATAAACAGAAAGTGCTTCCATAAATTTTGTATCATGTTACATTATATAAATCTCAAGTAATATAGATCGTGATAATATAATAGTCATACTGTAAATTGCTTTATTTTCGTCAGTACCAATTTTCGTCAATTCGTTCAAAATGACCATTTCGTCAGTACGTATATTCGTCATCCAAGGGTTCCTAAAATATAATTCGTCTGTTCAAATGCCAACTTAACATTCAGGTATAGGCCTTACGCGTTTGTTTTCATTGTTTGTTTAACAATTATTGGTACACAAACAATTAGAGATACGTGTACCACATAGCTTGTTGTGAAAACATATCATTTGGTAATTATAGAAGACTTTGTGTGCGTATTCAGTTTTCAATGATTTATTATTTGCCTGTCGTATTAACTCTTTTAAAAGATTCAATTTTTCCTTTCTACACTAGTCTATATTTTGTCAGGAGTATTTATATTCGTCGATACGTAATTTCGTCAATGGAGGCACTGACGAAAATGACGAAAATTGGTGCCTGACGAATAAAAACCAATTTACAGTATATCAATATGAAATACAGGTCGGCTAAAGGTGACTGTGACAGAAGGAAGGGATGACGTATCTGGACAATATGCTAATCTATACGCTTATGGCGCCAGGAGCTTTTCTATCTGGGATCTTCAGACAATGGAGTTAGTTTTTGACAGCGGAAGTGACGTAGAGGATCAGATTGCAAAATATGAAAAAGTACTCTTCAACGCTGATGTACACGGATCCGATTCGATTCCGGATACGCTCGATAAAAGATCAGACGATAAGGTAGTTCTAAGCCCTTGATCGTCATGAATCGCAAATCCATTGCGTCCTACTCATCTTCGTTAAAACAATCTGCAATTTATTAAGATGGGTAACTTGTCAAACTTGCTGTGAGATTGTATAATTAATGTCACAAATAAATATAGATAATACATGTTTAACATTTCCTAGATATACATTTCATAATTGGCATACTATCAAAGCAGGAAAATGACAGAATTTAAGAAATCTAACTACATATGTTCAAGGGTTTGAATACTTCAAGTCATTAGCTTGACCTAAAGCAGAGAACCAATAATTTAGCATGAGTAATTCTGAAATTTAAAGTAAAAGAATTATCAAATAGGTAGTCATGTCTATTCAATCTTTATTATTTTTTATTCTGCTACATGTTGAAGAAAAGTATATTTACTTATATCTAGGGTCCAGAATGTGAAAGTCTGGCTATAGCTGAGCTTGGCGACAGGACTATAATTTTCCTGGGAAGTGAAAGACCAGGATTTATATCTATATACTCAATAAAAAACGACATTACACAAGTTCAGTTTGAAAATATATACAGTGGAGTTCCCACATCATCGGGTTCGTGGAATAAAGCTTTTGAAGATAGAAAATTAAAATACATCGACCCCGAAGATTTGAGGTGAGAAATATGCATCATTTCCTCTACAAACAACTGAAAATCATTTTGTAAAATAAGTTTAAATACTAAAATTGTATATCAAATATGTTACATAACACAATATGACAAAGAAAAGAAGACATCATTATATTCAGGAATTGAAGGAACTACATCACTGTGTAGCATCACGTGACTTAAGTTGTTGAAACTATGAACACAAAATGGAGGCATACCGCTCGTTTGGGGGAAAGAAAACATGTACTGTTATGATTGTTTTGATTCAATTTTATCTTTTCATTGTCGATGTCCTAGTAAAAATGATATATTCATGATTCTTTGTTTGTCGATCAAGAAATCATTGTAGGTTTTACAAACATTCTGATGAAAGGAATGTCGTGGTCGAAATATGTTAAACACAATGTTGCGGTGGTTTCCACGCACATATCTAAATCTTTTGTCACAATGTTTGTAAAAACAACGGCGTTTCTAACGAGTCAACGATTGTAAAATTATCAGTTTAGACAAGGATAATAGGCTATGAAAAGATATAATTTAATCAAAGCAATTATTGCAGTTCCTGTTTTCTTTCCTCCAACTGAGCATTTTATTTATTCTTGGTTACACCAACTAAAGTCACGTGATGCTACACAGTGACATATCTAATTCTTAAATATAACTGAAAACCAGTGGATGATGGATCTGGGGCCTCAAAATGTCCTGATTTTGACAAAAACAAGTCAATCAAAGATGCCTCTGATATTCTAGTTATTTGATCAGTTTAAGTGCTTATTATAAGTTTTGGAATTTGCTATTGATAGATGCTTTAGTATAGTACAAGTAGCTACACCACTGGCAACTCTTATCTGTCGTATGTAGGTACCTTCCTCCGTCCAAAAGTCCAAACGGAAAGCACATGTTAGTAGTAGCGGGAGCCACAAGCGGAACATTAACGTTGTTCAACATCCGGGGAACCGGCCTCGGTATGACTCTAACATCATTACAACGCTTTGAAACAACCTCTACTTTTCATTCTTTTAATTTTCAATTTTCTATTCAGTCTTAACACTTCTTGTCAATCTGGCTATGCGTACTTTCGTATTCGTAATCACTGATGACCATCAACTACATTTTCATCTATTTCTGTTCAGATATTGAAGATCCAAGGGGCACAACGTCTCCTTTTAATGATGGCTCCAATGGGTGTGGAAGTATTTTTGGTTTCGGTAAGTAAAACAGGATATCTTTGCAAGACGTGCATTCAAGTTTGAATTATACAGATCGGCCAAATATCTAAAAATCTTTTTGTTTACTGCTTATACACGTGAGACATGTAATTTGTGGTATGCATTAGCAATTTCTCGCCAAATAGAAATTGAAATTGAAATATTCTGTTTCTTTTCGCACAGATCGTATTATGGTTATTCTATGTTATATTTACAGGTCTAATCGGTGACGTTACAGTCATTATAGTGTACATCCTAAGGACGTACTTATGATGAATATACATTTACGTTAATTGACAAATCGAGCGTTATAAACTGTTAGAATGCGAAAACCTAGAGAGATTAAAAGAGGAAGGCTGAAAACGTTCTTGGTTGAATTTGACTCGATTTTTACCAAAAATCATTAAATACTGAATATTGCAATATTTATTGATATGTTTTTGTGAAAACGCTTTCTCTAATGATCAGCGCATGGTTATTGTACCAAGATCTGTCTTTTTTCTGTGATATGTCATTGTTCTCATCTTCTCATAAGTAAATACTGTTAGTTTCATATTCATCAATTTTTGTAATTACATGATTCAATGTTTCAATTTTATGTATTTCTGTTTTTTCATAAGTGCTATTAATAGTACTTCTACAAATGAGAATGCATTTCTTCATCTCTTTGCAAAGAAAGTCTAGAGACTCAAGTGGATCTATATCGCTCATTTGAAAAGTAGCATAAAAAATCGATAGGAAAAAGATACCTCGACTTGACATAAAAGGAAGGAGGGTTTTCAAACAGGACTCTGCGGTTTGAGCACCCATAGTACAATACCGAATTACACAAATGCGAAAAAAGAGGGGACAATCACAATAATGAAAACCTGCGCCTACTGAGGTGGTTATCTATCACTTTAGGTGTTAACAGTGTAGTAATCCTGATTATGCCGCACATCTCTACTACTTGTCCGGTTGACCACTGGTCTCGAAGAATGCACCATAATTGTTTACGTCTTTTCGGTGATGATGATTACACATACAAGACAAAAAAAAACACCGAGGCCCAAGTAACACATAAATAATTATGTAAATGCATATCAGAAGTATAGGGCGTACGAAATTCAGACGTCTTCAAATTTAGTAGCATCATCTAAACAGATAAAGTTGCAGCATAGACCAGGCATGCATGTTTAGGGTACTCAACCCTCGCCAGTGATCCTCAATCTAAACAATGTAATATGGCCAAAGAGTGTGAAAGTTATGTCCAAAAATGTACCGAAAGACGTAGCAGGATGGGTGGGATATGATGTTACAGGAACCACGTTTTAGAAATTTCAAGAAATTTTGATAACAGAAATTTTCGAATGCGGTGAAGAAAGGATCAACCGAGGTTGATCGAACTTGGCTATATTGGCCTTGACTCGTCATGGAGTACCGTTGCCACAGTCATTCTGATTGCAATTCTTTAGAACGCGCTGCTGGTACATAGCTTTCAATTAGTCAATTATCACATAGAGTGTCCAATTGGTAACAGCAGGATCATATTGATTCTGATTTTCGATTTTAATTTTGTCTTGACCTTTTATCCTCCTTCTAAATTATGTCTCCATGAAAGCCAGGTTGTGAAATCTACAGAGTAATATACCTCGTTGCATGTACGTATAGGTAAAAATTTGCAAGGGAAGCTGAGAATACTTTTGTGAAGTTTCAAGAAAAGCACCACTAAATTCGAAGGTATTTATTATGCAAGAGCTACATATATATGGATCTCAACTCTGTTGAAATTGAAACATAAAACACTGAATTCTTGGGAATGCACAAAGCTAATATATAGCCAAAGAGATTCTGTAATTTCTTTCTCCATTTCTATGAAATCGGAACTTGATATGCCACTACTTCAATAAGCATTTTCATATTCTTGTTTTTAAATGCCCGTGCACAAAAGCCATGGATTGCCATCTGCAAGACAAATCACAAATGACAAGAAAGTCACATTTCATTTTTTATTTTTCACTTTATCTGTTTCAATGTGTTTAGACAAACGCAGAAATTTTGGCTTACAGAAAAAATATGATAAAAACATCATAGCCAAAAATTAATTGCTCCTCTGCGTGCATTTGATATGATATAGTATCTAAACTGACGACACGGCAAAAGTTTGATTGTTGATTTTCTTTAGCTATTTTAGTTTCCATCCAGACGGAGTACACTCATATGTTGATTTCATTCCGTTCACAGTACTTCTGCAAAATCCGACGGATCCTACTTCTGTTCCGTTTGGGCTTTCTCTTACATCGCCTGCCTTGCAAGGTACACATCCGCAATCATCTTTTAAAAAATAAAACAAGAAGTAAACAAGTATATGCTTTTACAAAAAGCTTGCCGTCAGTTAGCTGACTTTATATTCTAGTAAGAAAAAATCGGATCCGTATAATGCATTGTTTCCGTTTTAAAACTTATTCCGATTCAAGCGACGGAAAGTTCCGAGGATGTGCGATTCTTCTAGGACGTATCACTACAAGGACTTTTCGATGCATCTCTCGGAAGAAAATGCATTGATACGATATGACTTCCAATTGTTAGGTCACCTAGACTCTTGAGCCAACCTTATGAAAGAATCGTATCCACAGGGATTGAATAACCTTGACGAATATTTGCATTTTTTGCAATTGTCAACCAATCATATTGCCAAGAGGTATCATTTCCGTGCAAGTAGGTCACGAATGATTACAGTATACCGTCAGTCATGATTGACGGTAATGATACTGGGAAGATAACTCAAATGTTCCTAGCTGCCCAATGAATAGACATTGCATGAGTGAAATAGAAAAAAAAGTTCATAAAATTGACAAAATAAAAGAAAATTAGATAATCACTAAGTGATGCAGTAATGCTACAATTTGACGTGCTAGTTAATGAGACATTGTACTTTTCATTCAATTTGCATTCGATGGTAGACGTGTATGATATATCGTCATTTGTATTATGATGTGCTTAATCTATGATTTCTGATGCTGACTCTTTCCGAGCCTTTTGTCTCACTATGGAATATTGTTTATTCTGGGATTCGCAACTGTTCCAATAGAAATTCTAATGATTTTGCCTTGCCTTCACGACCTTGAGACTGAATAACTTGTAGGTACTTTTATGTTTATTCTTAAGTTGTTAAAGCTTTCACCTGATGAAAGTCGAGCTATATTTTTCTTCCCTAAACATAACACTCATCATTTGCCGCAAGTTGATAACGAGACATATAACGTTCTCATCCGGTCTTTCCTTACAACAAAGACAAAGAATCGATGAACAACTAACAACAAGCTTATTATCGATTGATAAAACACCAGCAAAATAAATATATAGAAAAGAAGCAGCTACTGTAATTGTCAAGTGTTGTATCCACAAAGCCTCCCATTGACATACCCGCCCTTAAACCATGCCATCCTTACACGAAAAGATCAGTATGGCGATCAGCACCAGATAACAAAACATAACATTTACCTTATAAGAAACGCACAGCCCTTTCATTATTTCTAAGCCTTGAAGTGGTTGTCTTTCTCTATGTAAAGCGCAGATACTAAAGATCAAAAGGACTAACAAAAGGTTCATTCAATAACTGTGTAGAATATCATATACACGTTATCTAGGTACCGTAAAAAACAACGTTACACAGGGGTCTCTTTAAACGGTATCAACTTACTTTTTTTACCTTTAAGTTAGTTACTTATATTCTTCTTTGTGATTAGAATTATTGCATCTATACTCACAATCTCTGTTGTAGTAGACATAAGAGCCATGGGACTCAAGTGGTACATCATATTTATTTATCGCTTCAATGCTGCATCTCCCGTCGTACAGATGAAGTTCATACGCTTTACATTGTGTATATGATAAACACAGCTCCTCGCATTCCTTCAGTTTTTCTTTCCGGGTTCCTGGTCTAGTATATTTCCAAGTTATGTCCCTTCCCGCATGAAGCTTATTCATGTTCTCTGTGAATGTGTCACGATACCCAGCTGTCTTATCACATGCTATTGTATAGAAATAAAATAGTTGAAACAGAATTTTTTAAGAATTGAAATTGAAAATTACAACCAAAATGCTGATTAGATAATGCATAATTAATATTTCTAATATATAGTCTGTTTTGTTATTAATCTTTTTTTAAATATATATTCTATCGTTATTATTTTGTGCACCATATGCGCTGTACAAAAATTAGGTCTCATAAGTAATGCTCTAGGCCGAAAGAGAGGAAATATAAAAAAGGAATCTATGAGGAGCAAAAATCGAAACATAACCTAAGTGTTCGTCAAACAGCCAGCAAAAGACAGAGCCATGCTGTTAGGAAAATACCCTTACTTTAGTGAATGGAATTATTACAATAGAGCATATAGTTCAATATTGAAAACCATCATCAAATAACATTATCAAATCAAGTTCCAACATTTGTCCAATCTGACCACATTCTTCTATAATTACTCGTATGATCTTAAATCACAGTCTTTGCCCTACAAATTGAATCATCATTTCTGTTTAACTATTATTGATGAAACAATAGAATCTATAAACCATTTGTCTAGGGAAAGGGAAATGCCATCCAAGTATGAAAAACTTGCAGTCCACAACGAGGCTACCCGGAATGTCCCTGTATAAGAGATTTTCAATCCACGATGATGCTTGCCGAGTCGTTGATGTGGCTTATCTTTTGCACGACAATAATTGTATCAGTCGCAACGTTGTGATTGATTATTTCTCTCAATCAATTCTTTTTATTATCACTTATATTTTTTAAGCAGATTCGATACAGATTTTTCATAAATCTAACGATGACGTGAATGAGCTAAAGAAAGAAGATCCTGACAATAATCTCAATTGCACTCATGCTCTGTAACATCCTAATATTTGTCACGTGAAGTGTGAGAGAAGAAAATCTCAATTGCAAAGTCTACGTTTTTTCTTCAGTCTCAAGACGTAAGTGAGTTTTTTTTCACCTGTGGACACGGATGTGCATAAAAATATTGCAGAATATATCTTTGTCTTGTAGAGCAGGGATGAAAACACATTTTCACGTACACTAATTTTTTCAAATCAATTTTGACGCCATAGTTTTATATATAAGATTTCTGCATACGTCATGTCAAAATATGAACAAAAATAGATCAATATTAATTTTTTTTCTTTGTTTTAATGTGTCAAACAAAAGGAATAATCATTCATCGATTTTGGTTAAATTTGCTGAATGATTCATCCATTTTTTTTTCTAATGGAAGCAAGAGGGACATCGACAAATCAAAGTGAGTATCCGGCATTCTAAATAATTGAAAACACTTGCATGCTTAATCCATAGAGTTGAAATAAAAATGTAATACTATTTCTACAAAGCAGGAGATAAGTGCTCTTCTTGAGCACTTGATAATGTGGTATGATTGGTTAGCATTGTCATATTGAAACATATCTTCTATCGCAACAACTCTGTGCATCAATCGAGTACTCCAACAAACAATGCACCACCTGTGATGCTCGAAGCGAAAGGGTGGAATGAGGAAATATAATATTATGGTAGTTTCTATAATAACAATTTGTTTATTGTGTGTCCGATTTCGCATACCCTTCGGTTAAAGCATTACCTTAATTATTAATCGATCTTTGTCGTGTGGAGCTCGTAAAAAAGTTCCCCGCGAGGGGTTGGACAGTAAGTGTTTTGAATATTTTCCCTAAATGGTCGCCATAACACTTTCCATATAGACATATCCACAGACAGTGCATGCATTTTATATATTGTTTTCATTTTCGTACATGAACATCGACGGCGGGTGCAGCTAGCCAACAGGGGATTATTACTCCTCCCGGGCACCTGGTCCCACCTCTAGCTTGCTAGGGGTCCGTCGATGCTCAATTTTGTGTTCTATCGTGAGTGCTATTGAAATTTTCATCAGGATCTTCTTTAACTCTTATGTGACTGTATACCTTGTGCGATATGGCTTTCTAAAGCTTCCTAGTCGTTTTTGAAGAGGCCGATACTTGTCTAATCAAGGTTTCCTTACACGTACTGCCGTATATGGTCTGTCCCATTGCCCATTTACTCAGCATAAACAAAGAGAAGCCAAAGGATACAATCTCTGATATCTGAAAAATTGAAGGTATTAGATGAAAACTTGCAACTCATCGAGCGAAAATCCCAATTATTAAAGAAGTAAAGATTCATACAGAAATACACGATGCTTGATTTGTCTGTCAATAGTGATTGACTGCGTCCTGGATGATATTCTGTCCATAGACCATTTGAACCATCCAACCTAAGATTGTACTCTATGTCTTCCGAAATGAAGTAACCGGATGTGACAGTTCTACCGAATTGAAGCGGCGGGTGTTGCATGCAAGCAGGAGATGCTTACTCTTCCTGGACACCTGGTCTCACTCCCATATCAGGGGTTCGCTTCTTTTCATGTGGCCTTCGGTTTCTGATTTTCTGAATAATCGATTTTGTGCTGTATACAGGGATATGGTCATTATCTATATTTGTCACTTAAAACAATAAGTTAAATGTAAGATTTATAGTCTCGTTCGCCTGAGCCTCATGCGACTTCTACAATCACCTTCCTGGTGAGACCTATACAATTTAGTGCATTTTCAACTACCTTGAGAGTATACAAGCGGAGCTGTCGTTTAGGTGCGAATGCTTTTCATTCACATTACAAGCTCGTCTCATGTGCCAGGTACATGTACCCGGTTTACTCCTGGGTTGAGAGAGTGCAAAGTAGTGTAAAGTAACTTGCCCAAGGTTACAATGGTTTTACAATGATCGGCACCGATGAGATTAGAACCCACGACCTACGGGATCGTAGTTGACCGCGCTAACCACTACGCTACCAGCACTACGAGAGCAGTTTTTTATTATATTAAAAACAAATCCCTCTGCCCAAGCTTAGATAGCGCCAAACATGAACAGCTTTTTTATGTGTATTTGTTGATGTCCCTATGTTGTGTGTTGGTGACCCTTGTCCTTTTTTGTGTCTCTTTCTGTGAGTGTCTGATCTGTGTTTTTACATTGGGTGTTTGGCGTTTCGCTGTGGGTACTGCAATCGAGTATTGTTAGAGATCCTCTCCTTTGTTTTGCACTGTAATCTCAGATCAAAGTATTCTTCAGCAAAAGAAGAATAGCTGTTCGCAACACTATTTCTTTCTTGTTTTACTTATCCACATTCTTTCATTCATGTTTCTTCCTTCTCCTTTCCTTCTTCTAATATTGAACAAATACTAGTAAAATGTCTGGCTATACCTACTTGGTGAAATGTTTGCGAATATCCTGATTTTGTATGCCTTCGGTTTCTGATTTCTGAATTATCGATTTTGTGCTGTATTCAGGGATATTGTAATTATCCATATTTGTCATTTCTTAGAGGAAACATTGCACTTGCTTACCTCCTTGTAAGCATGGTACAGATGTACTGTATACCCAAAAGGAATGAGATGGTGAAAAGGCCTTAACTACAAATATCCCTTATGTTAATTGCTCATGTCATTGAAAAAGGTCCAACAACTCGATTCTTTTAAGCTCTATGAACAACTGAATTTGACAATTTCAATAGATATAAAAACGACGGATACTAGTTGTGTGTGTTGATGGGAGCTTTATGATCAAGAATGAGAACACTAAACTTACCTTCATTGTGAAGATCAATGTTTCACGGCCTATTTTTCTTACATCTTGGTATTCTGTAATGTGAGAATACATTTATATATCTCAACGACGTAGAAGGGCATCATTTATAAAGAAGCAGAGGTGAAAGCATTTCCTTCCTCTCTCAAGTTCATGAGAGGCAGAAAAATAACAGTCACGTCACAGTCAAGCACTTCTTCTAATATTACGATAAAACAAACAGTTAGTATTCTACATAAAGATGTAACCTGCTTCTTAAATTATCCCAAGAATTGTTTTAGTTTGGTGTTCAGTACCACTGGTCTCACTCCCATATTTGGAGTTCGCTTCTTTTCATGTGGTGGAGGTTTTTGTTTGTTTGCTTTGGTTCCTGTTTTATCCTGATTTTGTATGCCTTCAGTTTATGATTTTCTGAATTATCAAGTTTGTTCTTCAAGAAGGTGAAGAATTGAAACACTTCCGTATTATGTATATTGGGATATTTGACATTGTCCATATCTGTCTCTGCTATATTGTTGACCTTTGATTGCGTCAAAAGGCCTGTTTATATCAAAACATGATTTAAAACCTCTTTGGTATTCTCGTACAAACTACATTACGTTGGTAACAATTAATTCTGATCCGCTGCGTGCTCCATAGTTAAAAAAAGGATTGACGATATTCAGTCTCTTCTCAAGAAAAAGATTGCTACATATATTAGAGCGTTCACACACAGGAAAAAGAGGGATAACTCTAGGCAAACTGCTTCTTAGACCCCTCACGCCAACATATGAGCCAACGTGAGACATTATTACAAGTTGTGTGACAATTCTAACGAATTGAAGAGACGGGTGTTGCATGCACGCATGAGATGCTGACTCTTCCTTGGCACCTAGTCTCACTCCCATATTAGGAGTTCGTTTCTTTTCATATGGTAGGTTTTTCTTTGTTCACTTTGGTTCTTGTTTTATCCTGATTTTGTATGCCTTCGTTTTATGATTTTATGAAGCTGTGTATTGGGATATGATCATTATCCATATTTGTCATGTGTACTTGTTTGTTAAACGTTGTAATGACAAATATGGGATGATAATGACCATATCCCTGTATATAATAGATAAATAGATAAGATTTAAATTAATCTGAAAGTTGGTCGGACTTCTTTGGTGACTGAAATTGAGCTCGCTTCAGCCAGCAGAGCACATGCTGTTATACGCATGACACAGAATTTTGTTTTAGATCGATTTACGTAGAATCTGTGTTACAAGAGGCCGCTGTGATTCACTTATTTGTTACAAATATAAGAGACCTATTCGAAATTTCGTTTTTAACTACAACAAAGTTACATCAGATCCTAAAATACTTGAATCATGTCCTGCTTCTTGAGAATGTGCAACATCTGAATATCTATATAAACCAGCTGGTCATATTATTACAGGTGACTTTTCAATTATCCAAGACAGGCAGCTCCGTGGTCTTCTAAAAAAAGGACCTAAGTATAGAATCCCGTCCAAGATAGATTTTATTAAATGTCGCGAAGTACTAAAGGAAGCCTTAGATAACTATACCAAACGATGGTGTAAATCGGAAGGAGTCGAATCGCATTCTCTGAATGACTGGAAAAACCTCATTTTGGACATTACTGACATTCGAATAGACAACTTCCACAAAAATCCTCATCTTTTTGAAAATCCAAGTTCTAGATCTGAAAGATATTTTAAATCCAAATTACGTATTTTAAATCCAAATTACGTAATTTACATGAAAGATTTGTCTTCGCTCCTGCAGATAAAGCAGCCAACAACACCATAATCATATGAAAACTTTACTATATATCAACTTTAGTTTCGGAACTTTCGTCTACAAATACTTATATCAAAAGCAATGAAAGTGTCCCTAACATTTTGAGCAAACATAGCAGTGAAATTTCTTCATTCAACATCCCTATTTCTAAATTGGATCTTCCTACAATATACTGCATACCAAAACTGCACAAATCTCCTTACAAATTTAGATACATTGCTAATTCTAGCAACTGCTCAACTACAAGTTTGTCTTGACATCTGACGTCAGCCCTCACGGCGGTAAAGGAACACGTTGCAAAATATTGTGAAACTGTTCTTAACAGGAATGATGTAAATTTATTTTGGTCTATAAAAAATTCCGGGGATGTGATTGACAAGATAAAATCTAGAAATTTTCAAGCCAATACGATTGCTTCATACGATTTTTCAAATATGTACACCACGCTTCCTCACGACAAGATCAATGATCAATTGTCAAAACTCATTAAATGGTGCTATAACCGAGAGGGGAAAATTTATATTTGTACATCTGAATCAAAGGGTTTCTTTTCCGCTACAGAATACAAATCATACAAATCATGGACATGTAGCGACCTGTGTAGTGCCTTGTCCTTCCTCTTGGACAACATTTATGTAAGATTTGGTGAGAATCTCTACAAGCAGGTTGTAGGGATTCCTATGGGTACAAATTGTGCGCCTCTTGTTGCAGATTTATTTTTATACACATATGAAAAGGAATTTATTCAAAATCTTCAAAAGCAAAGAAAACATGATGATGTGAAATGCTTCATTAGTACTTCTAGGTACCTGGATGATATTCTTACTATCGATAATCCTGTTTTTAAAAAGTATAAAGATGTTATTTATCCACAAGAATTGACTCTTAACAAGGCAAACTTTACAGACACTGAAACACCATTTTTGGACCTAAATATCAAAATTGTCAATGGAGAAATTCATACAAGTGTATATGACAAACGAGATTATTTTGGATTCAACATAGTAAATTTCCCCTGGCTTGACGGTGATGTCCCTAGATTACCGTCATACGGTATCTATATTTCACAGCTCATCCGGTATGCTAGAGCATGTACTGATGTTTTGGATTTTCATAATAGAAATCTACAAATTACAAAGAAACTTTTAGGTCAAGGTTTTCGCTTTCACAAACTAGTAAAGACTTTCTGGAAATTTTACAAAAATTATGATCAACTTCTTTTGAAATTCGGACCCATAAAAGCAAAGGAGTATATTACTTTAGGTATTTCACAACCTGCATTTTATGGTGACATAATTAACAAAATAAGAAGGATCAAAGGTAGACAGCATATGTATCGAAAATGCGTCAGAGTCATCAAACGTCTTTTATACCGTGGATATGATCCTAATGTCACCAGACGGACACTAAGCTTGGTACTTGACCAATATACAGTCTTGTACGAGCGCATTCTTAAGACTTGCACTCTGACTGACTGTGACGACGGGACTCCATGACGGGCCCTGTCCAAACCTCTTTAGAGAAGACAGGGCCCCGACCACCTGTCCTCTCTGAATGTCAGTCAGACTCCTCGGGTGATTACATACATGAGCTCGCTACAGCCGGCAGAGCACGGACTGTATTACGCATGCCCTCTTTTTATATCCATTTACATATTCATCTGTGTCTCTGGGGCCTCTGCGTTTCGCGGTCTTGTTTGTGTGACGTCATCTTACAGTGAGGAGGTTGTTTTACACCGCATTTGTACGTTCTTCGAGACCTCTAGGTAACTGGAGAAGTGAGAGGGTTGTGCGCACGTAATCCAGGATAACCACACCGTCTGTTTTTTACTTGGCAGATGGCCGTCCTAAGTCGGCACCGGTTGCCTATTGGTCTCGTTGGTTTATGTGTAGTCTTTTATGTTTCTATGTTGTGAGTTGGTGTTCCTTGTCCCTTTTGCGTCTCTTTCTGTGGGTATCTGTTCTGTGTTTTTTGCATGGGTGTTTTGGGATTTTGCTGTGGGTGCTGCAACCTAGTGTTGTTGGAGATCCCCTCCTTTCACTATCTCGTTTGTGATGACACCTTACAGTGAGAAGTTTTATGTTAATACAACAATTGCGCGTCTATGGAGTCCTCTGTGTAACCGTATAAATGGGAGGTTATGCGCTCGTAATCCGTATAACCGTTCAAAGTCGACGCCGGGTGCACCTTGGTATCCTTCCTTTTGTAAGTAATCATTAATGTTTGATGTTCTCTATGTCGGTTTCGATTGTTTGGTATGATGTTCTAATGATTATTGTTGTGTCTTTTTGCTGTTTGTTATTTTCTTTAATGTCATTTACGTGTCGCTTCTTTGTTGGGTTTTCTCGCTTGGTGAATGCAGGGTGGTCATGCTGGAGATACTTCCTTTTTATTTAATGTCATTGCTAAGCTACCAACATGACTAAAATGCAGTTTCTGTTCCATATTTTCCATGATCGAAGGCTTAGAAGATAAATCATAGGATCATGGAAATGAGTCAAAATTATCAATCGCCTTTAATACTGAATGATTCTGATGTCACCACAAAGACAATCTGCATAGTACTTGGCCAACCTACGTGCTATGTGATAGACATGCTACTAATGTGATACGTATTTCATGAGCCTACTTGGGTATTGGACTAGCCGGATAACTGCAACATTTGATGCGAATGTAACCAGTTTAACCTAATCACTTGCAATTACGTGACATATGACCGTCCTTTTTTGACACTGATTGCCCATCGGTCTCGTTGGTTAATGAGAAGTATTTTGTGTTTTATGTCGTGATTGGAGTTTCTTGTCCACTTTGTCTGTTACGGTGTTTTGCTGTGGGTGCCGAACCGAGTATTGTAAACGATTCCGATTTCCTCATTTCTTCAGCGGAAGTCTATGTCCATCATATATATACATGAGAGAAGGGAGGAAATCTGCAACAAGACCCCGTTGTAGCATCAACAGCAAAATACCAAAACACCCGATGCAAAAACATAAAAGACGAGTACAGCACGAGACGGAAAAGAGACACACTACATGTAAACATAAAGCACAAAAGACTACACATAAAACGACGAGACCAATGGGCAACCGGTGCCGACTTTGGACGGCCATTTGTCACGCAAGTAGCAAATGGTGTGGTTATCCTGGATTACGTGCGCACAACCCTCTCACTTCTCCAATTACCCAGAGGTCTCGAAGAACGTACAATTGTGGTGTAAAACAACCTCCTCACTGTCAGATGACCTCACACAAACAAGACCGCGAAACGTAGAGGCCCTTGAAACACATATGAATATGCAAATGGATATAAAAAGAGGACATGCGTAATACAGTCCGTGCTCTGCCGGCTGTAGCGAGCTCATGTATGTAATCACCCGAGGAGTCCGACTGACATTCAGAGAGGACAGGTGGTCGGGGCCCTGTCTTCTCTAATGAGGTTTGGACAGGGCCCGTCATGGAGTCCCGTCGTCACAGCCAGTCAGAGTGCAAGTCTCAAGGATGCGCTTGTACAAGACTGTAGATTGGTCAAGTACCAAGCCTAGTATCCGTCTGGTGACATTAGGATTATATCCACGGTATAAAAGGCGTTTGATGATTTTGACGCATTTTCGATGGTTATGTTGCCTACCTTTGATCCTTCTTATTTTGTTTGTCTTATTACCATTAAAGACAGGTTGTGTAATACCCAAAGTAATGTACTCTGTTGCGTGTATAGATCCGAATTTTAAAAGAAGTTGACTGTTTTTTTGTAAAATTTCCAGAAAGTCTTAACTAGTTTATGAAAGCGGAAACCTTGACCTAAAGATTTTTGGACATTTGTAAGTTTCTACTGTGAAAATCCAAAATATCAGTACATGCTCAAGCGTACCGGAGGAGCTGTGATATGTAAATGCCGTATGACGGTAATCTTTGAACATCACCGTCAAGCCAGGGGAAATTTACAATGTTGAATCCAAAATCATCCCTTTTGTCATATACACTTGTATGAATCTTTCCGTTTACAATTTTGATATTTAGGTCTTAAAACGGTGTTTCTGTGTTTGTAACGTAATCCCTCCTTTCTTATGTACTATATACATAGTACATAAGAAAGGAGGGATCTATCTCCAACAAGACTCCGCTTTGTACCCTTATCTTAATAATACATTCATTGACTCACTGTAATGTAATATATCTTTACACAGAAGTCCTTTTCATGAGAAAACAGGAATGTTTTCATCTTATGAAGTTGTTGCTGTCATCAATGATCTTATTCTACGTCGTCGGTAAAATTAACTAGGACCATGTAAAAGATACAGAAAGGTTTTTTTCAGATGTCCAGGGAATACATTTCACTCATGATGGTAATCTACAAAACTATTTTTCAAAGGAATTATTCTGATATTTTTTTTATTTTGTTTGATTTGTGTATTCCACGAAATAAAACCTAAAAAAAACGTGTAAATCTGTATTACTTAATGCGCATAGCACTTTAGGTTTCTGTTCATTGTGCTGTCGTTGATATCAGTAACCAAATAAAACGAAAATCGTCATTCATTTTCATTTGCTTTCCTGTCAACAATCTCAAGAGTTTCTGAAATTCATCTGACTGCCCTGTACTAAACATATGTTGTCCATATTGACGTCGTAATAATGGAATCACGTGACATGACGCCAACCTTACATGTGCTATTATTTCAATTTATGTATTTTTGTTTGAAACAAAGAAGCGTTTGATTTGTTGTTATCGAATTGGGTTAAGTTCTAATCGAATTTATATTTCTCTTTTAGATCCAACCTATTTATGTAGGTTTATGCTTGTTCAACATCATTATTCAAATAACTGGACAAGCAATCTACGGTTATTCATGTCAGAAAGACATTGGGAAGCAACTGTCGGATCTTCAATCAAGAGTTCAACTTTTAGAATATCGTTTACAGACAATAGATAGTAGGGAATCTCAAAATGTAGCAGGTAATTGATTTACTTGAATTACTTTATTACAGAGATACATGTTGCCATAAAGCAGAGTCATACTTTTACTTAAATGTTACACTCATACTCTTGCATGTTTGTTTTCATGTATTTTACTGTATGTGCTTCTATCGAGTCTCGTTGAAGAATCACTCATCTTTTAATGTACTAATGAGATTCGTTATACAAACTTTTCTTGTGCATCGCTTTTTAAGATTTGTGCAAAGAAGGCTACATTTTGGCTGCAAATGGAGAGACTTCGTTTTCTAAATGTTACGGTTTTTATCATTTACAGATGAGTAGCCCTTGTTTCAAAACCCCAAATCGGTCTTTAAATGTATTGTCGAGTCGAAAGATTTACTTCAGCAGATAACGGTACATGTAACCAAATTTCTTAAAACAGTCAGATTGACGACTTCAACTTCCAAATGATAAGTTTCTATTTTTTCTGAGTCACAAGATTTCTTAGATCCTTAGACTTCCTAAATGACAAATATGGATAATGACCAAATTCCTATACACAGTACAAAATCAATAATTCAGAAAATCATAAACCGACGGCATACAAAATCAGGATTAAAAGGGAAACAAAGAAAACACTCAACCTTATGAAAAGAATCGAACCCCCAATATGGGAGTGAGACCAGGTGCCCAGGAAGAGTCAGCATCTCCTGCTTGTATGCAAAACCCGTCGCTTCAATTCACATACGGTTACTTCCATTTCGGAAGATACAAGTATATTATGGGTTGGTTGGTTCAAATTGTCTAAGACAGAATGTCATCCACCATTCTGGAGAGTTGGACATCAAAATGTTTGACGAGTTCCTCATATCGACCGTAGAACTTCCTTAGGGACTTTGTTAGTCGGTCACAAACGTATCCCTTACTGAGAAGTTTATCTGAAAGACGCCTAGCTCTCAGAGTAAACATCTGTATATTTGGTAATTGCTCTAGCATAGCGTATAAACTGAGATATGAACACGCCATAAGCAGGCGACGAAGGAATGTTGCTATTTAGAAATGGAAAGCTTGTGGTGCTAAAATTGAATTCGTCACTTTTATACTGTATGATCCACGACCTAACAATCGTGTGAAGAAGTTGATACATATGTGTTCAATTTTACATCATTTATATCATTTTTCTTTTTCGGAATCTTGTTATTTCATCCAAAAATATGATCGAAATTACAGGAGGTTAACATCTTAGCACCATCCCTCCAATGACATTTTGAACATAGATTTTCTTTGGATTTGCTACTGAATCGACCCTACAGGAAATTTTGAGCCGCGAACTCGTTGCAAAATGAGAAAAATAAAATTCAAACTAGCGCTACTGGAGTTAATTTTGGCTGCGTCTGAAGATGAGGATTTTATATCCAACACACGTGTTTGGTGCATAATAAATTGATTTGAAATTTTCTTCAAGAAGGTATAGAGTTGGAACACTTCTGTATTATTCACGTGGATTGGATGTGCATTTAAAAATAAATCATTAGAAAATTTGATGTACTAATAATGAATTGTTACTAATTTCAGCTCGTGACTGTCATGCTAAATGGGATCGCTTCCAAGATTCATGCTACAAACACTTTCAGACAAAGAAGTCCTGGGGTGATGCAAAGGTTTGAAAAAATGCTTACAACACCTTACGTCTCTTTTTTCTTATATAGATAATGAAATCGCTCTTTGCTGTAAATGTATACATCTTCGGGAAATTGTTCTTATAACAAAGCCCTATTTACTGGTTACTGGTGACACTGATATCGTCAGTAATAGTAAACTTTGAAACCCCGTTTTTCACATGGCGGGGAAACTCTGAAATAAGCATGGATGCATGTGAGTAGAACGCCAGAGGGCGGGCAAAAAAAAAAGGAGGACGTTGAACTAGACACACTCTCCGAATGTACAAAATCCATCGAAGAATTACTTAAAAGAAGATTAGGGCGTCTTCGGTACTCAGTTAACAACAGCCACTAGTCAATTTTTCATGACCCTGTTGTTGTCAAAGAATTTTCTGACATCAATGAAAAATATATCATTATTCCTACTGATAAAGCGGCAAACAATTTTACTTTCGTATGCAGTTCATACTATTTCCAATGCCTGAGAGAAGAACTTGGGTTACATTCTGCACCTGGAAATCCAATTTACACACTTACTTTGTCTGTGTCTGAAATATTTGACAATCATAAATCTGTTCTTGAGTCATTCGGTATTTATACGTATGACTCTGATCTTGAACTAGCTTATATCTACCGGATTCCAAAAATGCAATGTAAATCCTTTAAAACACCGGTTCATTACTAGTTCATCCAAGGGCTCCACAAAACCTCTATCCATTTTGCTTACGAAAATATCAACTCACATCAAGCAAAGTCTAAAAACTTACTGTGAGACAACATATTCCAGAAATGGAATCAATCAGATGTGGATCCAATGGGCATTCTACATTTCCAATGGGCATCGACTGACCATTGGCCTCGTTGTCTATAAGTAGCCATTTGTGTTTGATGGATGTTTCTCTATGATTTGGCGTTCCTTGTATACCATTTGCGTCTCTATCTTTGCGTGTCTGCTTTGTGTTTTTACGTTGGGTGTTTTGGGGTTTTACTTTGGTGCTGCAACTAGGTGTAGTTGGAGATCCCCTCCTTTCTTGCACTGGAGATGATTCATAAAGTAAGGTGTCCTTCGTGTTTCTGTGGAGCTTGTGACAATGTCTCCGTCTGTCTGTCCTATTTTCTTTCCTCGAAAGAAAGTTCTGTTTTATATCTTTTTTCCCAAATTCGTAAGCCTTTTGATTGTGGTTTTGGGGAAATTGTTTCGGCTGTTGTGTTTGACTTTCATTCACTGAATGACAAAAGTGAAATAAAGTCAGAATCTAATGATATGCAAAAAATCAGCATGTTTTAGCATTTTATAACAAGAGGTTTTGTGCGGATAATCACATCATTTGGCAAAATTTTCCTTTGTGACGTCACATCTGATCGCACCGTCTTGAAGCACCTGATGTGTTGTTATGCCTGTTATTTTGACGTCACAATACAATGCCGCGAAATGTTTTATGTCTAGTGTTTGACTGTCTCGCGAGTTTATTGAAAAATGATCTATTGGTCTCAATGATTATGTGTGTTCTTTCCGTGTCCATTTTGTGTTTCTTTATATGCTTGTCTATTTGTCTATCTTATGTTGTTTTTCGATGATTTGCTGTGTGTACTGCAGCTGAGTCTTGTTCAATATATTTATGGATTAAACTATTTTAAGTTTTTGTTTTGGGTCACATGATATTTTTCATGTTTTATATATCGTATATGATGCATGTTTCTATGATGACAAATATGGATAATGACCATATCCCAATACGCAGTGGAAAAGCGACAATTCATAAAATCATAAGCCGAAGGCATAAAAAATCAGGACAAAACAAGAACCAAAGCTAACAAAGAAAAACCTCCACCATATGTTAAACGTCTTCAGAGTCAATACCATCATTTTTAAAAGAACAAATTAATATACAGCATGGACCAGACATGCACGTTTCGGGTACTTAACCTTCGTCATTGATCCTCAATCTAAACAATGTAATATGCCAAAAGAGTGTGAATATTATTATGTCCAAAAAACGTACAGAAAGACGTAGCAGGATGGTTGGAATAAGATGCTAGAGGACCCATGTTTTAAAAAAAGATATTTTGTTGATAGAAATTTTCGAATGCTTTGAAGAAGAGTGTGAAAGTCATTATGTCCAAAAATGTAACGAAAGACGTAGTCTCATACTGGTAACGAAATATTGATTTTTATTGATATTGTTCTTCTTGTTTTTAAGTTTATTTGTCCAAAAATATTGATAACAACCACACCTTCCACTTGTTCAAACACTGCGTTAAACTGCTTTGAATTTCAGGCGGTATGTGAGAATAGCGGTACAAAACTCGTGGAAGTGGAAACAAGGGAGGAAGACATTTTCTTGAAGAAGCTTGTCATGAGTCTTCCCAATCAAGGTTTGTCATGAAAAACGGATAATGAATATGTGTAATTAAGGACATAAATGAATCGAAGTTGTTATCATGTTTGTAGCAATCGCAGGCATCACGTGACCCGATATGTGTGGCATGCTGATGCCCCAAAAATGTATTAATTGAGTGAAGTCTTTTGTATTGGCAAAGCAGTACCTGAGACCTTGGGACTTTTGTTCTGTGCATTGATCATGCCTTTAGAGTTTTTATCTTCCTATTTACCACGTTTAACTTATTCACTCGTGTCATCTGATGACCTCATTATTCACTGACATAGCAAAAGTCAAGGTTAAGATGTAACTGGATTCAATGTTTAGATGTAAAGTGATTCAGGGTTTAGATGTAACTTGATTCAAGGTTTAGATCTATGTAACTTGAATCAAGGTTTAGATCTATGTAACTTGATTCATGATTTAGACCTATGTACCTTGATCTATGTAACTTGATTCAAGGTTAAGATCTATGAAACTTGATTCAAGATTTAGATGTAACTGGATTCAAGATTCAGATGTAACTTGATTCAAGGTTCAGATGTAACTGGATTCAAGGTTTAGATGTAACTCAAGAAGGTATAGAGTTGGAACCCTTCGACATTATTGATTAAAGGTTTAGATCTATGTAACTTGATTCAAGGTTCAGATGTAACTTGATTCAAGGTTTAGATGTAACTTGATTCAAGGTTCAGATATATGTCACTTGATTAAAGGTTTAGATGTGACTGGATTCAAGCCTTAGATGTAACTTGATTCAAGGTTCAGATGTAACTTGATTCAAGGTTCAGATGTAACTGGATTCAAGGTTTCGATGTCACTGGATTCAAGCCTTAGATGTAACTTGATTCAAGATTTAGATGTAGCTGGATTTTACATTGTTTTCATCCATCAACGAATGCCTAAACATTTTTAAATACTCTAATGTTCGTAACAAAAAGGATTACAGATCGTCTAAAATTATTAATATTATACGTATTTCTCTTGATAAAGATAAGTATGGATTAAAACTCGCTTTCGGTGCCTTCAGACCTTTAAATTTTGCGTTTTGCGTCGCCTTTGGTGTTTAATCTTACCCCCCCCCCCCCACCCCCCATTTATATGTCTTGTTGTGCTTGTCCACTCCGTGTTCTCCCGTTTGTATGTTTCGGTCTTTAATTACTATGGATGTTGCACTCTAGTCCAGTCGTAGATCACTTCTTTTTGAAGGAAACCAATAACTAGAGAGCATTTCCTGGAAGCAGACCTCTTCCGTCTTTAATTATTAAATTATATAACTTTCGTCGTTGAATACATCATGTTACTCTTATCTGCAATATCTATGAACATTTTTAGATGACTTCTGGATTGGTGGAACCGATCAAACAGAGGAAGGAAAATGGGTTTGGTCAAAAAGTAACCGCCCACTTACATACACAAATTGGTATCCTCGCCAGCCCGACAGCACTGGTGGTGCGGAGGAGTGCCTAGAAATCATGCCTAGGTACAGTTACCTATGGAATGACCAATACTGCCAATCCAAAAGAAGTTTCATATGCGAGGATCAGTTAGGTGCAAACTAAACATCATTTCGAGGGATTATACAAAAAAAGAATAAGTATGTCAAAAATCGAAACAAAAGATTTACAAACTAAAAGACTGATATCATTTCATTGTGTTGCTTACTCGATCTTTCAGCATATTACCTATTAAAATAGACTTCATTGTGTAGTCTGAACTCCATGGTACTTGAATTATATGTAGTCTCGAGTCATAGTATTTGCTTGTTTTAAAATATGTGAAGTTACCAACTTCATTGTATTTGCTTTATGTAAGGTATCAACTTCATTGTATTTGCTTTATGTAAGGTATCAACTTCATTGTATTTGCTTTATGTAAGGTATCAACTTCATTGTATTTGCAATATTTTTAGTCTCGACTTCATTGTATTTGCTATGTTTAGTCTCGACTTCATGGTTTTCATTTAATTTGCAGTATTAACTTCATGATTTTTGCTCTACGTGCAGTCTGCTGTACTGTGTTTAGTCTCGACTCGTGTTATCTGCTTTATGTATAGTATAACGGTTACCATAATTGTTCAACTTTATTTATCGCTTTGGAGTATTTTACTTAAATTCCTGCAATAAGAGTTATCTGATTACTTTCTCTTCAAAGTCAAATATAAGGGAGGAACCCGAATACAGATTTGCAGTTCACGTTAAGACATTCAAGTATTCATTACCAGTTCCTGAAAGCAATTAATTTTAAATATATTTGCTATAAAATGTGAGATAAAAGCTTCCCTTTATGTGAAGCTGACCTTCATGTATTAAAAAAATGAAGACGAATTACATAAGAGGAATACTTTAATGGTATAAAAGTAACAAGTGTTCCCATCGTGGGAGATGAAGGTATTCTGAAGTCCGTGTAATAACAATAACTATCTGAAACAGTTTAGAAAGAATAATTAAACATTCAGTTTAGTATTGATGAAAGGAAATACCAAAATAACAGACAAAAAAGTGTGAATAGAATGAATAAATGCATAAAGTCTTTGTACTGGCCTCTTTCAGCCAGAAGAAAATGTTTCCAATTGATGAAGGCCAGTAGGCCGAATTGTTGTGAATATTTAGTTTTTTCTTGATTTTAGGGTAAAGTAATACTTTCCTACATAAAACTTTTGTTCATCTTTCAAATTATATAATTTCATATACATCATGAAATAGTAAGCATTTAATTAAAGATAATTGTAACTCGAAGATGTCACTAAAACATTTTGTTACCTTGGAAACGGTCTACAGGACTCCGAGGTCTTTGCCGCCGCCGCCTCCTTGAAAAGAAAATTGGGTCAAAGGTGATGAAAAAGCCCATGCTTCAAATAAAAATATCTTCTGGCTCAATTCTTTAATTTACTATACGACCCAAGAAATGATAGCTTATCACTATTTTCAACTTATCTTCAATATAGAAATTCACCAATAAAGAAAACCCCAATTCTCATGACAAGAAATTTGAAAATAACAGATAAATGCGTATATTTTATGTTTATTAAATGACAAGCAATATAAATATTAGAAATACTGTTCGTGCATCTCACTTCATTAATAGGAAAAATTGCGGTTTGTCAGGTTAAGATGTGCATCTTTTGATAAATTTCTTTTTCTCGTAAATTTTGTGTTAAGTTTAATTCTTATGTGTGCGAATATGTACTCACAATAGCAAAGACGTTTTCTATGTTAAGTTTGTCGTAACACATTTTACACATTTTATAAAATAGTATCAAAATTTCAAAATTGTATAATTGAAAGCCAGGCAAAGCAGAAAATTTCACGATTTTCCAATTTCTTAAGCGAGTTGCACGGACAGTATGGAAATATTTGACTTTTTTATTTCAAAGTTTGAACCATTTCATAATATCCATGCTACATGCGCGTAAAGCTGAGAAAAGCTATACTATTGATTATAGATACACTTAAGTAGAAAGAATATAAATGGAGGGATAGAAATCGTGTACTATATTTTAATGACCCAGTCATTCTATTGGGAAGGCAGACAAATTATATATGAAGGTATTTTTTCAGTTTTCAGTTTTTCATTTTTATTATTTTTTTTTTATTATTTGAACACTTTAATTTTTCGAATGTGGCCAAAATGAAAGAAATACATGTACAAATTATGTCCCACTGGAAATTTTTTACTCTCAGTTTCGAAAAGAAAAGAAATGCCCATCCGTTATTCAGTCTAAAAGTCGAGAGGGCAAGGCAAAACAATCAGAATTTCCACTACATAACTGAAGCGGAAATGACGTCATTGCCACAAAGGAGCCAAATATATCCCGTAATGTTTATTTGAATGACTGGGAAAAGTCGCGTGTAAATGTTAAAGTACAACATTCAACAATGATTAAATGAAAAATTGACAAGAAAACTAAATAAAGAAGAGAAGATAAGAGAATACCAAAACGACTCTAGAAACAGTCGACAATTTAACTTACCGACCGTATCCACTGAAGGGGAAAAGAAAGTTTGGCTGACTTACTTGTCTTGTCAAATATACTGATATAATTTTGAAAGTGGCGTATCCATATCTTACTTTGTTGACTCCTTTTTATTTACATTTTCTTTTAAATACTAGTAAACATACATAACGTATTCAATCCTCTTTTATCTGTTAAATATGAATCTTATTAAGTGCAACATTTTGTACAAAAAGTGATGTTTTTAAAGCAAACTGTTCAAGCCATGCACTTAAGCATCTTAAAAATATGGATTTCTTTTAAAAGGAAATTGTAAAAGGAAAATTTGCCCAATACATACGTATAAATAAATAGTGTCTCAAGGAATTTCGTTTCTCGGTGTTACAGAAATGGAGAAAAATGTGTCTAAAATATTGATTAGATCAAAGATAAGAATTAGAGTTGAAACGAATGTCCTCAAGAGACAGTACATCAAAGCGTCCTTGACCTCTTGTTACCATGGTTACTGAATACACTTACCTCTTTTACCGCCTATAGTAATAAAAATGTGCACGGATATTTCTCTTTTTATCGATTTCTAAATCTTATTTCCCTAGAATAAAGTTGATTCTGTTCCTTTTGTTTATCTTACAGTGTTTTGTGTTTCTTTAATGTATCACATATGTAGGGGTGAAACGATAGTCTATAAGATTGTTTATTGTTGTAGCACTACAGTACTATCATGATACGATACAAATATTACGGCAGATTTACCAAAACACTTTGTAAATTGTTTTAGGAAATGATTTTTTTGTTATATTTGAAATTTGCTTGTTTGATTCTGCATATTTACTATGTGACGGTAAAGTGCCCAGAAGAAACATTGAAGAATCTCCATAATCCAACAATATGTTCATTTAGCCTTGAATTGCAGAAAAGTGTATCGCGGTAGGCTTCGTACTCGTCCATGTATCGTAAACATTATTTCGTATTGCGTATCACATCACGAGCTAGTTTGGGATTGAACAGAAAAGTATACGGTGGTACGTTTCGTATCGTAAACCTTGTATCGTATACTTATCGTTCTAACTGCATCGTTTCACCTCTTCACATCTGTAATATGGGGTAACGTATAAATGTCGTATTTACCGAAACCACCGTCAAGTCCAGCGTCAAATCCACCGTCAAATCCCATGCCTCCGAGTCCTCCGCCTCCGCCTCCAAAATTATCAAGAATCACGGCTCCGCCTCCTCCTCCTCCTGCTCCGCCAAAACCTACGTCAAATAAACACGTACATCTCAAAATGATTTGTTTTCACATGGCTTATATGGTAACTCTGTGTGATTTAAATCGCAAGGCGATCGCGAAGAGAATTAAATTGGCGATGAGAATTAATTGAGAATATCTTCACAAAATATGAAAAGATCAATTTCCTCTCAGAAAGAAGCTTTTTGGACATTAAAAAATCAAATTGGGTATTCCTTGCACAAAAAAAGGGAACATTTTTTAAAAAAAAAGGACATCAAACCAATAATGCCTTCATGGAGATCTTATTAGTTACTGGTTGATGCTTTCTTAAGTAAAGGCTTTATTTTTTTACGATTTCTTCAATGGTTTCCATATAGAATGGATTTTTTAAGGGGGCTGAAGTATGAATATATGTGGAAACTCACCAGCGCCTGCGAATCCACCGCCGCCACCACCTCCGACATTGCCATCTGTAGAAATAAACAATGTGTGGATTAGCCACTGTATCTGTACTGATATACGTGTACATGTAAAATGTTTCCTGGATGTCAGATTTCGTTACACCATTGTACAACACTATACATAGAATGGAGACATATACTTACCGACTACAACAGTACCGGCGTCCTTAGGGGGTCCAACTGAAATGACATAGTCAATTGTTAAATAAGAGAATTATTTGAAATTATTATTTATTTCTGTTGAAATAATTATTCCTATACGCAAACTAAAATGGCTTTTCATCAACACCACTTAGAATATTCTCATATATTAAACTGAGGCTTTGACTGGCATGACTTCGAATAAAAGAAAAAAGAAAGAAAAAGTAAAGGTGAACTCGATTTCAATTTTAATATTGGTCCGAGAAATTGAATAAAGAATATACATTGTATTATAGTAACGCCAGTGCCCTATACACACATGCACAAACATGCATCGAGTAGGAAAAAATAGAACGTACCAACATTGTCTGGAATTACTGGAACGGGCTGAGGAACTGGGACTAAAATGAAAAAAAAATATTCAGTCATCAAAATAAGTAAACGATTGAGTAAGAGATGATTTTCGTGGAGGCCTGTGTCATTCTCCTGTGCATGTTCCTTTTTTTCTCAACTTTGAAATCTATCTCCACAGTCATTTTCTGCGAGCCTGCGCCGCCTATGGCTGTGTTGCATGTTGCATATATAGTGTTGCACTCCCTTCTGCCATTTCGTCCTTCCGTCACTTTGTCTATGATTACTTGGTTTTCGCGGGATTTTTCGATGGATTCAAATGATATATCGTTTATACAGATGTTTCTGATAAGATACAGGTAAAGTTCGAATATGGGCGCTTTCCAATGATTTCTGAAGGAACCATTGGCCTTAATGTTAGAAAAATTAATTTCGGGTATATTTTTTCTTGGCGGTTTGATGGATCCAAATTTAAGTTTGAATGATAACCATGACGAGATGCAGAATAAAGCTCGAATACAGACGCGAACCAGCTATAAAATTGATATATCATTGCACTTGAACTCAAAAGGGACATACCTGGTTGTTCTACAGGGAATGGTTTAGGTACGGGGAAAGGTTGAGCGACCGGTACTGGTTTTTCTACTGGAATTGGTTGGGGTACCGGAACTTTCCTCTCAACAACAACTGCCAAAAGTCACAAAAATCCCTGATTATATATCGAAATAACGATAACATTATACAATCTGTATATTTTTCTAAATATATATACATATATAATACATTTGTTTGAAAGAAAAATCGCCGAGGAAATTATACTTACGCTTTAAAGAACAGAAATAAGACATGCTATCAAATATGGATATACATGTACAGACTACATGTAGTTATTAAAAAAAAAATAATCTCAACGTTTTTAAAATTGTTTTTATTTTGAAAAAAAAAATGAAATTAAAAAATTCGATACATACCGGTGTTAGTAACGGGAACCTCAACTAAAAAAGGAAATAATACAAAGGTCAAAGACATTCATAGGACAAGGCCAATTGAAAAGCATTCCTCATGACAGCGTGTGAATTTGTTCAAATAATATTAAAAAATATTCATTAAATATTTTTGTCAGGAGCGAAATTAAAAAAAAAAACTTATTTGAAGTAAGATTCTTCAGTTCTTTATCCCATAAACATGTTATGAAATAGAAATTTTCCTCTTAATTTGAAGATCGGAGCCTGGATACAAGCTTCAATTAGTATAAAACACAGCTACAGCATAATATATCCAGCAATATGGAACGCCATCGCTGTCTTATGATGAGATATTTCAATATATTGGATGGTTTAATCAATATATGCGGTGGTAAGTACATTATATGCGGTGGTAAGTACATTATATGCCGTGGTAAGTACATTATATGCGGTGGAAAGTACAATATATGCGGTGTTTAGTACATTATATGTGGTGTTAAGTACATTATATGAGGTGCTAAGAACATTATATGCGATGGTAAGTACATTATATGGAGTGGTAAATACATTATATGCGGTGCTAAGTACATTATATGAGGTGCTAAGAACATTATATGCGGTGGTAAGTACATTATATGGAGTGGTTATTACATTATATGCGGTGCTAAGTACATTATATGCGGTGTTAGATACATTATATGGGGTGGTATGTTCATTACATGGGGTGGTTAGTACATTATATGCGGTGCTAAGTACATTATATGGGGTGGTTTGCTCATTACATGGGGTGGTTAGTACATTATATGCTGTGCTAAGTACATTATATGCAGTGCTAAGTACATTATATGCGGTGCTAAGAACATTATATGGGGTGGTGAGTACATTATATGCGGTGCTAATTTCGTTATGTGGTGATTTCGTTATGATAAACATTCTTATGACCAAGATTAAACATTTCTGAGACTCGGATCGCAGCTACGTTAAGGCACTATTCGTTTTTACGTTTTTGTGGCCTTTAAACACAAATATTTATCTGAGAAGATAAAATAAATACTATGTTGTTTAATTGAGGTATATTTCATTGTATTTTATTCAAAAAAGTGAAAAGATTAAATCTTTGGCAATCAGTGAAATTTATTCTACAATTTTCTCTCCTTCTCGCAAGGTCGCGGTGGCGTAGTGGTGAAGACGCAGGACTGGAACTACCGAGGTCGCGGGTTCGATCCTTGCCACGGGTACATTTTATTTTTCAAAATTTTTACAAAGTTCTTGCTTTTTCTTAAAGTGAAGGCACCATGATATCAATAGGCATTGTTTCCGTGTATTGTATATGCGTTTACTTTTTAGAAGAGCTTTGTACAGTACAGGTAAATTATGTGATATTAGTAAAGAGTAGATTAATTCTGTAACACTACGTTACTAATATATAAATTATAATTTTTATTTTAGCTTGTGATATTCAATTTACGTGGTCTAAGAGAGAGAGAGAAAAAAAACAGGGTGACGTGAAAATTCTATATCATTATTTTTTTTATTCTAATAATTAGAATAAAAAAAATAATGATATAGAATTTTCACGTCACCCTGTTTTAACGTAGCTCGCGGGGAAGCTTTCATCACAATCAAATGTGTACGCAGGTTTCACCCTCGAATTTTTTTATGTGCACATCTACGCTATGACGTCATAAACCTTACTTGATCGTAACGTCACGTTACGTTGCGCGACATATATCGTAAGGGCGCAAATAATGGCTTTTTTTTAAATACTTATATTTTCTAGTAAGCGTAGCGAGCCGAAATTTTTAAACATAAACTTTACATTGTGTCTAAATTCAGTCAATGTATTTAGACACGCTTGCACTGAGAACCGGAAACTTTGAGGGATGTTTGGTTATATTTTGACTATTTCTAGGGAATGATATATGAATGCATTTTTTTCTTCAAATATTACGTTGGAAATTAATGTTCTTTCATCCATCCTCCTCCATCCTTATCTAGTTTCTTTATTGTACCATATAGACGGACGGAGAAGGCTTTACTTTTTTATTGTTTTTATTCACCACAACTTGTATGCTGACATAAAAATGCACATATCTTCTATAAATAATGATAACATAATATTGCATATACATGTAAGACATTGCATGAAATATACAAGGTTAAACGGTATTGTATATAATTTGGTTTCATCTCAGGATTATACAAGAGTATAATTATCCTTGATATTTCTATCATGATAAAAAATTATTGAAATTCAAAAGCTGTCGTGATTAGTTTTCAAAAATCAAATTTAAACTTTCCCATCTGCTTTTAATTCGTTTACTCTTTTGTTCTGACATAAGGTACAATGAATATAATTCCAAATTTCTATAGGATCTGGTGAAGGCTTTACTTTTGATCAGTCTTTTTCTCGCTCTCCTTCTTGCTTGTTTCTCAGAGTGCACAATTGGGGAAAGCGGGGTAAGGGGGGGGGGGGGGTTGTCCGACAGAAAAGGAGGAGGGGCTGCCTTATAAAATAAAATTAATCTTTTCAATACTTTTTAAATTATACGCAAAGCGGTGATTTACTTTAAGAATTTAGGAATACATTGTGTCTGAAAGTTCGATTATGACGTAAGACAAAGATTTGTATATGTATCAGAAAGCAGAGCGAACCGGAATTGTTTTGTAAGGGTACGACCAATTTGATCCTGAGGGGGGAGGGGGGGGGGGCTGGCAATTTTTTTCGGGTCAGATTATTTATTTTCAACGCAGGGCCGGCCGGAATATTTATTTTCCAGTAACTAAAGATCAGAATATTTATTTTTAACCTATTACAATCCTGACAAGCCAAAAAAAAAAAGTCATACTTAGGAGTCAAGGTCAGTGTTAAAAATTTGCCAAAGAGACTACATATGTGCAAGTTGTTTGTTTGTTTGGATTTTCATTATATTTATTTATTCATTTATTTATTATTTTGTTATCGGAAAAAAGGATACCGTACTGCCTTCTTGAGGAATTCCTGAACTCGGAGAAATTGAAATTTCATTTTAATAATATATATATAACGACAATCGAGGCGGCTGAACGTAATGATAGAAAACGAGCATGAAATGAAAATCACAATGTATATCTTATATGGACCGCCCCTCCCCAAACCTTTTCCGATATTATAAAGTATATGTACATATAAACAAGAGGGAATTTTTGCATACCCCGCCAAAAGATATAGGATGAAATAGTAATTAGCATGTCCGTCCGTCTGTTCCGTATGATGTTTTCAAATATTTGAAGAAAAAAAATGTCATGTACGGAGAATTTTATTTTTACATTAAGATATAAGGTCTAGTTCGAATACAGCCCATGTAATTGTTGATTAATTATCTTTTAGAAAAAGGGTTTCTGGATGTTTTAAAGAAGACCGTCACAGAGAATCAAATATTCCGCATACTCCGTGACGTCATGTTGACATATGCGATCTGAACACGCTGTTACTTTGACGTTGCGAGTAAAATTGACGCCGAAGCCACGCAAAACAAATTTTCAATCTTAAATTGCAAAAAATCTGCCGAGAAGACCTATCCATGTTTTTATATATTCGAATTCATCTCATTCTCTACTTTTACGTGTAAGAAGGGCTTTAAGGACCTCCACAACTTAATGAAGAAAATGATAATGAAGCAAGCCGTGTTTTGCCTTTTGAATTAGTGCGGATTTTTGAATAATAAGTTGCAAAATGGCGATAAAAATTGCAAATTTCCCCTTAGAGACACAATAATCCGTAGAAATACAATACTCAACATGGTAACAATATTTTTTATCTCCCTTTTCACCTTCCTTGGTCAATTTTCTAGATTAAAATTATTTTAGTTCAGAAAATGCATATTTTCGAATTAGAACGTCAGTGCCGTCTTTGAGGCTTAAAATCTCGAAAAACTTCGTGAAATAGTTACATGAAAATTATATCAAAGATTGATCAAATCTTATGTTTCATGTAGACAAATTTTCAGGCTATGTCTTCTCGCAAAATTTTCCGTGCCGTAACGCCGCGATGTACCTTAAGAATATCAATGTAATCGGCAATCTCTGAAATCCAGAAACTGAAAAAAAGGTTGTATTTCTTTCTTCTCGGCCACTTATGTAGCTTCTGGCGCGAAATACACACGGTGTAGATATCTATAGACAAATTTATTTCCTTCCAAACGGTTAAATATTTGATCTGAACACACTATGAATAGATTGTTCTATGATATAAAAAGAAAAAGAAGGCAATTATAACCTACTTTTAATATCGCTCTAGAGATGAATTTTAAAATAGTCATCCATCCCCCTTTTTTCGTTTTTGCCTGTGAACATTGTTCCCCCCCCCCCCTCGCTTCAGAACCCCACTTATCCAGAAAATGTGTTTTATTGATATACACCTTTGGTGAATGTGGCATTGTAAAGCGAGGGGGGGAGACGCTTTTGTGTAAAAGCGTTTCCGTTTTCCATTGTTTTCTGTGTAAAAATGCTTATTTTGACCCAAATACCGGTCTTTTCTTCCAACCCCCCCCCCCCCATGATAGAGCTGGGAAAAATGTTGAATCCTTTTGTGTTTATGTGTCCTTTTGGGTTAATGACAAACCGAGTCTCAAAAATGTTTAATCTTGGTCATCAGAATGTTGATCATAACGAAATCACCACATAACGAAATTAGCACCGCATATAATGTACTCACCACCCCATATAATGTTCTTAGCACCGCATATAATGAACATACCACCCCATATAATGTACTTAGCACCGCATATAATGTACTTAGCACCCCATATATTGTACTTACCACCCCATATGATGTTTTTAACACCGCATATAATGTACGTACCACCCCATATGATGTTTTTAACACCGCATATAATGTACTAAGCACTCCATATAATGAACTTAGCACTCCATATAATGTACTAAGCACTCCATATAATGAACTTAGCACAGCATATAATGTACTTACCACCGCATATAATGTTCTTAGCACAACATATAATGTACTTACCACCGCATATAATGTTCTTAGCACAGCATATAATGTATTTACCACCGCATATAATGCTCTTAGCACCGCATATAATGTACTTATCACCGCATATAATGTTCTTAGCACCGCATATAATGTACGTACCACCCCATATAATGTTCTTAACACCGCATATAATGTACTGAGCACCCCATATAATGTACTTAGCACCGCATATAATGTACTTACCACCGCATATAATGTACTTACCACCGCATATATTGATTAAACCATCCGATATATTGAAATATCTCATAATAAGACAGCGATGGCGTTCCATACAGCAAGCACAAGGACTTCTATTCCGAAACCACGTACTAGTAAGTTTTGTCGCACTCCGCCCCTGCCCCGCCCGTTTTGTTGTTCTTTTACAAATCCCCATAAAAATTATTACCTTTTCTTGTGACAGTTCTTACAATCTCTTTGGGTACAACAACTGGGTCTGAATAAATATGATAAAATAATGAGTAAAAAATAAAAAAAAAAACCCCGACACATTTATGATAATTTTCGTAATAACAACAAAATTAATAGTTCTGCGATTTTTTTTTTATTAAAAACGAGTGTTTTGCCATGATCAACCATACACTTTATCTATTAAATCATAAAAAAGATCATTGTAAATTACTAGAACTTTATTACATGACATTCTTCTTTTTATACTTAATTTGACTTGAAAAACTCCGATTTAATGCGGAATTTTCTTTTAAAATCCAATATCGTCGATGATTTTTTTCTCAACATGTATTTTCATGATATACTTACATGGATGAGGTACTGGTACTTTTTGCCTAACTATGACTGTTTTCACATATGGGATCTTTCTAATAATTGGGAAGGGTATTTTCTTGAATACTGGGACTGAAAAAGAGATGTGCATTTTGAGAGTGAGTTCTATCGTAGTTATAGTTTATATATAACGTTAGTCTAGCTGGAGAGCTAGTCCTTAATCTCGTACAAATTCAGTGGCGGATTCAGGGGGGTGCGGAGGGGGCGCCCGCCCCCCGGCACTGACCCCAAATTTTCCAAACACAGGTATATTTTTGCCCATTTTCAGTAAAAATCGGCAAAATTTGCCCCTTGACCCCCCCCCCCGCAAAGGGGGCGCTGGATCCGCCACTGAAATTCGAGGATATAAATCAATGAAACCAAAATTAAAACGAAATTTATGGTTCTATACATAATAATAAAACACAAGGAATATAGGAAATTGTTTTAATAAATGAGCAAAATTAAACTTACGAATGTCATTTCTTTTTACTAATCAGATATAATGTCTTTACATTCAACTCTTGATCAATTTTGAAATGCCTAAAATATTGGACTAAATTAAAGGGTGCGTTACTTATAAGAACAGCAGATAATTTGCACAGAATAATGTTAAAATATATAACTTACACGGTCTGTCGATGAATTCTGAAAAAAGGAAAATGATTTCAGGTAACAGAATATGTTTTGGTGATAAACAAAAAAGAAGATAATTTATAGGAGAAGAAACTACAAATTGTACCATTTCCGATAATATTCCATATTAAAGTGCATTCATATAAAACAAATAGGAAATTTATAAATAAATAAAAATCTAGAATTTAAAATCTAGAATCTAGACAAAAGACAAATATTTTAATCGCTTATATGTTGTTTAACATAGCAACGAAAGCAGCGAAACTGTAGGTAACACTAAGACAGAGATGGGCTTTGGGCGTCATTTTTGGTCCTTCCTGCTAGGATACATACTTCCGGTTTCGTTTCGCTCTCTACGGGGACCCTTAACAGCGGCCCTACAATGCATTCTACACTTGCGCTGGAGATGGTTTATCAGATAAGTTGTCCTTTGTGTTTCTGTGGGGCTTGTGTCATTGTATCCGTCTGTTTGTCCTTCGTGTTTCTGTGGGGCTTGTGTCATTGTATCCGTCTGTTTGTCCTTCGTGTTTCTGTGGGGCTTGTGTCATTGTATCCGTCTGTTTGTCCTTCGTGTTTCTGTGGGGCTTGTGTCATTGTATCCGTCTGTTTGTCCTTCGTGTTTCTGTGGGGCTTGTGTCATTGTCTCCGTCTGTTTGTCCTTCGTGTTTCTGTGGGGCTTGTGTCGTTGTCTCCGTCTGTTTGTCCTTCGTTTTTCTGTGGGGTTTGTGTCACTGTATCCGTCTGTTTGTCCTTCGTGTTTCTGTGGGGCTTGTGTCATTGTATCCGTCTGTTTGTCCTTCGTGTTTATGTGGGGCTTGTGTCATTGTTTCCGTCTGTTTGTCCTTCGTGTTTCTGTTGGGCTTGTGTCGTTGTATCCGTCTGTTTGTCCTTCGTGTTCATGTTGGGCTTGTGTCGTTGTCTCCGTCTGTTTGTCCTTCGTGTTCATGTGGGGCTTGTGTCGTTGTCTCCGTCTGTTTGTCCTTCGTGTTCATGTTGGGCTTATGTCGTCGTTGTCTCCGTCTGTTTGTCCTTCGTGTTCATGTGGGGCTTGTGTCGTTGTCTCCGTCTGTTTGTCCTTCGTGTTCATGTGGGGCTTGTGTCGTTGTCTCCGTCTGTTTGTCCTTCGTTTTCATGTGGGGCTTGTGTCGTTGTCTCCGTCTGTTTGTCCTTCGTGTTCATGTGGGGCTTGTGTCGTTATCTCCGTCTGTTTGTCCTTCGTGTTCATGTGGGGCTTGTGTCGTTGTCTCCGTCTGTTTGTCCCATTTTCTTTTCGCATGGTGAAGTTCTGTTTTTCCAAAATTCGTAAGTCGATCGATTGTGGTTTTGGGAATAAGGTGTCTACTTTTGTGTTTGACTTTCATAAAACTTTACTTCCTTCTAAAATAGTGCAATTTCTGTTCTTCCTTTTCGTGTGCTTTCTTCATTTCAGTTATTACTTTATTTCTTGTATAATTCATTTTTTAAATCATCCACAGAATACTTTTTCCACAATTATTCCTCTTCATATCGTCCCCTCCGTAATTTACCGGCGTTCTCTGTTTCGTTCTTATATTATGATCTTGTGCCTTAAATTTTCATTATTCAATTGATCAATTCAAACAAATTTAACACCAAAATAAAACGTGTCATGTAAGTCAGTAGGTAGATGTAGGAACTGTAGCTCAGATATTGGAATCAATACTCACTTGGCACGTAAAATGGCACCTTTACAGCTGAAAAAAATGAAAGTATGGTATAATACTAATAGTCCAGATGAACGTAAAGGCTGTATATCATAGTTACATTAGAATCGTATGTGAAAATATATGTCATAATCTAAATTGAAGTAAACATTTGGGATGAATATTTTCATTCAGCAAGTAAAAAAGAGACTTATTTACGATTTCGAGTATATGAGACCATCTGAAAGAAAATATTTTGTTTTACGTCTGGAATTTTTCTGAAACACACATTTGTCAAATACATTATAATAAGATTACTAAAAAGGTAATGAAATGATGAAAATAAGAATAAAAAAAGATTTATCTATCTTCAAATGCTGGCATTATTTTGAGGAAATCACAATTTTCTCCTTAAATTGATGATATAGGCATATATGGTATCAAAGGTTATTAAATGTATATTTCTGTAAGTGTTTTTTCCCCCGATATATTTTCCCAAAGGTACATACACCCGCCCGTGGAAGGAAAACAAATACCAAAATTACTATTGCCGAATGAAATTAACCCGCCCTTTATTAATTCAGTATCAATGTGTTATTTGGAAGGAAATATCCATAGACTTACGATCAAAACACGAACGGTCACAATTTTATATCTTTTATTGTCCAAACGCGGAATATTGAAATATGGTCAACGCATTTAAGCCATCAATGTGTCACTGTCCTGTCACCGGACTGACAAACGGCCGGGGTTGTCAGGCTCATTAATTCTTATACCTCTGAAGTTGACCTGTTGTAATACATATCCCGAACTTAATATATCTATTTCCGCCCGTGAGTTGGTCATGCTTATTCAAATCAATCGTCCATATTCGTCAAATTAGGTGACAACTGTATAAATCATGTAGATCCCCTTGCAGTGAGTAACATTAAAGATTTGGGGGGCTTTATTTATGGTCAAGTGACGACAAGATGAGCTATTTATGCATCCATTATGCAACAAAAATAGGACGAGGTTTCCATGCTAACAGAAAAGGTTTAAATTACTTGTATCAAAGAACACTTCCCCTGAAGATGACAATCTAAAACTTATTTAATGACTTGTCAAGCATATTAAAAATAGAACATTTCAATCGGAGATTGAAAAAATTATGGAGAAAATATTTTGATATTCGACATGGAACCACAAATGCGTTTCTCGTGTAATTTCAACCTTTTCTTTCATATCTTCATTCATAGATTTGAAATTGAAGAAAAGTTATTTAAGAAGACGAAATAAAATACTCACGAAAAGGTCTTTTCACCACAAGTGGTCGGTGATGGAAATCTGTAACATACAATAGTTATTGATTAATTATTGATTAAAACTTAGAACAAAGATTTACTTTTTATTCTATGAATTCGGGACATATTGTCATTGGCGTGTCCGTTTGTTTGTATGTTTGTCTGTCTGTCTGTTCGTCTGTTTATCTATTTTTCAAAAAAAAAAAAAAAGAACCTTGACAATCACTCTTGAATGGTAACTGATAGGGTTTTATCTTTCAGATGTAATCCAGTGGCAAGACTTTTCCATTGATACCATCATTCTATACCTTTTGACCTTGACCTTCGAGTTTGACTTAGTTTCTTTTGGATAAAAAAAAAACTTGAATCTGGGTCATAACTCTTGAATAGTATGTAATAGAGCGTTCATACTTGACATGTGAATTCCTTGTGGTATGATCTATCAATTGGTACAAAAAAGACGGTTGACCTTGACTTCGGAGTATGAACTTTACATTTTACATACAAGAAAGATATACCGGCAAATACGCCGACGATGACATCCATGTTTCACAAAAACATGTTTTACTCATCCTGTTCATAAGGTATCCTTGTGAAAGGCCTATCTATTTGTACTAGATAAGATTGACCTTTTTGATCTTGGAGCATGAAAAACCTTTAAACAACTTATACCTTGGCTAGTTCTTTAAACAACTTATACCTTGGCTAGTTCTTGAATGGTAAGTATTATCGCTTTCATATTAAATTTCACATGTGTATTCCTTTTGTCAAGATATTTCCATTTGATCTGAATATTTGACCTTGATTATAGAGAATTTTCAAGTAAACAAAAACACCTTGACCATTACTCTAGAATGGTAAATGATAAGGCTTTCATATTTCACATTTGTATTCTTTGTGGCATGACCTATCAATTGGCACCAAAAATCGTTCGACATTTACCTTGGAGTATGATTTACCTTCTACGTTACATCTGTTTTACTAACAAAGATGCAAACGAGAGCACTCGTGTTTCACAAACGCAATTGTTTTAATCACCATGTTCATGATCTATTTATAATAATAATCAGTGTCGAAATATTTTTCCCTTATCGACAATTTCGAGCCAGGAACATAACTGTTTTCAGAACTTTCTCATAAATAATTGGCATCAATAATTCTGATTTTATTCAACTGTTTCCCTCAAAATTACTGAATTACACACTAAAATTTTTGTGCTCAATTTGATTTCTTGTATACGTGTTCAAGTTTTTGTTCCAGCGCATTTTCGTCGCAGAATAAGATCTATACATGTAATTATTGAATCATATCCATGTTATAAAAGAAAGTTCTATTGCCTCCAGAATTGATTATTTCATTCATGGTTAAAAAAAAAACTTCAAACAATACACATGTATATATATGGAAAATGGTCTGACTTAATATGTATAGAAATCGTACTCAATAATTGAATCGGTGTCACTTAAGCGGTGGTCACAACCCGCCGTACGTGCACGTACGTGCTGTCTGCGTGCAAAAACGTGGGCAAACCTTGGGTATCCGTACGGTGTCCGTGCGTTGTCAGTACGTGTCCCGTACGTCCTCCTTGCTGATTTGGGAACACGCAAATAGGACGTAGCAGTTTTAGTGCATACAGAACTTTCGCTGCGTCCTGTCTGCGTGCTGTCTAAGAATTCAACAAGAAGTACGACACGCACGTTGTAATTACATGTGCGTTGCAAGTACGTGCAATGCACGTTCGACGCAAGGAAGTGAGGACTCCGTGCGTTAGCAGTACGTGTCAATTCGACATCCTTACAATAACGTAGAAGACGTACGGAGAAAGTACGTTGTAAGCAAGTTGCACGCAAGTCGTAAGTACGTGCAACGCACTTACTTTTTTTCGCTACATATGATGCATGTAACCATCCATATAACCAGTGCGTGCGACGTGCGTGACGCACTCCTTCCGTGCTCTTGCTACTTCCTTCCTTGCGTCTTCAGAAAAACGCAGCGCGCGTAGCCTCAACAAACACGCACGTCCTGAAAGCACGCACGGCGGGTTGTGGTCCAGGGCTTTAATGTGTTACTACATAATGGTTTTATTGTACGCATGTACTTACAGTTTGCCTGTGTTACTGAAAATGAGAAGAAAAGACACATTATATTAGGCAGCTTTACACATATACAGTCTTTATGAAATATATCCATATTTATACAGCTTCCATAAACTAGTAATTATAATATAAGACAAGTTCTATATATGAAAGGATATATATTAAAGAATTTTATCACATGATACACCCTTTATTCAGTTACATAAAGCCATTTCATAAATAGATGTTATGATAACACGTTACATAATATTATCACTTTGGGAGCGTGGTCATTGGATGAAGCGCTCCAGATCCTTTGTGACGTCAAAATAGAAACGGCGACGTTGGTTATAACATTTTGACGTTATTTGATCAATTACCTCATATTTCATGTGATAAAAAGAAACTCAAATGATGTTTCTATTCCATACAGTATTTACTGGAACTCGTGTGATTTTAATCCCCGATCCTTCCCTCGCCAAGGCTCGGGGATGTAAAATTCACACAACTCGTTTCATAAATACCGTATGAAATAGAAAATCATCAATCAAATGATATAAGATCCTATATATTAAACTTCGAAATTATAGACCATTCCGAGGTTCACAACTGTTTCAATGGAATAATAATTTTGCCTTACGTTCTCTACTTTGAGACTGAGTAACTGATAGGTACTGCTTTGATGTTTATAATATTAAAGGATATTATTATGTAAAAACATATACTTATAATACTAAAGGATCGAACCTAATAAGATTTTTATGGTCATTGCTAATGGTTGTAATAAAGGTTTAAAATCGTGCTTTCGAATTCTTTTGGATTCTAAAATGGTCAGATGAGGTGGCGCCACCTACTTTTTATTGATATAATTGTTACTTTAATTATTCTTTCTTCAATTTTCGTTGGATTGATGTGTACCACGAAAAAAAAAAAAAAAAAAAAAAAAAAAAAAAAAAAGGACGGAAAACTGAATTATTGCGCGTAGCAGAAACTGTATCATTGCGCGTATAGCACGAGGTATTTCTTCTTTTTTCACGTACATTGTACCTCTATGATAATAATAATATAACAAAAAACGAACCTATTATTATTATTATATATTTGAAGAACTTATTTTTGAATTGAGCCTGGTGCCTATTTCGCGTATTCTTTCTCATATTAGGTATGCCGTGTGTTTATGGCCGTAATGTGGAAAATGGACAAGAATAATTCAGATATAATATTTTCAAATACTGGTATGTAAAGAAATTTTTTTCTGATTTCATTTACTAAATTATCACATCTTTGATTAAATGAAGTCAATTTCAAACAAAAATGTATTTCAATATTCAATTAAAATTTAAATCCATTTTCATTTAATAAATCGATGAACAATCTGTAAGTGAATAAAATCTCTCTCTCTTTTTTTTTTTTTAATATATTTTCATTTATCCATTGCCCCTCTATAGCATTTTGATATGGAAAAGTTTTTATTGATTTGCCTTTTTTAAAATCACAATTGTAAGTTTTTATGTAAGCTCATAATTCTTTATAAATGCAAAAAGAATATAGCTGATTTTCATTATATTTTTTTTTCAATTTACAAAATATGAAATAGACATTCACTGATCCTATTTGCCAGTTTTAGATACAAGTACTCTTATGATCATGATGATATTAAAATAACAACAACAATATGATGAAGATAAATAAAATAAGTAAAAAAAAAAAAAAAAAAAAAAAAAACCAGAAAAAAAAGAACTTACCTGCCACAAAGGCCGCTAAAAGAAGGAGTTTCCAGACCATAGTGTAAGGTGTAAAGTGGAGGCCGAGAGACAGGTCTGAGGCCGAAGTCTACCGTCCGGTCATTATATAGTACCGGGCTCCGGTTATCGGCATCCGACTTTTATTGCTCCTCGCTTCGGTAAGTAATGACAGGAAAGCCGCCATAAAACACTGGCAATGAACCTGGATAGTCGCTCATTGTGTCTGAAATTGTCATACTTTATATGCAGATATAAAGATCTTTTCGCACTTTTCCTGATAAAGTGTCACATGGTCCGTGAACTGTACATACGGTGCATATATATAGGTGTTGAGAGAAGGGTGATGAGGATGGACTTACTTGCATGATAGATGGACAGACATAGATATAAAAAAGTTACTAATTTTCATTGTCATTTTGTCGCTTATACTACAGTCACATTCACCACTCGGTTGATATTTCTCTTTTCTTTGTTAAATATGTTGGTACCCTAAGATCAGCATTTTGGATTTCCAGAAAAACCGTAAAAGCTTTAGAATTTATCATTGTCTCTATATAAACCAATCTGTATAATCCTGTAGCGCTTGTTGATGAATTAAGAAATGAATCTTATATTTTATTCTGTTGATGCAGGTATCAACCGAAAAATTGGACAGAAAACTGCATCTTGCGCGTAGCGCGTTGATGCAAAAGTTTTCTGTCCAATTTTTCGGGCGATGCCTGCATCAACAGAAAAAATATAAGATTAATTTCTTATCATTTTATATCATCTACTTATGGAAAACAGACTGTTTTCTTAAATCTAAAATCAGTCAATCACCGCACTATATTTCGTAAGTTCGAGGGGTTGCAGTGATACAACTGCCTCCAAAGACGAAAACATGTTATGGCTGCCACCATGATTTAAACAGCGAACGACTGTCTCTCTATATCTTTGGAATAAGGACCATTTTGAGCAAATCCTACATACACAGTTAATTTTAGTAAGTAAGAAAGAAATGGTAGCCTTGAAATGTTAAGCAAACATCAACATATTGTATTTTCAGCATCGAGTTTATTCGTGTTCAGAATGAGCAGATTCGTCAAAAGCCCCCCATCCTCCCTTTTTCAGTTTTTCGTTTCTGGGGCATCGTCTCTCCCCCCTCCCCCCATCCCAGCTACAGAACCCCATTTTGTCAAAAGATGTGTATTAGTGATATACAACTTCTGTAAAAGTGGCGTTCTGTAGCTAGGGGAGGAGCAATGTTTTGAAAAACTTTTCCAATTTTCCATTGATTTCTATAGATAAAGACATACATGTTGTACATGTATTTTGCCCCAAAATTTAGGAAATCCATGCACGATAAATCTTATCCAACTGCTGATTATAATGAAAACAAGAACTGGCATAAATTCTGTGAAAGAATTTTCTTGAAGTTCCCATTTTGAAAATTCTATTTTTTTCAGGGCAGATTTTACGCCTTATCTTATCAGCTTCTTTGTTGTCCTCAATGCTGGAAGATATTTTAGGTTAGAACCATAAAAAACACCGAGTTTAACAAATTACTGGATAAGACCTCTTTTTTTACTGCACGGACTAAGAAAGAAAGGAGGGGGATCTCCGACAACACCTAGGTGTAGCACCAACAGCAAAACCCTAAAACAACCACTGCAAAAACACAAAGCAGACACGCACAGATAGAGACGCAAATGGTACAATGAACACCAAATCACATAGAAACATCAAACACAAATAACTATACATAAACCAACAAGACTTATTGGCAAGCGGTGCCAACTTAGGACGGCCCTCTGCCACGTCAGTAGCAGACGGTGTGGTTATCCTGGATAACGTGCGCACAACCCTCCCACTTTTCCGATTACCCAAAGGTCTCGAAGAACGCATAATTGTGGTGTAAAATAACCTCCTCATTGAAAGATGGACAAATAAACAGACAGAATGACGCAGGGGCCAAAGAAACACAGATGGATATGTAAAGGGATGAAATAAACAAAAGCCATATAGGAAATACAGTCCATGCTCTGTCGGCTGTAGCGAGCTCATGCATGTGATCACCCGAGGAGTTCGACTGACATTCAGAGATGACATGTGGTCGGGTCCTGTCTTCTCTAAACAGGTTTGGACAGGGCCCGTCATGGAGTCCTATCCTCACAGTCAGTCAGACAATTCTGGTACAAAGCTGTAGATTTGGTCCAGTACCAAGTCAAGTGTCCGTCTGGTGACAGACAGATCATATCCATGGTGTAATTCTAACAAAATTTTGATGGTAATTCTGTCTACCATTGATCTTCTTATTTTGATAATCATGTCACCATAAATGCGGGTTGCGAAATACCCAAAGTACTATACTTTGTTGCTTGTATGGGTCTGAATTTCAAAAGAAGTTGACAATATTTTTTTTTTTTTTTTGTAAAATTTCCAGAAAGTCTTTACTAGTTTGTGAAAGCGAAGCTTTGACATAAAAGTTTCTTCGTAATTTGTAAAAATCTACTATGAAAATCCAGAACATCAGTACATGCTCTATCATACCGGATAAACTGCGAAATGTAGATACCATCTAGGAACATCGCCGCCAAGTCAGGGAAAATTTATTATGTAGAATCCAAAATCATCCCTTTTGTCATACACACATGTATGTGACGTAAGTGACGGGTGTTGCTAGCAGACAGTAGATACTTACTCTCCCCGGGCACCTGATCTCATCTCCATTGGGGATTCACGTTTTACTTCTTTGCAGAATGTTTAAGTTTATTGTACTATTTGAATCTCTATATTTGTCCTGCGCCACACACATGTAAAACAAAGGAGGGGATCTCCAACAACACCAGGTTTCATGTAAACTGCTTTAGATTTAATTATCTTCTGGTTTGTTCGAAATTTTGTTTAGCTTAAAAAATAATATTTACATTACTAGTAGATTCCCCATGATAAACGCCCGTTAGGCAACTAGAATTATATTTCAATAACTTGGGTTGCTACTGTGACGTCACGTTCAAGTTTTGCATGTAGGCAGAATTTACTAACGTTAAATTACATTTGATGCTGTTACAGGCAACATGTGCAACGTGCATGCAAATAAAAATGACAGTCAATTAGAATAGATGTAAATATAAGTAATGACTGTCTTACTTTTGGTGTTCATGTGTGTATAATTCTGGTTGGACACGTGCAAATTTTCCGAGAATCGTTTCGCGATTCACGGAATTTGCACATGACCAACCAGAATTACACACCCATGAACACCAAAAGTAAGGCAGTCATTTCTTAACTTAACATGATTCATGTGATATATGAAAATAATTCGTACGTTGCATTTAAACAGCGCAACCTACAATACATTCTATAATTGCCTTCCGCACTTTCAGTGGAGAATGTCCATAGGATAAGTTGTCCTTCGTGTTACTGTGGAACTGTCATTATCTCGCATGAGAAAGTTTTTAGTCTCCTACCGGCAACGCCGAAGGTGACTCTTAGTTTCCTCTCGGTCTGTCTGTCTGTCTGTCCCATTTTCAGTTTTCCGGACTTTTTTTCGCTGTTGTTGCATATATTGAACTCATTTTTGTTTTGGTATGTGGATATATCTCAATGTGATACAGATGATGTTTGAGTTTGCTTTTAATTGACCTATTGTTACAAGAGTTATGGCCCTTGGACTTGGCCAATTTTATGAAAATATCAGTTTATGTCTGTCTGTCCGTCTGTCCCTTTTTCAGTTTTCCGGACTTCTTTTCGCTGTTGTTGCATATATTGAACTCATTTTTGGTATGTGGATATACGTTTGCTTTAGATTGACCTATTTTTACAAGAGTTATGGCCCTTGGACTCAGCAAATTTTATGAAAATTTCAGTTTTCCTGACTTTTCTTCGGTTCTATTGCACATAATGCACTGTTTTTTTTTTTTGGTTTTTTTTTGGTATATGAATACATCTCAGTGTGATACAGACCAAGTTTGAGTTTGGTTTCCATTGGCTAATTTTTACAAGAGTTATGGCCCTTGGACTTAGCAAATTTCATGAAAATTTCAGTTTTCCGGACTTTTTCCAAGCCTGTTATTGCAGATAATGAATTGATTTTTTGTATACATTATAGTGTGATGCAGATCACCTTCGAGTTTAATTTAGATAGACTAATTTTCACAAGAGTTATGGTCCTTAAATTTAGCAAATTTCGTGAATTCAGTTTCCCAGACTTTTCTTGGCTCTTCTTGCAGATAATGAACTGATGAACAGAGATGCAGGACATAAATTTATGCCGACGGTAGGGGACTTATATCGCACAGCGATCATTACTTTTTTTTTCAAAACTGCGGGTTTTTGTTTTTGTTTTGTTTTGGGTTTTTTTGTTTTGTTTTGGTTTGGTTTCTGTATTTAATTTTCTTTAACTGATTAGATAATACGGAAGTGAACTTCTCAAAGAAAATCTCAAACCAATGCATTAGATGTACTCAATGATTCAAAATTACAATTCTATTCATCAAAAATCCTGCCAAACATAATAACTACTAGTGGAATCTGCTATTACAAAATAGAAAAGCAACGAACACCGAAAATCATCACACTGACAAAGTAAAAACAGAGTAAAAACAGGTGTTTTGGGGTTTTGTTGTTGGTGCTGCAGTCGAGTGTTGTTGGAGATCCCCTTCTTTCTTCCAGCATTGGAGAAAAAGAGATGTTATCTAATGTTGAATATTACCCTTGGTTCAGCAGTTTTTCGATAAGTCTCCTTTCTTCGCTACTAAACATGCTCATAGGAAAGATTAGGCAACAAAAAATGGTATCGCGGACATTGATACCGGTCGGTTCAATGTTCGAACGGTAAAACGTTATGTAAACATGTTACAAGATTGAAAATATTATTATAAATGTGAATCATATAGTATAAAAAGAAATAGGGCGAGAGATCGGGCTGTCTAGATCGTCAAACGTTTGATTGATTGTAATAAAATATGAAGAAATTCCCCGGTAGTTCTACCACAATAATGATATTTCCCCTCGCCTATCAATCATAGCACTAGGGACAATACGTCTTTTTATTTTTTTCCACATCAAGTATAAAAGATAAGGGTTTTTTTGCTAATGGCGATGAGAGCGTTATGGTCCGAGTGGTCAAAGTAAAACGAAGAAACAAACATTGATATTTCACAATTTATTGTTTAATGCCTGTACAATCCATCATCACACGCACGGCTATATGTTTAACGGTAGCAGGTCACAACGAGATTCTTTCATGGTCAGCTGAGGCGATGTAATATTCATGATAATGTTCATCATATGGCGTTTATATATCATGCTTAGATTTATCTTTATTACATTTTTATAAGACAAGATAGTCTTTTAAATAAGAAATTTTCTTGGAATCTTATATCCAGATTATGATATCTAAACAATATAACATATATTTGAGCCACATACCTTGATCTCCTACATCATACACAATTCTTTTCATACTGAATCATTTAATTATTCTGAATTTGGCATACATTAATGAGCATGTAATTCGTGTAACTACACCATTTACTACTTACGTGACAGATGGCTACCCTTAGTCGGCACCGATTGCCATTGGTCTCGTCTGTTTGTGTTTGGCGTTTTGGTACCGTATTTTGGATTCCTTGCTCCTTTGGCGTCCCTTGCTGTATGTGTCTACTCTGTGTTTTGGTGCCGTATTTGGGATTCCTTGCTCCTTTGGCGTCCCTTGCTGTGTGTGTCTACTCTGTGTTTTGGTGCCGTATTTGAGATTCCTTGTTCCTTTGGCGTCCCTTGCTGTGTGTGTCTACTCTGTGTTTTGGTGCCGTATTTGGGATTCCTTGCTCCTTTGGCGTCCCTTGCTGTGTGTGTCTACTCTGTGTTTTGGTGCCGTATTTGAGATTCCTTGTTCCTTTGGCGTCCCTTGCTGTGTGTGTCTACTCTGTGTTTTGGTGCCGTATTTGAGATTCCTTGTTTCTTTGGCGTCCCTTGCTGTGTGTGTCTACTCTGTGTTTTGGTGCCGTATTTGGGATTCCTTGCTCCTTTGGCGTCCCTTGCTGTGTGTGTCTACTCTGTGTTTTGGTGCCGTATTTGGGATTCCTTGCTCCTTTGGCGTCCCTTGCTGTGTGTGTCTACTCTGTGTTTTGGTGCCGTATTTGAGATTCCTTGATCCTTTGGCGTCCCTTGCTGTGTGTGTCTACTCTGTGTTTTGGTGCCGTATTTGAGATTCCTTGTCCCTTTGGCGTCCCTTGCTGTGTGTGTCTACTCTGTGTTTTGGTGCCGTATTTGAGATTCCTTGTTACTTTGGCGTCCCTTGCTGTGTGTGTCTACTCTGTGTTTTGGTACCGTATTTGAGATTCCTTGTTCCTTTGGCGTCCCTTGCTGTGTGTGTCTACTCTGTGTTTTGGTGCCGTATTTGAGATTCCTTGTCCCTTTGGCGTCCCTTGCTGTGTGTGTCTACTCTGTGTTTTGGTGCCGTATTTGGGATTCCTTGCTCCTTTGGCGTCCCTTGCTGTGTGTGTCTACTCTGTGTTTTGGTACCGTATTTGAGATTCCTTGTTCCTTTGGCGTCCCTTGCTGTGTGTGTCTACTCTGTGTTTTGGTACCGTATTTGAGATTCCTTGTTCCTTTGGTGTCCCTTGCTGTGTGTGTCTACTCTGTGTTTTGGTGCCGTATTTGGGATTCCTTGTTCCTTTGGCGTCCCTTGCTGTGTGTGTCTACTCTGTGTTTTGGTGCCGTATTTGGGATTCCTTGTTCCTTTGGCGTCCCTTGCTGTGTGTGTCTACTCTGTGTTTTTCTGCCGTATTTGGGATTCCTTGTTACTTTGGCGTCCCTTGCTGTGTGTGTCTACTCTGTGTTTTGGTGCCGTATTTGAGATTCCTTGCTCCTTTGGCGTCCCTTGCTGTGTGTGTCTACTCTATGTTTTTGTGCCGTATTTGAGATTCCTTGTTCCTTTGGCGTCCCTTGCTGTGTGTGTCTACTCTGTGTTTTGGTACCGTATTTGAGATTCCTTGTTCCTTTGGCGTCCCTTGCTGTGTGTGTCTACTCTGTGTTTTGGTGCCGTATTTGGGATTCCTTGCTCCTTTGGCGTCCCTTGCTGTGTGTGTCTACTCTGTGTTTTGGTGCCGTATTTGGGATTCCTTGTCCCTTTGGCGTCCCTTGCTGTGTGTGTCTACTCTGTGTTTTGGTGCCGTGTTTGAGATTCCTTGTTCCTTTGGCGTCCCTTGTTGTATGTGTCTACTCTATGTTTTGGTGCCGTATTTGGGATTCCTTGTTCCTTTGGCGTCCCTTGCTGTGTGTGTCTACTCTGTGTTTTGGTGCCGTATTTGGGATTCCTTGTTCCTTTGGCATCCCTTGCTGTGGTGTCTACTCTATGTTTTGGTGCCGTATTTGGGATTCCTTGTTCCTTTGGCGTCCCTTGCTGTGTGTGTCTACTCTGTGTTTTGGTGCCGTATTTGGGATTCCTTGTTCCTTTGGCGTCCCTTGCTGTGTGTGTCTACTCTGTGTTTTGGTGCCGTATTTGGGATTCCTTGTTCCTTTGGCGTCCCTTGCTGTGTGTGTCTACTCTGTGTTTTGGTGCCGTATTTGGGATTCCTTGTTCCTTTGGCGTCCCTTGCTGTGTGTGTCTACTCTGTGTTTTTCTGCCGTATTTGAGATTCCTTGTTCCTTTGGCGTCCCTTGCTGTGTGTGTCTACTCTATGTTTTGGTGCCGTATTTGAGATTCCTTGTTCCTTTGGCGTCCCTTGCTGTGTGTGTCTACTCTGTGTTTTGGTACCGTATTTGAGATTCCTTGTTCCTTTGGCGTCCCTTGCTGTGTGTGTCTACTCTGTGTTTTGGTGCCGTATTTGGGATTCCTTGCTCCTTTGGCGTCCCTTGCTGTGTGTGTCTACTCTGTGTTTTGGTGCCGTATTTGAGATTCCTTGATCCTTTGGCGTCCCTTGCTGTGTGTGTCTACTCTGTGTTTTGGTGCCGTATTTGAGATTCCTTGTCCCTTTGGCGTCCCTTGCTGTGTGTGTCTACTCTGTGTTTTGGTGCCGTATTTGAGATTCCTTGTTACTTTGGCGTCCCTTGCTGTGTGTGTCTACTCTGTGTTTTGGTACCGTATTTGAGATTCCTTGTTCCTTTGGCGTCCCTTGCTGTGTGTGTCTACTCTGTGTTTTGGTGCCGTATTTGAGATTCCTTGTCCCTTGGCGTCCCTTGCTGTGTGTGTCTACTCTGTGTTTTGGTGCCGTATTTGAGATTCCTTGTTCCTTTGGCGTCCCTTGCTGTGTGTGTCTACTCTGTGTTTTGGTACCGTATTTGAGATTCCTTGTTCCTTTGGCGTCCCTTGCTGTGTGTGTCTACTCTGTGTTTTGGTACCGTATTTGAGATTCCTTGTTCCTTTGGTGTCCCTTGCTGTGTGTGTCTACTCTGTGTTTTGGTGCCGTATTTGGGATTCCTTGTTCCTTTGGCGTCCCTTGCTGTGTGTGTCTACTCTGTGTTTTGGTGCCGTATTTGGGATTCCTTGTTCCTTTGGCGTCCCTTGCTGTGTGTGTCTACTCTGTGTTTTTCTGCCGTATTTGGGATTCCTTGTTACTTTGGCGTCCCTTGCTGTGTGTGTCTACTCTGTGTTTTGGTGCCGTATTTGAGATTCCTTGCTCCTTTGGCGTCCCTTGCTGTGTGTGTCTACTCTATGTTTTTGTGCCGTATTTGAGATTCCTTGTTCCTTTGGCGTCCCTTGCTGTGTGTGTCTACTCTGTGTTTTGGTACCGTATTTGAGATTCCTTGTTCCTTTGGCGTCCCTTGCTGTGTGTGTCTACTCTGTGTTTTGGTGCCGTATTTGGGATTCCTTGCTCCTTTGGCGTCCCTTGCTGTGTGTGTCTACTCTGTGTTTTGGTGCCGTATTTGGGATTCCTTGTCCCTTTGGCGTCCCTTGCTGTGTGTGTCTACTCTGTGTTTTGGTGTCGTGTTTGAGATTCCTTGTTCCTTTGGCGTCCCTTGTTGTATGTGTCTACTCTATGTTTTGGTGCCGTATTTGGGATTCCTTGTTCCTTTGGCGTCCCTTGCTGTGTGTGTCTACTCTGTGTTTTGGTGCCGTATTTGGGATTCCTTGTTCCTTTGGCATCCCTTGCTGTGGTGTCTACTCTATGTTTTGGTGCCGTATTTGGGATTCCTTGTTCCTTTGGCGTCCCTTGCTGTGTGTGTCTACTCTGTGTTTTGGTGCCGTATTTGGGATTCCTTGTTCCTTTGGCGTCCCTTGCTGTGTGTGTCTACTCTGTGTTTTGGTGCCGTATTTGGGATTCCTTGTTCCTTTGGCGTCCCTTGCTGTGTGTGTCTACTCTGTGTTTTGGTGCCGTATTTGGGATTCCTTGTTCCTTTGGCGTCCCTTGCTGTGTGTGTCTACTCTGTGTTTTTCTGCCGTATTTGAGATTCCTTGTTCCTTTGGCGTCCCTTGCTGTGTGTGTCTACTCTATGTTTTGGTGCCGTATTTGAGATTCCTTGTTCCTTTGGCGTCCCTTGCTGTGTGTGTCTACTCTGTGTTTTGGTACCGTATTTGAGATTCCTTGTTCCTTTGGCGTCCCTTGCTGTGTGTGTCTACTCTGTGTTTTGGTGCCGTATTTGGGATTCCTTGCTCCTTTGGCGTCCCTTGCTGTGTGTGTCTACTCTGTGTTTTGGTACCGTATTTGAGATTCCTTGCTCCTTTGGCGTCCCTTGCTGTGTGTGTCTACTCTGTGTTTTGGTGCCGTATTTGGGATTCCTTGTCCCTTTGGCGTCCCTTGCTGTGTGTGTCTACTCTGTGTTTTGGTGCCGTATTTGAGATTCCTTGTTCCTTTGGCGTCCCTTGCTGTATGTGTCTACTCTATGTTTTGGTGCCGTATTTGGGATTCCTTGTTCCTTTGGCGTCCCTTGCTGTGTGTGTCTACTCTGTGTTTTGGTGCCGTATTTGGGATTCCTTGTTCCTTTGGCATCCCTTGCTGTGTGTGTCTACTCTATGTTTTGGTGCCGTATTTGGGATTCCTTGTTCCTTTGGCGTCCCTTGCTGTGTGTGTCTACTCTGTGTTTTGGTGCCGTATTTGGGATTCCTTGTTCCTTTGGCGTCCCTTGCTGTGTGTGTCTACTCTGTGTTTTGGTGCCGTATTTGGGATTCCTTGTTCCTTTGGCGTCCCTTGCTGTGTGTGTCTACTCTGTGTTTTGGTGCCGTATTTGGGATTCCTTGTTCCTTTGGCGTCCCTTGCTGTGTGTGTCTACTCTGTGTTTTTCTGCCGTATTTGGGATTCCTTGTTCCTTTGGCGTCCCTTGCTGTGTGTGTCTACTCTGTGTTTTGGTGCCGTATTTGGGATTCCTTGTCCCTTTGGCGTCCCTTGCTGTGTGTGTCTACTCTGTGTTTTGGTGCCGTATTTGGGATTCCTTGTTCCTTTGGCGTCCCTTGCTGTGTGTGTCTACTCTGTGTTTTGGTGCCGTATTTGGGATTCCTTGTCCCTTTGGCGTCCCTTGCTGTGTGTGTCTACTCTGTGTTTCTATTTGCGGTGAATAGGTGACACTGTTTTTCTTTGTGTACTACAACCGAGTCTTGTTGGAGTTACCCTTTCTTTTCTATGCTATTTAAATTTTTTTTCAATATTTAGCCATGTATGTGTTAGCAAAAGACAAAGAACATGAAACCCAAATAAGAATTACAATCACCGTGCATTAGATACAAGTAAAATGCAAAACAAAACAAAACGAAATTCTATTCTCAATGTTTACAGTGATGCATGACTGGGTTGTCAGTTTTCGAGAGAAAAAGTTAATAAATAGCTAGAATACACGATATAAAGTGCCAGCCGTACAGAAGACTTGGCAAAACATACTATACATGTATACCTTCAGCTCCAATTGAGAATACGAAAAAAAAAACCCCAACATTTGGCAGCCACGCCACTGCATTCTTTAGTTTGTTAGGAAATGATATTTAAGTAATAAGTACAATCAATCGATACACGAAGAAACAAATAGTTTTCACTCAGGGTTGAAAGTTATGAAAATTCCATAAAATGACCCATTCAGCTGTACTTTATTTGCCCCCCCCCCCCCCCGGAAAATAATCAAATCAGACATACACATACAACCCAACAACAGGATGATGAGAGCTAGGCGCATGCGCAATTTTAAAGTTCATAAACCATCGTAGGTTGCACCACTGACATGAAAGGGATCTAAATTCATTTTTAGGTTGCACTTGAGAAATAGATTTCGTTCATACATCGCTAATTTTTGTATTGTTTAGCTTTTATCAAAAGTGTCAATCAACCATTATTAGATATTGCCCAAACGAAAACCATATAAAAACACACTCAAATACACAAATTTTCGGCCCCTTGGCCTCTATCAAGTGTGAAAACGACGATCTATGATAATTCTAAGTAAAATCCATCCATCTCTGACGTTCATTGCAAAATCTTTTTTTTTTTTTGCAAATTTTTTTGTTTTGTTTTCGAAAATGTTTTCACAATGAACGCTAGATATGTAGGGATGGATTTTACTTAGAATTATTATAGATCGTTGTTTTTACACTTGATAAAGGCCAATGGGCCAAAAAGTGTATTTGAGTCTTTGTGTTTTTATTTGTATCACATTGTAATTTTGTTTTCTCTTTTTCTGTCACCTTGTAATTTTGTTTTCTCTTTTTTTTTTTTTGTCATCTGGTAATTTTGTTTTCCCCAACTTATGTTTAAACATTTGATTTGTATACTTCTTGAATTATTTGTATATGTATTATGATATCTCTGACTCAGAGGAAATAAAGAATGAATGCATACAATTCACTGAATGATATGACGTGTATCCTAGCACAGAAGACTGTGCAAAACATGCTATACCTTCAGCTCCAATTGAAAATACGAAAAAAAAAAAAAAAACTCCAAAAAACATCTCCAGAAAATAAGTTGGTCTACGTCTTGGTCCGAGGAGAACACCAGCCCCCCCCCCCCCCCCCCCCGCCAATATCAAATGGACTTTGCTATGTCAGACTGTGAACCTAGCTACATTAGGACGTCAGTGACGTCACAGTATGGTATTGACGCCGGAAGGATACAAGACAGAGTTACACGAGTATGCTGGGGCAGCAACCAAAGTAAGTCTTTAATTTACAATTTTAAAAGTAACAACGTATCTAGACAATAACATATTGCTTCTAAAAAAAAAATAAGGGGGTGGGGATGTTTCATATAAAAAAGTTCCGTGATAAGGGCGAGACTAGCGCATACATCGCTAAATATTTATTTTTATAACGTGTAGATACAAATTGTAAAAAAAAAAGTACTTATTATAATATTCATTTTTCTAATGTATAGATATAAATTATAAAAAAATGTACTTATCATGAATGCGTTTTGTTGCTGTTTTATGTCGTAAGTTTATAAATAACTAGCGATAAACTCCAGGACGTAGTGAATTATAACACCCCCACCCGATTTACAAAAGAAAATAATTAATAAATGAAGAAAATGAATAAATAAAAAAAAAAAAAACATAATTATGCATAAAATACAGTATAAAAGATTTGATTCCACGCATCTCGAAATTAATGATTTCCAGCGAAAACTAGGTATAAAAATAAGGAAGGTGAGATTGGCGATTAACCATCCCCCCCCCCCAAGTAGCCGAAATTGATTTTTGCCTCCTGTACTTCCAGTGACAGAATGCTGCGGCCTTCACATTTTTTTTTCGGAAGAAGAAGAATATCTTTATTTTCGCTTTTATGCAGAAAATACCATGCTGCCTTTTACGTTGCATTTTTCGTAGGGTATAAAGTGTCGATTCCGAAACGTCTTCCAATGTACAAGACTTGGACGCAAACTTCTTCAGAATAAGTTACGAATTGGAGAAAAAGCTTATTCGCATTCATTCCACATTCGTGGACTCTGTCACGACACTGACGCCAATGTTTTAAACGGCTTTAAAAAAACATTCGCGTCTGATTTTTTTCGAGTTGCGTTCGTGGCGCATTCGTGACGCGTTCTCTCGTATTCTTGTCCCCCCCCCCCCAAAAAAAAATATGGAGAAGAATGAGACACGTTTGCTTTACGAATGAGAATCCAAAACGATTGAGATACGAATGTGGCACGAAGAAAAAACAACATTTACCTGAATCTGTCCCTGCAGTGCAACGAATGTGCCACGAAAGCAATGTGAATTTACAAATAATTATACATAAATCATACAGCTTCAAATAGTTTGGGGAAATAATTGAACTTTTATACTCTAATGTGATTGTTGGAAGCCTGTTTTGTAGAATAAGCAGTGTCTGATTTTGTCCATCACACATTCGTGTCATGTCCGTAGCACTATCGGACAACGTTCGTGTCATTATCTTATTCCATCTCACATTCCTCTGAAGTTGTTGTTTTTCTTTGTAGCGCATTCGTATCAGGTTTCTCTGTAGCGGAAAGCAATCTTCTCCTTTCTCATTTTCCTAGTCCGACTTGCAGACCTACAACGGTGTTATCTATTTTTGCATTGGTAAAACTTGAGAATTTCTGTGCAAAAAAAATTGGCAAATCGTCCTTTTTTTTGGACAAATTCCGGTCTCTTCAACCAAAAAATAACTCACCCAGTCCTCCTGCCCCTAAAAAATCCCCTCTAAGCTTGGTTTAATTTCACCTCTTCTTTTCCGATTTTCCTCTGATCAACGGTATTTTGTCCTGCGCACAGAGGTGAAACCAGGCCTAGAGGGGATTTTTAGGGGCAGGAGGACTGGATTACTTATTTTTTGGTTAGAGGGACTGGAATTTGTTAAAAAAGGGATCACTTGCCGATTTTTTTTGGCACCGAAATTCTCAAGTTAAAAATTGCCTATGCATAGCAGTCAGACCGAAGACGAAAAAACAGATAACACCGTCGTAGGTCGGCAAGTCGGACTATCATTTTCCTTGTCACATCTACAGCTCATTCGCTTCACAGTTGTGTTTACTTATAGTACATTCGTATCATCAAGGTTACAAGAATGCGACACGAATGTTTATTCACCTCTACCCGTAGTTCATCCTTCTCTGTAATTGCGACATCATCCATATAGACATGGAGCAGAGAGAAGAGATCAGATACAGGTTCATCTCAGTGCCTAAGATGAATCACTCGCTCAAGTTTGGTTACTGTAGCATCAGTACTTTGCCAAATACAGAGCAACTGCAAAGTCACTATGGCAAAAAATAAATGCACATCAGCAGCACTATATATGCATGGGTCAATTTCAGTATCACTTGTGCACACTTGGTTCCTGACCATTATTACTTCGTTAAACTGAGCTACCAAATAAGGACACTTGGAAGAACAGCATACTTTGCACAAATGATAACCCCCTCCCCCCCCCCCCCCCCCCCCCGAAAAAAAAAGAATTATAAAGTAATAGTCCTGCAGCAGGAACATGTTCAAACTTGACAAGTTTTCATATTTATTTCTCACCTATCATCTTTCTGCTTAAACATAAAGCCGCATACATTCTTAAATAAAGACAAAATCAGTAAAAATGATGATCCCAGAACACAATACTTTTGACACCAAAAGTTTGATTTTCTGAGTGTCTTTAACCTTTCAGAAATGATCATGAATGGCCTTTACAATTAACCCTAATATGACATTGAGGACCTGTCTGAAAGCACACATCCTGCAAAAGTTTGATCAAATGAATCCCCCAAAAGTTATTTGAAGTAAGTTTCAGACTATTTTGAATTGAAATTGATTTCTAAATGAATTTCTTAAATTTTTAGACAGGAATAGCCATTTTAGCATGAATATGACCTTCACCTTTAAGAATGACCTTACTGAACTTTGTCCTGAAGGACCTAATAAACAAAATTCTCATAAGCAGCCTATACATGTATTTATACTTTGTATATATAATCACCTGATGTTATGCATAATCACCTGATGTTATGCGACTCCCCCCCCCCCCCATTTTGCACAATTTCTCATTGACACAATAAAAAATCTGAAACCCGTAAATTCTGTAAAGTTAATGCATTTTTTTTTACCATAATCCAAATTTCAGACTTTTTGGACAAAACTGATTTGTTACATTTTTTATTGCAAAAAAAACCTTATTTTTTAACTTTAAAATGCCCTTGACCTTCTTCCAAAAGAACATTTGAATGTGTGAAATATTATTAAATTCTAATGTAGGATTTAGGAGATATGAGCTCGGACAGACAGACAGACTGACACAACGCCGACTATATTCTCCCCAAAAATTTTCAGGGAGCATAACAACATGTCATATTTTGTTCATTGTCCCTTATGATGCACATTATATGCTACTGTTTTGTACAAATATATACAATATCTATGCTTAGTAACATACAATCATATACATTGATTAAAACTTCTAAATGCTAACCAGAGACAAACAAATTAGTACATACACTTGAGACATAAACAAAAAAAAAAAATTTGCACAATTTTACTTTTGCTTTATTTCACATTTTTTACAAGCTGCCTTACATTCATTTTGAACATGTTAATACAGTGAATTATAAAACATCAGACAGTTCAAACATACATGTACATGTACCAGTTATAACTTTTCACTTTGTTCCCAACTTATGAATTTCAAATGTTTATCATTATTGCTGCAAATCACACAAAATATACCTTTCAATCACTATTTTATTTCTATGACCTTGACCTTTGACTTCTAACCTTGAAAATCCATAGTCATGCAACTAAGATAATTTTTTGCAAATATTTCGATCCTGAAAAACATTAAGTCAACATAAAGTCACAATATTTACAAGGGTAATTGATAGTGACCTTGAACCCTGGCCTTTGACCTTGAATACTACTGAATTCTCTCTTAATCTTGGTGATGTTTTGTTCATAGAAGAACATCCTGGCACTGATAATTTATTTTCTGCCTACAAGATTTCTTGCAATAAAGAAAAAAGTGGAAACCTTCACTTTTTACCTTCAATATCAACAGACTTTGATCTTTTGTAATTATGTCTCTTTAATAGAAGATACATGTATAAGCAAGTTTTATTTTTTTGAAGAATCTGATGAGATGTGGATGGGGTAAACATTTTGGTTTTCAATTCTTTTGTAAAGAAATTCAAAATACTATATAGAAACATTTGCTGATACTTAAAGAAAATCCTTTCGCTTGGACAATAAGTGGATCTGTTCCTGATGCTATTACGTTTTCTATTTGGTATTTTTACTCAGTGACAAAAATTTGCAGTACGATGTTGACTGAAAAAGTGGCAAAGGCTAATACACAGTGAACGACTCTACATCCGGTAACATACACAGTCACTGTGAACGATTCTACGTATACAGTGCATGTAGGTGTATAAAATCAGAATCCTTCGACTTCACTTGAAAGTACAATGTATATGACAAGGTCATTATTCAGTGTTATGTACACACATGTACTACATAATTTCCTTTACACATTTCTTGCTGTGTATCAAAGGATATCAAGGAATATTTTAGAACTGAAGACTTCACAGATTTCTACATCAGATAGCCAGTACGTCTTGTTGGATCTCATGGCTGAGTTGAGTTTGTAAATCACTGAGTTTTTTCTTAAGCACTGACAATCCTGAGAAAACGATCGTCTCTGGCTTCAGAGAGCCACATGACTCTACATTGAAGAAAAACTTGCCGGGTTTACCCATCGCATCAAATGGAGCTTCATCTGAAATAGGAAATTAAGTTAGACCTATAAGTACCAATATCAAGGTGTCTTTTAAATCCAACCCAATGATGGTTGTGTGAGGGTCAAAATCGAATCAACCAATGAAATTATGCTGTGTGCATTGCAAATGTTTATAATGAAACGTTCAGTCATGAGAGCTTCTGAGTTTGACCTCAGACATGACCTATTATTGATGACTATTTGTTAGATCTCTGTAGGTAGCGCATATTAAGAGCAGATTGAAAAAAAGCATATTTGTCTTCCATATAAATACCATAGAATATGTAGAACACAAAGTGTTCCTAAAGTATTAGATCAAACCCTTCAAAAGCTATAAAATGTTGTGTTTACTGTATACACAGCCAATTGTGCATCACATGAAATTCATATGAAATGAGCATCATGTATATTTCACATGAAAGTTCACATGAAATTCATATAAATTTCACAAAAGATTTATGTTAAAGTTTTTCACATGAATTTCACATACCAGTAAATTTACTTCACATGAATTTTTCTTTGTGACATTCATGCGAAATTGAATTCACATAAAATCTATGTCAGAAGCTTCAAATGAATTTCATGTTAAAAATTTCAGGTAAATTTCATGTTCATGCTCGTTTCACATCTTAAATTTCATGTTCGTGCTTGTTTCACATCTTAAATTTCATGTGAATGTTTATGTAAAGTTCATGTAAATTTCACATGAATTTCATATCAGGCACAATTGGCTGTATACATGTGACCAAGACTTAAGATAACAGATGTGATATAAAGTTACTTACGTGTGTCCTCATCAAGCTCCGAATATTCACTTTTTGGCCTGAAAACAAAGATAGTATGAAAAAAATAATCACTTAGCACTTCAATCAAAGTACATATAGATAGACTTAACTTACGTTAGTATAATAACCTAAAATGTTTCATTTAATAAAACTCAGTAGAATTATGCCAAGCAAGCTAATCATGTCAATATTCACAAGAGATAATTAATGATGAATCCCTTTACTCACATTGATAAGGAACTTGCCAAATTAATTCATCATTCACAAGAAGCATTTCTATAATCGTTCACACTTGTTGTATTTCAATAATAATCCTGTTTGTCATGAAAGTATTTTTCACTATAAATGAAACAAAGAAATGTTATTTTATAAATCTTTACCATTCCTCTGGTTTTGGATACAGCGTGTGTCGGAGTGCGTTGTCAGGATCGTACTCGAACGCTACACCACACGTTGGGTTCCACTTGGCATGTTCCTTGGCAAATCCCTTCCTGGCAAACGCCTTTACTTTCAACTCCTGTCCCTTCCTCAGCTTCACTATCAGGATATCTGTCAAAATACAATTAAATAAAAATAAAAAGATAAAAATTCTGCAGGATTGTGAAAGTAATACATATATATGTCACATGTGATGAAAAGGGACATATCTTTACAGTGTTACTTCCCCTTGACTATATTTTCTTTGATTGTATAAAGTTGAGACTGAGAACACTGATAGACAATATAATTTGGAATATGAAACACTACAACTTTAACTGCCTGTCCACATTGATCATCTTACCGTCTGTTGTATCTTCATATTCATTTGTTTCCTCTCTGTTCCGGGACGTCACCTGGAATAAAATTAGCATTATAATTTGAATTAAAGACTAACAAGACTGCAGATGGTATAGACCACAAATACATGTACATGCATATTTTTTGAAATAACTATGACTTAGACGAGTTATGTGATGTATTATGAATACACAGTATATACACACAATTGCAATTCATACAGAAATTTTCGCGAGTATCAAATTTCGCAATTTTATGGTAAAATAGGTTGTCTATATTTTCCCGAGTACATTTTTTCACGATTCCTAAATTACAATGAATTATGAACACATAAAGTTACCGTTTAGTATCTTTCATTATTGAATGTTTAGTTAGATCTATCATAAGAATACACTCAATTCACTTCTCTTAACGTTTAATCGGAAAAAGTGAAGAATGCCAAATGTACAATAAGAACAAAATGTAACTGATATACAAATTTATGATATACCTTATCCAACACAATTTTTTGCGGAAATATATTTTCGTGATTCCAAATCACTCAAGAATATAGCAAAAATTAGCATCTCACGAAAACTTCTGGTTATACAGTATATGCTCATATAATAACGACTACAGTAAATGACCAGAGCCATAACATGAGGCAGGACATCATTCTTCTAGTGAACATAAAACTATATTTCACATTATAAATGGTACATGTAGACAGGAAAAATTTGCCTACTCTGGGATGTAACATGAGACCTCTTAACCTGCAGGAAATTAAAGCACTTGTGCTCTACCCTAGCTAGACCAATGATGGATTTTAAACAACCTCTACATCTATGGTTTCTCCTTCATTCTCACAATTCCATTTTACTATTCCATTCTTACTAAACTTTACTTTTCTTTCCTCTCTTCTATTTTCTTATCCTATCAGCACCATGTAAGCAGATATACCGTGCCGAGATATGATTCGGTCCTATAACCCGATCACCAAGACCGTAAGCAGCACCGAGGGAGCCCCCATCACTGTAACACCCCTACAACAGCTCTGTCGTAACACCATCCTTAATGCTGTCACTCTCAAACGAATACATAAGGTAAAACTGATCCTTATTTTAAGCATTGATACTCCAACCCCTTTTCTAGCCAAAAATTGAAAATTCAAAGACACTAAAAGTTTGACCTCATTTCATACAGTACATTCTCCACTTTGATTTTTTGAGAACTTTTCTTCAGGACTTGAGATGATTCATTTACATCACTGAATGGGTAAATTCCACGGAGACTAACCTCCTCTGATTTTATACAATATAGCATTTTCACATTAGGATTAAGTCTAACAATAGAGGGATCACTGAATGTCGGACATTGCACCTGTGGCTGGCGGTTTTATTCATTATGACATCATAATCAAATGGCCCGTCAAAGCAATGTTTGAAGGACCATTGTTTTTGACATCAAAATATGACAGTGCGTCAGCAAAACGTATGATGTTGGACATTTCGCGATCCTTCAATTGGCCTCAAAAATGCTCTTGAAAAATCCCTGAAATCCCTGTAATTAATAACTGAACAGGTAAAATTTGAACCAAGATGAGAATCAGAATACATGTAGATAACTGATTTCTTTCCAGTATAAGGATTTACCGTTACCAGCAGTTCTGTCAAAGAAGATCAGTATACTAAATCTACAGGACTTCATAATCGATGTTGAGAAGATAGGACCCCAAGATCACATCAAACAGACGTATAACGCTACATGCATCTTTGATAACAGAGAGGTCATCATTAAGGTTCTGTCTAAAGGTATAAATTTGAGAGATCATCATTAAGGTTCTGTCTAAAGGTATACATTAGAGAGGTCATCATTAAGGTTCTGTCTAAAGGTATACATTAGAGAGGTCATCATTAAGGTTCTGTCTAAGGGTATACATTAGAGAGGTCATCATTAAGGTTCTGTCTAAAGGTATACATTAGAGAGGTCATCATTAAGGTTCTGTCTTAAGGTATACATTAGAGAGGTCATCATCATCATTAAGGTTCTGTCTAAAGGTATACATCAGAGAGGTCATCATTAAGGTTCTGTCTAAAGGTATACATTAGAGAGATCATCATTAAGGTTCTGTCTTAAGGTATACATTAGAGAGGTCATCATTAAGGTTCTGTCTAAAGGTATAAATTTGAGAGATCATCATTAAGGTTCTGTCTAAAGGTATACATTAGAGAGGTCATCATTAAGGTTCTGTCTAAGGGTATACATTAGAGAGGTCATCATCATCATTAAGGTTCTGTCTAAAGGTATACATTTGAGAGGTCATCACTAAGGTTCTGTTTAAGGGTATACATTAGAGAGATCATCATTAAGGATCTGTCTAAAGGTATACATTAGAGAGGTCATCATTAAGGTTCTGTCTAAAGGTATACATTAGAGAGGTCATCATTAAGGTTCTGTCTAAAGGTATACATTAGAGAGGTCATCATCATCATTAAGGTTCTGTCTAAAGGTATACATTTGAGAGGTCATCATTAAGGTTCTGTATAAAGGTATACAACAGAGAGGTCATCATTAAGGTTCTGTCTAAAGGTATACATTAGAGAGGTCATCATCATCATTAAGGTTCTGTCTAAAGGTATACATTAGAGAGGTCATCATTAAGGTTCTGTCTAAAGGTATACATTAGAGAGGTCATCATTAAGGTTCTGTCTAAAGGTATACATTAGAGAGATCATCATTAAGGTTCTGTCTAAAGGTATACATTAGAGAGGTCATCATTAAGGTTCTGTCTAAAGGTATACATTAGAGAGGTCATCATCATCATTAAGGTTCTGTCTAAAGGTATACATTAGAGAGGTCATCATTAAGGTTCTGTCTAAAGGTATACATTAGAGAGGTCATCATTAAGGTTCTGTCTAAAGGTATACATTAGAGAGATCATCATTAAGGTTCTGTCTAAAGGTATACATTAGAGAGGTCATCATTAAGGTTCTGTCTAAAGGTATACATTAGAGAGGTCATCATTAAGGTTCTGTCTAAAGGTATACATTAGAGAGATCATCATTAAGGTTCTGTCTAAAGGTATACATTAGAGAGGTCATCATTAAGGTTCTGTCTAAAGGTATACATTAGAGAGGTCATCATTAAGGTTCTGTCTAAAGGTATACATTAGAGAGATCATCATTAAGGTTCTGTCTAAAGGTATACATTAGAGAGGTCATCATTAAGGTTCTGTCTAAAGGTATACATTAGAGAGGTCATCATTAAGGTTCTGTCTAAAGGTATACATTAGAGAGGTCATCATTAAGGTTCTGTCTAAAGGTATACATTAGAGAGGTCATCATTAAGGTTCTGTCTAAATGTATACATTAGAGAGGTCATCATTAAGGTTCTGTCTAAAGGTATACATTAGAGAGGTCATCATTAAGGTTCTGTCTAAAGGTATAAATTAGAGAGGTCATCATTAAGGTTCTGTCTAAAGGTATAAATTAGAGAGGTCATCATTAAGGTTCTGTCTAAAGGTATACATTAGAGAGGTCATCATTAAGGTTCTGTCTAAAGGTATACATTAGAGAGGTCATCATTAAGGTTCTGTCTAAGGGTATACATTAGAGAGGTCATCATTAAGGTTCTGTCTTAAGGTATACATTAGAGAGGTCATCATTAAGGTTCTGTCTAAAGGTATAAATTTGAGAGATCATCATTAAGGTTCTGTCTAAAGGTATACATTAGAGAGGTCATCATTAAGGTTCTGTCTAAGGGTATACATTAGAGAGGTCATCATCATCATTAAGGTTCTGTCTAAAGGTATACATTTGAGAGGTCATCACTAAGGTTCTGTTTAAGGGTATACATTAGAGAGATCATCATTAAGGATCTGTCTAAAGGTATACATTAGAGAGGTCATCATTAAGGTTCTGTCTAAAGGTATACATTAGAGAGGTCATCATTAAGGTTCTGTCTAAAGGTATACATTAGAGAGGTCATCATCATCATTAAGGTTCTGTCTAAAGGTATACATTTGAGAGGTCATCATTAAGGTTCTGTATAAAGGTATACAACAGAGAGGTCATCATTAAGGTTCTGTCTAAAGGTATACATTAGAGAGGTCATCATCATCATTAAGGTTCTGTCTAAAGGTATACATTAGAGAGGTCATCATTAAGGTTCTGTCTAAAGGTATACATTAGAGAGGTCATCATTAAGGTTCTGTCTAAAGGTATACATTAGAGAGATCATCATTAAGGTTCTGTCTAAAGGTATACATTAGAGAGGTCATCATTAAGGTTCTGTCTAAAGGTATACATTAGAGAGGTCATCATCATCATTAAGGTTCTGTCTAAAGGTATACATTAGAGAGGTCATCATTAAGGTTCTGTCTAAAGGTATACATTAGAGAGGTCATCATTAAGGTTCTGTCTAAAGGTATACATTAGAGAGATCATCATTAAGGTTCTGTCTAAAGGTATACATTAGAGAGGTCATCATTAAGGTTCTGTCTAAAGGTATACATTAGAGAGGTCATCATTAAGGTTCTGTCTAAAGGTATACATTAGAGAGATCATCATTAAGGTTCTGTCTAAAGGTATACATTAGAGAGGTCATCATTAAGGTTCTGTCTAAAGGTATACATTAGAGAGGTCATCATTAAGGTTCTGTCTAAAGGTATACATTAGAGAGATCATCATTAAGGTTCTGTCTAAAGGTATACATTAGAGAGGTCATCATTAAGGTTCTGTCTAAAGGTATACATTAGAGAGGTCATCATTAAGGTTCTGTCTAAAGGTATACATTAGAGAGGTCATCATTAAGGTTCTGTCTAAAGGTATACATTAGAGAGGTCATCATTAAGGTTCTGTCTAAATGTATACATTAGAGAGGTCATCATTAAGGTTCTGTCTAAAGGTATACATTAGAGAGGTCATCATTAAGGTTCTGTCTAAAGGTATAAATTAGAGAGGTCATCATTAAGGTTCTGTCTAAAGGTATACATTAGAGAGGTCATCATTAAGGTTCTGTCTAAAGGTATACATTAGAGAGGTCATCATTAAGGTTCTGTCTAAGGGTATACATTAGAGAGGTCATCATTAAGGTTCTGTCTAAAGGTATACATCAGAGAGATCATCATTAAGGTTCTGTCTAAAGGTATACATTAGAGAGATCATCATTAAGGTTCTGTCTAAGGGTATACATTAGAGAGATCATAATTAAGGTTCTGTCTAAAGGTATACAGTAGAGAGGTCATCATTAAGGTTCTGTCTAAAGGTATAAATTAGAGAGGTCATCATTAAGGTTCTGTCTAAAGGTATACATTAGAGAGGTCATCATTAAGGTTCTGTCTAAAGGTATACATTAGAGAGGTCATCATTAAGGTTCTGTCTAAGGGTATACATTAGAGAGGTCATCATTAAGGTTCTGTCTAAAGGTATACATCAGAGAGATCATCATTAAGGTTCTGTCTAAAGGTATACATTAGAGAGATCATCATTAAGGTTCTGTCTAAGGGTATACATTAGAGAGATCATCATTAAGGTTCTGTCTAAAGGTATACATTAGAGAGGTCATCATTAAGGTTCTGTCTAAAGGTATACATTAGAGAGGTCATCATTAAGGTTCTGTCTAAAGGTATACATTAGAGAGATCATCATTAAGGTTTTGTCTAAAGGTATACATTAGAGAGGTCATCATTAAGGTTCTGTCTAAAGGTATACATTAGAGAGGTCATCATTAAGGTTCTGTCTAAAGGTATACATTAGAGAGGTCATCATTAAGGTTCTGTCTAAAGGTATACATTAGAGAGATCATCATTAAGGTTTTGTCTAAAGGTATACATTAGAGAGATCATCATTAAGGTTTTGTCTAAAGGTATACATTAGAGAGGTCATCATTAAGGTTCTGTCTAAAGGTATACATTATGCAGACATCAAACACTTTTAAAAGGTCTGGGATTAATGGCAGCACCTCATCCAGATCTAGAATTGATCCAAAATATTCAGATGTAGAACTGATTCAAAATGCTCATTTTTTTAAACTTTGCCTGTAATATTTATAAATGTATAAGCTGGAGCCCCTTGCTTGGCTGTAAACCCAACCCTCTCCCCTTTTCAATATATCTTTCTCTTCTGAATTCTACCTACTACTACATTAACTTCTCTCTCAATCATTTTTTTTAAAGTTAAGTTTAAAATTTCTTGTCTCTATACTACAAAACCTTTTATTCATCTCTTCCATTCTCCTTTTTGTCTTTTTTCTCTACAATCCTTTCCATTCTATACATTCCTTTGGTCTTTACATTCCTTCATTTTATGCATTCCTTCATTTTATGCATTCCTTCATTCTACATATTGCTTCCTTCTCTACATTCCTTCATTCTATACATTCCTTTTTCCTCTAAATTCCTTCCTTCTCTTAATTCCTGGCTTCTCCATTCCTTCTCTACATTCTTTTCTTCTCGGCATTCTTTTTTTTTCTCTTTATTCTTCATTCTCTACATTACTTCATTCTCTACATTTCTTCCTTCTCTCCATTCCTTCCATAGATAGTCAACACGACACAAGCAGTGATAACCCTGACTTTATCCTAGCATTTGAAGAGGATGAAATCGTGTGTTGTATTTACGAGCCCACAGAATCTTTAGGCGACAACATAAAGGCTAGCAGAGAGAAAGGAACGACCTTCCAGGAGACCTTCATATGGAAAACCATAGCAGGGTTAGCACAAGAGTTCAAAACAGAAAAATACAATCCTCTGATGAAGATTTCCACCTCAACCGTGAGATTTCACTCCACTGGAGAAATGTTTTTAGAAGTGCCGATGAATACGGGTGACACAGGTCACATGACTGAAGTGGGCGGAGGGATGGATTCTGCCGTTTATGAAGCTCCGGAGGTTTTAGGAAGACAGGATTGTTCGGAGGCAGCCTTCTCTTGGACTATCGGGTGCATTATCTATGAGATGCTGGCACTGGAGCCGGCCTATTTTGATCGTTCGGGGACAAATCCTTTCTCTGTGTTTATGGATATAATGCAGGGGACTCATCCCCCAGAGCCACAAGAGGGCAGCAATGAACTAAGGGAGATAATGCACCAGTGTCTAACCGTGGACCCTAACCAAAGGCCAAATCTAGACAATATCTTACAAGCGTGTCAACAGTTTCTACAAACTCACTGATTTTTATGACAAAACACTGCTTTAAATTTTAGCAGAAAAATTTAGGAATTTAGCATGTTTAGGAGATATACTGTAAGTTCGATAATGGATTCAATGTCTATTTTGAAAATTGTCTATATCAAGAAAATTCCACATTTTATCCCCGTATATTTTTAGTTCATCTGTTATACATCTATGCTTTAGGCTCATAAGAGACTAAGACTACAGTTACTTCCTAATGTAATTATAGTTTTTGTTAACATTGTAAAAATAATTTTAAATGACATTATGAACAGATCCTCATTTCTGTTTAAAACTGTCTCTAATGCATGTATATCAATACATTTACATTTATCTTTTTTAACATCAAATTAAGGCAATTTGCATTTTAAAATTGAAAGAATACTGAGATTTTTATTTCCCATTTGTGATGAGCTTTCCTGTTATTCAAAATATCAAATCAAAGGATAATGTTCTATGCTACATGTACCTATGCTAATTCAACAAAGAGCCCAAAGTGGGCAAAAGAACTGCTGTCCTTGCAGCTAATGCTTTGAAATCATACTTTCAGCCAGCTAGTGTGTGCCGTTGCATTGAAGAGTTTTGTATCTCGCTAAAAGTCACAACAGAACAACAATGCCTACCTAATGTCTACCTACTAACCACTGTGCAATCATTCTATCATACAAACATACATATACATATACACGTATCTACAGTCAAGTGACAGTATCCCTTAATTATACATGTAAAACTAGGGGATGGGAATTAATCATCCATGTATAAATTTGTCGTGTTGCATTCTAAATTCACTGTAAACAGACAATGAGAAGAGTTACTTTCCATTTTTGATGGTACCTGAAGTAAACTAATTGTGACGTCACCAAATTCTTTGGAAACCTGAGGGTAAAATTTAGGGAAACTATGGTACACATACATGTACGACATTTCTGTAAAAATGTCATGATGCTTTTTCATCAGATTAAGTCCAAAATGGAACATTTGACCTATCCAAACAAAAGACATAATATTGATCTTTAGCCAGTTAAGGCAGCTGCACATACAGGTAAAACTCCAACCAAAGTTTCACTACGATATACATACAACGTATCAATAGGAATTTCAGTCAATTTAAGTCAGATACCATCCCAAATTGAACATTAACCTATCAAAATGTAAAGACAGAATTTTAATCATCATCGTTAAATGTGCAATTAAAGGCAGCTGTACGTACCGGTACAACCTTTGGATTTGTACTCATCAGATCTCCGCTGGTCACATGACGTGTTGAATCCTCTGTGCATTTAACATCTAGCGTGAACTCAACAGAGCAGTCTGGACAAAACTCGTCACATGTGCAATCCTGTAAAATAACCTTTAATATCAATACATGAAGGACTTACATACATGTACTATTTTACAATTATGGACATTTTACAAGGCTCAGATGGTGTGATATTTTCAAATTTACAATAAATCACACCATATTCACCAAGTATAAGAAGTCGGCCATTGCTTTATACACAATGTATCTGTAAACAGAACCTACTGACCCTTGAATACTGCATCCTGTCCACCACATCATCACTGGTCAGAGGAATCAGGCCAATTCTGTGGGCGATAAACTCGTCAAATAATACTGTGGAGTTAGCCTCGATCTGAACCCAGTCTATTGCTACAATAAATATATTTCATTTATTAATCAGTTTTTATACATGTACAGGTAGGTGTTATATCAGCTTTGTCTTATACTTATACCAGAAATTTGGAATTATTGTGTGCAAAACTACATGTGTATATTCATTAAAAGTTTTGTTGTAAAGTATACTAGTTTAATGCACTGATAGACATTTTTGAAATTCCAGAATGTCAAGAACATATTCAGCCTACATGCTACCGGTTACTCAGTCTACTACATGTATTGTGAAAAATGATACAGTTTTAAAGTATAATAATTACATGACTTTATGAGATCTCAATCTCTTTGCCATTAATGGAACTGATGAATTCAGATTCTTTTTCAACGTTCAAAGCTTATTCAATTAGAAAGATCCTAGTACAAACTACGGTATTAATAAGACAAGTTAAAACAACAGACTTATTATAAAACTTCAGTCATGGATAACTAATTTGCCATACCTATTGTTGGAACTTCTGCAATACACACTCGCCTTATAGCATTTGCCACACTGTAATTAGAAGATAAGAAATTCATATTTGGAAAAACAGAGAAAAATTTCCAGCCTATTTTCCATGTGTTACATCCGTCTTGTGTGTACATGTACGTTAATACGTAGAACAACTGCATATAATTTTGCAGTCATCATCGAAAGATTTCACACATTTCCTTCTGGTTTAAGACAAAACAAGTTGACATTTCACCCATTTAAAAGAAATTTGGAAATGCGCTTACTTTTCAGGAGGTGACGAAGTTTCTTGATCTTGAGATCAAAGGATTAAAGGTTTTACAAATAATTTTGTCTAGTTCCTTTTGTCTTACTTCCCTGCTTGCACATAAGGTCTTGCCTTGAACAGATTAAAATGTATATTTCTAAGGAAATTTTTAGCAAATAGAAATAACGGTGCTTTGAGGGAAAGGTTTAAGTTTGTAACAGACAAACAAACATGTAGTAGTTCCTGTAGTGCAGGTACCAATAGTTCAGTATGTTTAATCATTAATGACTGAGCTATTGAGATGTCCCTTTAGTTCACTTGGTAAAGTACTGGACTCCAGAGCGGACCGCCGGGGTTCTAGTACTGACTGGGTACCTGCAACTACTTCATTGGCGACAAGGTGAAGAATTGGTGAGTGTGGGACTGCTCGATCTGCTCAGGAATCCGCAGAACCTCGTGAAAAGGTAGGAGAGTGGCCACTCAGTGGTGTACACCACAGTCCATCACACATCAAAGAAAGGAGGGAAGGGAGTAGTCAGTATCGCACCTCAAAGAAAGGAGGGAAGGGTGTAGTCAGTATGTTTAATGACTGAGCTATCGGGATGTCCCTTTAGGTCACTCCCACTCTGTAACGTACTGGACTATGGAGCGGACGCACAGGGTTCAACAGGTGGAGGGTCACCCCTGATTTGTGAGATTGTCACTGTAATGCGGTATAATCTAGAGCTGAAACGAATACCTGAAAATGCTTATTGCAATTCAAATATTCGTGACATGTATTTGATTCGTATTCAAATATTCGTTATTACTTGTAAGGACTTTAAGAGCATCCTCATAAGTATGTTTATTACAAATGGATTTACTTGAAAAAAAACCCGGCCTGGTATGATAAAGATTCCAGTAAGAGTTACGAAAATGTCAGTAAAGGTAAACAATCTCTACATGAAGGTAATCCCGTAATCCTCATCAAGCCATGGTCCCAAATGGCAATTATAGCTGATTTTCCAGTAAACTCGTGAGACAGTCAAACACCAGACATCACAAAATTATGCGATCTTTTCATTCATTCGTTGTGACATATCAAAATAAAAAGCACGACAACACATCAAGGTGCTTCAAGACGGTGCGATCAGATGTGACGTCACAATGGAAAATTTTGCCAAATGATGTGATGTCTGTGTGCAGTGATTGGGATAAGCATGGTTATCTTGATCCAATCAGATTAATTGTTATATATCACAGTACGGTAACTGCCATGTGATCAAGCAGTATATAAAGCAATTGTTCAGTGAGCTCAGTGCAGTGTTCTGCCAGACTTTCTGGCTATTCAAGCCTCTCTAGTCGACTTCTGACTAATAGAACAAGAAAAAGAAACATTTTGTATCTTTGATTTGGTCTGGCTTTATATTTGATTTTGATATTTGATTTGTTATCTTTGGTTACAATTTATTTGATGATTTGGAGCTATTTGGAATTTGAAAGGGAATTAGATTAGATTGTATTTGGTTTGAAAGATAAGAAGTGGTATTTGATTTCAAAACAACTTTTGCTTCTGTTTGTTGGTTTTGTTGAATAAAGAAGATACTTGGTAATAAATATAGAAAAATCATATTGTTTTGTCTGATTTACACGCACCACCACTCGTCCACTACTACACATTAATTAAAAAATAAATGATAAAGATGTCTTCCTATAACATAGATTTTTCGAGCAAAAGCGGCACCTGAATAAATATGGGAATATTTAAAGTTAAACGAGCAAATATTTGAACATCAATTTTCCATTTGAATATTCGCTGATAACTATTCATTCACGAATATTTGATTCAGCTCTAGCAGAGTTTACAAATGAGACCAAAAATCCACAGGACATTTGTCCTGTGGTTTTATGAAATTTCTTAAAATCTACCGGACAACGCTAAAAATTACCGGACAATTATAAAATCATGGTTTATTACAAATTTGTTGTTTGTATTTATAGAAAAAAAATCTGAGAGAGACTGAAAAGTATACAAACTTAAAAAAAATTACAAGATGTATATATACTTTGTACTAGTAGTACTCACATGCAGTGATCAGGAAGGCAAACTTGCTCATTAGGACTATGGCCCCTTCCACTTGGACTTCAATGGGCCATTCTCAAAATCAATGGGCCATCTTTCTTCACGAAAGGGCCATTCAAAAAATGATCAATTTTCAAAAAGCTGACATCAGATGTTAGCACATTTTTAGTCGTGAAATTCCCAATTTTACCATTTCCAATGAATAATTTACAGTGCAATTATAACAGAACAGTAAAGATCAAACTTTCAGCCACCTACATTTTGTATCCTGTATTTTCCGTGTCCAAGTATGGGCAGCTTCATTTTCAGCTTTGTTGAAAAGGAATGGGGGTGACTGCAATTGACATTTCTGTACAAATTTTATTATATGTACATGTACTTCAAATTGAACCCCTTGAATGACCACTTAAAATGACGTGATAATTCTATGGACGAATGCATACACAAGTACTTTTACGTCGATAAGATACATTAATGGACGTTGGAGATTTAAATCTCAGGTTGCAGAAAAAGGATAAAAAATGCAATGATCGCTGTGCGATATAAGTCCCCTACCTGCGGCATAAATTTATGTCTTGCATCTCTGTTCATCAGTTCATCATCTGAACAACAGCCAAGAAAAGTCAGGGAAACTGAATTTACGAAATTTGCTAAGTCCAAGGGCCATAACTCTTGTGAAAATTAGTCAATCTAAATTAAACTCAAACTTGATCTGCATCACACTATAATGCATTCATATACAAAAAAATAGCAATCCAAGGAATGCTTGTGTCACCTGCGAAGCGGTTTGATTATTATTCTAGAAAGTCGATCAAAATTCTTGAAAAGTAGGTCTATTTCAAATATCTAGATCAAGGTCAAAAGGTCAAATTTAATGGTCTGTGTAGAAAGGTCTTTTCAGAAGGAATACACATGTGAAATATCGAAGCCCTATCACTTACCAATCAAGATATAGCAAATCTTATCTTTTTTCAAAAGTAGGTCAAATATCTAGGTCAAGGTCACAAGGTCAAAAATAATGGTATGTGTAGAAAGGTCTTGCCACAAGGATTGCACATGTGAAATATCAAAGCCCTATCACCTACCAATCAAAAGATATATCCATTCTTAATTTTTTTGAAAAGTAGGTCAAATATGTAGGTCAAGGTCACTAGGTCAAAAATTATGGTATGTGTAGCAAGGTCTTATCACAAGGAATACACATGTGAAATATCAAAGCCCTTTCACTTACCAATCAAAAGTTATGGGCTGTGACACCCAAAGTGTGACAGACAGACAGACGGACGGACAGACGGACAACGGACAAAGTGATCCCTAAGTGTCGCTATGCTTCGCAGGCGACACAAAAATCAGGTCATTATTTGCAATAACAAGCATGAAAAAGCCTGGAAAACTGAATATTTCATGAAATTTGCTAAGTCCAAGGGCCATAACTCTTGTAAAAATTGGCCAATGGAAACCAAACTAAGAGTTGGTCTTTATCACACTGAGATATATTCATTAACCAAAAATCAGTGCATTATTTGCAATAGAACCGAAGAAAAGTCAGGAAAACTGAAATTTTCATAAAATTTGCTAAGTTCAAGGGCTATAACTCTTGTAAAAATAGGTCAATCTTAAGCAAACGCAAACTTGATCTGTATCACATTGAGATATATCCACATACCAAAAATGAGTTCGATATATGCAACAACAGTGAAAGAAAGTCCAGAAAACTGAAATTTTCACAAAAATTGGCAAGTCCAATGGCCATAACTCTTGTAAAAATAGGTCAATCAAAAGCAAACTCAAACTTGATCTGTATCACATTAAGATGTATTCACATACCAAAAATGAGTTCAATATATGCAAAAACAGCGAAAAAAAAGTCCGGAAAACTGAAATTTTTATAAAATTTGCGAAGTCCAAGGGCCATAACTCTTGTAAAATTAGGTAAATCAAAAGCAAACTCAAACTTGATCTGTATCACATTGAGATATATCCACATACCAAAAATGAGTTCAATATATGCAAAACCAGACTTGTCAGAATGACAACATAGCTCGCCGGTGGCAACCATATGTAAATTGCAACAACAACAATAAAAAAGGTCTTATCACAAGGAATGCACATGTGAAATATTAAAGCCCTATCACTTACCAATCAAAAAATATGGCCAAGGTTAAAGTTTTTCAAAAGTAGGTCAATCATCTCCAAGGTCAAGGTCACAAGGTCAAAAATTTTGGTATCCATGAAAACGTCTTGTCACAAGGAATACACATGTGAAATATCAAAGCCCTATCACTTACCAATCAAAAAATATGGCCAAGGTTAAAGTTTTTCAAAAGTAGGTCAATCATCTCCAAGGTCAAGGTCACAAGGTCAAAAATTTTGGTATCCATGAAAACGTCTTGTCACAAGGAATACACATGTGAAATATCAAAGCCCTATCACTTAGCATTCAAAAAATATGGCCAAGGTTAAAGTTTTTCAAAAGTAGGTCAATCATCTCCAAGGTCAAGGTCACAAGGTCAAAAATTTTGGTATCCATGGAAACGTCTTGTCACAAGGAATACACATGTGAAATATCAAAGCCCTATCACTTACCATTCAAAAAATATGGCCAAGGTTAAAGTTTTTCAAAAGTAGGTCAATCTCCAAGGTCAAGGTCACAAGGTCAAAAATTTTGGTAACCATGGAAACGTCTTGTCACAAGGAATACACATGTGAAATATCAAAGCCCTATCACTTACCATTCAAAAAATATGGCCAAGGTTAAAGTTTTTCAAAAGTAGGTCAATCTCCAAGGTCAAGGTCACAAGGTCAAAAATTTTGGTATCCATGGAAAGGTCTTGTCACAAGGAATGCACATGTGAAATATGAAAGCCCAATCTGTATTGGTTTAAAAGTTATAAGCAAGGTTAAAGTTTTTGTGCACGCGCACGCAGACGCAGACGCCAACGCCGACACCGGGGGTATGACAATAGCTCTCCGGACATTCGTCCCGGCGAGCTAAAAAAGTCCTGAAAACTGAAAATGGGACAGACGGACAGACGGATGGAGAGACAGACAGACAGACAGACAGACCGAGAGGAAACTATGAGTCCCCTTCGGCGTTGCCGGTAGGGGACTAAAAGAATGCCGGAGAAAAATCAATATTGTACTATTATAGCAAAGAACCATTCGAGTGAGTGGAGCAATTGTTAGTGAACAGAAGAATTTTGTGCTTCTGACTGGCCATGTACAGTAATCTGTGATCCACACCTTACTGCTACTGGTGTAGATCTGACGTAACAATGTAAATACGAGTAAAGAACTTTAAACCAAATATGGATACCGTAGAGCAATGCACACCAGGGTGCAGCGAGTTGCCGATTTTACAGGCCATTTTTTATCAGAATAGGACTATGGCACAGGGTGTGGCCTTCCCAATCACTACTCATGAACATTATTTAAATATCTGTGGCACGTTACTATACGGCACGTGGTCAGTATCTCTAGATATATTGTCAATTGGTAAAATATTGATACAGTTTTCTCTATAATTCATTTACAAAATGTGACTAAAGTGGGCATGTACATTTGTAAGCATTACCAGTATATTGTGGCCATTCATAACGCGCGCTGTTATTACTGTAAAATGACTCGTGATGCAATGCTGAAAAATATACGGGACATTGTGATTTCAAATTCACTGAAATATCTATCGTTATGGACATACCTTATCTTATTCTTAGTGGAGACAATGTAATTCCTTTAATTGCATACTTCACATTTAACCAACGATTGATAATGTGACAATATGACGGATACTTTTTATTCTGAAGTTTAAAGAGCGCGGCAATGTCGGAGAAACAAATTTCACATGGATTTAAATGTCTGTATTGTATTGTATATAGTATATGTTTAAAGGAAAATGATATTTTACTATCTTGGAACAAAAAATCATCGGACATTTTGTCCGGCTCAGAACCAGAAACTGTCGGTCATATGAAAAATCCACCGGAGATCGCCGGCAATCCGGCACTTTTTGCTCTGCTCTGGTAATGTAATAGTATTGAGTCTTTGCAGAGTTATTTTTCATTTGAGACGGTATCTGACGTAAAACCATTGTGACGTCATGAAAACGGTATGGTATCGACGATTCAGTACCATCGTTTCCAAGAGTTTAAAGAATGTATCCATAGAATTTGATGATTTCACGATTAGTCTGCGACAAATACCGTCTCGAATGGGAAGTAACTCTGGTCTTCGAAATTACCGAATAATCCCTCAATTTTGTCATGAAAATAATTCACAAATGCGAGATGATTGTGATCATAATAAAACAACTTCAAAAAGATAGGCGAATGAAAACAATACCCCCTCCCTCAACTTAGAACACAGTCGCCGCGTTACACAAATAAAGAATTTAAAAAAAACCCTTGTCAATGTTCGCTTCTTATTTCTTTGTGTGATGGGGGTAAAGGAATAAGAAGCAAACATTGACAAGGGTTTTAGTTCTTTATTTGCGTAACATCCCGTCTGTGCTTAGAACTGAAAAGATAGCACATAATCCAATTAGATTGTTTTTACATGGAAACGTTGACATGGTTTCCGAATTATCTCTGTCTCACTGTTAAACAAGTGTGATTATTTTTTTTTTTTTGGAAATAAACATTGTAATTATCAGAGTGGAAAATATAACCTTAAGTCTGTGTCTTCTAAAACAAACTTTATGTTTTCATCAGAGAGTTGTGTCAACTGAACAGTTGGTTGATTTGCGTACGGCATACTTTTGCGTTGAACTGGAGGTAAGAGGAAACGCGATCCACAAACTAACAAAGAGCCAACTCGTATGAATTCTTTTCTCTCCTCATCATTTTTTTTTTTTTTTTTTTTTTTTTTTTGATGAATTCTCTTCACTGTACGAGGAGCATAGGAGCATAAGTAGATCTGTATGAAAAAAAAAAACATGTTTGTTTGTTTGTTCGTTCGTTCGTTCGTTGGTTTGTTTGAGGGGTTGGACCGGGTGAAAGGGGGGGATGGGAGGGGAGGAGGGAGGGAGGTGAGGAGGAAAATGGGAGGGAGGGAAGGAAGGTAGAGGGCGGAAAGGGGCTGGGGATGAAGGGGCGGGAGAGGTTAGGGAAGGGAAGAGTAAACAGGAGGGGGAGGGGGGGAGGTACATGTAAGTGGAAGGGGGAGAGAGGTACCCCATGTAGCCCCCCTCCTTTGTTTGTTTGTTTGTTTTAAACATTATTTATTTTACAACGTTTAACAAACAAGTTACACAACTTATATAAATGTCTCACGTTGGCTCAGATGTTGGCGTGAGGGGGTCCAAGGAGAAGGAGGAAACCGGAGTACCCGGAGTACCCGGAGAAAAACCCCCTGCAGAGGCCTGGGTGGGGGACCACCTACCCTCCCACATAAGACCCTTTGCCGAATCTGAGATTCGATCCCGGGACCTTAGAGGTGAGAAGCGAGCGCGCTACCACTGTGCTAACCCGGCCACGGGTTGTTTGTTAGTTCGTTCGTTCGTTTGTTTGTTTGAGGGGTGGACGGGGTGAAACGGAGGGGGAAGTAGATGGTGTGAGGGGGGAGGGAGGGAAGGGGGAGAAATGGGAGGGAGGGGAGGAATAGGGAGGTAGGAAAGGGGCGGGAGAGGGTAGGTTAGGGAAGAGTAAACAGGATGGGGAAGGGAAGGGGGGAGGGGGATGTAAAACCCTCTAGTGCCTCACGTATCAAATATGATACATCAAGTTTGCTTGTCTGTACTTCATTTGTTTTGAAAGAAAGAGTAACTCAATCAGCGTTTATTGCTTAACCTCGCACCAGGGTATAAGCTTTCTAAAGGAGTTGTCTCCATTTTGGATTTTCCTACAAGAAATTATATCCTGAAAATGACTGTATCATATATGATACATTCGGCAGCTGAGACATAAAAATCATGGGAAAATGATATTAATCAAAAAATGTATTTCATCTATCATATTTGTATATTGTTCATATTTCATTCTATGCACATTAAGATGGGAAACTTTATTATTCATAGGGAAGAGTAAACAGGAGGGGAAAGGGAAGGGGTGGAAGGGGGGATGTAAGGGGTGGGAGAGGGAGAGAGGTACCCCATGTTGCCCCCTTGTTTGTTTGTGTTTGTGTGTTTGATTGTTTATTTGTTCGATCGATCGTTCGTTCGTTCGTTCGTTTGTTTGTTCTTTTGTTTGTTTGTTTCTAAACTTTCAGTAAATGAAATGTCAGTAAAACATATAATAATCTGAGATAGTGTGGAAAGTTAAACTAGAAAATAGCTTTCAATCATTGCTTTCATAATAAATAGGTGTGGGCAGTAGAGGGTTAATAACTGAAGGGTTTTTAAAACTAGAAAGGTTTCTTGTTGCGGTTGCAACAAGAGTGTCTTCCTCCTATACAATTTTTGGTTTGGAAATATGAAGGACGTCACATTACATGTATTTATATTATATATTTAAGTTTTCAAATAGCAGTAACATTAAATTTTCAAACCGATAATTGTTGGTGAACAACCATTTGATTTTTTTTTGGGGGGGGGGGGGGGGGGGGGGTTAGGAATTCTATTGCCAGCCGGTAAAATTTTTTCAGCAATTTTCTGAGCAGGCCATTTTTTTCAGCCATTACCAGAGTCGGAGAAAAATTTTCGCCGGTTCTTCGGGCCGGATCTAAACAAATTGTCAAATGTTGTGAATGTCTGTGTAAGTTAAACTCCCCGCTGTTACAGAGTATGAGTAATAACCGTTCCTCAGATTAGCGAATTTCAGACAGATTGTATGATGTTTAAATAGAACCTTTTCTAGATTTTGTGCCTATGCGTATTAGGTCTCTGGTAGATACAGCTATGTCAACAGTTTGTATCTATATTAATTAATTTTTGACTTTAAATTGTCTGGCACAAAGGGCCAGCAAAAATTTCCATATCATGCAATGTATCCTTACTTTTGCATGGTCCGGGAAAAAAAATTGCCGGCCCTTTGGGCCGGAATATTTTTTTCAGCATTTTTTCAGAGCCGGGATTTTTTTTGCAAATTCTTCCTGCCCCCTTCCCCCATAAAAAAGGCGAGCTCGTAGCTGTAGAACCAATTTTCTTGAGAAGAGAAATGGTAATAACAAGTTACGTTCAATATATATATATAAATACCATGAGGTTCTCGCTGTGCAGGTTCAAATTTGGACCCCCCCTTCCCTTTTTTCAAAGTTTATTTTGAATTTCCATCATGGCGACATCGTTCAATATAAACAGAACTGTTTTCGAAAAACGAGGAGAGGGAAGAATGTTGGAGAAACTGTTCATCAATTTGTAAATAAACCAACCGAAAATTATGTTCGAACGTTTGCTAGAATTAGAAATTAAACTTGATGTTCAAAATATAGTTATTGAAGTTTAGAAACAGGTTTGTAGGTTAGAAATCGGAATCAAACTACCACTTTTTGTGTGTAAATTCTGGTTTGTAGCTGATCTCTTCTAAATTAATCAACTGTTTTAAAATCAAATTGTGTATATCGAAATGTATTTATGAAATGCATATTCATCATTGCCGTGAAATCGGAATTTGAAAATCTCAACACTGCTTTTCTCGAGTCGGACTCGGACTACCAATTTTAGTGTGCGCCCGATCTGTTGGCGTGAAGGTGTATCGAAATACCCAACTCAAAATTTCGATGCTCATATCTTTTCAACAGTAAGAGATAGGAAAAATCAGAAAGACTAAATAAGACAGATATATGGATAAAAAATAATAATATTGAAATTTTTAGGAAACTTCATAAGCTTAATTTTTGTTTACTATTATAAGCAAAAAAGTGTCTTCCTCCTATGAACTTCTGAATTTGGAAATATGAAGGACGATGAAGGACGTCATCGTAATAAATCGTTACAGTGTGCATCTAGCATTTCATATCTTGCATGGCTGTCGACTTTCAAAAAGAATGGAAATTGTAGATAGCAAAATACGAGATATTTAAGCTTACAAATAGCAAAACATGAAATTTTCGGTCCTTTTGAGTAATTCGACGCTCCCGTCAAATATTTGAATCTACTAAAAAACATGATAAAAAATAACAGAGACCAAAAATAAAAAAGACCAATCTAGCTTTTACTCCAAACGTAACGTTGGAGAACTTTCATTGTCCTAGCTTACAGGGTTCTTGAGAAATCGCTGATCCAATTTTCCACGGTTACGAAAACAATAGGTCTTCCGACGGAAGTCGGAAGACCTAATTAATATACAGAAATCCGAGATTTCTAATTGAAAATGCAGTTTTCTGTATAAAAACATCAATTTCGAGGTTATTGCAATAAAAAAAATAATAAAAAGATGAACAAGGACTTATAATCTGTTTATGAGCGGTCATGCTATAAACAGCCCGGGACAGCCTGGAGCAGCCCGGAGGTAATATACAGCGCCCGGCCGCGGGGAGTTGTGGAGGAGTTGATTGGGATTTTTTTTTACTTTAGTGGGGTGATGATTTGGAAAAAGAACCCTGTTTCATAACTTTTCATGACTATAAGCAAGTTTCAAGGTCGAAAATCGGATGCAGAAGAGATCATGTCTCTGTTCGCAAACAAGTTCCCGGATTATTTTACACGGTTGCTCACATATTTGAACAAATATTATATTGGAACTGCCACCACAATTAAGTTGTATACTTTTAATCTATCATTCATCTATCATTGAATATAAACATAATCTTTCATAGTCTGAAACAGGTGTTCGGGCCGTCTTAATTCCTACGATTGGTGAATACACCCTTTTATTCATATCAATATTTGACAGATTTCCTGGTCATTTATACATTTTAACATGTATTTTTTTCTTCTTTTTTTTTCAGAAAGCAATAGTTTTTCACACAATTCTGAACAGATATGAATTCATTATCATTACACTATAGATGGACTATCAATTATTTGTGGAATAAAAATATATCTGTGTAATTTATTGTCCATAGAACAGGACCGAAATATCCACAAATTTTCCGCTACCTCAAAATCTTTATTTATTTATTTATTTATTTATTTATTTATTTATTTATTTATTTATTTATTTATTTATTTATTTATTTATTTATTTATTTATTTATTTATTTATTTATTTATTTTTTTATTTATTTATTATTTTTTTCTTTCAAAATGGAAATAGATCTGTTTGTAGATTTGAAAAGAAAAGATAAAACACAAGAGTTTCAAATACAGTTGGTAACTGACAAGCGCGACCAGTTCAAGTTTTCTAAAATACGACTTTAGATTTAGCGCTGGTTATTGCTCATATCTTATTATTATCAAAAGAGCAAACCAAAAACAAAATCAAAACAAAAAACAAAGGAGAATCGGCTACTTTTCATCTTTGTTCTCCTATCTCCTATTTTGTTCGTTTTACTTTACTATGTTAATAAAAAAAAAATATTATAAAGACTTGCATTGGACATGGAATGAGACTTCAAAGGAGCTGATAAGATAAGACGTAAAATCTGCCCTAAAAAGTCGAATTTTGAAAATGAAAATTTTAAGAAAAATCGTTCGTTGATTTAATACAAATGCAGTATTCCATCAAACTCTGAAATTATTTTAGATCTATCATGCATAATATTGCTAATATTTAGGTCAAAACTTGTCCTTTTCCCATAGAAATCAAT